>JAQFVV010012395.1:1200000-1919047 GCA_028023455.1 Epiperipatus broadwayi
CGATAAAGTAAAAACTCATGATTTTTTTTAATGACTCCTCTAACAATTAATCTTCATTTGAATCATGTGATGTTTTGATGCTATAAGCCATATTTTTACCAAAAACTCAAAGGATTTTGTAGTTAGCCTATAAAATACTAATATAATTATTGACCTAATTCTAGGCCTGCATAATTAGAAAATCTGGCTTAATATAAGTAAAAGATTATAACTCAATAGATACAGTTCAAAAATAGTGCTGCTTACAAGAAAAATATCATTAAACTATAAAATAATCTGGAAATTTGACAGGAGTACTCATCCATAAATTACATAATATAGAATTCTTTCCAAATATAAAATTAGTTAAACACTTCAACTCAATTTTACGAAGCTGTCCAATGGGTAATATCCTAGAGTCTTACAAAATAAAATAATCAAATAGCTTCTTACTCAGAAGGTCATATAAAACTCTAGCTGCCAAAAAAAATAAATCAATCTTTTATTTAAAAATGCAGATATTATAAATCTTAGTATTTATCTGAAAGTTTGTGATGATAGTATTTTAATAGTAACTATATGTTGGACTATTTCCATCATCTATCATTAATTGTTAAATGCTTTAAATTCAAACTTTACTTAATTTTTTTAAAAATATTTGACTGATAGTAATAATAAATAAATTAGTACACAAACACAAGGTTTTTAATGGTATTCTCTTCTCTTTTTCAAATTTTGTTGGCCTGACCATTGATCAGTACTAGTATAAAAATCAAACATGAACCTTTAGATAATAAATACTGCATTAGTAAACTATTTATGGATTCATGAAGAAGAAATGGAACAGCTGGATGCAGTCTACTGATTTTGAAATGACACAACCAAGAAGGAAGAGGTCTGGCATTTTGTAGATGTCAAATCGGATGCTGTAAAAGACAGTTGTAAAGTCATTTAAGAAATGTGGAATTTAGTAACTTACTTGCTGGTATAGAGGATGATTTGTTACATGAAGATTCAGTTTCTGAAGAAGAGGCTTCAAGTGATTCTTCATTTTGAGGATGAAGATTAAATTGTACCTAACTACAATGTTCTCTAATTACATTTTTCATAGACATAAATATTTATATAATTAGTACAGTAAGTCATTATAAAAAATATAGAATTTTTTTTTTTCTTAAAAAGATATATAAAAAACAGGCAGTGCATTTTATATTCTGCTGAATCCCTATGGTGGTAAATACAGTGTGTGTGTGTATATATTAAAAACTTTTTGGTATTTAAGTATTATAATATTTTATGAATTATTTTTGCTGTGATCTTAATATGTACATGTAATTTTAAAATTAAATGCAAAGACATGCACATAATGTTTTTATTTTAATTATAAATATAATAAAATTTAAAAAAATATATATTTTTTTACAAATTTTTTTGGCTTGCATATTAGTTCCAGAAATATCAAATAAATGAATACTGTTATCTCCTTATGGTGAACTTAAACATAGTATGATCTATCAAAATAGACATATCCTTAAGTCTATGTATAATCTTCACAAAAACACAACACGAAAAATAGTGAGAAATTAGAATATATTCCATAGTATAGTTCTGCATGCGTTTTCCATATATATATATATATAAACACGTTGCTTAATGATACAACAATAACATTTATGTAAACCATTCTTATTTAAAATGGCAATTAAGTGAAATAATGTAGACTGGACGTTATTAACACACATTTTTAAAAGAGTAATAGTTATAAAGGGATTAATTCAGAAATGTTTAAATCGAAGAGAGTAAATAAAACCTACGTACCTTTTTAAAACCTTAGAATTGCATTTTTAATTAATTTTTTCCATAATAAAGTTCTGAAGCTCCTTTGGAAGTTTTTACTCTAAAGTCTTTTCAAAGTCAATTTGACTTCAGCAACTAGCTTTAATTTTTACAATACATGAACCACTGTTTACTGGTTACAATTACATTACAAAGAGCCAATTTTCTACTGGAGATCTTTGATAAAAAACTCTCTTTAGCAAAGTTCATTTGCCTTTCCCAAGGTTACTCCCACGCATCTTGCTAACTAACTAATTACATATGCAAAAACAAATCTTTTCAAAAAAAAAAATCACTTTGATTTTTAAAACTAAATGAAGTCAAGAAAAAAAAAATACAAATAATAAAATAAATAGCTTTTACAAACTTGAAAGAAAAATGAATATTAATTAACTATCAAATAAAAATGATTAATAATTTATTCAATTTATAAAATAATTCATTGATCTAACTATCTATTAATCATTGGAAAGAAATATATATTTGTTAAACTATTTAAGATAATTACTGTAATTTAAATTTTTTATTGTGAATGTACTATTGTTTGCTGTTATTAAAGGATGAAAATGAAATGAAAATGATGTGGAGTCATACATGCATGCACATGTACTACAACCTAAATATTAAACTATCTTAACTAAATATAATTGAAACTGCTATTAACTATTGACAAAAGGATAAGAATTAATGAATAAAGGATTTTGAAACCATTCAAATAATATTATACTAACACAGGATAACTTTGCATCTTTCCAATAAGATGTATCAATTCCATTAATAAACAACCCCCCCTTCCTTACATTAAATACCTCATTAACCACAATAATACTAATAAATACTTATAAAGTGGTCAGTAAGCTTTAAGCAATCTCCAGCAAAAAAAATTTTAAAATTCTAAGGCTATTTCATTTTTTTTAAAAATATAATATAACTATTTATTTAAGATACAAAGTATCTTAAATCCTTGTGCCCATTCAGATGGTCACAATATATATAGTATATTTTGACCATGTGCCTAGAAATTTGAAGTCCTGGTAATTGTTACAAATAAGTTTAAGTAAAGAAGTATGCCTCATATTTAAATAAAAAATATTTATATTCAGAATACAATTTTATTTAAATATAAATTTCATTAATTATCTTGATGTCTTGACACACCAGTAGTGAAGCGCTGCTCTGCATAACATACACACCTGCAAGTGGTGGCTCTGGATGAAACCATGGTTGGGAAGAAACATTTGTAATTTTGCTAGTATCTTTATTGATATGTCTTTATTCTATATAAATACACACATTGTCCATTGCTATTTCCAAATCCATTTTATCCACTTAAGGCTTTTGAACCAAATGCAAAGATATAGTTGTAAAATTTATCAACAATCATTACAAATTTGTCTGTGATTTGTTATCAGCTTTAAAAAAGATTCACTTAAATATGGGTGTAATAAATCTAGTTATTAGTTAGCTTAAGAGAAATGTTTTTGATTAATAGAAATGTAATCTAGTACAGCTGTCAATGCTTATATTAGTATTAGCCAAACATAACTTCTCAAAAATAATATTGCAATAACTTTATATAGTAATACTGTTAATAATTAAATTTATTAGACATTTCATAATGGTCAAATTAATATGATTGTATATCTGTAAGAGTCTATGCTGTAGGTATAACGGCAATTTCTCATTCAATAAAGTCTTTGTTTTACATCAAGTCACAATGAAAAGATTATTTTATTAATCATATAGTAATTTTATTACAAAATATACTTTATAGGTTGTAAAAACAAACAATTCAATAAAACAAAAACAAAAAAATAATTTTAAAACAACCAACAAAAAAAGCATATAATAATATATATACTTAAATTTATACTGCTTCCAAACATTTAAAATATTATTTTAAATGTCTCTGTTTATTCAGTGAAGTAATCAAATAAATTCTTGTTTGGAAATTCATACTTCAAATGCCTGATGTGACAGAGTTGAACCATCATAATCCACGGACCATGAACTCCTGCACCCAACCATGATTAAAAACAGAGTATTATGGTATATATTATTTTGATCAGGCAGGTATTAAAAATACATGAAATATAATATTCTTACACTATCCTATTAAGACAGCCATTTTGACTTTATGCTATAGACTGATTAAAATGAGGGATCTCTTGAAGATAGGATTTGACATTCTTTATAATATAAACTTAAATAGTCAATGAAAATAAAGAATCTGTAATACTGCAACAGATTATGAGAAAAACAAAAGCGCAGAGCAAGGTTTAAATGGGTCTCTTTTTCAAATAAAGGAACAATGCCTGCTTTTCTTTTCATTCCCAAGAAATTGTTTTTCTTTTTACTAATGTATTCTTATTATATCCACTGAACATCAAAATTACCACCATATTTTTGCTCCTACCTGCTATGCATCAAACTTAAAAAAGACTGATTAAAGTTATCATTGAAATCTCAAAGTGCAGAAACAAAAACAAAACAGAAATAGTTTATAAATTGCTAAATGAAAAGAAAAGAAATACAAACACACACACAAAAAGATAAAAATATGTATAGAAGGTTTAAAAACAAACTGAAATAGTAAAATAGAACCCCCCCCCCTCATAAAAAGGAGAGGGGATTCATTTTGTATGTGCATTATAAAGATTTCACAATATCATTAGTGATCCAAGGAAAGTAATTCACAAATCCCTCCCCCCTTCTTCACATAGTTTGATATCACCAAAGATTCATCTTTTTTTAATCTGTTTTTTTTTTTAGCTATGGATATGTATGTACTGGTTGATATATAATATTCCTCTACATTCCCTCCATGTATGATCAAAATTGACAGAGCATTGTTCTAACAAATCCAACTTGTTTGGCTTTCTTTTACCTTCCTACTATTAAGCATATTTACATGCTTTATTTATTACATGTCTAAAGGTACTGGTTGTGAGCTAAATGAAAAATAGTCTGAGTTTGCATGAAAATCGTCAGCTATTTGCAAGAATCTTCAATTTCCGTCTGCGTTTAAAACCCAATTCATAAAATGCTAAATGAATGAACTAACATTAAATCGCATCTTTCTAATCATGTTGATGTGGTAGATTATTAAGTATATATCAAAAACCATCAAAACTCACAGTTATGAATACACATTCAATAATAATTTATGGACGTGCATAGAACAATTTCTAAAGGGATCAAGATACTCCACCATTTTTTATAAGAAATTTGTATATAAATATTTAAAAAAGAATATTATTGCAGAAATAAAGAAACATCAAATGTGAAAAACAAAAATAAATACAATATTTATTTTCTAAATATTAAAACAAAATTTGATATTATGGTTTACATTTCTAAGGCTAAACAAAAATATCATCTAATATTAAATTTCTATAACTACAATGGTGAAAAATTTATTCCATTTTTACTTTTTTTTTTTTTTAAACAGATATATAACCATCATTAGGAATCACTTACTACACATGCGCTGTAAACTATTAAGCACTTTTTAGTTTATAGCGCATGTGCAGTGGATAATCTCTAACGCTTGTTAAAAATTAAAACATAGCGCTATATAAATAAATTACTCATTTGCAAATAAATTAGTCTTTTCATAAAATTACATCTTTTATTCATTTTGCTCCATTTATCAGTAAAGTTAGACAAATCAATTAGTTAGGGGAGGGGGTACATAGCTAGACAACTGAATATTTCAAATTTTTTCTACTTTTTTAAAAAAAGTATTTACTGAAATGTATAATATTCAATAAATCAAAGTACTTAAAACTAAAATGGAAACAAAATAGCCAATAAATTTACCACTAACACACTATTATTAAGTTTAGCATCATACTAAAATAACGAACCAATCAAATCTTCCAGATCATTGTTCTTTAGCTATTGTGCATATGAACTGGTATTTAAATCTCAGTGAAACGGATTTTTTTTTCTAGATAGCTGAGAATTTCCAAACAAACTTAGGTAAACAAGCAGGATTAGCCATCTAATCTTTAAATGAGCTTCTAGATATTATGATTATTAGATACTACTAAATCAACATGATACCTGGCGATTAGACGAATATCATTACCCTTGATCAAAAAAAATTTAATAGAGTATATTATTGACACCCAATATAGATATAAAGACATTACTAAAAAAAAGAAATAATAATAAATGGAAGAAAGCAAGACAAAATTAGAAGAAAAAATATATAGCTGGAAGATGAAATAATCAAGGGCAAGGACAGGTGATTAACTAGTGAATAATATCTTTATACTCCGCTATTTCTCTTACTTTACTGAATATCTTTTGGCGTAGTAACAGAAATTCTTAGATTATATGAGTTGGGCTGGATATATTGCTAGAAGAGATGATAATAGATGGACAATTGAAATCTTAGACTGGATTCCAAGAGATTACAAAAGACCCAGAAAGAAATCACATATGAGATGGATATGAGGTAAAGAAAATGTACAGGGATGATGTGGAGAAGAGAGGCTAAAGATCGGAGAAGATGGATTGAACTTCGAAAGACCTTCATCCTGCAGTGGATTTATAATGGTTAACAATGATAATGATAATTATAGGGGAATTATTTACATCAACTAGATAACGTATCCATTCACGCTGCTATTATTGGCAATTACCCCCCCCCCCTCATTTCTTAACGAAGCTGACCGTTAAATAATGTATTTATATAAAGAGATAGAAAGAGTAAACTAGCTTTTTTAAAAAAAAAATTCGCCTTTAAAATAAAAAAGAAAATTTGTATTTAAACTTTTTCCATCTTTTTTCCCCCCTAACTTGATAGTCCTGGAAAAGCCAGCCCCCAAATTAATCTTCTGCACCTTTGTTTAAAGGTGTGAACGTTTAACCCTATCCGAAAAAGATCGCAACAAGAAGAATTAGAAGCTATTAAATTGATAAATATACTCCTACCGGCTGGAATTTTACACTCCTTCAACTCCACTGTGTAATTAGTTACTCGGGCTAATGAAATCCTTAACAGGAAATCTTGGAAAATAAAAGCTTTTTTTGTTGTTGTTGAGATTTTGTCGACTCCTTTTTATTAAACAGCCGATTAAAAATTAAAAACTATTACACTTATATATATGTTAATTTCTATACCCGAAGGTATGGAAAGTAACAAAGCACTATAACCAAGTAGGAACTTTTGATCATAAAGGTATAATTTGCCAAATTTTAATTTTAACATATTATTTTAAAACTGCATCATAAATTTAAATGTCTTTATAGCATTGACATGATAGAATTAAATGGATATATTTGAATATGAAGGTACAGTTTGCTTTAAAATATATATTTTAAAGATGCAAAATTATCACTGGACTTTAAATATCGAGACACATTAAATTGTGCGCTATGGGAATGACAAGTCATAATAAATTATCACCAATGACGATCAAGCATCATCAATTGATCAGAATATTTTATTGCCTAATTACTCATGTTAATATATATAAAGTACATAATGTCATTTAATGAGTAGTGGTGGTTATATTACAACTATGTTTTCAGGAATCTGATACCCAAGAATTCCTGCGTTTCACTTCACCTCCCAAATAAAAATAATTAGATACCCAGCTATCGATTAATCCAAATGAGAAACTTTTCCATGAAATCCTAAAAAAATTTAAACCCAATCCCAGATAAGAATTTCAAATCGTATTAACCTATGAAGTCCCTCCCAATAAAATTAATACTTTGCAAAACAATCATCTAAATAAATAATTCATATTATTATTAGTTAAACTATATCCAAGTAAAGATATAACAATCATTTATATATATATTGTTTATAATCAATACTATCTTATTTAAAACATTATGAATTTGTTTTATGATTATATGTCGCAATGTGATTAAAATAAATGCACATAGGCACTCAAATACAATGTCAAATATTTAACTGGTATTATGTTTTTCTCTTTTACTTTTATAATAACATATATATAACAAATAATGTTTATTATTTCGATAATATATGGGGTATATGAGCACAGACTTTCACACAACCCACCACTCTCCACATTATCTCATAACAACACATATATATTAAATACATAAATAATCACCAATACACGTATTTCATGCTAAACCAGCAATCATCAGTTGGTCCAGATTACCATCTCTACACATATATGCTTCAAGTGCTCAGATATATATTAAGATAGCCAAACCTCATACTTTAATGGACAGGCTTCAATCTACTCCACACCTCCAACTCTTCAACTGTCCATCCGATTGAAAATCTGATGATGGAATGCTCAAAGGCCATGAGGTTTGGCTATCTTAATATATATCTGAGCACTTGTAGCATATATGTGTAGAGATGGTAATCTGGGCCAACTGATGATTGCTGGTTTAGCATGAAATACGTATATTGGTGATTATTTATCTTTTCAACATATGTGTTGTTATGAGATAGGGTGGAGAGTGGTGGGTTGGGTGAAAGTCTGTGCTCATATACCCTATATACAGTATTACATATATAGACACAGGTATATAATAAGCCTGTGTGTTTCAGTTATTTAGATAAATATATTTTCTATTAGTGATTACAAACTTGGAGCCTGCGTGAGAATTTTAAAATAATTTTTGAATGAGTCACCGCATAATTAGAATTACTACTTAAGGAATTTTTTGATTATCTGTGTGGTGGATGTTCATGAAAATTATACATGGATTTTTATTTTGTTTATCAGTTTTCAGTAATGTTTGTATGTTTGATTCTTCTTTTTTCAATATGGGCAAAAATGCCAAAAAGATTGGGAATGCATCCCTGACCTAGATAGTCATTTCCTAATTAATAATTACGAAATTAAAAATCAAATAGTTTATTGCTTGTTAGTTTGTAATAAATTTGAGCACTGGAAGCGACAGAACTGGGCTACAATCCATGAATTTGAGCTCCAGACTTGCTATTTTGCCACCTCATCAAAACCCATGTCAAGCTACATTTTCTCCCACTACAAATCTTCCAGCTTTTTTAAAAATTTCTCAACTATCTGAAAAGACCCACATATAACTCTCAAACTATTTTAACTAATGAATGAAAGCAAGCATTTTATTTTTGATTACATTTTATTGACCTTTAAGAATGTAGTCTGTTTTATTTCATTATTTTGGTAACTATTAGCAATTACACTGCCTTCAAACTTGAAAAAAATGTGGTGCTTTTTCCATTCTCTTAGATTATGGGGATAATAAACATTAAATGAAAAAATGGATATTACAGACATTTAAGCTTTTTTGTCTATATATATATATTAATGTTTTCATGGCTGTATGATGTAAACAAAGTAGTTTTCAGATTAAACCAAGAGTTATTTTTGTTTACTACCCAATGCTTTGACGAAATAGCATCCGCCATTGTCAAGGTTAACTTTTCAAAGAAAAACCATTCGATCTCAAATAGCAATGAAATTGAGTGTGAGGTAAAGAATGAGATTGAGTGTGAAGTAGTTGACCATTCAGAATATGTGAATTAACAATATATATATTACACTTTTGTGTGTATAAATATGTAGAACTTAATGGTTAAACTATTTTAAGAGATACTAATTTTCCTATAGCTTAAATATTATTACTGATATGATCAGTTCTTTGTAATAATTGAATGGTACCCAGGAGTTCATATGAAGCTTGAACAACTAAAATGTTAGAGATGAGCCATGATCCTTAAGTTTCTCAAACTGGGAATTGTGGTTCTTGTCAAGAGGAGCTGTGAAAGTAAATTTCAAATTTTTAAAATAGAAAGTAGATAATTAAATTTTTATATACAAAGTGTGAAAATGTACATATTATATAGAGCAACCTAATAATCACTCTATTTCATAATTCATATAAGTCAGCATCATAAACATCATGGTCCCCTTATTTGTACAGTTTACTAGTTTCACGATAATTCTTTATGAAAAATTTAATTCTGAAATGAACTGGTTAATAAAAACATTATTTGTAATCAACCATCAGTCAAAAGTAATGAAGACACCAAAGAATGTGAATTGCAAATGATAGTGTCTCATACAATATCATAACTATCCACATTGTTTTCGACACCAGGTGGCAAAAGGCAGAAAATGCCATGTGCAAAAATTCACAAATACAATTCTTCTTGCTGGAAATATGGATTAGTACTTTCATATACTGATTCATACATGCCAATATGTATAATCTGCTAAAAACAATTGTCGAATGATTGTATGACACTTGAAAAAATCATCATTTAGATAGTATGAATAGTGAATTTACAAGTAAAGTCAATGAATTTTTTTAAAGAAAGATTGAAGAATAATGGCAAAGTTTTCTTCAAAGCATACTAAATTAAATGACAGATAAAAATGTCTTTCAAAATTGCTTTATTAATTGCTAAAAGCAAAAAAACATCTCTACAATTGGCAAAACTCTCATCTTATCAGCAGCAATATAAAAATTTGCAAAACTATCCATGGTTCCAAAATGTCAAACTTTTTAAAAAAAATTCTGCATCCAATGCCACAAAAAAATAATAACAGCATGTCTAATAATTTCATGCTTAATATTAGTATCATAACTCAAACAAAATTCTATACTTGTCATAAAACTTGATGAATCATGATGCAATATGAATGATACTAATTTTGATTAAAATTTGAGGGTAAAAATACAGAAATGTTTTCTTCTCTTCATGAATTTCTTGAAGAAAATAATATATGATTATCAGCAGAAAGTAAAAGAATAATAATTACCTACATCACAAATAAATATACGACTAGATATGAAAACCATTTGCTTTATCCTTTCAATTTAGCAATTTCCCATGATCATCTAAAAAACAACTAATTGATTTGAGAAGAAATTCAAGCCCTGAATCAGAATTTTGTAATAAAAATTTGGCAGAATTTTGGATCCATCAGCAAAATAAAATATCCTTTATTGACAAACATAGCCTTAAATATTCTGGTTTCATTCACATCCACATATCTTTGCAAAAACTCCATTTTCATCACTATTACTATTGAAAAATAAGCATAGAATTTGTTTATCAATGGAAACAATGAAAATCTTAAGAACTACTATGTCAAATATTCCACACAATTGATTTTTTTGTGCAACAATATCCAAACACATCCATCACATTAAATTGTTATTAAAATCTCTTTTATTGTATTATTCAATTTTTGTTTTAATATTAACAAGCTTTGGGTTTTATATTTCATGATCTTTGTAACATACTGGATATATAAATAAAAAAATTATTCAAATAAGCTAAATATATATAATAACAGCATATGCTTCTATTAAAAAAAAATTTATTTTGAAAATCCATAAATGTTTCTAGATATTCCAGGAGAGCCTTTATATTGAGGAGTTTGAGAAGCATAGCTGGAGATTGTCACCCATACCATGCATAGATGCTGTTATTGCTGGATAATCTCATACTATTCTATTAGCCTATTTTCTTATCTTCACTCATAGCATCATCAATACTGTCAACTTTTTTATTTGAACATTATTATAATTATCATCAAAAGCATATTCACAATAATCCTACAGTATCTCTGGATGAAGAATATATAAATAATTGTCTGGTTACTTTCAAGGAAAATTAAGTTGATCTTACTTTCAAGGTTACCATCATTCTACCACCTATGCTAACCACATAAAGCTACTGAATGTTTAGTCACACACGAAGTCCACATGACATGTGAACACCAGAAGCGACAAGTTAAACTTTATTAATCCAGAAATCTTTAACTCTTCAGTCCATTATTCCACTACCTGACTAAACTACACAGGGAAATTATTGATGTAGAAAATGTTCTTTCATGGGTCTTCTTGTTATGTATTAAGCTTGAAGTGACAAGATTTCCATCAGTAATAGCATCTACATAAAATACTAGATGTTCAAAGGTATACATAAATAAAGCAGATCTGGTAGAAGTTTTTTTTAATATTAGATATTAATATAAGCAGCTTAATTCTGAAAGCCATTGAATTTGATTGAAATCATTATTTGAAAGTTATAAATAATTATGTGTGAAACATGATAATTAATTTTGTCTCAATTCGTACATGAATATTTTTTTCAAATATTACGTTTTTTTATTTATTTAACATATATTATTATTAAAACTTCAAAAAACGCTTTAAAAAGGCAATCTAAATCTAAACTGTTACTTCCCCCAAATTAGTCAACATATGCTTGTAAATTTAATAAAGAATGTGATGTGATATACTGTAGCTTCTTCTTAAATGAAGTCAAGAATCTCTCAGCAATTATGCCCAGAACTTTATCTCAGTGGCTCCATCTTTTATTCTAAATTTATTGCTAATTTTTATTTTTTCATTACAATTATTTTATTATTTAAAGTATTTTTTTCATTCATCTATTTTGATAGGAGACATTGTTTAAACAGCAGTAGCAACAACAAAAAATAGGTAAAACAAAACTAACTTAATATGATAGATAGCAGTGAAGTAACAAAATGTAGATGCTGCAGATGGCATGACAAGCGAGAACTCCGAGTAGTAAGACTAGTCTTATTCATACTTGTCATAAATTTTGCTAATATTAAATAGAAGGAATATTATTTATAAAGCATAATCAAAAATCACACTATTTGAACACAAACTAATTGCAGTTAACCTGCATATATATAGCTGGTCTGAATTTCAATTAATCTCTTTTCACACAAGCATAGAGATGCACAAATTGATTAATGAATTTTCTCTGAGGAGTGAAGTTTCCTTTGTGAGACATCAATTTAATCTTTTCTGTAGATTTTAAATTTAAACAAAGGGAGTAAATCACCCTTCCTCGAGCTATGACTTAAAACACTAAATGTTGAACAAAGGAATCAAGAATAAAATGAATCCACCTATTCATGATAGATCTGATGTTTATAAGCATACCTTTGTCAATATTGCTGATAATTCAGAGTAAAATTTATCAACCAGATGGAGTCATTTTATTCTTGATTCCTTTGTGCAACATTTAGAATGCTTTTAAGTCAGGTGTGAGCAATTGTTTTGGCTCGGGAGCCACTTTTTGGAAGTGAAGGGCCACATCTTTTTTCATGATACAATAAACACACTGCTTTATTCCCTGTATTACCAAAGAAATATTTGTTTGTCCATTCTTCATTAAACACATGAAATTCCTCACCGATTTTACATTTTTTGAGAGGGGTTATGGTTTTACTAAAGTTGAAAATATATATATTTGCTAATGCAAAAACAAAATTGAAATTAACCAGATCAACTGGAAAAGCACTGCACATCGTATCTACACTGCACATGTGTATTGGTGTGGCCATCCTAATGGAAAATATGAGACAAATCTTCAGTCGCGCATGGGAAAGAAATCTCAGTTCAAGCCAAATTTTTTTGATGGTCTTGTCAGGCTGCATAAAAACTCTTAGCAGGCTGCATGTGGCCCTCAGGCTGCTATTTTCCCATCCCTGTTTTAAGTGATAGCCAGTGAGAGAGTGATTTACTCCTTTTGTTTACATATACATTGAGCTATGTTTAATTTAAATTTTATATATTAAATCTTGTTTAATTATTACAAATAAGGTGTTCAAATGAGATGCTGTCTCCAGTCTTATATAATTAATTATAACTTTAATAACTCTTAAGTGCCATATTCCATATTCACTCTGAATTACCAACAATGTTGACAAAAGTATGCTTATAAACATCAGATCTACCAGGAATAGGTGGATTCATTCTATTTTTGATCTTTTGTTCAACGTTTAGAATGCTTTTAAGATATGGCCTGGAGGAGAGTGATTTACTCCCTTTGTTTACATATATATTGAATTAAGTTTAATTCAAAGTTTAGATTTTAAATTGTAAATCAGATGCAGATTATTTTAGATTGATATAAATTTCATCATTCAAATGGAATAATCCTTTTTCAAGTAATTGGGGTAACTATCATTTAAACTGAGTAAAACATGCCATATTTTCTAAAACAGTTTGTGATGCTCTGGGCAATAGCAGAATTAAACACACTTCTAACTTCTAGCACAAATCTGGAGAATTAACATTAATTTCTTTTCCACTTTATATTTGGAGTAATTGAAGACAACTAATAACTCTTTCCAAATCCAGAAATATGATGGACATCAAGTGATGCTGAAATCAGACTTATGAGTTGAGATCATTGTTCACTAATATGAATCAGGTTCATCGAATGGGTTCAAAATGTTATTTGAATTTTTACGCTATATACTTCGAAAAGATATAAAAGAATGACCACTGAGTACAGAAGCACTAATCTAGAAGATGAGTTAGTTTAAAATTAATATTAAAATTTAGTGTCAATTCATGAAAAATTGTAACTGTAGCAGCTTGCACATATGAAAGAGAAAAATTTCATTAAATTCAATGTGAATTTGCTCACTGTTAATCTTCGAAAAGACAAAAGTGAATCCTTATAGTGTAATTAAATTTGAACACAATTTTAATAACATTGAAATTATTGGGATGTTATTAATTCTCTACTATATCTCCAATCACTAAATATATCCATATTCCTTAAATCCTAACTATCACACAGTAACATTTTCCCAATTTTTTGTATTAATTAAACTGTTCAGAAATTCATGTTTGAACACCAGAAATGAATGAGCTTAGTCACAATCCATCGATTTCGAATTCCAGAATCCATCATTCTATCACTGCACTAAATCATACTTATATGGTACATAAACAAACACACATTTCTAAATTTTAAACTTTTTATGTGTATATAAATGTATTTGTTTGCGGTTTAAAAAATAAATAAATAGATAAATCAAAAAATGAAAACTGATAAAAAAATTAACAAAACCAGGTCAAATAATAAAACAACTCTTTCTTTTAATGAGATTTAAAAAAAAAAACTAGCCTAAGTTAATGCACTGTTACTAAGATAAAATTATATTAAAAATTATTATTATTTTTAATTAATTTTGTATAATTTATGTACTCTTGAGAACTCATGTCAGTAATGTAAACCATGATATCAGAGACGAAAGATGTATGACATCTACTATATCAGTGACGAAGTTGATCATATAATATTTATGTTCTTTTTAATGTTAATTACTTTCCAGCTAAAAATAATTAGATGCCCAATTCCTGAAAAATAAGTGAATGCCTAACTAGATAGATTATAGCCATATTAAAAAAAAAATCATAGATTTGCTTGACTCGAATTTTTTTTTTTTTAACTTTCATTTTTTGAACCTCCGATGTAAGATAGCTATACCAGGCACAAGAAATAGTTACTACATGTCAAAGAGATTCCACCCCTCGCCTCTTAATATAGTACATGTACATAATTGCGTTAATATTTAAATTAGCATCGATACTCCTTTCTTAACACAATTTAATTAAATATTAATAATTACACTATAAACTTCAAAAAATGGATTACGTATTTATGATGGTTATTGGAAATCATGATAAATTATCACAGATAATTTTTGCTTCTTGGACACATCCCTTCACCAAAGAATTCTTTAGTAGCTTAAAACATGCTCCCAAAAAATCACTTAAAATAGCCTAACATGTGAATGTTCGTGTGCGAGATAGATATATGCAATAAATTTCGTCTGTGGCATAACTGATAAAAATATTTAGTTTAAAAACAATTTTACTCTACAGTATTTTTATAATAAGAATTATTATACCGTGTTTGATAAAGAACTACAATTTCAATGAATCTTTTAAAAACAATAGTAGGGATTCTTACTTAGTCTATAATTATATTCTAAAAGAAGACTAACTCTTCCACTATTTCTTATTATAAATCAATGAGATAAAAGAACCATTAACGTTATTAGAAATGCAAGTCTTTGATGTTGATTCCACCTGCTTAAATGTTTTCCAGAATTACAACAGTGAGAGATTTATTTTCAAAAAACAAAGTGTTTGGGTCTAAAATTCTGTTGATTCTTAGCTAAATTTAGATGGCGAGATCGGTAAACATCTGTACAGAACTATTTCGCTTGTCAATACAACCAATCAAATGCTAGTGATACTAAAAATGAGTTTGTTACTCCTAAATTAGAATTGGTAGAACACAACAGAATTGAAGGGGGGGGGGCACAAAAATGATATATATTATAATAAAAAGGAAAAAGGAATTAAATGACAGTAACGCAAAGATTGCATAATAAATTACAGAAACAATAGAAGCCAACAACATTGAAGTAAGAATAAGGAAATATTTTCAGATTGGTCGTATTCCAAACAATATGCACTAAGTACATATACATTAAAAAAATATTCACACATTTTAAAACTTAATTTATATTTCATATGTTTCAACAGTCTTTGTGAATTAATAAATGATAGCCTTCTTGCGGTCTTTTTGCAAATAGCATGTACCTGCACATGAAACCAATTATATTTCAATTTAATCTTATAATGAACTTCTATTAACAAAAACAACAGTTAATAATCACCAAAGAACAATTAAAGATTGAAGATAACAGCTAAATCTAACCAAAAAATGTTCGCAAAAAAATCAATACTGCCTACAATTAACGTATAATATGTTATTTAAAATATTTTATTACTTATTTAATACCAGGTCTATATAATTAGACAAACAAGTGTGCTTGATGGTAGCATGCAATGAGATTAGAAACAGAGGAAGCAATCCATTTATTTTTCTTCTAATTAATTAAATATTTGTATTTATTCAACGAATAGTTAATTCAAATGCACGTGCAATACTAATAAATTCCTATAGATCATTGTCATAAATTCGTAAATAAGGTTCTTTCAATCAATGCTATTTCATTAATTAATAAATGTGAAGAATAGTCCTCCTTTAATTAACATTATTGCTGTTATATGGTAAATAAATCATACATTATCATTTGAGAAAAGTGAAATTGTAAGCAAGTTTAATAAAAACTTTAACATCATTGCTAATATAAAATTTCACTCCATGCAAATTTCAATGTCTGATTTATTGATGGTTCTGTAAAGTGGACCATTCTTTATCTGACTGATAAATTGGCATTGGTACAAAAAATAGTTATATTTATAAGTTTATTAAAATGATTCTATAGGAGTTTAACTTGTGAAGTATTATTATTATTATGTGGATACTCTGCGTGGTTTGGCACAATTGATGTGTCCAACTTGGGATTGTGAAGTTTCAGGATCGATCATGGTATTCAAACTTTTATAAATTCCTGAGCAATAAAGCCATATGTCTTTTTTACCCTGTACCATTTGGCATAGTTGATAGAGCATCTGCCTTTGGATTGGGAAATTTCAGGATCGATTCTGGCACTCACAAGCATTCAAGGATCGATCCTGGCACTCAAACTTTTATGAATTCCTGAGCAATAAAGCCATATGTCTTTTTTACTCTGTACCATTTGGCATAGTTGATAGAGCATCTGACTTTGGATTGGGAGATTTCAGGATCGATTCTGGCACTCACAAGCCTGGCGCTCAAGTTTCTTATGAATTCCCGAGCAATGAAACTATAAGGCTTTTGTTTATTTTTTATGATATGAAGATTTGGACTTAGCTGCTCCATGAATGGTGTATATTATACATTAAGTACTACATAATTAACAGTAGTAAATTATTGTTAAAAATTATTGAAGTAGTAGTTGTAAATTAGTTTATTTAAAAAATTAGATCAATCCCTTTTTTAAATTGTTATATAAAATCTTTGATTACTTCTTTTATAAATGTTTCCTTGTGATTATTAACCAAATTGATGAATAAAGATATATTTCTGTTTGTTTTGGGATGATTACTATAGATACTTGAAGAATCTAAATAACATTACTGTAGCTCAACATAATTATTTAACAAATGCACAATATCAGCATAGTTGCCTCAGTGATTACATACAATTCTTGCACTGGAAGCTTGCCAGCCATTTTTTTGTTTTAATTATCCATTTTCAGGGGCCTCATATAAATCTTGCAAATAATATGGCTGACTACAACAAAGCTCTCATATTTAAAATTTTCCTTTTATTTACTTTTTAAAATATGATTATAAAAACAGAAGAAATAACCACAAAGGTACTACAGTTGATTGTAATTAAAATAAATGTGGATCCACATACTTATATCTGTGATTTACTTTCAAATGTTCAAATCCAGCATGGCATAATTCCTGTTTTTTATAGCTCTTCCAACACTCTGAATAAATAGTAGATCATTTGGTGACATTTTCTTTCATCTTATCCCTAAGAATAGCTGTTGTTCTACAAGCAACAATTACAAAAAAGCATGCATTGGTCTCTCTGCACACAAAAAACAGCAAAATATTCCCCCTGTTGTTTTTTCCCCACTGAAAACACTTTCAATAGAAGTAAAAAAATCACAATAATGTTCAACAATATGTTGTAATGTGCATAAAAAGAAATGAATTACATCTAGTGAATGAAATTTATAAAAGAATTATTAATATTTTTTAATCTTAACAGGAATTTATATTTGATTCTTAATATTTTTAAAGTTAACAAATAACATGGGTTTGGTAAAATAATTTTGAGAGAAAACAAATACTTAAGACACCCCCTGAAATGGATAATTAAAAATAAAATACTGACAAGCTTCCATTTCTTCTATGGCAACTCTTTATGAACAAAGCAAAGCAAAAACTCCCTATAGTAGTGACACCTGTTCTAAACCATGTGATGCTTGCTGGCAATTCTTTATGATTATAGACTGCGAATTCATATATTCCTAGAACACATTCTGATTGTAAATATTTATTATTTAAATATAAGAGAAATATTTCTTTACTTAAACTTATTTTGGCAGATATTCTAACCACAAAATGCATTTCATATATACACTACCAGGCTAATGCCTTTTCATCATTATAATTAATAAAATTATTTATATAAATAAAAAGGTTTAGATTTTCCAATCATTTTTATTTAAATATCCTACTTTATATAAAAAGTAACATATTATTATTAATAATTTATTTAAAAATAAAACTTATTTTAAAAATATTGCCTCATAATTACAGTAATTCTATTGATGAAATTATTTTTAACAATAATGTTTTACAAGTTCTAAATGTTGTTCATTCCGGAGTACTGAGGAAGTATTGATATCGGGTCTGCATCAAATACGTTAGGTCTGGGTTCGATGCTATTATTAGTGTTATCTTTCTCTTATTTGTTATTAATGTCCCATATTATCTTTTTATACATTTTACAAAATAGCTTTTCCTATTTATAATAATGATATTATATTTTTTTAAGGTAGTATTAACTTTTACTTATCCTCTAGATAAAACTCATAATTGACCCATAATCCACACAGATGCAAATCTAAGCAAAACAAAATATTTAATTAACAAATTTCATGATATAATCTATGAATGAATAAACAAAAACACAAGAAGTTTTAAAATGGCTTCTAAAAATGTATTGAATAAACAATCGAAGTAAGAAAATTTAAAATTTTTTCTTGGCTAAATATGTAATTGTCAAACTACATAATAAAGTGAATAATATATACATAACACGACTTATTAATAAGTGTTAAAAATTAAAATTATACAAGAGGTAAACATATTTTACTGAAGAAAAATAAATGAAATTATTTTTTTTAATAAAAAATGTAAACAAGTTTTCTGTGAATTAAATATAATAAAGGATATTTAAAACAAAAAATATTTTAACAAGAAAGTGCGAATGGGATTTAAGAGTTTTATTAGTCATGTTATTTAAAATTTATTTACTTTGGCTGATTATAATAAAATATTAAACTTATGTGATCAATAAACAATATATGTATGAAAATTTAAAATATCGGATCATATATATTGTATGTATATGACTCATTTCAAACACACAGATATATTATTTAATTAAAAAAAAATTTCTTTTATATATATGAGGATTTATATGTGTGTATTTATTATTATTAATTTATAGATAGTTAATGAATAAACCATTATGTAGAGGATAATAATATTTGGTAATGATTTGTTATATATATTTTTATTAAATAAAGTGTCATATTATTTAACTTTGGTTTTATTAAAATAGAGTAGATCAGAAAAGTGTAAAATAAGGCGATGGAGATTATTAGATTAGGAGATAAAAAAAAATGTACACGTGTGAAAGAATGAATACATCTGTACAAACACAAAGATGCTTTTACACCTATTTCCGATGGCTATAGATTCCAGGTTTGTTGTTGTCTGTGTCTTAAGATTATTTTTACGAAAGAGGTGCTTTGATGTAGATAACGATAGCGATTAATTTTAAATCTTTATTGATTGTGACCGATGTCAAACTTGTGAAGCTTTGATTTTTTTTAAGATAAGGTTTCCAGATGTTTTTTTTTCTTTGGTTGAAATTCGCGATATAAATGATTGAAACAATTTTTTTAATCAGTTAGTCATGAATTTTTTTAGAGAGATGATCAGTTGGTCATTAATTTTTTTAGAGAAATGATCAGTTATTCATTAATTTTTTTAGAGAGATGATCACTTAGTCATTAATTTTTTTCAGAGAGATGATCAGGCAGTATGATTTTATTTTTTTTGATCAGTCAGTATGATTTTATTTTTAGAGACTCAATATGAATATTTTGGAGAGACAATCACTCAGATTATTATTATTAAAGTGAGATGTAACTCAGTGATTATTATTTTGAGACTCAACTCAGTAGGAGAAAAGTAAGCGATTTGATTTTTTTATTCACTCTTCAAAAATTGAGAAAGGAAATGAAGTATAAGACTCTGGTATAAAGTCAATATAGACGAAGATGTGTGTCTATATAAACAATTTCCAGCAATATTAAAGAAGAGAGGAAAACATTGGAACAAGATTGAATTTAATAGAAGTTATTAACAATTATATAAATATGATATTAACATATTTGGCTATGCATAATACTATGCCTCTGCATTGCTAAACCATTTTTTTCTGCTTCCTGGTTAATACAGAATGAGTTAAAATCGCTGATCTGTCTATGAAGTCATGTATCAAGTAATAACCAACAAAATGATAGAGTTTGAAGCCAACCACACAAGCTATATGGTATGCTTTGTTTCTAGTTCCTGGCTTATTAAAAGCTCATTACCTTCGAATGAATGGAGAAGAGGAAATAGGAGGAAAAGAAAATTTATAAAAGCCATGTAGAACCAAGTTTGAAGCCATGAATCACATTTTTGTTAGTTTACCTCAATCATCTAAAGTGTCAACAGCAATTATTTTTTTAAAAGGAGAGAGACAAGCAAATCCACTGGTACCTACTTATTCAAAAGTACTTATAATAATTTTTTTTTAAAATGGAAGAAGGAAGCCAATCAACAATGAATAATAATAGAATTGAAGAAATAAGCAAGTCAATTGATTCAGCATTATCTTAAAAGTATCTGCAATAATTTTTTTTTGTTGTTGTTGTTGTTCAGCAAAGAAAAGCAGTCTGAAAATTCAAACTCAGGACATTAATAAGAAGTAAAAAGTAAACGGGTAAATATGAACTTTCTTTAACCGATTTTATTCTTGCTTATTAAAAGTAAACCTTAATTTACAGGTGAAAGCAATTTTCTTTTTTTTTTTTGATACAGAAACATTAAAGACTTGTTTATCTATAGTTATTTGCAATATCACGCAACATAGCACAAACATAGTTTAAATCTTTAAACTTAAATTTTTCATTGTCTTTTATTATTATTTTTTATATTATATATATTGTAATGTTGAAATGTTTTTTTTAAAATTGTTCATCAGTTATGATAATGAGCAACCTATAGATATATGCATTTATAATGTTGTTTTTTTATTTTATCTAGTTGCATATTAAAAAATTAATATCATGTATTTTATTTTATTTTGCTAAAAGGTTGCAAAAATATTTTTATATATGTAATTTATGGGTATACATTTTAAACATATATGTTAACATTACCGAATGCGTGCATGTGTAACTGCTTATCCAAACACATCAAAGAATAGGTTATATATGATTAGTTTAAAATGGTAAATTAAAAAGTAGGGCATTACATTTGAATGGAAGTGAAATAACATATACCAGTTACACCTGAAATTTATTTTATGATATGATAAGTAAGAAAAGTCTTAAATAAGCATTTATAGAATATGTATTTTTTTTCTAATATTGATTTAAGTCAGCTTATTTTGAGATATCAAGAAAAATGACAAACCTATATGTTAGATTTATTTGCTTATATTTATATAAATTTTTTATATTGATTTTTGTATTGAATTAATATGGTAATAAGCCATTTATTTAATTGTTGATTTGACTTTAAAGAAGGAAAGAAAGAGTAGTAGTGTTAATAAAATATAATTATATATCTTAATTGGTTTCCGAGTTATTATTAAGAATATTGTTTTTTTTCTTGTCTTAATTCTATCATTTTAATTCATCATCATTGCTCGCAGTTATTAAGTATTACCATTCGTATATATTGAGCAATCACTTGCAAATATTAAGCGTCCGCAAAATAATAGGTAAACTAGAATGTTGATATTTAAGTATTTAAGGATTATGCTTGAGAATAACCAAATTTTGATAATTATAGTTCAACAATAGAAAGCTAAAATTGTGTTGTGTCCATGAGTTTAGATCATCCTCATCAAAGATGGATATCATGTTATTGATTAAAAATGTTTCAAATAATACTATATAAAAGTTATGATCGCCATCAATCATCATTAATAAATTATAATCATTAAATTTAATGTTTAGCGTAATGAATATGTTTTAGTAAATAGGGGTTTATAGAAAATTGAATATTATGCAAAGAGATTCATGATGATCAATCATCACCACTAGTATTATTAAATCCCAGTATGAAATAGGATAATTTTAATAGATGCCTATAAGTTTATAAAGATGAATTTATTGTTGTGAGTTTATTAATAAGCCATGGCTGGTATCATCATCACTATTATAATCATTATTATGATATCACTATTATTATCATTATTATTATGATATTATTATCATCATCATCATTATTACCTTTATTGTGATAAATAATCTAGTTAAATGGCCATCAATATCAATAATGGTCTTCACATGCTTGTTTGGAAGCCATTAATAGGATTATACATGTCTGTTCATCAGTATATGTAAATGAGCTAGCAATGTCTATAAGAATCTTTGATCTATGATATAAATTTTGGTAATATTGGGATCTTGTAATTTTATCAATATAGATAAAATGTAAGAATGTCATTTTTTTTCATTAGTCATCCAAGTCATGTGTAATAAAAATGTACTGAATGAGTTTGAACTCAAGTACACTATAAACAGATACTTATCTAGATTGAAAACAATCTAGTGGCGCTCATGGGAAAACACATGTACTTAGCTAAACTGAATAAAGAGTGATATCATCCCTTTCCAACTTCATAATATTAGTTTTATAGAATATATATATTTTTTATAAGTTGTCATGAATAGCACCAGTGTGTGCATATGACCATGAATGGTCTTATATATTTGGAAAGAAGAATAGGAAGGATTCTTTGTTAGAAGAACCTAGTATTGGAGATAAGCATAAGGCACTCCAGGAATTTCACAGTGGGTACTTTTATTCAGTTGCTATATTTAATATTATTTTTATTAGATGACAATGCCCAGTATGTTTTATTGTTCAAATGACTGCCCCAATATATAAATAAATACCAAGAATCTTTAATGCTGATATTTTCAAGTGGCACAGTGATTCTATAATTTCTTTATCTATGCTATGATGAATTAATATAGTTAGTTACAAATGGTACAGATTGGATAGGCATATATCTAATAATTAATAATTTCCCCTATCTAAATATTTATTATGGTTACAAATGTGACATATTAAAAATAGTTACAAATTATAGTTACAAATGGCATGCCAAATAGGGATTGAAATATGCCACACACCTGAGAGAGGTGTATTTCTATTATATAATCTAAATAATTTCAAATCATATTTCTGTGTTAATTTAAATAGTTACAAATATATATTATATTAATTTGAAATTGTTACAATATAATAAAGTATAGTTATTAATAGTGGACATCACCATATACAAAATTAAATAATAGTGTAAATATTTTATAATCGAAAGAATATAATTTTGGTAACAAAAACATGAATAAGTTTATATAAGAAAGATTTTCATGCTTTTCTTGTGAAAGTGCTGGAAAAAATGTCTTTTAATTTACACATTTTATTTCATAGAATGGGGGAGGGGTGTTAAAATTTACCTTGAACCAAGGTACTTCTTAGTCTCACGGTGGGCCTGGAAAGAGGTAATGTGATGGATGTGAGTATTACAATAAATATAACAATAATCAAAATAAAAAATTGACTCATTCAATTTAGATTTTGATAATAAAAGCACTTGTATATACTGGTTCACACTCCCATCTACTCCACCCACAAACTGGAGTTCTAATCTGAAGATTTTTAGAAAGTTTGATGAATTTTAAGAAAACTATGATTTTCTTTTAAATATTTATTCCATTGCCAGATCAGATTGAGAATTCATCACCTACATATACAAATAGTTAACACATAGCCAATGGCAAGAACAGACCAATAGGTGATGGTGCTCACTGAATCCAAATGTTTCCATTAGAAAGAAATCTGGCAACAAATAGTCAAGCCTTTTGAAGATAGTCATGAATAGAGAATGTCATATCTCACTCCGCCTTTAAATAATGGACTAGTTCAGATCCTGTCTAATCTAGATCAGATTGAACATTCAACATCTTTATCAATGCATATACAAATAGATAGTGCATAGCCAATGGCAAGAATGGGGCAATAGGCAATGACATTCACCGAATCTGAATGTTTCCATTAGAAATGAGGATCTGGCAATAAATACTCAAATCGTTTGAAAGTGGGGTCAGAGAACTACTGTCACAAAATTGAAAGGCAGTATTCACATATTCTTCATTCATGTTCTGGAGAGAACTAGCGTCACAGAATTGAAAGACAGAACCTAGATTCTATAGGCAATATATGTCAAAGCAAAATGATTGATGAAGTAAGGCGAGTTCACTTTCAGGACTGGAAACTACTATAACCAACATGAGGTAACTGTCACAATACAGTTTGAAGTGATATGAAACCTATACGGGTATATGCAGTCCCTTCTGTAATTCATCCAAGATTAGCAGGTGAAATATAACTGTTGTAAATATTATAAATATTCAAATGTATAGTTGTTTTCATGTGTTAATAATAAATATATACATCATATTTACATATATCTGTGTTTATGTATTAATTCATGATAAACACAACATTAAGTGATCTAAATTATCTTGACTATAAAGAATCAATCATGCAATATTTATATATAGACTTGTTTTGAAATTACAATGGTTTTAAAAATATATAATATAATGCACAGAATAGATTGAAATACAATTCTTATCATAATGATATATTTAAATAAAATATTCAGTTATTATTATAAAATATTATTGACAATAGCATATTTAATGTATTGCATAATTCATTCAAGACACAGGACAAAATAATGTCCAGGCTATAATTTCACATTGCCATGTGTATTAAATTCAGAAACTTTATGCAAAATAATGGCACAACTTTATATTATCCTAGGTATTTATTTCAAAAAAATTTTTCAACAGGGGTTATATATTGAAGCTGGAAATCTGCCCTGAAGATTTGCGCTTCACCTAGTGCCAATTATATAGTCACTAGAATTGGTTTGAATCCGAATTATATATATTGAATAGGTAATAATATATATATAGTGAGATGTATGGATACACAAACATTTAGTTTATTTGCTCCATGTGCATATGAAAAGTAACATTTGGAAGTTATAGAATTTTATAATTTTATTTCAATAACTTTCTAATCAATTTATATTATATATAAAACAATTTATATTATATATATATATATTGTAAATCTGCATGTAGTAATCTGTATAAAAATAGAATGGTCAATTAAGAGACAAACCGTGGTATTTTTGAAAGTTTATTGCTTCTAATTTATGTAGAAATACAAATGTCATTTAGAAGACAAACCACTGTAGCTGGGAAATTTTATTGCTAGCAATTTGTGAGTTGAAGTAATATTTAATAGTTAAGCAATGCAATTAGTTTTATTTTAAAAATTCGCGGAACTTTGTATCATTCTTAAAATACACCCAAAGTCATAGATGGCAGGTTCTTAATTATTTTATCTGGTCATTTTATTGCTCTGATCTTTTTCATTCCTGCAGCAGCTGATTCTTTAATGTGTACTTGTATAAATAGCTAATATTTTATATTTTTTGATCTGCTTTTTGTTTCGTGCTTCAGTCGGAGATATATTTCACACAAGTTTGCATTGTGTAGCAAAATCATGCAGGGGTAAAAGAAATCATCCTCCTCCTGCCTCTGGGAGGCTTATCTAGCTCACTATGCCCAGTTAGAAACATCTAAACCTAATATGCGAACTGTCCAGAAAATGTGTGCTTAAAAGACTCTTCAATCTCGACAAAAGCCTGTTTCAAATCCAAGCTAGACTATGATCATGATCCACCGATATCTACATCATCGCATCCTCAAGCCCAAGGTAATATCTATCTTGCCACCAACTATGAACTCTGAATTAATAAATTATGCTAATCCTAAACTATATTGTACATCGTTCCTTACTTAATGTTAAAGTTATTATATAAATACTAATAATGTCTGCAATTTAATATATTTTATTTTAACTATATTGTACACCTTTCCTTCCTTCTTAATTTTAAAGCTTCAAATAAATGCTAATAATGTCTGTGCGATTTATTATAATGCTATATCAATTTTCTGTTTTGGTGCAGCAATTTAGAATTAATTGACTTTTTATTTTATTATTCTAATTCATTTTGATATGCCAAGAAAGTATACAATCTAGCGAGTAAATGTACCCCTCTCCACACACAATAGTTTTCTCCTATTAAACTAAGGAGACTTAAATTTTCCTTTAAAGTTTGTTGTTATAAACTCACTCGGTTTTATACAAATTATTTTCAATAATGTTATTCTTTAAATGACCAGAAGGTCTTGATATTTACATTGAATTATTACACCTAACTATAAAAATTTAATCCTCATCTCATTATTAAAAGTTATCATTTTAACTAAGTACATCTCACCAGCAGTGAATTTAATATGTAATTTCTAATTTTATTTTAATAATTGTAACATGAAAGGCTGTTATTTAATAAGTAATCACAGTTATCATGACTGTTGGTAGAAATGTGGAGATATTTTCTGAGGGGTGGGAGAGAGCATAGTTTTAACTCTGACTCCCCTTATGTGTGTTTATTGATCATTATAGGATGATTTGCATTTAAGCATTCCATTGCGCAGGAGAGCATCTTATAAGAGTCAGGTGTTTATTAATTTATCGTGGTCATTAGTGACACGAACTATTTATATGTTTTGGGCATTATAAGTGTATCATTGCAATTGTTATTTATAATTTTCCTGCTTTATCATTATTTTGGGATCTTCGGAATGACCAATCCCACCATTCATCATCCCTCTAAAAGTAAATGTATTTTCCTACTCAGGATCTTCTCCAGGTACGCTCAATGAATCAGTGTATGGGAAACATACGGATGAACCATCCCAACACCCATTTGTGCCATTACTCTTCTGAGATATGACCTTGGCCATCATGCAGGCATACTCCTTTTGCACCAATATGACAAAGCCACTTAAGAGCTTCTTAAACGACCACCTCTCTAGATACAATTGTAAGTGATAACGTAATACCGCCTTATTATTATTATTAAGTTTTCTATTCACCTGCAATGCTCTTTATTAGTCATAATTGCATGTCATTCCATTCCCCATCCATTTGTCTTAATTGCTAAGTCAGATTATGCATTACAGCTTCTTTTAAGCTGAATAGTTTGGCTCCCACGCATCTGAGTGATCTCCCAAGTATCACACATTTTTCAAATCACACAACCCAAATTCTTATTCATATATATGTAATGCCCAATACAATTTATTAATGTGAATTTATAATATATTAGAGGAGAATTAAGTTCCAAGATATTATTGGTTCCAAATGAGTATATTTGATTCTTGGCATATTAACCACACTATTATATCTGAGCAACCACATGAATGACCCTTGTTCTAGATATGTAATAATTGCACTAACTAACTGTATGTGGTAACACTTTATGTTTTTATATAAATGCTATGATTTGTTGACTCATCTCTAAAGTGCGTGATTGCAAATCAAAGTTATAACTACCATTGCCCAGACATTCTATACAGCTATTTTGTTATTACCATATTTAATTATTCAATAAATTTATATTATATTATTTTCTATATTCTCGCATTTGTTATTCATTGCCCGAATCTCTCGTATGACTGTTTAGGTCAAGTTAAATTATTTCAAATTCAATTAAAGATTTTATTGGTATTATAAATTAACTCATTTTATTTAAAGTTGCCTTGAATGATATTAAGTATCTGATTATTAATCTATTAAAGAATAGCTTACCCCACACTTTAAGTAATATATTTTGTGATAATCATTGGCTAATTGTTTAAATATTATCAATTTCCAAGTCTCTTTGCTCACCCTGTTCTCATTGCTGGGACTGGAGGAAATTAAAGCTTGCTAGTATCCTCAAAAGCGTTGTCTATATAGTCACAGGCCCTGGAGCATGAGCAAATAGGTTAGCATTTAGTACTTTTCCAGACCTATGTATCTCGCACATTGCTGGATTGCTATAGTTTGCTTGGATTCTAGGTCTTGTTGAATGAGTACACGATTTGGACCGGTACAATATGTGACAGAGAAATATCTTTTTATTAATACTAGAAAATATTATAAGAGCACTTCATTCTGCAAATAACAAGTATGCTTTATTAAACAGACCAGTTATATAATAAATAAACACTTGATTTTGTAATTTTTTATGGACAAAGATTTAAGAAAATTTATAAAATACGATACATATAAAAATAAAGTTGTAATTATAATAGAGCAGTGATATCCACTATATTTGCTCCATGTCTTATTTGCATTCATTGTACATCATGTATATTTAGTTGATAAGCTTTAATTACAATAATATATATTACTGATAAGCTAAAATTAATAGCTGAGGTGAAACTATAAGTTTATTATTAGTAAGCTTCTATTTTATGGATTTAGCGCTTTCGGAGCACTTGCAGCTCCATAATCATAGTCCTTTTTTAGGCTGTTGACTCTATGCAAATTATTTACAACATCCACCTTTTCGAAACCATGAAGCACATGTCCTTTCTATTTATTGACCTGGCATCTTTGGATCTTACTCTTGACATCGTTTCTTTCTGTGCATACGATGTCGGCTTTAGATGGCTCAAATCTATGATTGTGCTCCTGCTGGTGGTCAGCAAATACCAAGCTGCTCTCTCCCTTAGTTGTAGCTTTTGTATATATATATATCTATGCTGAGCCAGTCTATTGCTCACTGTGGCCCGAGTTTCCCCATAATATACCGAATCACACCCTGTCTGCGGGATACCAAGCTGCTCTCTCCCTTAGTTGTAGCTTTTGTATATATATATCTATGCTGAGCCAGTCTATTGTTCACTGTGGCCCGAGTTTCCCCATAATATACCGAATCACACCCTGTCTTCAGGCACACAATTCTATAAACAACATGGGGGTTTCTTCTATATTTCTTTTGTCTTTAGAATTGTTGATGAGCCTATTGGTGTTCTGAATTGAAATTGCATGTGCATAATTTTTCCAACACTTGTGCATTTGAAGCAGAGACAATTTCTATATGTACAGTCATCATCATCATCAACCATTATCAATCCACTGCAGGATGAAGATCTCTCCAAGTTCAATACATCTCCCATATTTAACTTCTCTTCTTCACATCACCCCTGCATACTTTCTTATTTCATCCATTCATCTCACAGGTGGTCTCTTTCTGGGTCTTTTACAATCTCTTGGACCCCAGTTTAAGCTTTCAAATGTCCATCTATTTATCATCTCTTCTAGCAATATGTCCAGCCCAACTCCACTTTAGTCTTTTAATTCTTTCAATGAGAGTCAGTAACACCTGTTTGTTCTTTACCCATATATTGCATTTTCCATCTCTTCTTGTTATTTCCAACATGCATCTCTCCATACTTCTTTGAGTGGTCTGAAGTCTTTGTATTGCTCTTCTACTAAGTGTCCAATTCTCAGATTCACAAGTAAGAACTGGTAAAATATATTTATTAAAAACATTCTTTTTCAAACACTTAGGCATATTTCCTTTTAGTATCAAGTTATAAATAACTACAAAATTCACTCCAACCAAGTTTAATTCTATGATTAATTTCATCCATTATGTTTCCATCAGTATTAATAATCTGACCAAGGTGTTTGTAAGTCCTCATAATCAATCTTTATTTTCATATTTACATGTACAGTATGCATATATAAATGAAAATTATAGTATAAACAACATTTTAAATAAATAATGTAGTTATTAATATTAAATTGAAGAGCACACATATATACATATTTATTTAATATACAAGCATTCATTCATAAAATAAAAATTCACATAACATTACAATACTAGCCAAAAAAAATAACAACTAATTTTTACTAAAATTCTTCCTCAACCATGATTTCATTTCAAATAGACTTTCTTTTTTGAAAAGGTCTATCTGTTAATAGATGAAACCATGGTTGTGGAAGAATTTTAGTAGTTTAATTTTTTTGACTAGTATTGTAATGTTATATGAATTTTTATTTTATTTATTATTACCAGTACATTGTTAGGCAGAATTTAATTTGTATTCATTCATTCACATTTATTCAAAAAATAAAAAGTGAAGTTTTAGATTTTCATAACAAATTAAATATGCTCTAGATATCTTTCTTCTTCAATAACTTTTTTCCGCCTAAAAAAACAAAATTGCAGTCTCATTATCAATAGACTGCAGTCTCTCTGGTTGTTCTGATGATCTAAAATCCATAGCAACTTTGGAATCTACATAGTCACCAATACTTGCTAATATGCATTACAGATTCACATTTAAAATCTTTGAACTGTAAACTTTCTGATGCAATATAAGAACATTTACAGTTTTTTGCTGCCACTTCCAAATAGATAACTTTCATTTTGTAACTTAAGAAAGATACTTTATGAATTTCATTAAATTTTGTAAAACTTTTAGCTTTATGTTTAAAAAGCATTTTATTATATAAAATATTGTATACATCAAATTCAGAAAAAATAGTAAAAGGAGAATAAAATGTATGCTTTTTGAATTTAAGCTAAAGGAACTATTAATATATATGATGGCATATGCACTCTGAGATAGGAAAATAGCTGCTGTCATAAAATTTATTCAATTTACAAACTTTAGCACTTTAATTTTTTCTTTAGTTACATTCCCTCTCCCCTTATTTATATTTCTTTTTGGATAGTATATAACTGAAAATAGTGTACATTGATACAGCATATATCTGCTTCATTAAATCTGTGCTTTCATAGACTAAATGCTACTAATGCTTAGATTCAAAACTTGTAATATTTAAAAAAATAAGCTATTACCTTGATTAGCATAAATGGTATAAATTATGATTCAAAAGTTATAATATGTTTAACAAATAAAATAATTAAGAATCTCTTTGGTACAATAAAATAATTTAAAACAAAACATAGACTGCAGAGGAAAAAATTAATACAAATACACATACAGTATATACTTAATTATTTGTTATTACAGATTTGAAGTGTAATAATATATGCAACTGACTAATATTGGAAATATTTAAAACGAGAATTACTATCAAAGATTCAAACTACACATTTTACAAAACATTATTATAAATTACAATACAGTATTAGTATCTTAGAGCTAATTTCATGAATCACTATCCGGCAGTAATTACGAGTAATTGTGAATTTTAAGAATATAAAAAATCATTGTCTATAATAAGAAAAAAATGTACAATACAAAAGTTCAGTGTAATTTACATAATGTTATGTGATTTTAATTGTTCACTGAATCAATTTTAATTTCCTTCATGTATCAAAGCATCGGCTGGGAAGCGAACACGGGACAACTGCTTGTAAGGCAGCTGTGCTAACCACTCTAACACCAATGCTTGATGAATCAGTTTTAATTTGAAGAGCTACTTAGACAAGTTAACAAGCAGGTTGCTACCAAGACAATAAGTGAGATGGACAAACTTATTTTACACGATACTTCCAGCTATCACATTTCTACATCAAAGTGGGGCAGATAGTTTATATAGCATCGGAAAAGTCACAAAAGGGTTCTAGCTACTTTTACAATGGCTGCTAACTGATGATAATTTCTTAAGACGCTATATCAAAAATTATCAAGTTTTTCCATCCTTATCTGGGAATGTGATAATCTGAAAATGTAAATCAACATGAATAATGATAAGATTATTATGAGCTATTGTGCTAATACATGTGTCAGGATATGTATTTTGAATGTTTAAACTTACTAGTAAAGGTATTTAAGTCATTTTTAAATAATCATTTAAAATTTTGTGATTCTGTATTTTAAATTTTTGTTTCATTGTCTAATTTGTTGATTACTAATCGTGCTCTTCTTTCAACTTTAGTCAAGACGTCACGCGTTAGTGGCCCAGCGGTTAGCATAGCTGCCTTCCAAGCAGTTGAACCGTGTCAACGTATTTGACATATGAAAAAAAAAAAACACGTTAATTTTAATGAAGACTGTTAAGTGGTTAGCTAGATTAGCTATGTATCAATTATTTCAAAAATATTTTTTTCCAAATTTACTCAGTTCCGAATTGAACCAAATCTAGTATTGTTGGCGATTGTACTACCATTGCATTGAAGCCTTAGCACTGCACCTCGAACCCCTTACAAAATTATATATTATTGCTTAAATTATGGTGGCATGTCTTGCATTGGTGGTCGAGAGGCAGCGCGACTGCCTTGCACTTGCAGGCAGTTGCCCGGGTTGCGGGTTCGCGTCCCGGCCGATGCTATGACCCTTAAAAAAAAATTATGGTGGCATAGTGTAATGGCCAGTGCGTATACATATAATATAATGTATTAAAAAAATCAACTATTATATTTAATTTTTCATAAAAAAATAATCATTAGTTTAATAAAATTGAAAGAAACTATTATTTAGGCATTTTAAAATATTTAATTTATATTAAACAAAAAGACTATCAAATAAAACTATGTCAATAGGAGATGAAAACAAAGTAAAAGTGATACCCCGCTCCTTTGTTACTAGTTTTTTTTTATTATCTACAAACTTTAAATGCTTGATTGATGGTAAAAAGATAATAAAATTCCAATATCAGAGGATGAGATCTTTGTAAATACATCTTAAAAGATGGGTTGTTGAGATTAACCGGTCAGAAATAAATAAAATTGACAGCAACAAATAAAAGTTAAACTACTGTTTCTCTTCAGCCGCATTTCAATAACTCCCTACTAGACTTTTTAAATAGATTTACATTCACTATATATATGTAAAAATGTGAACTATTTCTGAAATATCTACATTAATATATATCTATACACGCATTCACAACAAGGCTTCAGATTGTGCTATTTTTATTTACACTGCTTTAAACTGATTGTAAAAAATAAATAAATTTAAATATAACACTGAAGAATTAGTACAAACCATGAATTTCTGAAAACTGTCAGTAGTTGCTAATTTGGGGTGAAGCCTATAATGCACCTCAACTGCGCATAATGAAATAACAAAGTTAAAAATATATAACGTTTTATTCGCAATAAAGTTTATGCAAAACACTTTTAAAAATATACATATTTAAATCGACTGGTTATTTATTCAAGAAGTTTGATTACGTAATGCAGAGATAGATTGATAAACTGTGGAAAATGAGGTCTTCGGATCAATATTTACATATTAGACCAGCGGTGTGTCTGCGAATATTATTTGAAATGATCTTCCAACAAATAAACTTTTAACAATTTAAATTTATTTTTAAGTTGTAACCAAACCAAAAAAATAATAATATACATATATTTAACCATGCAATTATCTTTCGACAATCCTGAACGAAACACCGCCATTGGTTGTCAAAACTATGGACATAAAGTGTGATATCGTGGCCATAAAATTAGCAGCAAAACCAACATTCTGACTAATGACTTTCTCCTCATCAGGATATTATCTAATATTCACTTACAAAATTAATCAATTTCCATTTTAGCAGATTGTAAACGTGTTTAGATCGGTTTTTATACCCACATTTGTTTGTACATGCAACTTTCATCCACCACCGCCGGACTAATACGTAAGTACCCTCGGATCCACTTTGCACATTTTTGGCGCTCGAACTTCTTGTGAACTCTAATAAAGCCATTTGGTGATTATTATTATTTATTCAATAAGTTTGAAATATTATTGTTGCTTGAAATATTTAAAAAAGATTTTGAAATCAAACAAATTTATTTGACAGTTCAGAAGAAATTCGAGCACCGGAAATGACAGAGTTGAAGCATCGTTTGATGGATCTTGAGCTCCACTGAAACACATAGAGGGGTGGCTTCAGTTATAGGCTAATTTCATGCTTCTTAAAATATTTAAAGAATTTTTTTTCTTGCTAAAAAAAAAAAAAAACCCGCGTGACAAATTCAATCGATCAAAACTTTCATTAAGTAACAAAAGTAAAAAAAAAAAAGAGAAGTATTAACTTTTAACATTAAAAACAGATTCACATCTTTTTTCTGTATTGTATTTTTTTTTCCAGTAATTTCTTGAAAGATCATTGTGACGAGTGATTATTTATTAAATAGTCCATTGTGTGATGGCTGCATTTGAAAACAGGTCAATCAGAATTATTATTTAATTTATTATAAGCAAAAAAAACATCAAAGTTTATATAAGATAAAATAATGGATGTATTTACTTAGCTTCTAAAGCAACTACATATAGTAAGATTTATCCAAGTACACCTAACAGTTGCTTGCGACATTATGTAATATTCAAGTATGATAGATGGGCTTCGATTTGGGAATCTTCAAATTCTCGAATTCATCAGTACACCACCAGCTAAACCACACAATCAATCATTTGTACAAATAAATGTAGTTTGAAATAATTAATTATCAAAGAAAATTATACAGAACAAAAACATTATATAACTAGAGATTATACAGCAGCAGAACAATATATTACAAATAACAGCCAATACTATTATATGAGAGACTTAAGACTGGATAACCACATGAACAGTATTGAATCAGATATAAAATAATATGGAGAAATATATATGAAAAAGTCGCTATTTAGGTAAAACTTATGAAAATTGTGAACTTCTCATAATAAGTTAAAAGATAATTATAATAAATGATAACCTAAATTAAAAATGACTTTTTTTATATATATTGGAAGCCAAAAGATCAAATTTATTGTTGAAAGAAAATATATATTGCAATATAAATAATTGAATCATTGGTTGCTTGGGATATCATGTGATACCGAACACCAGAAGTGATAGATTGAGTTTTAATCCATGAATATTTAACTCATAAGTCAATCACTCTAATACTATGCCAGACTTTATAGAACAAAAAATAATCATAGATGTAAAAGTTACTTCAGTTTTAGTAAGATTTAGTGCTGTTTTTGTGAAGACTTGTGTATTACAAAATAAAAAAAGTTAACAGAAAAACATGTTTCATAATTGAGCAGAGAAAATGAGGAAAGCTGAAAATTGTCTAACATGAAATAATCAGAATAAAAACACAACAAAACAGAAATTCATAAAAACAGTTATGATGGCAGAAGTTCTAGAGAAGATAGGATCTTGAATGATACAAATGTTTGCATCATTAATACTATTATTAACATTCTAGCATGGATAGTAATTGAAAATATAAACAATTGCTACGATGTGTAAGAATAAGCTTTAATATTGGCTGAGATAATCTTGAAGCATTTTAAATTAAAATGAATATTAAAAAGGTATTATAATAGCCTAAACTTTATTTTAAAAACATATATTTTTGAAAAAGTTTATAGATTGTTTCAGATATTAAAGAGTGATACAAATTAAGGGGTGAGATTTTTATTTTGAACCAATTAAAGATTTAAAAACTTCATCTTCTTAGCTTCTCTAGGTTAACAGTATGATTATGGTTGTGCTATTTTAGTTAATCTACAGAATGCTTTGATTGTTATCCACAAAGATATTGTTATAATAACTAATGCTCAAAGACTATCAACGACTTTCAGTTTGGTAGCAAACTGTTTGAGAATATAGTACAATTTGAGTATTGTCGTAACTTCTTAGGTAGAAAGTCATTATTTGGATAGTGAAGTTATGCACAGACTTCTATAAATAGCTGCTGCATTCAACTAGCTAAAAAATAGAGTATTTCTTCATAATAACGTAATTACTTCAACTAAATTAGTAGTACATAGGGTTATTATTCTACCAAATTTATTATAAAGAGGCTCACTATTATTTTAACATAAAAGCACTGGGAAAAAATCATTTAGGAGTACTCTGTAAGACTTTGAAAAAAATATGTGATGATCAAATGTTTACAAAATAATTTGAAATAAATAATAAATTGTAATGTATATAAACTTGAGCATGTCTTTGTGGAAGAGACAAACTACATTTACATTATAAAGAGACTTTAAAGAGATGCTATATTACTGCTTCTACTGGGAAAATATGTTAAAGAATAGAAACATGCAAAATGATGACATCTTTCAGAAAAAAAAAGTTTGCTGCAAAACAAAAAGAAGCAGGATTGCAAGATGTCAGGTAAACAATGTGTCTGACATAAGACTATAAGAGAAAATGAGGAAAGCTGAAAATTGTTTTCGTAATTAGTTAAAATCGTTTGGTTTTGGCTAACTCACTATTATAGTTCTTATAGGTTTGATTTTAGTTGTAAGTCCAACCAAAGTGGCTAGTTTGCTTGATAATTATTGTTAAAGATTAGCTTGTAGAAAAAATTCTAATGTACTTTTGGGACTTTATCCCTTTTTGATTGAAACTAATTTGATTTTTACAAAATAGAGGCATAGTTAGGATGATAATGAGAGGGACACCTGTTCAATTTAAAAAATATGAAATTAAAGCATTTGAAAATTGATAGCAGTATAAAATATTACATGCAGCTGTTGAGGATTAAATGAGAGAGAAAAAATATATATAAAAAGCAGATTCATGCTATTATCACTGTGTTCTTGAAACAGAATATTTTTTGATTAAAATAGAAAAAGCCTTAAATCTATGATTGAGTGATAAGAATTGTAAGGACATTACAATTAATGGTTTTGTATTGCATCAGAAAACCTTAAGTCTCTACAAAGAATTTACCTAAGAATCTGGATTACACAATTCCAAGCAATTCACTGTGAAAAAAGCATAGTTATATAGATTCTGAAACTAATGTAATCTTAAAATTATTAAAGAAATCAGTAAAGCTTCATCTGTGATTAATAAAACTATTGCCATATATCATTAGAATTTTAAAAAAAATAATAGAAGAAAAAAAATGTCCAGAATAGGTATTCAATTGTGATGACATAAGTGAACAATTGAACACACAATACTGTAAATATATATGTAAATGTGCTTTCTCAATTTATTATTAATAACATCATTGGTTTTTTAAAATGTTGCTTATATTATGATCTTAATTTATATATGCATAATATATATTCATACATTATCTGCATATATATATATATATATATATGTGTGTGTGTGTGTGTGTGTGCATGTGTGTTGAAAAACATTGTACTGTACACTATTATAATCAAGACTTGGAAACAAAATATAGTGTAGTTTGTAGCTCAATTGTATAATTCAAAAAATTATTGTAATAATTTGTATTATTAATAATATTATATATATTAATAATTTTTAATAGATATTATTGTTGAAATATTTTGAATCTCTAGGAAATGTTATATTTTTATTTTAGAATATATATACACAAAGGACCTTTTATTTTACTAAACACATTTGTGTGCTACTCTTATGAACTGTGAATTCAAATTCAGATAAAACTTAGAAAATTTTTCAGGTTTGCAAAAATTCATAAGGAGACTTAGGACTGATTGATATAAGTATTAATTACTTGAAATAAAAAAAAACAACAAGTAGTTAGCTTATAGTCACTTCACTTCAGCTAATCATTCGGTTATTGTTCAATAAATAGGCATTATTTTAAAATACAAATTTACAATTTGTAATTTTCAATGCTTTTTTAATATTTCAACCAACAAGCAGTTTTCTTCAGAGCAACTACTATTTGCTGCTGTTGCTATTACTACTACAATAGTATTCTTAATAATTCAATTTTGTAATAATTATATGTTTGTATATTTGTGAATAATTAAATAGTATCTTATCACTATAATTATGCAAAAGAATGCTAGAAACTAAAATCCTAAGAAAGAATATCAGCAAAAAAGAATACTGAAAATAAAACTATTTTCAAACACAACAACATGATATTCAATGTAAACAGAGAAAGAAAATTAAAAAAAATCTATTCTTAGAGAATAAAATAAAAAAAGAGAAATCATAATAATTTTCAGACAGAGCTTTGATCAGTGTGGTAAGTAATGCCAGATTTTAAAAGTAGAATTAGAAACAGTTGAAAGATTAAAATGTTGTGGACAAAAAAAAAAAAAAATATGAAAGAACAGAAGGATTTGTGAAATTTGTAATGAGGAGGATATTAAATATATTGCAAAACTCTTTTTGAGAAAAATTAATCCAAATAGAAGTATAGCAAAGTTGAACTAAATTTTGACTAACAGTAAATATATATCTCAAGATTTTAATATGCTTAATAAGGTCCACATAGAAATGATCATTGATGAGTGAGATATAAAATATGTACTAATAAAAATTAGACAGACAAAAGCTACTAAAAAGGATCCAATAAATTTAAACAGAACTTAACAAATATTTAAAAATATTAACAGATATTAAACATCACTCAAATCAAACCAGATCAATAATAAGATAAAAAATAACTGCTAATAATAGTTACACAGATAGAAGAAACAAAATAGCAGCATTTTATCTGAAAATTTTAAACACAAACAATGCACACACACATGAGTTAATAGATATAAAAGCAAAATGTAACTTTAAAAATGCAAAACAAATCTGCATAAGATAATAAAAGTCTCAAAAATTTAATATATTGACCTTAAAAGAAAAATTATTTAAGCAATTAAAAGAATCAATGACACTATTACTAAAAAGAGAGATGGCATGCTTGCAACTGCAATGTTTAGTAGTAAGGAATAAAACAGGCAATGCAATTAAAACAGTGAAAATAATGTTTTAAATGAGGAAATGAAATATTCAACTAAATCTATACAGAAGAGAACAACTCCAGAAAATAATTAAGTCATTTTAAAAGAAATAGACAAAGAAATAGAAAAACTTTACACTAGATAAATGGAAAGATATACAAAGAGATTGGAAGAATGGATATTTAATATAAAAAGAAAGGTATTACATACAATGGATATTCAATATAAAAAGAAAGATATTACAAATATGTCAATCTATTATCAGTTCTATGTAAGATTTTTATTAAAATTATCTACAGAAAACAATGATTCCAATCAACTAAAAGAACAACCTGGATTTAAAAGAGATACTTATAGATTAGTCTGACAAAAAGCTGGCACAAATGTGTTTTCATTTTTAGAAGATTGTAAATGTCCTCAATTCGGTCTTTATTACATATTTTAAAGTGAATAGATGACATCCCGATCAAAAGAAAGTTGTTAGTCAAAATGTTGGTTTAGTATCTAATATTACTGTTATAGTTCTCCTTTCCCTCAGAAGTGGACTGTTCCAGATTCCTTCCTTATCTGATCGGATTAAACATTGTTTGCTACGGGTCAACAGGCCGATGTACAGCTAAACACATATCTGATGATTAGTACAGGTCAATTAGCAATAATGATCACTGAATCTGAATGCTCCAGTGAGGTTAGGGATCTGGCTATAAATGATCAGCCTTTTTGGAGGAAAGTCAAACATGTTTCCATTTTTAGAAGATTGTAAATGTCCTCAATTCAGTCTTTATTACAAATATTTTAAAGTGAATATTAGATGATATCCAAATCAGGTGAAAGTTGTTAGTCAAAATGTTGGTTTATTATCTAATATTACTGTTATAGTTCTCCTTTTTCTCAGAAGTGGACTGTTCCAGATTCCTTCTTTATCTGATTGGATTAAGCATTGTTTGCTATTACCCAATAGGCTGACTACAGCTAAACACAGCCAATGATTAGTGCAGGCCAATTAGCATCACTGAATCCGAATGCTCCAGTGCAGTCAGGGATTTGGCTATAAATGGTCAGCCATTTTGGAGGAAAGACTAGCAAATATCTGTCTAACCTACAAGAATGGTACACATTCTCCATTAGAAGCCTTACTAATCTAAACAGCACTAAGCATTTTTATGAGAGCAATATGCTATTTGTTCACACAACTAGGCAAGTCACATAAGGTCCGGATGCTGCTAAGACTACTGCCAACTTAAGGCAAGCTGTCTGGTACAGTCAGAAGAGTTGTCCTCCCTATCCATGAGGCAAGTTATCAGGCATAGCTGGAAGAGGTAGTTTGTTAAGACTCAGATCCAAGAGTCCACAGTAGAACTATATTATTCTGTATTGTACATATTTGTAAATATTATATTAATTATAATACTGGTGCTAGTCTTATTTTCCATAGGTTGAGTCTGTACTCCAGACCAAATATAACAATTACCATTAAAAAAATTAATTATTTTCATTTTAAAAGCTTAATACATTGCACAGGCATAAACCTGCATTTATATATGTAATAGATTGTAAATGTGTTTAAATCAATCTTTAATTATACATTTGCTTGTACTGGCTGTTATAATAGAAGTTTATAATTTTTTCTATATACAAATTGTTGTTTTCTCTTACCACCTACATCAAACTAATATGTATGTGAAATCTTAACAGCAGACTAATACATAAATATCAAAATTGGTTATAGGATTATGGATCAAATTTAAGTATTCAAAAAAATTAGCAAAAGAACCATAGAGTAACTTTTGGTATTTTGCAATGGATTAAATAGATTTGGCTCAATATATATTTAAGCAGTAATTAAAACTTTTGGCATATTAAGACAGATTCAAAAGACTGTCAAATTTTGGAGAATATTTATCAAAATGCAATAGCAATGATTAAATTAGTTGATGATGCTAAAAAAAAATAACACTAATATGATGTATGGCTGGATGGTTCCATTTCTTCAAAACATTTTGTCACAGATAAGTATTTCATAAATAAGATTTTGCATGATGTGATTACTTTTGCAAATAATGATTCAGAATTTTATGAAATAATATTATAAGAGCTATTGGGTGAAATGCTAAAAAAAAAACCTCAAGTTCAACAGCTTTTCAACAAAGATTATTAATATGGATGAAAACATAATAGATGAAATTAATCATACAATTAAACTTAAATGCTTTTGATGAAATATAATTGAAAGACATAAGAAATGTCAATTATTGGTGGCCGAGTGGTTAGCACAGCTGCCTTACAAGCAGTTGTCCCAGATTCGCTTCCCGGCCGATGCTTTGACATATGAAAAACAAAAAAAGGCATAAGAAATATATTTTATCAGTATTTATTTATAAATATGAGACTTGGACACTTAATAAAAACAAACAATCACAATATTATATGATATTTGGTTCTCAAGGCCACCCACCATTGTTTTTCTGCATCAAACAAGCATACTTGATAAAAAAGTAGTTGCAAATCAAACTGCACAATATAGGGAAATAGTACCAAAATCACCCATTTTTTTATTTTGCTGTAATATCTTATATAAATACAATTTATCCAACCATTTTGAACACTTTTTGAAGAAGATTGCAGGACTGTCGAAACATAGGCGTATGTATATATGTACATATAAAGGGATTTGCTAAAAAGTGTTTGAAGTGATTGGATGAATTGTATTTATAAAGGGAAATATATGCTGTGACTAACAAGAAAAGATTATATGGATGAGAGAACAAACAGTTATCACTGATATCATCGAAAGAAGATCTGAAATGGATTTTTAAATGTTGTTGGAAAAGACGGCAATAGGTTGACATTTAAAATTTTAAACTGAATCCCCCAAGATTTTGTAAAAGACCTGAAAAGAGACCGCATGTAAGATGAATAGGTTAAATAATAAAATTTATTGGAATAATTAAAAGCAGAAAATCTATGAATTAGAGAGAGCTTCAGCGGGCAATGACTTTATGTTTGGAAATGGTATATATATAAAGACAGAGATAGATGGGGGAAGAAACATTTGAAATGGGAAAAATTGCAATTTTTCCTAGTTATTGGAAAACAAAATGAAATTATAAACCTTTCTCCAGTTTCTCCATTTCAAGCAGCTCTTTTAAAGAAAGCTAATTTCATTTCACGTTTGACATAGTGAGAAAAAGCTAATTTGGTCAAATAATAAAATAGCACTCTAGCTCAATTCAGGTGTTATGGTCTAAGATAATGCTCTTTGAAAAAGATTCATTTTTAACTTTAGGTTCATTATAGGATAGAGAGATGCTAGAGGAGCATGCTGATGCTGAGTGGCAATATTGAATTCTCACTCAATCTTTTCACTCTTATGTGAAATTTGAGAAAAGTGAAGAGGAGAGGGGGAAGTCTGAAGTCAAAGAGTAAATACAACATCAAGTGATTGGTTCACTAGGCGTTATGAAAATTCTACATTCTATGGAGTCAATTTACCGGATATTATTTTTATTTATAAGACTCCCCCACCCCTGTTATCGTTGCTACTTTTTCAAATGAATTAAAACAAACTTGCTGAGACAGTATGTTAATAACAGCAAAATTTATTTTATTAACAGTGAGATAATTGTTACGTGAACTGTAATAGTGAAAGAAAGAGCAAAAAAGCCAGCTTAAGATGTTATAAAGAATAACTTCAACACTCATTATTATTTAATACGATGAATAGAAGGCAAATGACATTGCATATGATCAATCAAAAAGATTAGTATAATATTTCTCTTATAATTCAGTAGATGGCATAAATAAATAACTACTTATTTATTACCTGTATTAATTTCATTACTTTAAAATATTTAGGCCAAGAAGGAAACATGCTTAATCGTAAGTAATTAGTTCCCTAAAACAAGTTCAAGTTGTGTGGAAATTCTTAGCTAGTGAATAGAATTTAAAGCCAGGTAATTGATAATGCTTAATTTGAATCCTTTTAGCAGCTTGTTTTTATATCAACCAATAATAATGGTCTTAATCAAATGCAAAATTACTGTTGTAGTTCAATTGGTAAAGTGTAGACATTCAACAGGTTGAATCATAAGTTATCATACACAAGACAAAAGATATATTCAATCAAAAATTTATCACTTTATTCATAAAATGAGTTCTTTAGGAGTTCTTTACAATCAAATGACTTGTCAACCAGAAGGTCATGTGACATTCGAATGCCAAAAGTGACAGGTTGTGTTTCATTTCGAGAATCTTTAGTTTTTTGAGTCTGTCATATTTGATGATGTGACATGGCTAATTCCTTTATGAAGAGAAATCTCTCAGCCACTATGTCCATAGAAACCTGTTAGCCACCTTCCCTTCCATTTCCATTAACCCATCCTAAGATTTTCCCATATTCTTCTCTATCTGGCTCCATCCTATTTCCACATCATCATCTTGTCCACTCTATGGCCTTTAGATCTAGATCCTTGTATTCAAGCATAAAAACCAAGAACTCACTGTCTGTTTAACCACTTTTATATTTATTCTCCTACAACTTCATTATTTGTACCTTTTCTGCTTGTAAGCATGTACATTCAATTAGTAGATGGCTAATACTTTCTATGTCTTCCGTACATAACTTGCAGACTAAATCACTCACATTTCTCCAATTATCCTGTTTGCACTTTAAACAGTAAAGTACTTTCCTTGTTATTATTGCAAATTAACTCATACCCAACATTCTGTTTACTTCTATATATATTTAAACTCTTTTTACTTTCCATATTAGTTCTTCATCTCCCTATTTTTTATTAATGCATTTATTCTTCTACCCATTCTTTGTCAATACAACACTCAACAAAATTATTAAAATCCTATTTTGCTCACCCCTCTTTTTTATTTATTTATTTATTTTTTTAAAATATTCAATGTTTATTTTTTTAGTAAAACTATTAATACAAATAAGTTTAAATAAAATTTCTTTAAACAGATAAATATAACCTATTCTGAATGCAGACTAAAATAGTCAGTTATAACATTATAATATGCAATTGTAATTTTCAAATTGCACCCAAAGTATTACTTAAATAAGTGTAATATATCTATACTCACATATATATTTGTTAAAAGTTTGTTTTAACAGGTTTCTAATGATTATATAGATATAAAGAGTAAAAGAAAATATAGTACTGGTTATATGTATTATCTTATACTAAAAACTTAACAAAGTTTCATCTTCTACCCTTTTTTTTGCCTTTTTTATATTCATTTTGTTTAGTTTTTGCTCTTATGTTCAACTACAAACATTTCTATTGGGAAGCAGCAAACCAAGATAGCCATAACCACGTAAACAGCAAAATATTTTTTAATAAAATAAGAGAAAACACTTTTACATTATACAGATAGATTGTAACTAAACAGGAATGAGCAAAAGGTTTGGACTTTGTGGTTAATTATTCCAATGTATAAATATATAAAATGCGCTAAAAGAACACAAAAAGCTGAAGATAAAGAAATCATAATATAGATTGATACAAACTATATATATATATATAAGTATGTGGCTAAGTGCTTTCGATCCAGAGAAATGCAAATAAATTAAGCATATAAAAGAACAAGTGCTAAGAGCCAAATAGTATCAGCTGTCTTTTGGAGAGTTTATTTACATTATATAACTCATTGAAAGTTTCAATTACTTTCTATTCATCACATACACATTTCCTATAGCTAGCACATTAATTGTTTGAGCTATTTATTATATATAGATAATAATTAATCATAAAACCTGAGTTTAGACTTGAGCTCAGATTCATAAAATTTTTGGAAATATATGATTATTCAAATATTTAAAAGTTAAATTTGATGTATTCATGTAACTTAAAGGTGACCTATTAGTGAATATTCCATAAAAAAAAAACTAATTTAATGAAAAGTAAATTTTTTCCTAGTAAGTGCTAGAAATTTAAATACTGTAATAAAATTGTACTAGTTTGTATCTCATATAAAATGATGCTAAAAAGAGAAATGCTTAAAAACTTGTTTAATTTATAAGTAAATAATTTTCAAAAAATTAATTAAAGAAATAAATCAAGTACCCAATTGCATTATTAAATAGTAAAAAATTCATAATCAAAAATTACATTTCTTTATATATACAATAACAGGTCTGTTATATGGCACACAATAATACAATGTGTGTGTACAAATATATATAAAGTTGAAAGGAAAAGTAGAAATAAACACAGACAAAAATTTTAGTAGATATTTTCTATATTCCTGGAATAAAAATAATAAATAAAGGGTTAAATAACTCTGAATTTAAAACAGAATTTTATTATAAATTAAAACATTTAAAAAAGGTCTGAATAAATATTAATATTGTATTATTATTCTGATTCTGAATTTAAAAACAAGCATGTTTTTTTTTATTAATGCTTGTATACATTTCTTTATCTATTTTTAAAAATCTTTGGTAAGATTTCCAAATGTAGCCTTTTAATTAAAAATGCTTATGGAGGGATTAAAATTGTTTGCAATCAAGAGAGATAAAAAACACAGTTTTTAAATTAGAGTTATTGTCATCTCAGATGATTCTATAAACAGACTGGTAAAAAAGTATCAGTTCAGTTTGTCTTGCAGTTTTTGTGAGCTGGCCAGAAGATTCTGGTTAATATTTTTTGAGAGACAGTTGGCTAATAGGCCAGCTGCAAAGTCTGGATAGCAATTTTTAAAAAAGTTTAGCTGGTTAATATTTTTTAAAAAGCAAGTGACTAAGAGTTAGCTGCAAAGTCTTGTTTTAATATTTAGAGAAACAGCTAGCTCATAGCTAACTTCAAAGTTTGACTTTAAAATTTTTGAGAAGCAGTGGGCAGTAAGAATAGTTTGCTGTAGTTGGCAGTAAATAGCTGGCCAAAAGAGTTGTTTTGCAGAGATGGTTTCCAGAACTATACAGATAACTCTCATGAAGATGTAGCTGAAGTCAAGACCGAAGGAGGCAGCTGCTGCTGATTCACTATACTGAAGTTTGGAACATAAAAGGAAGATACTTCTCTCTCTAAAGCCTTAAACATGGATGAAAAAGTTTGCTGGCCTGAAGCTCATCAAGTCCAAGACAGAAGCAAACTGATTCAATGCCAACATTTACCTGATATGTTTCCTGATGATGACAATTACCAGAATTATACTTTTTCCTGATGATGACAATAAGCCTGGATTATATTTTTCTGATGGACCAAAAACCAAGCTTATGAAGAGAAAGTTTGAAGAAATTGGTATATATAAGCTGCTGTTTATCTAGACATGCAGGGAAACACAGATAACATATCACATGTACATACAGTGAGTTATTTTAATATTCTTTGACCTGAAATGATGTTTTAAAATTTAGAGATATATAGTATAGAACAGTATTATCTTAAATTGTTTAAACTATATTTTTAAAAAAAAATAATGCAAATAAAAAACTCTGCTTTGATTAAAAAAATTCAAGAATCAGAATTAAAACAGTTAAAAGATATTTTAAAATTTTTTAGAGAAGCAACATGTGATAAAGCAATCATAATTTTGTTTGAATTAAAATCAAAAAGTAAATCTTTTAGATTGATTTAAAAGTGTTAATAATTAATCAACAATCAAAATGAGTTAAGAGTAACCTGATGGAAAAACAAATCTTTTTTAGAGCAATCAATCAACAATAATCAGGTCAAAAAGTTTTTATTTTAAGAAAAAAGAAGATATTAAACTGTTATGAAAGAATTTTTATTATTGTATCAAATTAAATATATGGTACAAACGATAGCATGTACATTTCAATGTGCACAAACATATGTGTTAATTACATGGTATAAAAATTAATAATTCTATTATTTTAACAAACTTAAATATATTTATGTAATAGTAAAGCATGCCATTGTGAGCATATATGTGTGTTTTATGTAAACCACCATATAGCAACTTAAAAAGTTTAATCGTGTATTTATTATTTTATGATGATTGAAATATAGTCATCAAATGTACTGCACTATGTGTGTGCACATATATAGCAATGTTTGTCAAATAGAACATATATGTAAAATGTAATCAATTTTTTATTATTATTAAATGTCAATTCAAACATGTTCATTTTATATCAAGCCACATGCCTGTGTGGGCTGAATGGGTTTTAAGTAAACCTAAGGGAATATATATGTAAACCAATGTAATAACTTGAATTTTGTATTAATCACATATATGTAAATGACAATGTGATATTTTGTTATTATTGTGTGTTAATCAAAATCAGAAGGCTTAATTGACATGCATAGCCTTATTCTAGACATTAATATCATTTTTTTTAATTTTTTTATTGTTAATAAACTTCTGTTCAGTTATGAAAATTATTCCAATGGTTCTAAATACTTTTAGAACCTCTGTTTCCATCATTTCTTGGCCATATAGTTGAGCTTGCATTCTTCTGAGCTATATTCATGCAATAATGACTAATATACAAATAGGAGTGTATATTAGTGCTTTTGGGCATCCAGAGATGATTAATCATCATCCTGGTTGACACAAAAGAGAATACTCTTTAAAGCCCATGCACTACATTTAATTTTAGTTTAGTCTTAGAAATGAAGCTTATAGTTGGCCAGGGTATTTATGGCACTAAGTGGCCAGAGCATTGATGATGATCAGCATGTTTAATATCCCAGCTTTATTGTTTAGATTTTTCTGATTATGTATTCTGATGGAATAGCACTTAGGTTGGTGCATCCAAAGTTATGTTTAAATAATTGCCCAAGGTGGCAAAGACTCAATAATTATCCTGGTCTACAGAAGACCCATTTCCAATCATGCCACAAGATGGACTGTTAATTTTTGATTGATGACATGATGATGAATTGTTTATTTTGAATATTACTTACTTTTCATAATGCTGGTTGATATATATATATATATAATCATAGTTACTCTGAGGAATAACTGTCTGATCTCTCAGAGATCTCTTATGATCTCATTCTCTTGAATATAAAATTACTTACGCATATATTTTTGGATGCTAAACATTACTTTAACATTTATTTAATATCTTACTTAAATATTATAGTTTTTCATAAATTTAGATTTCATAACTTATACTTCATATTTTGTTTACTTGGGGTTGATGACGAGTTGCCATTACCCCAGGTACAACCTTCATTTACGACCTCACATATACACTATCCTGTTATAATATATTTTAAATTAATGTAAATATAAAAGACTGCTTTATGAAAATTGTTTTTGTGTTTATATTTTAAAGAACATTTGCCATAGAATTTTGAACTTTAAAATTTTCTATTTCATGCAGAAAGAAGAATAATTAACAAATAAACTAACATAGGTTTTTAACAATTCAACTTTTTTTTATAAAGAAATATATTTCGACATCAAATTGTAGAATTGTGTAACTTTTGCAAAGATTAAAATGGATGCTATTTTTATTGAAAATAAACATGTAATATAAAATTACAAATATTTTGAATTTTGGTAGTCAGAATTATGAACAAATACATATTCATATATTTATGGATAAATTAAAATTCTCATAAAAAGTTTGTTACAGATACTGACTGTCCATATTGTTTTCCAAATGTAAATAGATTTTTTTTAAAAAAAGTTAGTGATTAGAAAGTTGTGATTTTCATATGTTTTAAGAGTCGTACAGAGGGAATCAATTCAATGATAGTAATATTTAGTCAATGGCACTTCCAGTACAGTGTATCAGACTCATGGCAATTTAACAGTCTAGTTAATATTCCAATGCATGTGCAGTGGAACACTGGTGTTTCTTGATTGAGAACATTGTTAGACTTGGCAATAAACCAGGTCTCTCTTATCTTACTCTTCCTAACATTAGGCTCATTGCAGACAGTATTAATTATTTGAGGTTAAAATTCATGTCCAGTATTTTTCTTATGACTGAAGAAAACAGAATTAACTTGAGAGTTCATTTTAGGTTTTTTTGTTATGTGTTGCTATAAACACGTTAATGTACTAGCTTTCATCTCTCCATAATAAGTGGCATAACAGTCAGATCCTTGCCAATTAATCAAACATACGATTTCATTACTTATCATCTTGTTCTACCCTATCTTTTTTTGTCGATTCATTTATTTACAAATTATTTCTTTAACTTCATATCTAGATGTGGCACATACACCAAGAAATCCATTTTATTTTTATTTATATTTACATAGATTTATATGACATAAATTTGTCATAAAACAATCTTAATTGTCTATATAATATATATATTTTTTGTAACCCACACTTACTAAGTCATTAACGCATTTCTCAATATTCCTCTTTCTATCTATCTCAAATTTATACAAATGTAAATTATGTTTATCCTCCAACTCCCATCCTCTCAGCCTCTGTCACAGGCCTCATCCATCTAAATGTTTGCGACCCATGCAGTAGCTCGCTCAATGAGGACATGCATCTCAAACTTGCAACCAAAGACTTTTCTTGGCCTGGACTACACATCCTTCCCACTTTTCTTTTAAAATGTATCCTTTTCCTTTCACCATGTTGTTCCTCGATTTTCATTTTACCATGTAATCACTTCTTTGTAAACCTTTTTTAACTGCATTTGTATCTGTTTTTTTTTTTTGATGAATAAACTTTCATCACTGGAGGAAAAAAAAAGATACTTAAATCCTGCCAATTTATATTTTAGAGGGATGTATGATGATGGGTGTATAAAGCCTCTTAGATTTAATAACTTGATAACCATTTTATAAGGAAACTCATTCTTGTTTCTCTATATATTAACATCTAAGTACTTTAACGAACTCATTCTTATTTCTGTATATATTAACATCTAATTACTTTAACGTTTGATTAAGTTCAAATTCTGTAGACAGAGTTACTAATTTATTTATTTAAATGGTATATAGATAACTTCTTTATACAAATATGATATGGGTATTTAAAATGATTACATTTTTTTTTTAAATCTTGGCTGTTATAATCATTTAGCAATCTCAGATAAAATGCTGCCACTATATAACATTTACTGTTTTACCTGTTATTGAAAGTAAATTTTTAGCTATGGAATCATATCCTTGTTTTTTTGCTTTTGAAAATTATTATACAGAAAGATGAGGTTTTTGTTTAGCTTAAGAGTAAATTTAACTCCATAAAAATATGTTATTTGAACTCTGATCATGTCGTTTTCATTTTTCTGATATCAGCTGAAGAGTTAGCAATTTGATATTAGAAGAGACAACCACATTTTATCATTCACTTGTTATTGAAAATAAACTTTTAGCATAAAATCCTAATTTCTTTGGATTAGCAAAACAATTGGGAAAAAATGTAACTTAAAGATTGATTTAATTTCGTTACAAAAATGTATTATGGATAGAAAATTGATCGTGTGGTTTTTCTCTTTTTTATGACTACTAAAGCAATAATGATTTGCCCATTAAAAATTACCATTTTCTTTTGTTTCATTGTTTTAATGAATGAAATAAATTTTTAACATAATAGACAAAAATTATGTTTCACATGTGACATATAATTAATAATATATATCTATTACATATATTTTCATAGCATTCAGCTTTTAAAGTTTTCTTTTTTAAACACTTCACCTTTTTCATTAATGTGTGCGCTATAAAAGTTGAAGCTATAATGTGTGTACATTTTGTAATGGAGAGGGGGTCACCTGTACCTGTATTGTGAAGGTAGAAAATATATATAAGCAGAATGATATATCTGTTATTATAATAAGTTTGGATTATCTATTGAACAATTATTTGTTATATACCTTTCTTAATAATAATAATTCATTGTATACTTTCTATTCTAGAATAATTTATGTAAGTTTATGACACAAGATGGTAACATCAAAACAAAGCATTTCCCATATGTATTTTGGTTGATGATAAGTAGCAGCCATTACATTTTTACTTATTCATGCAAATGAATACCTTTATGTTTTGAATCAAATCATCTTGTCTATATGGTTATATAGATGAGATACTAAATAAACTACCATATATTTTAATGACCTCAATTATATAATATCATGCAAAAAGCTAATACATATATAAAGACACTCTCTTAGCTTTCATTTAACATCTAAACTAATGCCAGTAATACAATCTATATTTATCTACTCTATCTATTCAAAAATGAAGTCAATGAATGCCAGGGAGTAAGTAGCATTGGACTGCATATACTCATCTATCTAACAATAGTTTTAACTTCTTTTATAGTAATTAATGATGAATCAACAACCATATATTCTAAAGTTCTTTATAATACTTTTAATTGAAGGTAAGTCTGAAAAGATTGGTATTTCCAAAATAAAATATATCATTAATACAAATGTTAATGCAGATGTTAAGTTTAATCCAAGATAGATATGCAATGCTCTGTTTTGATATATACACTTAATAGTAATTCAAAATCAATTAGCATGCAACTAAGATCACCTATACATCTATGGGCCTGTTGGCTTAAAGTTAGGTTATGTGGATTCTCTATCTGAATATTTATCTATATATTAATATATGTGCCATCATCATTTTTAATTAATATACATCTACTGTAGAATAAAGATAGCTATAAATATATTATAAAAATTATAATTCACACTTTAACTTCTCTACATAGATCCATTAAACGTCCTGTGCTGGTCGTTCATCTCATAAATGATATTTTTCTAAGACTTTAGGAGACATGGTTGTAGGAGTTCAGCTGCATTTAACCTAGTGTTCACTGATTCTATATCATTCAGTGCAGCAGTAAAATGATAATTTTGAAACTCGGTGCTCAAACATCATATGAACTCTTGAGCTACAAACCATTAATTCAATTATTATGACTGTTCACATTGCAATTTCTAAGGTTGGAAAACATATATAGTTTCATATATATTTTCCTCCCTTAATTTGTTTGGGGATGAATAATTAATCCGAGGAGTAGTCAATAATTTATCAACCACTAACCCTTCAACCATTTGTCATGTATAAGATACTGTAATGCTGAAGCTCCAAATCAACTTGCAGTGGAATATTGACATCACAGAATAAATTCTGACAATGCGAGGAGTAATCAGAATGTACATTAGTACAAAAGTACTTTCTTGTGTTAATTTCCAAATGGGATACAGACTTTTTTTTAGCTCTACTACTGTTTCATTACTAAATCCAGTATTAGGGGATTTGAACTCAGATTTTCAAGCACCTTTCAACTATCTACACTATCTCATACAACTGATACATATAACTACACACATGTAGAAGAGATAAATAATCACCAATATACGTATTTCATTAACTGAGCACTGATTATATATATGTGTGGGAGATGATAATCTGGACCAACTGATGAGTACTGGTTCAGCATGTAATATGCATATTGATTATTTATCTCTTCTACATGTGTGTGGTCATACGTATCAGTTGTATGAGATAGGGTGGATAGTTGAAGGTGCTTGATAATCTGAGTTCAAATCCCCTATACTTATAGATGCTTGCTAAACTTGTCCTAACTTTCTTATCAGCCACTGCTTTTTTTTGCAAAATCTTCAACCCAATTCTGTGGAATACTTGATAGCTAATTAATTTTCTTCTTTTAATTATCACATCACTGAAACCTATTAAATACATTACTGCTGGCTTAGTATCAGTTCTACACACTTATTGACTTAATTTAAAAACTAAGGCTTTTTGGAAATCTCAGGCCATTAGTTTGAATAGTATTTAACAGTTATTGGTGGCTACTAAGACAAAGACCGCTTTAGCATCTCTTTATAGTGAAATAGTGAAGTTTGGAGAGATTATACTGATTAGCCAAATGCTAGTTGCTACCGTCTACGGTTTCCTTTCCTTATTGACTTTCAATTTAAAAAGAATAAAGTATCACTTGTTAAGTAATACTTAAGTGATCTGATGAAATGGTTATGGTCTGATTATCTGAAGAAAAATTGTAATTGAAATCTGAAAAAAAAAGTTTGTTTCATCCAGGTGCAGTGATATGGGTCAAATCGGGATAGTCATGGCATAGCTGCCCCAGTTTTAAAATATATATTACTATATGTTTTATTATAATATATATATATTTGTACAAAAACTCTGATTGTAATTCTAAAAATTGTTTATACCATTAAAAAAAATCTATTTTTTGCCTTACTGATATAATTTCACTGAGGAGAGTTGAATCAACTCACGGTAGAGGTACCTTTTATTTAACTCAATCCACAAGCCAATGAGTTTGACAGTTTAATGTCTCAGTTTAATGTCTCCATAGACATTAGATGTTCTACTATCTGAATTAATTTTATTATTCTCTATACAATTTCAAATGCTCCCCTCTCTCCCGTTTCTCTTTAAATAACAGAATTCTAACACAACTTTTAACAAAAAAATATTTTATGTAAGAATGTCAGTATCTCCTCTTCATTAATACGAGGAAGGATGTTTCCCAAAGAGAAGGAAGGCAGAAAAATGCAGTGATCCCAGATAAGCTCACTGGAGAACTAATTAATTGAATTGTTCTCCTGCAAGCGAAATTTCATTAAGACAGAATAATAGTTTTGTCAACGTCCAAGATATCTTCCCAATGCTTCTTATTATATAAATAATCATTATAAATTAAAGAAACACATATTCTATATATATATATTACTGGGACTAAGATTAGTAGGATCACTATAACAAAAATATCACTTAAAGAAAATTAACTAAAGAGGGCATTACTGATGCTCTTTCCATAATGCGAGTTAATTTATGATAATAATAAGGAAAGTAGTTTATTATTTAAGGCTCGAACGGGGATCTTTAGCAACAAGAGAATATACATGTAAATGGAAAACCATGGATAATTTAGGGTGCAAATTGTGTAAGGAAGGTATAGAAAATATTAGGCACCTGTTGATCGAATGTAAATGCTTGAAAGCAGAAAGGGTACAGATAATGAAGTTATGGGAGAATAGACATAAATAAACTGACTACAGAAAGTGAGTTATTAGTTTTTATGTTGGGTTTGTGAAGAGATAAGGAGGATTTAGATATAAAGGCCATAGAGTTGACAAAGATTATGTTGTGGAAATGGGATGGGGCAGAATATGGGAAGACTTAAGAGTGGGGAATGGAGAATAAAATGGCTAACAGGTTTATCTGGGCATAATTGCTGAGATATTCTTGACTTCGTTTAAGGAGAAGCCAAATACATCACATCACATGTTTAAGGCTCGAACGGGATCTTTAGCAACAAGAGAATATACATGTAAATGGAAAACTATGGGTGATTTAGCGTGCAAATTATGTAAGGAAGGTATAGAAAATATTAGGCATCTATTGATTGAATGTAAATGCTTGAAAGCAGAAAGGGTACAGATAATGAAATTATGGGAGAATAGGTATGAACAAAGTGACTATACAGAAAGTGAGTTATTAGCTTTTATGCTGGGTTTGCAAAAAGATAAGGGGGATTTAGATTTAAAGGCCATAGAGTTGACAAAGATCATGTTGTGGAAATGGGATGGGGCAGAATATGGGAAGACTTAGAGTGGGGAATGGAAAATAAAGTGGCTAACAGGTTTATCGGGGCATAGTTGCTGAGATATTCTTGACTTCGTTTAAGGAGAAGCCAAATACATCACATCACAATGGCTAACAGGTTTCTCCGGGCACAGTGGCTGTGAGATTCCAGACTCCAAAAAAGGGGGTCACAGTGCATTGCATCACAATGCATAATGATCAAGCTAGACAAGCAACAGTTATTCCAAAATAGTTTTCTAGGATTACAAGCCTCAGTAACATGAATATAAAAAAAAAGAATACCAGACTTCAGATATACTGGAACTGATATTATTGCTTCTCAAATTACTGTTATTGTCTATGTGTGTTTCTAAAAAGAATCCTTCTATATGAAATAAGATACAGATCAACTTTTCTTATTACTGTTTTATTAAAATTAATCAGTCTTACACTTTCGATTGATCACTCATCTTCTTCAGAGCTATAATATATAAATATATGAACATGCAAATAAATAACCCACCCAATATATGAACCAATTATACCTTAATCATATCATATACATACACTAAATTTACCCTACATAAGCCTTTAGCATTTATTCATTTATAGTTAAAATCCACAAAGCATATGTGCCTTAGCTTAATGGCTAATTATTAATTATTTTATATTAATTAACATTATTTTATATATAAAAACTGTAAAAAATATAGCCAACCCGTGAAACTTAATTTTTTATTGTGTGTATCTACCTTTTCTTTAATTTATTATTAATCTAAATGTTATTGTATGAACTCTAAATTTAAATTTAAAAACTAATATCATTAAAGTTACTATTATAAATTAATTTTATTGTAAAATGTATTTAAATATATATATATTATAATACATATCTAATAAAGACCAATCCCTATCTTCTGCTCATTATTCAGTTTTTCCAACTGTCACTAATTTGAATTAAAATTTGCTTTTTTAAATGTGATATAGTGGTGTCTTCTTTATATATTTTATATAACTAATTTTACATCTAATGATTTATTTAAAATTATTATTGCTATCCTAATTAAATCAAGAGAATTTTAAAGCCAAAATCTTTATTTATTGTGGGTTTGACACTATTTATAATGATAACTTTGTTTTTTTTCATCTCTTGTCATTTGTATATTGAACCATTTTAATACTGTCTTTAAAAAATACATGTGTACATTCAGTGGAAACAAGACAGATATTTTAGAAGGATAGTAATAAAATGATTCAATATACAAATGACAAAAGACAAAAAAAAAGTAAAAAAAACTATTCTTATAAATTGTATCAAACCCAAATTAAATAAAGATTTTTACTTTAAAATGCTCTTCATTTAATTAGGATTGTAATAATAATTTCAAATAATAAATTTTTATGGGGTGTAAAATTAATTATATAAAAAATAGAAAATGGAATCCATTACATAACATTAAAAAAAGCAAATTTAAATTAGTGTCAGTTGAAAAAATTGAATAATAAGAAAGAGGTGGGATAGGTATTAGTTAGATAAGAATTATAATATACATAAAAATACATTTTACAATAAAAATAATTTATAATACTAAGTTTAATAATAATAATTATTAAATTTAAAGTTCATAGAGTAATATTTAGATTAATAATAATATAAGTATCATAGGTTGGCTATATTTGTTAGTTTTTATATATATAGAGGGATTTGAACTCAGGACTTTTTAATTTAATTATCCAACATTGTATTTCAAGCAACTTATACACATGACCACACAATATTAAATGCTAAGGGCTTACTTGTATTTTTATATTGGACTATTTCCATCATCTAATATGTGTATTGAATATCTTTCGAAAAATTTAACTATTTAAATATTTCAAATACATTCAACTGTTAGTAATAGCACACAGGTTAGTATATGCATAATATTTTAAGAGGTATTATTCTCCCATCTTCTTCAGGTGTTGCTGGCCTGACCAGTGACCTAAAAACATTCAATATGCATAACTGGATGAAGGAAACAGTCCAATACAAAAATACAACTAGAACACCATCATCACAAACTTTCAGGAAAACACTAGGGGCTTACTGATTTGACTTTTGTGATATTTTATGACAAATATAGTATAAATTTTGAATAGGTATATGTGGCATTTACTTACATATTATATATCAATGGTGAATAATATTGAGCTGAGTGTGAAGGTAGATCGAATAGAAAACAACAAAATTATAAGACTTACTTTTATACAAAAAAATATGATACAATTATTTATTAATTTGATCTACACCAATGTAATTTAATTATTGCACTACCATGGTCCCTTAGGCAGAGAAGCATAATACCCAGAGGGTACCCATGCTCAAGACAGAGCTATATATAAAATATATATATATGACCACATTTGAAGAACAAATATTTTCAGCTGCAGAATTCAACATCTATCATTCAAAGCACTTTTTGTTTTGGAAAGAACCCCAGGTGCCAGTTAATTACTAGAAGTAAATAATACACTTTGAACAATGGCAAACTAACTCAGTGCCTAAGAAATCTCCACTAGCTCAATCAAAAGGCCAATGCATTACTGCTTTAATTAGTGGTAAAAGAATTGACCGACAGACATTAAGTTTTAAAGACAATTTATTTTAACTAAATGATTACTATTATAATTTTTAAGTTACTTTTATAACTTCTTAATTGATCTAACAATGGTATTTTATATAATGACCCCCCCACACACACACTCTTAACACAAAGCATTAAATAAATACACAAAATTAATATAAGATATCATAAAGCATCGAATAAATACATGACATTTAAAAACATGCATATCAATAGTTCATTTTATGCATGCTATAGAGTTCATTTGCTTTACTGATTTTGGAGGCTTCAAATTATTGCAATGGCTACCTTAATATCAGAAATGGAATAAGAAAATGTTATTCATCACCTATAGGATTTTGGACATTAAATTCTTGCTGTTTGCTGCTTCATGTGAGTTTTTACCAACCGGTTGGATTTTAGGCTTTTGTGGAGGTTCCTATGATTGCTATTTCATAATACTCTTATTCAAGACAGTTAGATATCTCTGATGGTTTCAAATTATTAGGCAGGCATCACTTTTAGGTTTCTGATGTTCCATCGGACTGAGGCTGGAGTCTGGCCATATGCTTCTGATGGCTGCTAACACTGCATTGTCTTGAAAAAACAGACTTTGGATACGTGACAGGATTGACTGATCTCATTGTAAAACTGATTGAATGATGAAAAAACTGACTAATTATGTGATGATCTGTTGTCATTTTTTAAAATTAGTTTCTATACCCGACAGCTATATCCATTGTTGAAAATTCATCCACTGATTTTGATTACATTTTTGATAAGATTTTAATTAATTCATTAATCCTGTTTTTAATTAGTAGCCATTTCTAATTCTGTTGTTTATGGATTTTTACTTGGTAGCCATTGCTAATTCTGTTTTTATATAGTTTATGATTGTATACAATCCTTGAGGGAAATTCTAATAATACACTTTCATTCATTTTTTATATTCAGCTTCCATATTCTATTTTCTTAACATGCACATATTTTACTATATTTAAAATCAACTCATTATTTACAATCTCACTTATTTTAAATAATTGGGCAGAGATTTTTTTTTTTAAAATTTAAATGAAAAGGGATATATTTTTAATTTTATGTAAAAGATTCATTCCTAAACTGTCATAACTTTAACTTTTATAAGTTAAACTTTCTCCCCCTTCCCATTATTCTTTAAACTGTTATAGATTTTTTTTTTTCAAATGAGATATTTTAGATTCAGTGGACAAATTATTCTGCAATAATTTTATTAGTTATTAATTTAGAAACATTTGCATTATGAAAATTTTTACTTTTAATAATTGTAATTAACAATTTTTCAGGGAGCGCTATCATTAGTGATGCAATATGCATGTAAAGTATAATTAATAAAATGAGTCAATTTATAAAGAGAGAGATATAATGTTGTTTGTGTAAATGATAAACTATTTGTGTATGTATGTATGTATTTATATATTTTATAGCTCTGAATATTTGTGATATCTTATATTTTATAGCTGGTCAATCAAAAAAGTAATGTTGATTAATTTTAATAAAATAAACATTATAACATTAATAAAAAAAGTGAATTTGTTTAATTTTTTATAATTTTATCAATGCATAAAGTTGATAATACTTTGTAAAGAAGATACAGATTAAGATGACAATTCATGAAGCTGTAACACATTTAGGATCCAAATACATGAACTCTAAACTCTATTCTTATGTATAAAAATGCTTATAACAAATATTTAGACACTACTTATTTTAAGTCTCTCATAAGAATGAAGCTGCAAGTTTACTAGAGAAATCCAAAAATTTACTCAAGATAAGTCATCCTATATACTTCTCCAATTGAGTGCAATCTATCAAAAATTCTCCATTTAACTACAAACTCTCACCCAGCATTGAATTTTAAATTTCTTTGTAAATATTATATAACCATTTATAAGTTTAATCTTGATATATTTATTTCAATCAACTATATCCCCTAGATATGATAGCCATTTAAATAATGACAAATCATCTGTGAACATACAAACTGTGCTCCAATTGATTCATAGTTATTTAAATTTTGGATGAAATTTCTGTCACCTCTTGCTCTATTTTTTATAAACACTTATAGAAATTTTATTTATTATTAATATTGTCATCAACTTTTTCACTTCACATTTTAATTTTACTTATCTTTCACAAGTTCTCTATTTCAAAGTATATATCTAAAACAACTGCTTTTCTTTTTCACAATTTCCTCAATATTTAATATCTTTTAATATTTTTTTCAACATTTCTAATTTTGTTTTTCCATATTTTTCCATTTTCTTCCAAATAAACATTTTAAAGCATCCAATCTTTCTTTTCTTATCCAATTTTCAATAATCCAGGTGTTATTCTTGTATACAGCAAACAAAGCATTTAACATATTGAAGCGATCAGTGTGTATGCACACACAGAGCTTCATGATATTTGTTTAAAAATAAATCTATATCTAGATTTTATAGATCAAATATCTAATTTTTCATTTTTTTGTTAGAAAATAATATACAGATGCATGAGTGTGAGTTACTGAATGAGAGCGCATATATGTAGATCTTATTTTATTGAAATACATTTTATTCAGTTATAGATTTGGAAGGGAAAATATAATATTTTCTTTTGTCTTTGTGTTTTTTCTAAAAAATGTATATAGAAAAATAAGTTGACTCATTCTTTCTTTGCAAATAACAATTTTATGAGTCTATTTTCTTGAAACATTCGGGAAAGATATAGTTGCATGGAAATGCTAATTATTTCTCATCCTTAAAGGCAGTTAAAATTTTTGTACCATAATTTAATCTTAATAGGATTTTGCTAACTAGTTTAAATTAAAAATCAGTCAACCAGTCTATTTTCATTTCTAACAAAGGTTGAATCTGAAGGCACATGATATCTGTGTTAGAAAAGAAAAATAAGAGTAAACTAAGACTAGACAGGGTTTTTGGTTGTGCTGAATAAAGTTTTCTTTAAAGTTACAGGCCTATAAATACGGGGTTGGTTTTCTAGACAGGCAGTAAAAAAAAGTCAAAGTCAAAGTAAGAAGAAAAAAGTCAAAGCAGAGAAAGTAAAAGTCTGAAGTCAAAGAAAAGTCAAACTCAAGCTCTCTCTAATAGACCCTTTGAATATAAGCTGATGTCAAATAATCATCATGACCTCTGAGTAGATACATTTATCCTCCCTCAGGGAAAATCTCCAGAAAGTGCATCTGTGGGAAGGAAAGAAATTGATTCCATGCTGCTGCCATTGAAAAATGGAGAACCAACTTTGAATCCAGCCTGTCCTATATCCAGTAAAGCCAAAGGTCAGTCCTGAAATAAGTATGAACCAGTGAAGAGACAGTTGCCTCATCAAAGTGACATCAAACAGCAAGTATGAACTTTTAATTCTTCCAGATAAAATAATTAAAATGCCTTCTATAAATAAAAAACTCTAGAATATATAAATTTAAAATTCTCAGATTTATAACTACTCAGTAAAAGACTATATCTTAAAAAAGGGGATGTTTCAAAAAAGATAGTGATATATATATGAGTGTTTTAATTTTTTTATTTTTATCATTTTTAACAAGTCAATCTATGTTTATAAGTATATTTCCACTTGTTAATGGTAGAGAAAAAAAACTGATTTTAATGTCTAATTCTAAAAAATATAAAGTTTATAAATACAGCTTTTATCATTTATTTTGAGATATGCCAGTATGTGTTCTTTAATTATAAAAATATACATTTTATTGATTAATCTTATTTATGCCAACCCAGCCAAGTGTGGGACAAATGATATTTTTACTATTGAATCAATTTATGCATAAATTTGTTTATCTCAAATCTTCAATAGGAGAATGGTAGCTATTTTATAATTGTAAAGTAACAAACAGTCAAACGTGAATTTCTTAAATCATTTGTCCAATTATTGCTAGTTAAAAATGTCATTTGTTTTTTTAAAAAAAGAGAGAAAAATCAAATATCTGAATTAAAATTCACCATCTACTCGTATATACCTTGTTAATAGAAATTAAGAATATAAATGAGTGTTAAAATCATTATCTATTTAAGTTAGATTTGATTAAGATTCTTTATGACAGTTAAATGAAATAATATATATATATATATGCGTTTGTTTATGTGTTTAAAAAAAATCATGCTTCTTTTCTTAAATATAAAATGGGCAATATTACTTATTACAAAGGTATGTGTTCATCTCACTATATATATATTTAGTGACGCTTACATTTAGGGGAAAAGTATTATCTCAGCAGTAGTATGTTTTTTGACTCCTTAGCAATTTACGATGATAATTTTGTAGTTAAGCTTTATACTTAAGCTCATGGGTGTTTTATAGCCTATAAAATATGGTTATCTTAAATTTTTCCATTATTACTTGTTATTAAATTTTAAATACAGGCTTAAGAAAATATCTATACAGATATGAGTTAATGCTTTTTTTTTTGGCAAATATATCAGTGTTACTTGGTAGAATGATTTGTGCCTATATGGCTTTTAATAATGAATATATGTCGAGTAATGCTATGTGAGCTGCCAGATGGATATTTTTACCGGTCCTGGAGATAGCCGTGTTTTTGAGCCGATAAATGGGTACTCTATGATGATAGGGATTCAAAGCCCATGCTCCATTATTTCCTACACATGCCATGCTGACTGCGAATGTGTTTTCATAGGAACTTATCTATATATATTTTATTGCTCGACATGGAGATTGGCCATCTGCCAATGCCAATAATAATATAGCTGGCACAGGATTCAAACCCAGATGTCACTGTCTTCTGTAATTAGATTTATTTATCATGCCTGTTGGTAATGCTATGTGGAATAGATAAACCATATTTATCATATAACTGTTAATAACAAAGGGAGCTAGAATTATGCTTGGTCCATAACTCCTGCTGGGAGTACTAAAAGTAAATATAATAAAAAAATATATATACTTAGCTTTCCCAATGTATGTGAACGTGCACATATATATATATATGGTTTCTAACTTAATATAACCAGGTATTGTGTTTACTCTTGACAATTGGCAAGTGGCATATTTCTTGATCAAATATTATCATTATCAACATAAAAATTTGTTTTATGCTCACACATGTATTTTTTGGTTTTTGTTGTTTTTGTGTGTTCCCTCCCCCCCGCCACCAAAGGGGGGAGAGGAGGTGTGGGGGGATTTTTTTTTTTTTAACCTTTTGGTTTGTTTTTTGTTCTTTGTTTTTTTTTTAATAAATAAAAAAAATTTAAATTTTTTTTATTTTTTTAATACTGATATTTACTATTTGTTGTCATTATTATTTCTGGTTAATTTGTAGTACCCATACAGTATCATACTGATTCATAATTGTTGTGGTCATGATTGACAGTATGACTTCATTGTAATGCTCACACACATCTAATACTGATGCAGCTTTAAGTTTGTGATTTTGTGACCAGATAATTTTTTTGTTTTTTCCATGTTTTATAATTAGAAAAAAAAATTATTTAATTTTCTTAATTTTTTTTTAATAAACATTTTACTTTGAAAACTTTAATGAATTTAATACATTAAAATTTTATCAGTTACAGCAACGGATAGCAATGGCAGTTTATTTGTAACTAAAATATAATTTTCAATTTTTGTTTAATGCATGATACAATAATTTACAAATTACTTTATTTTTATTTTAACTAATCGTTCTAAAAATTTAGCTTTTTTATTTTATCCTTTTTAATAAATGCACACATCTGTATACTAAAATATAATGAATTCTAGCATGTTCACTTTATGACAAGCAGACACCTGTCATTACTATAATAAAACATACTTAGTTTTCTTATTTACTTAACTTAGTAATATTATCTATAACAACATTTCTGTCTAAAGCTCAAATGTAGCAGAACATAGCTATCCTTTTATGTCCAATTTTGCTTATTTATTGAGTGTTTTCTATAAAACCACAGTCAATAATTTCTACATTTACAGAGATCTATATAAATGAAGTCTGGTCGTCAAGGAATACTGATAATATTTATAATACTTCATGATCTGGAATCCCTAGTGGTGCCCATCTGAAGATTTTGCATGCCCACTTACACTGGCCATGGCTATGACAATCACTATATCAACATATGCTACTTCAGTTATACATTATTCCAAAAAGTAAATAAACAAAAAATAAAAATATTAAAATGTATTAATTTAGTTTCATTTATAGTATGGGAGTAACTGTTTTATTGTCTGAGCACCCTATGTAAATTTAACCCAAATGTTGCAATTAATGAGTTATATAAACTCATTTATTTATATTTTCTTCATAGTCTAAGTTAATTGAAAACATATACATTTTTTCTTTCTCTTTGTTCTTCCAAAGGTTTTATATAGTTCAGTATTTCATTTAATAAAAATGTTTTTTTAAGCACACAGCTAGCAACTCTACAAAATTTAAAAGAATTTGTAAATGCTTTCTTTAAATAATAAAATGAAAGTTATTGATTTAATAGTGAAAGAAAACAAATCATATATTAAGTGGGATCAATATTTTAAAAAAAATCTATTTGAGAAATAATGAAAAGAAAAAAACAAACTCATGCCACTATTGCTTATATTCCTGAAACACTAAACAAATAATCATATTAAAAAATACCTTTTTGTAAAGACTGAATTTATGGATAGAAAACAAGAATTGAAAATAGATTTCTGGAAATGGCTTTGTATTGTTTCAGAAAACTCAAAGACCATGAAAAAAGTTTAGCTAAGAATCTGAAATAGATAAGTTCAAGCCATTCATTAAAAGTAAGGGATAAATATAGATTACAAAGCTGATTGAAAAGGCCATGTTTGCAAATAACAAGGCTGCTACTTCATTTCTAATAGACTTTTCAAAAACTATTGAAGTAAAAGGGTATTATCCATAGGAAATGTTTAAGTGTGATGAAAGTGGGTTTTTGATGCATCATTGGCTTTAGAAAATCATTAATCTGATATTTTGATATCCATATTAAAAAAAATATACAGACAGTAAATATTTTTTAATAGTTTTTTTTGAGAAAATGTGAATGAATAGACTCACAATATATATATGTACACATGTGTCCTCTTTTAATACATTATTTATATATGCATTATTGTTACAGTATTTAAAATTTTGTTTGTATTATAATCACCCGTATTGTATGTATGCAATATTAGTTACAGTATTATATATATAGAAGACATAACCAATATATACTGTATTGTAAATAAAGTTATTGCCAACCAAGTGTGAACTATTATCCACTAATTCATGTCAGGAACAAAATAAAATAGAGCCTACATGGGGTTTGACTTTATGACATTAGGAATATTGATGAATTAAACCACTAAACATCACATTATCACTATCTCATACTAGCACATAATTGTTATTAAACAATTCAAAACAAAACTCTCCATATAGTAATGCCATCCTGTGCTAATAAGAGCAATCAATAGATGCCAGAAGGCTTGTGCATAAAATCCCTATCTAGTGCCTACTCATCCAATATCTCCAGACTAGTTTACTATGTGCAGTGCTCTCAGATCCAAGGCTCCTCACTGATGAAGGCCACAAGCCAGAAACTAGTCTGGGGATATTGGATGAGTAGGCACTAGATAGGGATTTATGCACAAGCCTTCTGGCATCCATTGATTGCCCTTGTTAGCACAAGATGGCACTACTATATGAAGAGTTTTGCTTTGTTTTGAATTGTTTAATATTGATGAATATAAAAGATATACTATAAAACAATTCTGTTGGAATGTTGCATAAAAATGAGAGTGCCAAACAACTGAAAATAAATACAAAATCTAAGAATAAATATCACAGAAAGCCGATTATTATACACCAAGTGCTTAACTCCAGTAGTTTATAAAAGATTTGCATATGTAAAGTTGAAAAAAATTATTAAAATGAAAAAAATAATATGGTGGATGAATTACAGGATAGTTTTAAATCTAAATATTGTATATGCAATCGTTTATAAACATAAACTTGTTACAAAAATATGCAAATATTTACATATGGTGTTGCATATAAATTCAAAACTTTAGGATATAGTGCCTAGAAACAAAATTATAAAAGTTTTATTTAAACTGGAAATGAATGCTCTTACGAATTTGCATAAAAAACTATACTTATTAATTATACTATAAAAAGTCAGTTAAAATTAAAAGTACTATAAATTGAAAATGAATATCTTGAATTGTTTTATAAGTTAAAAATACTGTAAGTGATAGTTAAGGGATTAAGAAGGTATTGAAATATCTTTAGTGGATAATAAGGGATTGGATTTTTGCCAAACACTGGAAATGGTGGTTGAAGAATTAGGAAGATATTGAAATATTCTTTAGTGGATAATAAGGAATTAAATTTTTGCCAAAAACTGAACATGGTAGTTGTTGAAGGATTAAGAAGGTGTTGAAATATCTTTAGTGGATAATAAAGGTTTGAATGTTTTGTTTGCAGAAAGTGAGAAAGATGTAAACTTACTTTTAAAGATATAAAAAATAAGGATTAAATTTAATGAGTAAAAATGTCAAAAACAATTATAGTAAAGTCTGGGTGAAAATGTTGTTTATGTAAAAAACAAATATAAAAAGTTATTGAAAAATAATTGATAAATGATGCCAAAAAAGAAGGGAAGGAGCTCTATTGAAATTAAGAGTGTTTATATATAACAGATAACAAAAATTATATACAAAGAAAATTAAACATATGAGAATGGCATAGTATGTGCTCATAAAAGAATGTTATTCATTATCAGAAAAATTCAAAAAGAAGTAAGAAAACATATGTTTAATGAAGATATTCAGGCAAAAAATGGAGCAATTCAGAGAAAAATAGAATGAACAAGTTTTAGAAGAGGGATATGCAATACAGGCAGAAAATGTTTGGAGAATTGCAGTTTATGATTAGTAATAGAATAGTAAAATAATTTGAAATTGGATTATAAAGAAAACAACAAAATGAGTAATAAAGTTAAGAGAATATACTGAGGAATTGGACAAAGATTTTATATCAATATAAACATATAAAAATTTAAATGTGTTATTGAGATGAATAAATTGCCATGATGGGACAGATTGGAAATGAAAAAATGTTGATATTATTAAAAGGAAGTTAGTTAAGAAGAATGAGAACAGACATGAAAATAAGAGTTTATGTGTAGGAATAAAAAGATTATCAAGAGATATACTTGATGAAAACATAAGAGAAAATAATCTAATGTATAAAGTCCAAATAGAGATTTGGGCAACATAAGACAAAAATGACTTAAAAAATTTTGTCTTGAAAACTTTCTAAAGAAAATATTTAAAACTTTACATGTTTGGGTTGGAGATTTAAATTCTTACATAAAGACAAATAATGAATTTGTGGAAAAGTATAAATAAATGGAATATACAAGTAGTGACATTTGACCTTTAGGCTGATATTCACTAATAATAAAGTTAACTTAAAAATAAGATTTCTGAATAGATAATGCTAAAAAAATGAGCTAGAAAAATAGTTATAAAATTTTATGAAAAGTACAGAATAATAGAAGTCTAGAATACAATGGTTTTAGATTTACTGAGGACTCCTGATTCGGATATAAAAACTATATTTCGGCATATCGCAAGACAGGTTTGAGAAATCAGGCAAAGTATCAACCTATTACATTTATTTGGACTGGGTTTATAAAAAGATGGTTTCATCACAACCTAAAATTGGCTGATGATACCAGAAAATAAAAGAATTTAATCTGATATCAGATGGACTACAATAAGCTTTGTATGATTACAATGTCTGTCAATTCTCTAAATAGTAATAACTTGATTATCCTCAGTATCATTACTTGCCTTTCAAAGAGCAGGTTCTGCTAACATATTATCCAAGATATTTCATGAATAAGAATTGGAAAGTCAGCAATAGAAGAACATTGGAAAAGATATCACAAGCACTGCACATGGATAAACTAATCGAAAGAATGACAGTGGAGCAGAAAGCTTCAAAATAGTTTTACTTGCAAGCATTAGAATTTTTGTGTGATGATTGAAATACTAACAAAAATATTAAACGAAACTGGGTATTTAATAATCACTGGACGTTATTAGCTACTTCATTAAAACTAGTTATAAACAAATTCACTAAATGTTTTGTTGCAATATAGTGTTTTATAAAGTAGACATTTTAATGAATTAAAAAAATGCAGGAGAAAATATTTATCATTATCTTGAGACATGAATTCGGAGGCAGTGGAAAAAATAATCATTTACTTAGTCTTGCTCTGATTGTTTCCTTATTATTTAACATCTCTTAAGATATCAATTCATTTTAAGAATCCCAATAAAAATTTATGATGGGTTAGTCTGTTGTGTGATTGTTTATGCATTGTAACTCCTATTACCCATTTGCAAAAACACTAGATGCTTTCTAAGTAATGTAACTAGATATAGTAAGGCATTTTGTTGGGTAAGGTATTAGTGATTAATGGCTTCTTAAAATCCATCAAAGGAGTTGTTGATTATCTCAGACAGTGCTCCACAACTACCTTTTACTATTAATGTCTGATCATGCACCTGAAAACATGAGAGAATACAGTTCTTATCAGAGAGAATTGCTTCACACACACAGACACATCTTACAGATAAAATACATTTGACATTCATGTGAATTTATGTGTACTGAAGCCCAAACAATTTCATCAAACCCATAAAGACTCCAAATCAGAGAATATTTAAATGATTACATGACCTAAATTCTCACTTATACTATGATACAGCAAACTAGAATCTTGTAAGAAACTATTTACTGACTCTCAGTGTATAATACTGGGATAAAAAATTAATAAATATATAACATTGATTAATACTGTCAGCTTTTAGATGGTTGACAATAAATATTTTGATAACTAAAAAAAAAAAATTTAATGATTTTATTGCTTGTGAGTTTATAAGAAGTTTAAAAACCAGAACTGAGAATGCCGTGATCCTGGAATCTTCCAATCCCAAGTATACTCTACCAACTGTACCAAACCACATAGGGTTAATGCTAATGGCTTCATTGCTTGGGAGTTCATAAGGAGTTTGTGAGGGACAGAAGAAAAAAAAGGTGATAAAGAAAAGAAGGAATTGGACTGAGCATATATTTTGGTATAAAGAAATTTATAAAATATATAAGAAGATTTGTAAAAATATTAAGAAAGAAATTAACAAAGCAATGGGTTGCAATGGATAAAAAAGCTTTGAAAGGGTAGCAGATTGATATACTGGTACCGCTTTTTTGACAGATAAATAATAATAAAAATGCATCAGAGGTTAATTGATTTAATTTTTAATATTATTTTTCAATTCCATCTTCTTAAATTATTTTTTGCATCAATCCACAAAGTTTCTATTAGAGAAGAATTTTAGTTACTCTTGAGGTCACAAGACACTATTTCACTTCTTTTGATATTTATTTTGTATGATTTTCATCTTTTAACACTAAGTAGCTTTTTTTCAAATTTAAGTACTTGACATTATAGAGTTAGTTACGAATCTTTTGAGAAATTCATTACATTAAGGGAATCAACAATCAACTACCATGAATTAAGATCAAGTGTCATTTGATCAATTATTGTTATCAGTCTTTGAGAAGAGAACTTGCTATAGATACATATAAACTAAGGATTTTGAGTTCAAAATCCCAGAAATCTCTTGCATATTATTTTACTTTGCTGTAGCATTTACTAAGTAGATGAAAAATTTTACGGCTGAGTATAAAATTTTCGAAATAATTCCTGGGTGAAAAAACCCCCCAAAAAGAATAATTATCAAAATGATCAAGTGTGATGAAGTTTGTCCTCTGGTGCAATGATGCTCAAATTTCAGTTAATTTCATAAGCAAATTACCATAAAAGATATTAATAAATAATTATATTGTCAGCTTTTCACAATCAATAAACTGACCGACCTCTACATTGGCTTACTTTTAACAGTTATAACCAGATACTCATTTAGCCATTAATGACCATATTTTATGGTTTGGCTACCTGAGAAAAAATCCTAAGCCCATTTATGATTGGAAAAACATTCCAAGACTCATCTGGCCTGATTTCAAATTCCAGATCATTAGTCATACATCAAGTGTTTGTTAAAACCATGACATAAGACTCTCACATAAGAATTTTTATGATGAAGAGTAAGTAAATCATGGATTCAGTTCCTGTGGATTTATGATCCCATCCTTGTAATAGTAATGGCTGCATTATATAATGATCACGTGTTATTTTATGCTCAACATGTCAACATATACATGAATAACCCAACTTTGGCATTTTTTGAATGTTGTTAAAATAAATAATGACCATTAATTTTTCAATAGTGAGTGACTAATGGATTTCCTATCAACCACTTTTATAAAAATAAAAAAAACCTTAATTTGCTTTAAAATGTCTGTTACCTAAAATCTTAAAGCTCCATTCTGAATTGGAGCCATGATCAGATTGACACAGTAATAACTAGTGTGTTTATTTTACAATAAATAAACAACACAGTAGAAATATAATGCTTACCCATATTTATATAAGTAGAAATGTAAATAAGCATAAACACGTGACAACGTTTCAAAGATGAAATACAATAATGTCTGAATTTTGAAATAATCCTTGCGTTTATATATATAAATGTAAGCTTCAAACTATCCTTCATGCTTTTTATTATCATTAAAGAGAGAATTGATTCCATTCAGCTATACAAAGATGAAGAAATGATAGTTCTGTCAAAAATCACTGGCTCCATGGCTGAGCTCCCTTAGACAGGGAATCATCTAAAAGCTTGTCAGATGGTTGAGTAAGGATGGACATCTTATGTGGACAAAGGCTAGCCAGGTCAATGATTAGCCAGGTGGTGGTGGACGAGGGACAGCGTCATTTTTCTTGAATCTAATGAGCAATTCAATAACCTACTAAAGGACAATTATGCAAACAATTCCTTTAAATCAGTCAGAATGAATATTTAATATGATGGAGTTAGTTCATTTAAAAAAGAATAACCTTTACGTCATTCATGCATGGAATTGGGTTTCAGTATTACATAAATTGCTGTATTGTTTTTTTCTCTTTAAATCATAATGTGTGTGAACTTAGGTTGTATATTTTAAAAATAATCTATCTACAATAATTTATTGCAGCAAAATATTAGTTTAAAACTTTGAATTTTCAAACTAAACTTTTGTATTTATGAATATACATATATATATATAATCATCATCATCATCAACCATTATCAATCCACTGCAGGATGAAGATCTCGTCAAGTTCAATCCATCTTCTCCGATCTTTAGCTTCTACTCTCCACATCATTCTTGCACACCTTAATTCATCGATCCATCTCACATGTGGTCTCTTTCTGGGTCTTTTACAATCTCTTGGAATCCAGTTTAAGATTTCAATTATCCATCTATTTTATCTTCTAGCAATATGTCCAGCCCAACTCCACTTCAGTCTTTTAATTTTTTCAATGAGGTCAGTAACACCTGTTTGTTCTCTTACCCATATATTGTGTTTTTGATCTCTTCTTGTTACTCCTAACATGCATCTCTCCAATACTTCTTTGAATGGTCTGAAGTCTCTATATTGCTCTTCTATTAAGTGTCCAAGTTTCAGATCCATAAGTAAGAACCTGATAAAACACATTTATTAAAAACCTTTTTCAAACACATAGACATATTTCCTTTTAGTATCAAGTTATTTCTACCAAAAGCACTCCAACCAAGTTTAATTCTATGATTAATTTCATCAATTATGTTTCCATCTGTATTAATAATCTGACCAAGGTATTTGTAGCTGTTAACATTCTCTAACTCATCATAATAAATTTTATTTTCATATTTTTGAGAAAATCCATTGAACATTACTTTAGACTTTTTAACATTTATCTTTAGTTCTACTTTCCTACTTTCATCTGATAACTCCTGCAACATTTCCTGCAGCTCTAAAGCATTATTTGCAAAAACAATTACATCATCTGCAAAATCTATATATAAGGTCTCGTGAATTCCAATACAAAAGCAGTAAACTATTTTGAGATGACTTTGAAATATAATAAAAGTAGTGATTTTACAAAGGTTACAGGATGCTAATCTAATTGTGAAACAATGCGGTCTGGCTTCATCATGCCATTATAGCTTCCATACTGCTGTCTACAATTAAGAATTCTGGATAGAAAAACATCCCTGTAATGAAACACACTCAATATAATCTTCCTAATGTGGTTAAATTCAAAATTAAGTTAAGTTTTAATATATATGATGAGTTTCCAATTGTAAGACATCCAGCATTGCTTCTGAAAATGGTAAAACATCTAGTGATTGCTTTCAAAAAGTAATATATGTATATAATTTAATAAAGTATCCACATGTAATTATAAACAAATATTTAATTGTTCAAAAAGTCATGAGACAGCTTGAACTTTGATCCAGGAATTTTTAGATTTGAAGTCCATAACTCTACAATTGCATTTAATAACACATTCATGTACAATTCATATGTAAGTCAATTGCAAAGTCCAATACCATTGCAGTACTTAGATTTCAATTAAATTCATCTCATTTAACTGCATTTAAATACAGTGATTGTAATTTCATAAAATAAATAAAAAAATTTAGACCTTATGTATTTACTATAACTCTTTAGATTAAAATTTTAATATTCATTAAAGAGTAGGAAAAAGTTTGAACACAAACAATTTTTTTTTTGCTTCCTCTCTGAGCTCTTTTTCTTCATTCTATTTATTTTCTTTTATCTTATTATATTTAATCACTTAAGTTAATACATGACCCAATTAATGTTACAAAACTCTCATGCCATTGGTTATTTTTCTATACTAACTGATCCAACGAAAGTGTGCTTCACAACCTTATTTCCTATAGCAAGTCTAGTTTTAATTTTTTATTTACTTAACCATATGCAAGAATATGTTAGAATATAAATATGCAAAACTCATAACATTAAAAAAGTAATGAAAACAGGCTTAATAGGTGGTAGTCCTTAAGTGATATTTTATGCTGCAGTACAAACAATAATAAATTATTTTGGAAATGATTTTGGAACAAAAAGTTTCACTTGGGAAAATGATTTTATATGAGCAATCATATCAATTTTCTTACAATGAAGATATAAGGATCTTGAATTTATTTGGGTCCCATGATTGGAAAATTACTGATTAAGACAATAGAAATAATCATAAATGAATATTGGTAGCATTCTAGATAGCGGTTATACTAAGAAATAACTGAGATGCAGCTGTTATTAATGAATTCCTTAAGAAAATCTAATTGAACAGGCACAGTGATAAAGATTTTTTTTTTAAAGATTACATTGTTTGTAATAGAAAGGTTTGAGGTAAAGAGTGTTTTTTTGTATTTCTTTTGGAATATGTGATATTTATATTTATTATTATATATTTGTAATTTATTTTTCAGTTTTCCTTGAAAAAGACTATATTATAAAATAGTCAAAATGTTGGTATGTAGTTATATTTTTATAATAGTCATATAAAAATCCAAGTATTAAAAAGAAGCCATGTATATTCATTTATAATATTGGTCAGTAAATGAATATATATCTATTATAAAACAGAAAATAAAACAAGCATGAAAAAATGCTCAAACATTTACTAGCCATTAATTGGAAAGACAGATGAGTATTGTCTTATCCTTCATTATTATTCAATGAATGCTGCCTCCTCTTATCAACAAGCTATTTAAAAATTTGTGTTGCCTTAATCTAGACATAGAAGTGGCTATAAGTAAATATCATTCTGTATACTAGCAAATGATAAAGAATAAAATGGAACAATCTACTTTTTAAGCTTTCAATGTTTATAAGCTTTCATTTGCTGACATTTATTGGAAATTTGGAGTGATTTTAATATATTAGCCAAATGAAACTATGGCATCAATATTTTTAAAACTTATGATCAATTAATTATACAAGGCTGGAGAAAGAATCTCAATTTTAATAAATCTTTTAAACATTAATAACTGCAAATATGAAAATCACATACATTGAAAGCTTGAAGAGTAGATGGATCCATTCTATTTATCACTTAACATAAAAAGTGTTGAATATTCATAGCTTAAGGGAAGTGATTTATTTTGATTAATTACATATAAACAGTATATATTAACAAAATTGATTTATAAATATATAATTTAGAAAAAGTAATTTGATCAAATTTTATATATATATATATAACCATTAAAAACCAGTCAACATTTAGACAATCCCAATATAAATAACAATCAAGAATTTCAAACTGTTGTCAAGGCATAACCATTAAAAAACAGTCAACATTTAGACAATCCCAATATAAATAACAATCAAGAATTTCAAACTGTTGTCATGGCAACTCCTTTTGGCAATATGTGTCTGTCAGTTTTACTTTAATTCTTGGCCTGGTGCAGTTGGCTTTTATTAGATACTGTTTTAGTTATAGTGCTTTCTAATTAAGCAATTATAAATGGATAACTCCACACATTAAATATCTCCATCTAAAATATCTTTTAAAAATATATATGTACATAATAATACAAAATACATATACACATATGCATTTTGTTTATAAGATGAGTGTCTATTAGGAAGTGAACATGTGTTGACCCTCTACAAAATAAAGAACTCAAAGGATTCTTTCTAATCTATTTATGATCAGTTGTAAATATAGTCTAAATAAATTCTCACACACACATGTCTGTTAATTTTCTCTTCTATATATCGCTAAATTAAATATTCTTGCTATTGTAGAATATATACATCATGTAAATACATATAAATAAATCATAATGTATTAGTATCTCCACTATACTTTTAGTTGTTTTATCTCTTCAACCCCTTAAACTTCAAACTGGATTTCTTTCTTATCTTTCACATTTAAAACTATTAATTAAACCTTTCTATCTGTATACATCCAAGTTCCATTTAATTTTCTTTCTTTTAATCCTATCACTATCAAAAGTTCATTTTTATATCTTTTTGCTAGACCAACCTATACCTTACCAAAAGTCTTTTGTGTTATTTGCAATGTTTATGCTTTTCATTTTACTTTCAGTATAAACAATACTATACAAATTAAAAACACTTCATATATAGTAATTAAATGTCTGTCTCTTTAATCATAAAGACATAGAATGCTTTAAAAGTGATGCTAAACCTGCCACAATGGGGATTATTAATACATGCTGTATTTTAGCAATATGGAAAAAGTTGCAAGTATATATTGTAACAGTCAGAATCGTCTATCTCGCTAACACACTGCAGAATTCAAACCCCAGATATGAAACTGAACATTCTAGGAGGGGTTGCCTTCTAGATATACTAAGTTCGAATCTAAAGCCCAAATTTCACAGCGCCATCTATGTGACAACGCATCTGATGCCACTGCTAGTATGACCTTTGACCAGTGCCTGGTGGTCAGGGAGAAACAAAACTCTATACTAAAAGAAGTTTGGGTGGCTAATTAACATCTATGGATTTACAAAAGAAATGCAGAAAATATATATATAGACCGAGACAGTGATAGGAATCAAATAAAATAAGAGATCAAATTTAGTTTTAAATAATTTCACAAAATTTATTCATATAAATTATATATATAATGCCACTGTCTGCTTATATGAGACAGGGATGCGTATTAAATAATTATTGGCAATAATTTCAATAAATGACAAAAGGTTTTAAAGCAAAATGATATATTCTAATCCTCGGGCTAATAGCATTACGATAATGTGCTTGAAGAGATAGGAACATGTGCGAGGTGCTTTGAGTAATTATACAAGTTTAAGAAAATATTTGAAATTAAGTGTTCTAAAATATTTATTGATTTCGAGAATAGCACGGACAAAAGCTTACTAAGCAACAAAGTGGGAATGTGATCAAGGCATTTATTTGAGAATAATAATAATAGAGTTACATTGGGAGGTCAGTATTGCTGATAATGAATTTATTAAAGTTGGAGGGTGTGACACATTTAAGTCATGGATGCTTTGTAAAATAAATATAAAATAAAACAATATTGAAGATCCGGAATAATTACGGAGGGCATCTCGCTGCTAACCTGTAGGAAAGTATTTTATGAAACAGCTGAAACTTAGCAACTGTGTGACGATTGCGTTTAATTCCCAGGGGTGTCATTTGGGACACCCTCTGCCTGGAAACTTGCAATAAGCGAAAAGAACGGACTTTGCCGTGTAAAGCATCCTTGGAAAATAAAACAAAGCGGTCTCAACAACTAATTCATTTACCAGCAATATGAGACTAGTGTATATAAAAACATACTAAATGGGTTTTACTCGGATTAAGAGAAATGCCCAATCAAATTCCCCGAAATTCATTTAAAAGGGTCCACACATTCTCGATGTCAATGATGAACTTTATAATTAAAGTAGAACACGGTAATTAAAATAGGAAAATGCATGCTTGCGGGTTTGAAAAGTAAGTATAGATTTATATATGCAATCATGCATTTGTGGACACATTTAAATCATTGACCTCACGCATACTCTCATGGTAGATTAAAATCAATAACATGTAGATTTTAAACTATGTGATTATATTATTAAAGAAAAGAATCGCCCTTGAACGAGTGATTTGCAAGATAATAAAATTGGAAAATTATAAATTTAAAATATGCCTTAATAGCGGCGTCTTACTTTCAATAAAGGGAATAGTTCACTCGGTCAAAGATGATTCTGACACATTATCATAATAAAATAAAAGAAAGCTTTATAAATAGAAAATATTAACCCAAGGATAAAGAGCAAAATGTTGAGTATATTTAAACACGTTAAAGAAATACATAATGAAGTTATGTGAAATATAAGAAAACAATGTTAAATAGCTATAGCATGTTAGTTAGGAATCACAAGAGCTCTTGGGTTAATTTAGGGTTACCTCTGGAGAAGCATTTAGGTAGATTGATGGTCGGCAGGTTTTTATATAATTTAACAGCAAAATCTGGAAATGTTCATATTTTTGGTAGCAGCAGCAGCAGTTCTGGGGTTCATGTGATAACTTCCGATGGTCTATGGCAGCAGATGACCATTCCGGAGAGAAATAGCCTTCTCGTGCTCTACTCTATCATGTCAAGATTTACAAATTACTAGAATAGAACTCAGAATGATTTCTCTTAGAAACATTAGAAGAAAAACTCTCCAAAACAAAAGAAAACCCTTCTTTTTATAGTAGACGTTAACAATAGAACTACCATGGAACATTACAAAAATATATCGAACTTATCAGCTGTAATTAAATCTATCCGAATGTCCAAAGGAATTCAACATTAATTAATTTTTTTTGTTAATTTCCCTGTCATTCATTCAGATTACAAACTAGATCCAATTAAAAATTACTTTTACTAATTAAAGAAAACCTTAAGTGGACATCTGCTGTCTTTAGATAAACTTATATAATATTAACTAATTAAACTATTGTCCATCATTTATTTTAACAGAAATATTTGGAATAACTTTTATTAAATTAAAGAAAATGATTTTACTTTTTAAATTGCAATATTTGAATCTATTTATTAAACGAATATTTACTAAATGAATTTTATTTTAAATCAAAATATATTACGACAGTAATATATTTGTAAATAGATTCAAACAAAATAACTTTAACAATTTATAATTTTGATATGTTTAAAATGCATATCATAGTGTGTGCGCAATTACGACTTATATAACCTACTTTTTAATAAATCAAAATTATGTGAACATATACATAATCTATAATTTTTTTATTTATTTGGGAATGACTTATATATATAATATGAGCATTGTACTCGTGGTTTAAAATTAGGCGAGATTTTCAGTATACAAGCGTATTGCAGACACACTACGATAGATTGGGGTTCAAACTAAAGTATGAGGTAGGAAATAGGTGAGAAAAGGTGAAACGAAGATCTGCAAAGCAGACCTTACTGTTTCACATTCCCTTAGTGTCGGAACAAAAAAAAATTGTTAAAAAAAAAGATCTTACAACAGGTGTCCACCTATGAAGCCTGCATAAACAAAATTTACAAGATAACCCATAATGTACAGGATATAAATATAATGAAGAAACAAAACTGAATTATATACCCGGATCATATTAATAAACCTACCATCTAGTGAACATTTTGTCTATTATTTTCCCCTTTCAACAAATTTTATTTAACGTTTTACAAGTTCAATATTGGTTATATCCTATCTCCTTTATCCTGTGATGTGTCCATTTTAATTTTTTTGTTTGTTTGTTTTTTCAAAAAAAAAAACTACTATAATCCTGGGTCTGATGGGTAATCACTGCTTTTATAATTTGATGACTGCAGTCTCAGATTATCAGGTCTCTTTACCTTGTCTGGCGGTTCTTTGGCCCAGGGACTGAAATCCAGAGTGGTTGTTAATAACTGAAGCTTTAGGCTGTTGCAATTATTTGCCTTATCTGGTGGCTCCTTGGCCCATGGGCTGAAATCCAGTGCCATCATTGTTTTCACTATTTCCTTTATTCAATATATTCTTGCTATATCAGGTGGGATATTTTCCTGGTTTTCTTTAAGTACTTTGATGATGGTGGTAAGCATGGTTAGCTGGGTTTGAATCCATAAGTCCCGTACATTCTTGGCTGGAAATATCTTGTCTACATACAGTTGTGGACATTTTTTGACTTCGTGAAAAATTTTTATGTGACGAAGCTTGGTTAGCTGGGTTTGATGTCCTGTGTCCTGGACATCATTTAATGGAAGTACTCTTTCCAAAGAAAGTTCGGGACATTTTTTTACTTCATGGAATATTCTAGTGTTGAGCTTGATTGGCTGAGTTTGAGGTCCCAGGTCTGGTGTATCAGTCTTCTTTACAGAATCATTTGTCTCAACTTTCTGGTTCAGGAGTTTATCTGCCATCTCTTGCCATCCAGCAGGAGCCTGTACAGTGCTCTAAGTTCCTCACCTCTCCTTCGGCTTTCTTCTGCCCATCTTTTCGCTCTTTCTTCACCTTGCTTAAACAATTCTATAATAGTCCGGAAATGGACCTCATTAGTATCCGTATTTTCCATGGCCTTGGATGATTACCGTGATCGATAATGATGATGACTTTTATTTTATTTCTAACTATTTAATATATCCTAAAGAAATTTTTTTTTTTAACGAATAGGTGTACTTTTAAAACAATGTATAGCACTGATAAGAAAATTTTTAAAACTGTTTTACGTTGAGCTTACTAAAACTAATACGGTTAAAAAAAATACTATTATTATTTTTCCTGGTTTGATTCTCTGCGATTATTACGTTTGACTTCAAATTTTATTAATGGCTAATAGGCTATCTCCATCTCAGTTCTGTTGGCCTAATTGCTGCTTTTACATTTATCACTAAAACCCTAACTACTGCCCTCTTACTACTGCAATTCTTGTTTAAATCTGCTGCCAACATATATATTTTTAACTACCTGTATATATAAAAATCTCTTAAATTCTACCTGTCAAATTGTTTCACTAACATATATATTTTTAAACTCAAGCAATTTTATTTATATATGTTAACATTCATTAGATCCTGGTATAGTTATTTCGTTCCTTCTTATTTAAAGCATACATATATTTATACAATTATTGATCCGATTCACGTCTCATTATTTGGTCGAAGAAAAATTTACACACGTTGAAAAAAAACAAATTACATATAAAAGAATCTAACCTGGTGACAAAATTTATTTTAGAAGTAACTCCATTTAATGAAATTACCCTTGGGCGCCATGCCAAGAGTTAAAAGGATCCATAGACTGTTAGCTTCCCAAAATTAATTTTAAATTACTGTATTCCATTTAACTATGGGCACTCGTTAAAACATTCACAATTTTTTTTTATTGATTACAACATTTTATTTATGATTGAATTTTTTGAATTCCATATGATAGCCTATTACATATCTAGGTCATTACCGTACAAAATTATCATTATGCTATCTTGTGCGTTGAGCCGATAAAACTTTATTTTGATAGAAAAATACAATATTTGAAATCTTCATAGATTGTCACAATATTCACTTGGGACAATATTTAAGTAATTCATGCCTTGCGTATATAGCGTGACTTAAATGAAACAACAATACAGATAAATATAGATGGCTCGTATCGCACTATAGCAAGTTTGGAAAAATTCTGATTATACAGTATAAGTAATTGAATGCCCGAGTCAAACAAAATATATGAAATATACATGCAAATAAACAATATAGATAGTATAGAGTTTGAAAAGATATTTTATATATCAAAAATATAAAGGATTTGAGTGATTAAATACGAAACAAAATGCTAAAATTAAGCTACAGGGATGTGGGTGTTTATATAATTGAGATCTACAGGGATGTGGGTGTTTATATAATTGAGATCTACAGGGATGTGGGTGTTTAAATATTCGAGGCCCCACGTTTGGGCAAGCCATGGACCCGGAAAAAAAAATTTACTATGTAACAGTCAGAATCATCTATCTCGCTAACACACTGCAGAATTCAAACCCCAGATACGAAACTGAACATTCTAGGAGGGGTTGCCTTCTAGATATACTAAGTTCGAATCTAAAGCCCAAATTTCACAGTGCCATCTATGTGACAACACATCTGATGCCACTGCTAGTATGACCTTTGACCGGTGCCTGGTGGTCAGGGAGAAACAAAAGACTCTATACTAAAAGAAGTTTGGGTGGCTAATTAACGTCTATGGATTTACAAAAAAAATGCAGAAAATATATATATAGACTGAGACAGTGATAGGAATCAAAAAAAATAAGAGATCAAATTTAGTTTTAAATAATTTCACAAAATTTATTCATATAAATTATATATATAACGCCACTGTCTGCTTATATGAGACAGGGACGCGTATTAAATAATTATTGGCATTAATTTCAATAAATGACAAAAGGTTTTAAAGCAAAGTGATATATTCTAATCCTCAGGCTAATAGCATTACGATAATGTGCTTGAAGAGATAGGAACATGTGCGAGGTGCTTTGAGTAATTATACAAGTTTAAGAAAATATTTGAAATTAAGTGTTCTAAAATATTTATTGATTTCGAGAATAGCATGGACAAAAGCTTACTAAGCAACAAAGTGGGAATGTGATCAAGGCATTTATTTGAGAATAATAATAATAGAGTTACATTGGGAGGTCAGTATTGCTGATAATGAATTTATTAAAGTTGGAGGGTGTGACACGTTTAAGTCACGAATGCTTTGTAAAATAAATATAAAATAAAACAATAATGAAGATCCGGAATAATTACGGAGGGCATCTCGCCGCTAACCCGTAGGAAAGTATTTTATGAAACAGCTGAAACTTAGCGACTGTGTGACTGCGTTTAATTCCCAGCGGTGTCATTTGGGACCCCCTCTGCCTGGAAACTTGCAATAAGCGAAAAGAACAGACTTTGCCGTGCAAAGAATCCTTGGAAAATAAAACAAAGCGGTCTCAACAACTAATTCATTTACCAGCAATACGAGACTAGTGTATATAAAAACATACTAAATGGGTTTTACTCAGATTAAGAGAAATGCCCAATCAAATTCCTCGAAATTCATTTAAAAGGGTCCGCACATTCTCGACGTCAATGATGAACTTTATAATTAAAGTAGAACACGGTAATTAAAATAGGAAAATGCATGCTTGCGGGTTTGAAAAGTAAGTATAGATTTATATACGCAATCATGCATTTGTGGACACATTTAAATCATTGACCTCGCACATACTCTCATGGTAGATTAAAATCAATAACATGTAGATTTTAAACTATGTGATTATATTATTAAAGAAAAGAATCGCCCTTGAATGAGTGATTTGCAAGATAATAAAATTGGAAAATTATAAATTTAAAATATGCCTTAATAGCGGCGTCTTACTTTCAATAAAGGGAATAGTTCACTCGGTCAAAGATGATTCTGACACATTATCATAATAAAATAAAAGAAAGCTTTATAAATAGAAAATATTAACCCAAGGATAAAGAGCAAAATGTTGAGTATATTTACACACGTTAAAGAAATACATAATGAAGTTATGTGAAATATAAGAAAACAATGTTAAATAGCTATAGCATGTTAGTTAGGAATCACAAGAGCTCTTGGGTTAATTTAGGGTTACCTCTGGAGAAGCATTTAGGTAGATTGATGGTCGGCAGGTTTTTATATAATTTAACAGCAAATCGATGGTCTATGGCAGCAGATGACTGTTCCGGAGAGAAATAGACTTCTCGCGCTCTACTCTATCATGTCAAGATTTACAAATTACTAGAATAGAACTCAGAATGATTTCTCTTAGAAACATTAGAAGAAAAACTCTCCAAAACAAAAGAAAACCCTTCTTTTTACAGTACACATTAACAATAGAACTGCCCTGGAGCATTACAAAAATATATCGGACTTATCAGCTGTAATTAAATCTATCCGAATGTCCAAAGGAATTCAACACTAATTAATTTCTTTTGTTAATTTCCCTGTCGACATTCAGATTACAAACTAGATCCAATTAAAAATTACTTTTACTAATTAAAGAAAACCTTAAGTGGACATCTGCTGTTTTTAGATAAACTTATATAATATTAACTAATTAAACTATTGTCCATCATTTATTTTAACAGAAATATTTGGAATAACTTTTATTAAATTAAAGAAAATGATTTTACTTTTTAAATTGCAATATTTGAATCTATTTACTAAACGAATATTTACTAAATGAATTTTATTTTAAATCAAAATATATTATGACAGTAATATATTTGTAAATAGATTCAAACAAAATAACTTTAACAATTTATAATTTTGATATGTTTAAAATGCATATCATAGTGTGTGCGCAATTACGACTTATATAACCTACTTTTTAATAAATCAAAATCATGTGAACATATACATAATCTATAATTTTTTTTATTTATTTGGGAATAACTTATATATATAATACGAGCATTGTACTCGTGGTTTAAAATTAGGCGGGATTTTTGGTATATAAGCGTATTGCAGACACACTACGATAGATTGGGGTTCAAACTAAGGTATGAGGTAGGAAATAGGTAAGAAAAGGTGAGACAAAGATCTGCAAAGCAGACCTTACTGTTTCAATATGTATATAAATACACGCATGTGTAGATATTTACATATAAACATTTTGTAGAATATATTATATTAAGACATTGCAAACAATGGCAATTTTCCACTGAATTTTCATATAGCCATAGTACTTTATCGTCCATTTATTAAATCTGCCTTCAGGCAGAAAACAACATATGTATATATATATATTCATTGATAACATTTTCCTTTCCAAAAGACAAAATGTAAGTAATGAAGGAAATTAAGGTCTCGTTTTATGCGGATTTATTTAAACGCGATTTTGAAGTTATGCGATTTATGTTTCTTCAGAAGTTGAACTCCGATAATGCGCTATTACTTTAAATAATAAATTTCATGCACTTACATCATATTGAAAGTAATAGCACATTATTGGAATTCGACTTTCATCTTAGTAATTTCAATATTTTCAGCACTTTATAATAGTAAGATTTTATGCAATAATGAAATTAAAATCATGATTTCCACATTTTATGTATACACACATTAAATTTTACAAGATTATAATGTAAATTTGTTCAAACATTGTGTGTGTTAATTTCTAATCAGTTGGCAAATTATTTTCTTATTAATGACACTAATCACAAACGTGCTCTTAAATTCCAACGAGAGCTAAATAGTTGTATGTCTGGATATCGCAAGTTTCATAAACAATTAATAAAATCATCATCTCAAAGATTAATTACTAATTCTATTGTCACCAGAAAACCATTAACACAACATGAGAGTGAAGTTGGTGCTAGTTGTATTTCCTCTTGTGAAGAATCTGATTTTTTACCAGTTTGCAAACGAACCTGTTTATCGGCAAATAGCGATAATAATTAAAACGTGTATTAAAAAAAATGTAAATTACAGTACCATACTGTAAATTATGCATAAAAATTTATTGTTTTGAATAAAATTAAATATTATAGTTAAAAAAAGTTTGTCTTGAATCAATTTTTTTCAAATTTGAAATTTTTTATTAGTCATATTTTATTTCCTTATTTTTTCTGCGCGCGAATTTTAAAGTGCTTTGCTTTTATGTGATTTTTGAAAAATCACAATCCATATCCCCCCCTTTTCAAGGTAAGTTACATCTATTTTTGTGCAATTTCTTTTGCGCGTGTTTTCTGAGGAACATATCTATCACATAAAACGAGACCCAGGTGTATTTGATTCTGATAAGTGATACCATTACCGTAAAACAGTTACAGAAATTATATTATATTGATTTTATTTACAAGTTTCACTTTATTAGCACACAATTTTAGATTATTGCTATACTTTAAACAACTTCACTATTAACTACTAATATTTTTCAAACAGCAAATAATCACATTGCTTCTTTAATCACACAGTTAGTAAGAAAGAAGAAATATAAATGATACACATCACAAACTCAATGTCCATTGCTAATGTTTTCCATTTACACATGATAATTATGTTGATTCAATTTATAGTGCCATTTTATTAGCACATATTCATAGATACATTCTTACTTTAAACAGTTTCATAATTAACCACTAGTAATCATTTTTAGAAATTATATATTTTTACTTTATATACTTTTATATTATTTAAAAATTAAATATATCTGCAACTATTTGTCAACATATGATTATAAAGGCAAAAATCATTTGGATTATGGATACCTTGGCTCTACTAATAAGACATGGTAGTACATGCCAAAAAAGCATTTTGAGATAATTTTTTTTCCCCTATGACTGTTATCACATAATAATTTTTTCCCCCTATGACTGTTATCACATAACAAAACAAATAGAATTTGATTTTACTAAATTATTATAAATCAAAAATGTCATAGATATTTATTATTTTGTTACTGTAATTTCTCATGTAATTATATAATAAAAATAGTTCAAGTATTTGAGAACCAAAAATATCATAAACCTCTTTCAAAATACACATTTATAGTCACAGTTACTTAATTTTATAATTGATGATAGTTTCTTTTCTACTTTGTTTTCAAGACATTTTTGTATATATATATTAAGTTAATTTTTAAATGGACTAATAGATGGTGAAACATTTTTAATAAATGAGAATTGTTTTAAAAAATCTAATTAAAATTTTAACCATGATGTTTCCAAGACAACAATAAATTAAAACTTGTTGGGCAGGCTAAAATAATAGTATAATGTCTACGCTACTTTTTACCCAAAAGATGGCATCACTTTTGGTTAATACTCAGGCCTTTAATGAGTTTATAATGAAACAATGACCACATAACACACATATAGATAGTTATGAGAATTTGAACTATCACAAACTTCCCATACTCCCATAGTGAGTTGTGAATATTAATTTAATTTTTTAATGGATTTATATATATAATAATAATAAATGAAACAGCATCAAATAATATAAAATATAATTGGCAATATAAACTTCTACTATTGTGATATTAATGCATTCTTCTGGTGTCAAAACTATGATACAACAAATTTAAAAAATCACATACATTTTTAAGCTTATCTCTGATTGCCTAAACAGTCTATAATATTGGAAAACATGGAACTTAAATCAATGGATTATTCCTGTAGCAACATTCAAATTCACATATAATTTAACTTATAATGAGTTAATAACTATTCATTTTAATAGCTTTGGAAACAAACAACATGCAATCATATATTTAAAATAAATTAAATAGCAATGAATAATATGAAATATAGTCCGAGAGATAAAATCCTAACTGAAATGCACTGTCATATGAAATGTAATGGCTTCTAATGTCACATATATTTTCATATTTTTGTTTTTATCAGTACATCTTTCATCTTAGTTCAATCCTATCACAACTATTCATCAGACTAGAAGTCAGATCAACCTCTCTCACTAGAGCTACATTTTGAAATATCCACTTCACTTTTTCAATAATACTTATTACAATTTACATATTTTTAGATATACTTAACGTTAACATCATTTACATATTTTTTAATTATATTTCAAATTTCTATACCATCACACATTACTGAATCATATGACCAAAGACATGTGAAATGGACAAATGAACTCCAAGATGCATATTTCATGTTGATTCAGCATTTATCAGTCAGTTTAGAATACAATCTCATACATAATTTTCATCAATTGTTTAATATTATATAGGTAGCAAATTACTATAGTTTGATTACAAGTGTAAAACTTTCAGCATCCACAACATTGACACAAATCACTGTATGTAAACACATTAATGATTATTACTAATTATTTATTAAATCAGAAATTATCCCTAGCCTAAATATGCACTTTAAATCTCATTTAATTAATAGTATGTATTGCTTGTTTGCTTACTTACACAGCTATTAAAATGTGACTATGCTTTTGTTAATTAGATTATAATATGATTTCAGTGAAATTGCATGAATATCACAACGGATTAAAATGTCATGCCTATACATGATTTTTTAGGCATTCATATAAAAGATTGAAAGTATATGTAAGTGATTTTATTTTCATTTAATTCATCACAGATTTGACACTGCAAGGAATTGCATTAAATATCACAATGCATTTTCAATTAAGAGTTTGTAAGATTACAATCGTATATATTGCTATATATATATATTAGCTTTTTCTTAACACAGTTTAAATATACTATTTAATCAGATCACAAGTGACATACTTTTACAATTTTAATGACATTATGCTAAAATAAACAGTAAATCCGCTCTTTCAGGATAATTGTTTCATAGCTTACAACACGGCTCTTCAAATGGCAGTGAACCTATTGTTAATATTACAATTATGCTGGGTTTGGGAAAAGATAAAGGGGATTTATGTTATGGAAATGGAATGGAGCAGAATATGGGAAAATTTAGAGTGGGGAATGAAAAATAAAGTGGCTAACAGGTTTATCTGGGCATAATTGTTGAGATATTCTTGACTTTGTTTAAGGAGAAGCCATAATACATCACATCAACCATGTAATGTACAAAGATCTTTCCATACAAATATCAACTTTAAGATTGATTATTAAAGTGTGAAATAATCCAGATATGTTTTCTTTAATATTAAGCATTTAAATATTATGGGAGAATTAATCTTAGGTAGAGTTGAAAACAACTACAAATTAAAAGTGGTGTTATAAGTCACAAATCAATTGTTCTGAAAAACATGATTGGTTAGTTATTTTAGCATGATGTGTATGTTATTAGTGAATTGACTGGCTAACTTGCTTAAACTTTGTTAAGGAGTAATTAATTTGTTTTTAGAAGTTTAACAAAATTTATATATATTTGTAAAAACATAAAACTGAAAACTGATGAGTAGAGGGTCATTGTATAAAACAAAAATTAAGTGTTTTTCAAAAGAAGCTCAAACAAAGTTATAAATATATATTAAGGTATCCAAACATAATATTATACAAAACAAAATCTATATAGATGTTATTTTTTCCTATAAACACTTGGCATAATCATGTTCCTTTCTGTTACTTACCAGATATTTGTTATTGTTATTATTTTTTATAAAGATTCAAAAATTACCTTTTTTACAACCCTCTTACAACTTCTTAACTTATTTAAGCTTAAATTTGCCCTTCACTTCTATACTTAATTACAATGGAATACTTAAAATATTATATAACTCTATCACACAACTTCAGCATATATATTGCTGCTTTAGCAGCATACATCTTAATTTCACTACTCCTATGCCACCTACTGTAAGCATCAGTAAGCCATGGATATTAAGTAATGATGTTTAATAAATTACTATCCTATGCTATCATATCCAAAATCCCTAGACTTGTTTATGGCTTTTATCGATGATAAGTTTTGGATCTAAGAGCAGTGCACCTCGGGTTCTAAGATCTAATGCACTTCCCTTTTAGAAATTTACCTCACTCACTTGTATAGTCATATGGTTGTGAAACCAGTTTATATTATGATGTCCTTAATTTGTTAACAATTACAGACACTTCTATTATGTTCCAAAGATTTGGCATATACCAATAAAATGTAACATACCTATATCACATGTCTCCAGTTTGCACATTGTTGTTTTATCAGCTTACACCATCCTGTTTGGCACATATGATTATATTCTTTAAAGCCCATGCATTACATTTTATTTTAGTTTAGTCTTAGAAATGAAGTTTATAGTTGGTCAGTGCATTAATGGCACTAAGTGGTGAGAGCATTGACGATTATCAGCATGTTTTAAAATCCCAACATTATTGTTTAGAATTCTGATTATAGTATATTCCATAAAGTAGCACTTAAGGTGGTGCATCCAATTTGTTTAAATAAATGCCCCAAGATGGCAAAGACTCTATAGTTAGCCAGATCTACAGTAGACCCATTTCAAATCCAGCCACAAGATGAACTATTGATTTATTGTAATGATCATTCATGATGACAAATAGTTATTTCTTTGAGTATTACTTATACTTACCGATAGGGTTGGTCGATGTATGGTCAATGATATTTTTGGTTGCTCTAAGAAATTAACTGATCTATCTGGCTGATCTCTCACAGTGAACTCTTCAGGTTGCTCGTACTCTTTATAAAATTTATATATATATTCTAATATCTCTTCACTTTAAAATCTTACTTTACTCAGCTTTAGATATTTTAATAATTAATTTAAAAATTTTGTTTAACTGGGGTTGATGATGATTTGACATCATCCCAGGTATGACCACCATCTTTACTATCCCATTATAATATACATATATATGGTTACGCAATAAGTACATTTAGCATGTCTGAACTTCTGTCCATATGTATCCATACGTTTATTTTTTTATTATTAATCTCTCGGTGTGATAAGACAATTTAAATGAATAGTTTGACAATGAAGCAACACTAGAATATACCAAAGAGTGATCAAACTAATAAAAGCTTATCTATATACAGAATATAAATTAATTAATCATTGGCATCGAGTATATAAACTCAGCTGTCACAAGAGTATGATAATTGATCTGCTCTTATCCTTGATCTAATAATAGTTTGAATTTTCCAAGATTCACCCACTCAGGAATCGAACCTCAAGTCGTGTGTATAGTAAATAAATGCGCTAACTTCTAAGCCATGAGCCCTTTTATATCAAATATTCGCAAAAAAAAAAAAAATTTTTTTAATTTTTAGTGCCCCTTTAAAAAATGCTCTAAATAAACACGAAGAATATGCGACTCCTGACTTCAGACTTAAAAAGATTTAACAGATTTAAAAATCGAAATCTGATACCTCGTTCTTTTCTTTCCACATTTATTTATTTACAATACACTTTTTTCACAATGCTTATTAAAATTTTTATTTACTTACGCGCTAGCACGCACGCACACACTAATCCTTTACAAGTTATTGTATTCTATGTGAACAAATCTTAGCTCTTATTTATTGACCGTTAATATTAAAAATTAAACGTATAAAAAGAAATTCTACCTCCTCTCGTCGCTGCGACTTTACAATGATTTATGTCAATAAAATTCATGTATTTTTAGATGAGGAAAATTGTAGATGAAATGTTAAAAGTTATCTCAAATAACCAGATTTTCAAAATCATTTATGGAAATTGCAGTTCTATTAACTAGAAAGTCATTAATATTTAAGAGAAAGAAATCTAACGGCAGCAACAAATTGTTTTCCATACAGTTTTAGTGACAGCAGTAGATGGGTGTTTAATAATATTACCATTAACACGAATAAAGGTTGAAAGAGTACTAAATAGTTCACTTCAGGGCAAAGACTTCTCCAGCAACCCTCCAGACAGAAGACAATAAGAGGAAAAATAATAGTTCAGTAGGTTATAGATAACAGTTTTAGTGAGTTATTTTCACTTTCTAGTTCTACTTACGAACTAAAAGTAAGACACCTATTTTTTAACCTACAGCTCATAAGGATAGCCGATTTGGTTAATGATTATTTACGTAAAACAAATCCCAAACTTACTGGGAAAATTTCTCATCCATGCGCAAAAATTTCCGACCTTTCTCAGGATTCAAACTCCATGACAAACGGTTAACACGTACATTATTTCTACATAAGCGCCTTTGAATTTGTTACTGAAGTAAAACACTAGTAAATATTAGTTAGTTATTGTCATTTGTTATTATTTTTGCTCCACTTGGATCACAAAAGTAAAGGTGACATCTCATTCAGATTGCGTTACCTTCCCAATACTTCTTTTTTCCTTGTAAAAAAAAAAAAAAACATTCTCGAGACTATCAGGCAGAGCTGCATAAGCATGTATTAAAAAAAAGTTATATATCTACAGGTGAACAATATTGGAAGCCTATTGGCTGGAATTTGCTAAAATCAGGTCTAATGATAAGAATATTTTGTAAAGGATTATTTTTAATTGTATGGTTAGTTGGTCAAAAGATTATGTGGTGTCTGTACATTAAAACGATGGGCTAAATATAATAATTTCAATTCATTTAGCCAAACTGAACTTTTCTCCCACCTATTCTTTTGATGAGAATTAATCGATTTTTTTTAACACTCAATTACGCAACTAGAGTTTACATTGCTCATGGAAAAATATACTGTGATTAATAAACATGACAGATATTGTGAAAAATTGGTCATAGTTTTCTATTGAATTTATAATAAAAGTTATGAGGTAGAGTAACTAGGTATTAGAGTACTACAACTAAGTTATAACAGATGATTCTTGCTGATAGTTTGCTTCTATTTGCACTTCTCTTAACATTGTTTATCCTAGCAGTGTTTTTAGGTGTTCTCAAATTCAAAATGGCCGCCGAGCGTGTACTATATCAACACCAAAATATCTTCCTATTATAAATATAGGTATAATAGTTAGCACATCTGTCTGTTGTCTCCATTACCTGAAGTTTGAATGTGAATGGAAAACAAATGCAGGTAGCTTAATATTTTTAAACAAGATTACAAATATTCCCAGATAGTTGATCCACAATCAGTTTATTGGTCAGTAAGTGGGTATTTGCCATTCATAGGTAGAGATAAATTTTTTATAAAAAACCTGATAAAGCATTCATCACTGCAGATATAAAAGAGTCATACATCAATGATGTCTGACATTACATTTTATCTGTATTTTTGTCTACTTACAGATGCAGATAGTGGAATGATATATGGATACGAAAGCTAATTGTAAATAATAAATAAACTATACCTGACCAAGAGTTCTTGCTATCTTATGGAATAGGAAGATAATCTATCAATATCTAGATACTGTTTATGATAGGGTCTGTTCACCTTTAGCATCTCATGCCATCAGATATATCTTTATAATAATTGTAACAATGAGGTTATATGTTTGTGCAACATTTCCATCCTCAAATTACCACAGCATTTCTGACTCCAATTTCTCTTTCTTTTTTAACTCAAGCCCTCAAGAATTAAAAAAGCAATGATGGGGACAGCTTAGTAGACTGTCCCTTAACTGCGATCTTTAGTTAAAGTAGTATAATTATTAATGATTTGGTTTGTAACTGAATTTAAATGAAACAGGATATTTAGTTGGCCAAAATTTTGTGTTATTGCAGCTTTATTTAGGGATCCCCCTGAATACCAGGGAAGTGCAAGGATCTAGAAAATGTGGTCTAAAAAGCTCTTACATAGACTGGTTAAAGTGTCATGCATGACCAATTATTCATTTCAGTGTAGAAATAACAAAATAGTACTAATAATATTAGTAGTACTGATAAAGTAGGAAGCAGTGATAGTACAAAAGATGTCATAAATCTTTCTTCAAAATATAAGTACATACAAACCCTTCAAGATCAGAATAGAGGAGTGCATTGGTGGTTAAAAAGCTGTTAATATTTAATATCAGTTCAGTTACTCTTAATGAAACACACTTCCTAAAGGAGGAAGGACAATAAAATAGATGAATGGATAAAAGTTTTTTATGGAAAGTAAATCAGTCAGTGAAATAATGTTGGATTTGCTGTAAAGTCTAATCCAATTTCTTCTATTGTTGAAATTCCTTGTTGTAACAAGAAAAGGCTAATGGGTTAAAACAAACCTTGCACATTAATTCTAGTACTTACTTTTGCTACAATCTTTGATTCAGAGGGAGGAAAAGCTTTTATTTCTGGTTAGATTGCAATATTATGGCAATACCATTAAATGATTCAATTTTTCTTCTTGAAAACTTAATGCATGTTGATATAAATAGCCATCTTTGACCAAAAGTTATTGAAGCAATGGTACTGCTGTGGTAAATTCAAATGGTTTATCATTGAATTTTTGTATTATATACAGACTGATTATGATAAACAATTTGTTTAGGGTTATAATGGAACATAAAGGAATTTACACCCACAACAAAGATATTTAATTATTTACATTATAGCTCAAGTAAAGAGTCAAGAGAAGTTCCCATTATGTGAGGACTTTCAAGTGCATGTTGATGAAAAAATCATAGTTTATTGTGCTCCAAGATTCAAATGATAGTTGCATTACAAAATCGATATTATTCCATTCAAATTCACAAGAAAATTGATGTTTGTTCTTTAGAAGAATATACACACTAATTTCACAGTTATTAAACACCAAATTGCTAACTTAGGCCTTAATGACTATCATATTATTGAAGCATGGAATTCTCTTAAGGAATGCAATATGGCTACAAGTAAATCTATTCTTGTGTTTATTAAGAAGAAGAATCATACCTGGTTTTCTGACAATAATCTTATTATTAGTAATTTGATTAAAAGAAAATGTAACATCCTCTGTTTGATAAAATAATAAAGTAAATGTGAAATTTCATAATAAATATAGAGTGAGATGAAACTAATAGGTGATACATGAGGAATTTGAGCCTAATAAAAATCTACTCTTACTTTGTTTTATTTGAATTTTTTTAATGACAAAAAAGGCAACAATTCAAAATTCACCACATAATATATAGTGATGGGAATGGCTAGTTTTAATGTAAAAAAATTGGAAATAGTTACCAAATGCAGAGCTTTTAATTGTTGGACTTCATATCCTTGCCCATTGCTATATAAGCTCCAATATAAAGCATCACCGATTTTCCCATTCCCACCTTACACTTTTTACTAAATATTTCTCTTTAATTTTAAAAACTACAATGTAAAATATTACTATTAATCACAGGTATTTTTTTCTTTCTTATTAGGGGGCACCCAACCCCCCCCCGCCCCACCCAACGGGGGGGAGAGGTTGGGGATTTTATGCCAGCCTTCTGGCATCCATTGATTGACTCTTTTAGCAAGATGAGTTATGTAATAACAGATTGACTTTTACAAGATGAGTTATGTAATCACAGATTGACTTTTACAAGATGAGTTATGTATATCACTGATATTGGCTTCATGCTGTAAAGTCAGACGATATAGTGTTTCAGGGAGTGTTGCTAGCATTTATTAAATATAATCAAACATGATTAAAATCAAATCCCCCCATTTTAGATGTTCTGCCAAAAGTCTGTGGCATAAAAATAAAAGGTTTATAAAGTTCTAAACAAATTTCTTTTTTCAGATCCAATAATAAAGCTACCTGGATTTCATCTCCTTAAATGCAACTTGAGTTTCATCAACAGATTCAGGACAACCTATAATTCTGCTTCATAAATTGAGTGTAGCAGCCATCGATCTTCATAAATGTAGATAAGACAAACAATGAAACATCACCTATCAAATCTATGGTTGCATTGGCAAAATTGAAAGACTTAATAAAGCCACTAATGAATCTGTCTCCTAGTTACAATCTCTAGTTTCTTTATAATCATTATCTAAAAAAACATCCTGGTATTAAATAAATATTAAAATATTAAGTACTAACTTTACAATCACTTCAAAGTATCTGAGGGCAATGAGGTCACTAAGCAATATTACTATGATCAGGTATTATCATTTTATTATAGTGTCATTTGTGTTCTTTGTAGTTTATCATTGCTTGGTAAATAACAAAGTTTCTGAATTTGGAAATCACATTATCTAAGTGACTTTAGGTCAACATGGGTGTGATGAGAATCTTGGCCTCAGAGTGGCCTTTGAGCGTTCCGTCATCAGATTTTCAATTGGATGGATGGTTGAAGAGTTGGAGTATGGAGTGGATTGAAGCCTGTCCATTAAAGTATGAAGATTGACTATCTTTATATATATCTTAGCACTTATTGCATATATGTGTAGAGATGATAATCTGGACCAACTGATGATTGCTGGTTTAGCATCAAATAAGTATATTGGTGATTATTTATCTTTTCGACATGTATGTATTCAAGTGTATCTGTATTATGAGATAGAGTGGAGAGTGGTGGATCGTGTAAAAGTCTGTGCTCATATTCCTTATATATTATCTAAGCAACTAACTTTTTTTTTTATTGTTAGCGTTTGTCTGAGTTGGAGTGGAGGATGAATATAGATTTGAAATCCTAAGTTCAAATCCCTCTATTTTCTAACATCTCAGAGTTTAGAAATTACATCATAATGCTTTAATGAGCTTTTACACCTTCAAAAAATATACACATGCATAAAAACTATCAAGACTCACAAAAGTCATTAAACCTGCTTTAAATAAAAAAAAAAAGGCACAAAGTACATAACCCAAGGCATTGCTAATAAATAATTTAAGAGAATTATTTTTTAAAAAGCAAATCATTTTTCCATTTTATAACTAAAAAAAAAAATTTTAATTTTTACAATGACCTCTCTCTTTTCTATACCCCCCCCCCCACCAGCACATGTGAGTCATATTGACCATACAGCAACAGTTGATAGTAATTAGATAAACTAGTAAAATCTGAAGCAGTAACAGACATGAGCAGAATATTTTCATCCATGATTTATGATTTAATTATGCAGTAAATTTATACATAAAAAAAAGATGGGGGGGGGGTGTTTAAGCTCATGACTTCCTTTAATCCCAGCAGATACTCCTGAATTATTGATAATTTAAAATTAGATTTTTTTTCCGAATAAATACGAAAGCACGTGTGTACTAAAATAAAATGATTCTTTGTTTAAGCATGTGACCGAAGCATTAAATCTAGTGATGGTTTAGGATTAAAAAAAAACATTCATAATCATCATGGTAAAATTATATACGCGCACATTTACAACACATAATGCAAGTCTTAGCTTACTGCTTTTGTTAAAATTTATTATTTTACAAGAATGCTTACAAATTAAATGCTAATAATTTATGTTAATGTGATGGAAAAATCAATAGCGACCAGTAGTGATCGATTTAAAGCTTAATTTAACGTACTTTATCTTAAGACTTGTTAATTTTAATCAAATATGTTTTTCCAATGAAAAATGTAAGACTCTTCAGGTTAAATACCTATCTCTGAAACATGCTTTATATATACTGTGCATTATTCATCAGCAATACATGCTTCATGCGATGTTACACTTTATGTATAATAAATTCGATGTTACACTTTATGTATAATAAATTTGAACTAAATGTAATGTTTACAGCGATAGTTCTAGGAATTTTGCCAACCTAAGCAATAGCATATTTTGTTGCTTCTTCCTCCTAAAAAAGTTTTTAGCGATATCTTAAAAACCATGGTAATTGGAAATAAATACTAGACAGAATATGTTCTGTTATAGCCATGTCATCTGATATATGTTATATTAGACATAACATAATATTATTTTAAATGATTATAATTTTTTTTTATAAAAAAAACATACATTACAATAGTCTTCCTGAAGGTTTGTGATGATGGTATTCTAATTATATTTTTCTATTGGACTATTTCCATCATCTAATATTTGTATTGAATGTCTTTAGAAAAATTTAACTTTATTTAAATATTCCAAATACATTCAACTGTTAGTAATAGCACATCAAACAAGTTAGTATATGAGTAATGTTGAGAGCTATTTTTCTCCCCTCTTCTTCTGATGTTGCTGGCCTGACCAGTGACAGTACTAGCATGGGATTTGAACCTGGACCCTTAGATTCTTGAGTATGAAATTTTAAAGTAATGCTCTAACAAACTGAGCCATCCTGCCAAAGGCAACAGTTCATGTACGTATCTATGAGGTTCCTACTGATTTCTCCACTTTTTCCTAAGAGCAAAGTTGATAACTGGTTTCTATACATTATGTATACTCACACTAGGTTGGCTTACGGAATTTTTTATCATTGTCACATGAGCAGCTTCTTTAAATTTTATTCTTTGTACTTTTTCTTCTCTATCCAATATTTTTGCATTTTCCCAATTGAGCATATGTTCATTGGTACATACATGTTCTGCTGCCTTAGACACATCTGTTTTCTCTCTTCTAATCATCAGTTTGTGTTTTTGCAAGCATTTTTCAATGGGACAACTATTCTCACCCCAATATATATGTTCTTCCACATTCACATGGTATTTCATAGATGTAGTTTTTTCTTTTCAGAATTACCAGTTTAGGCTTTGTAGATGTTAAATTCATTGTAGTGTGGTATGGCTCTGGAAAGCTGTTCTGATGTTATACTGATTACAGATTTTCCTTAATTTGTCTGCTTTTTTTGGAATGTATGAATACACTATAGTACCATAAGCACAAAACATGGAGTTATAATATCACTATGAAACAGAGCAAATGAAATTTGTTCAGAAACCAGCAATTTGGAAAAAGAAAAGATCTTTATAGAACATACTCTTATGAAAAATGGTTATCCATCAGCTGTTATTAAGAAACATTAAATAGACAACAAAAACAACCATCAAGAGCAAAGATAATTATTTTTACTGTAGTGCACCTATACATTCCAAAAATAGCAGACAAATTAAGGAAAATCTGCAATCAGTATAACATCAGAACAGCAGAACCATACCAACCTTCGAGGAATTCTAACATATACAAAGCCTAAACTAAAAATGCTGAAAAGATAAAACTGCATCTATGAAATACCATGTGAATGTGGAAGAACATATATTGGTGAGACTAGTCATCCCATTGAAAGTGCTTGCAAGAACACAAATCGATGATTAGAAGAGAGAAAACAGGTGTGTCTAAGGTAGCAAGCAGGACATGTATGTGCCACTAAACATATGCTCAATTGGGAAAATACAAAAACATTGGATAGAGAAGAAAAGGTACAAGAAAATTTAAAAAAGCTGCTCATATGACAATGATAAAAATCCCATAAGCTAACCTAGGGTGACTATACACAATGTATTGAAATCACTAATCAACTTTGCTCTTAAGAAAAAAGTGGAGAAATCAAGAGAAACCTCATAAATAAGTATATGAAATTACTAAAACCTGTTGCAGGATGGCTCAGTTGGTTAGAGCATTAACATAAAATTCAATATTCAAGAATCTAAAGGTCCAGGTTTGAATCCCATGCTAGTACTGTCACTAATCAGGCCAGCAACACCTGAAGATGGGAGAAAAATAGCTCTCGAAACATAGTGACCTGTTTGGTTGCTATTACTAATAGTTTAATGTATTTGGAATATTTAAATAAATTCTTTAAAGACATTCAATACAAATATTTTATGATGGAAATAGTCCAATATAAAAATACAAATACATTACAATAGTTTTGTTATGTAGCAGTTTAATAATATTCTGAAATCTGTTTTCAATAGAGAAGAAATATATGACTTTTTTTATGATTTTTTTTTTTTTGGTATAATTTGGGTCAATGTTGCTGTTTCCAAAAGCTATATATTTGCTTTAACATGCACATTTTTTGAAGAAAGGTTGATGACTAGAAATGCTAGTATTGTACTTCTAATCACTTTTCCTGAGATCTTTCTAAAATCACGTATAACTAAAACAAATGCTTAGACTATAAATATTAACTGCAATCATTTTTGTCAATGAACATCATATACAATATTATTATTATTATTATTATTATTATTATTATTATTATTATTATTATTATTATTATTATTATTATTATTATTATTATTATTATTATTATTATTATTATTATTATTATTATTATTATTATTATTTAAACAGTTTATTAAAGCTATTACATAACTGAAATACAGGCTTATTATATACCTGCATTAATATATGTAATATATAAGGTATATTAGCATAGACTTTCATGCGACCCACAACTCTCCATTCTATCTCATAACACTTATTACATAATAGAGATGTCTGCTCATCCCTCGTATATGTATTAAATGGATTATGTCCTGTACATGAGAGGTCAGATTGACTTTACATCAACATGGGTGTGATGAGAATCTCAGACTCAGGGTGGCCTTGGAGCATTCCATCATCAGATTTTTAATTGGATGGACGGTTGAAGAGTTGGAATGTGGAGTGGACTGAAACCTGTCCATTAAAGTATGAAGATTGGCTATCTTAATATATATCTGAGCACTTATTGCATATATTTGTAGAGATGATAATCTGGACCAACTAATGATTGCTGGATTAGCATGAAATACGTATATTGATGATTATTTATCTTTTCGACATTATATGTGTTCAAGTATATCAGTGTTATGAGATAGAGCGGAGAGTGGGGGGGGGGTCGTGTGAAAGTCTGTACTCATATACCCTATACAAAGCTATTACAAAAATTTCCAGACTAGTTAAAACCATATTACGTGAAAACAATTTCATAAAATTTAGTATGTGTTGTTTACATTAGGAATACATATTGACTTTCGAAAAGAACACAAACATTATTAAAAAATAGTCATATATTAATACACATAAAAAAATATCGACACACTTCTGTAAAATATATTATTAAACTCCAATGAAATTATTTGTTTGAATTATTATTGTTACTTACTAAAACGAAATTCCCTTCAACTTTGAATGTAATTTTATATATTGAAAAATTTATCCGTAGTTTTTATTCTTAACTATGATAGAAACATTGTCCTTCTATAATAATTTTATAAATACCCCCCCCCCCCGAATAATTAGCAGCAAGGGTTTAATAAAAATAATTCTTTTATTTCATATTGATATAATTTGTTTTACTTGATTTTTCTCAATTTATAAATTCATTAGATGCTAAACAGTGCTGGGAGTGGTCAATTTTAATGAAGAAAATTTGGCAGCCAAAACACATTTAAAAATAGGAAAGTTTTAATAATTTGTATTAGTCATTCATCAGACTAGAGATTATCCAAAAACTCCTTATTGGATAATCTCTAGTCTAACGAAAGACTAATAAAAATTATTAATATACTTCCATTGAGTAATTTCTGTCAAAGTTGTGAGAGTAGCAAGTTTGACACTTTTTTTTTTATGTGTCAAAAGTCGGCCGGGAAGCGAACCCCGGAACAACTGCTTGTAAGGCTGCTGTGCTAACCACTCGGCCACCAACGCTTGACTAGCAAGTTTGACATCAATTAAACTATAGAAAATTGCAATCTATATATCAAAGATATGTATAAGTGATTGTGGTCTGAGCCAACTGATGAATACTGGTTTAGCATGAATTGTGTATCTTGATTTTTTTCATATGTCTTTGGTCATATGTTGATGATTAATTCCCTCCACAAGATGTTAAAAGTGATAGAAACCAGTCCCTACTCCCATAAGAGTGGTGTAAGTGAAAATTATACTACAGAAATATTCATTAGGAAAACCTTTTTTGTTACTTCATCCCTTATTACAGTAAATGTCAATATTAAAGAAAACAAATTTTCTTACTATATATTTAAGTAGATTTTTCCTTTAATTCTACAACAGATGTGGGATACCCTTTTTAAACGGTAGGCCTTATGAAATCTTGCTCGTTATACACCAGATCATAAAAATTTTAAATAGGTAATATTTTATCCTATTCCTTTTTTAAAAAATCAATATCATTGTATATCAACATCGTCAATCATTATCAATCCATTACAGAATAAAAATCTCTTCCAACTTCAATTCATCTTCTCTGATCTCTAGCCTCTTTCTCAACATCACCGCTGCACACTTTCTTATTTCATCCATTCATCTCATGTGGTTTCTTTCTGGGTCTTTTACAATCTCTTGGAATCTGGTTTAAGATTTCAATTGTTCATCTATTCTCATCTCTTCTAGAAATCTGTTGAGCCCAACTCCACTTCAGTCTTTTAATTCTTTTCAATGATATCAGTAATGCCTGTTTATTCTCTTACCTATGTATAGTGTTTTCGATCTCTTCTTATTACTCCTAACATGCATATCTCCATACTTTTTGAGTGATCTGATGTTTCTGTATTTCTCTTCTATTAAGTGACTAAGTCTCAGATTCATAAGTAAGATGTGGTAAAACATATTTATTAAAAACATTTCTTTTCAAACACATAGGCATATTTCCTTTTAGTATTAAATTATTTTTATCAAAAGCACTTTAACCAAATTTCATTCTATGATTAATTTCATCCATTATGTTTCCATCTGTAGGAATAATCTGACCAAGATATTTGTAGTTGTTAACTTTTTTTAATTCAACAATATCAATCTTTATTTTCATTTTTTGGAAAAATCCATTGAACATTACTTTAGTGTTTTTAACTTTTACCTTTAGTCTTACTTTCATCTGATAGTTCTTGCAACATTTCCAGAAGCTCTAAAGTATTATTTGCAAAACAATTATATCATCTGAACAAATAATCTCCATTTACTTTTACTCCTTTATTATCCCATTTTATTCCCCCAAATACTTCTTGGAACACTGCTGTAGCAAGTTTGGAGACATGGAGTCACCCTGTCTTACAGCCTTCTCAATGTTAACCTTCCTAGTATCATTATGTAATCTAATTATTACTATTGCATTTTTATGAATATTCTTCAGAATATGACAATATGCTGGATCTATATGTTAATGATCCAATGCATTAATCACTGAAGAAATACTTATAGAATCAAATGCCTTTTCATAATCAACAAATCCAAAGCACAGTTGCAATTCATATTCATTGATCCTTTCTATAACTTTGCTGAATACTTGGATATGATTCATTGTATTAAAACCATTTCTCTGTAGACGAGAAGTAATTATCTTGGTAAATTTTTTTGAATAAAATTGAAAAAAGTCTGATAGGTCTGTAATATCTTCTTGATCACCTTTTTAAAATATTAATATTGCATTATTCTAATCACTGGTACATCTTTATCACTTAGACATTTGTTATATAACTTTGCCAAAAAAAATTTCTATTTATTTCCCTGCCTCTTTTAAGATATCGACTATAATTCTGTCATTACCTGGAGCTTTTCCCTTCTTCATAAATTTAATTGCATGTCTCAATTTCTCATTTAAGATCCTGGGAAATTAAAAAAAAAATAGTTGTAGGAGGCACTTATTTTTTATTACTATATAATTCTAGATAGAACTCTTCTACCCTTTTCATAATGTCACATCTCTTTTTAGTAATAGTTCCCTCTTTTTTTCTTATTGTAAATGTAAGTTCCCTACCATATCAAAATCTTGGTTCACCCTTAAGATTTTTACTCTCATCTACAACTTTCCTTGTTAGTTCACAATTATACTTTCTTATATCATTATCAATTCTCTTTCTCACATTTTTACAAAATTCAAAATATTCAATCCTCCTTAATGCATCATTTTTATATATTTTCATATTCCTTCTTTTCTTTATAAATTCTCTAGTTTCAATAGAAATTTTATTTGTCAATTGCTGCTTTTTTCTACCAGCTATCTTTATTGCAGTTTTTAAAAGTGTATCAGTTATTTTTTATTAATTTAATTCAAATCTGAATCATATTCAAAATCTGCTAATATTTAAAAATGATTTGCAAGTTCTAATTTTTAAATTCATTAGAATGTTTCTAAAGATTAAGCATATCAACTGTGAATATTGGTTTTTCTTAATTTTTGCCTTCTAGTATTGCATTAACACATATCTTATATCTCACTAATGGATGATCACTTTGTGTTGAATTTATTAAGGACATTACAATCTTGGAAATAAGTATTTTCTGTTACAATCCAATTCTGCTAAATCTTCATTTAGATGCTTTTATGCACATTTCCTTTTTAACATTTTTCTTAAAAAAAGAATTTATAATATATAAAGTTTTTCTTTTTATGCAAACTCCACAAGTCTATGTCCTCTCTCATTTCTATCACTATAACTAAATTTACCTTTTAGCACTTTCATCTATCAATTGTGTACCAATTCTAGCATTAAAGTCTTCCATAACAATTTTAAAATGTTTGATCCAAAATCTTTTGTACATCCATATAAAAATCTTCTACTACTTCATCGCTATGAGAACTTGTTGGGTCATAAATCTGAATTATCTGCATTTGGTATGTGCTATTAGTTGAATAACTAATCTTTCCACTCTGTCTAATACTCTATCAATCTCTACAATGTTGTTCTTCCATTTTTTATTTATAATGAATCCTACTCCACTTACACTTCCAATATATATGCCTTTATAGTAGAGTACATGTCAACTTTTTAAATCAATCAACTTTTCACATTTTCTTCTAATTTCACAAAGTCCAATAATGTTCTATTCCATATGAGGCAGTTCTTCCAATTCTTGCAATCTTCCTTCACTTGAAAGTTATCTGCAGTTATAAATACATAAATAAAAAGTCATCACCAAATAGCATCCTGGGTTCACAATCAGATGATTCTTAGCACCCTCTGCCTTCGGCCACCAACTGCTGCCTTGGCTGGTGACTTTAGAGCCTCCTGGGAATAAGGGCCATGACTTATTTTTGTCTGTCATACTGTAAATATCTATCAAAAAATATTCTCATTCACACACACACCTTCATTCTGCCTTCTGAGAATACTATGGTGTTATTTGATCTTAAAAGGTAAAAAGCCAAAAAACTCACAACATTGTCTAATGCATGTTGGTGTGCAGCCCATCCATGTTGATATACTATATGAATAACCGCATAGTAATAACAGCCACAATGACAAGAATGTATGGGTTGGACCTTAGTAATTTGGTCTGCTCTCTCTAAGAAAAATCAAAGGGTCTTCTTTCAGTTAACAGCAAACTCCATTCTGCAGCCATCGTTATATATACTGTGAACTATATAATTCTATTTTACATCTAATTTTAATAAATCAAACTTTCAATACTTGTACATTACAATTTAAACTTTAAAAAAAAAAATAAACAATATAACTAAAATAGTAAAACCCTAAATGTAGATTGGAATTACATTTATCAACACACACACAATATAATCAATTACATAATTAATACTTTTCAGAATTACATCTTATAATATTATGAATTCTCAATTGTGCTTAGTTATTTTGAGATTTGATGAAGAGAGTTTCCCTGAAATATGTTCTGCGAATCTTATGCTGTTGCAGGTTAATATTTAAAATTTGACAGTTATATATCATCTTTTATATCTTAAATACAAGTCCAGATGGTAAAGCATTCGACTTGGTATAGTGTTTATGATATATATATATATATTAGGTCTATTAATTTTTATTAATCATTCATTAGACTATAGATTATCCACTTAATGAATAATATTTCAGTAGTTTAATTTTCACTTTGCCATCGTAATTTAATTTTCATTACACCAGTCAGAGTGTGTGTAGTGAAAATTACACTACAGAAATATTATTCATTAAGTGGATAATTTCTAGTCTAATGAATGAGTAATAAAAATTACTAATATACTTCCATCAAGTGGTTTGTGTCAAAGTTTGTGAGAGCAGTAAGTTTCACACTTATCAATTAAACTACAGTAATTCTCCATCTCTATACACTGAATACTGATAAAGATATGTATAAGAGATTGTAATCTGGGCCAGTTGATAAGTACTAGTTCAACATAAAATGTGAATCTTGTAGATTATACATCTTTGGTCATATGTTTATAATTACACTTTTCCACAAGATATTAAAAGCAGATAGAAACCAGTCCCTTACATGAGAGTGGGATAAAAAATTGTAGTACTAGGTATTTTTAATACCAGTTTTTCTTAATTTAACTTCACAATCATTGTTGTATGCATGCATTCATGTTATTTATGTGAAAGTAGGAAGAGGTAGCACAACAATAACTGGTGATAATCTTTTTTTTTCATGTCATAGCATTAGCCAAGATGCGAACCCACAACCGTCTGCAACCAACTACTTGTTTGCAAGGCAGCTGTGATGACCTCTCGGCTAATGACGCTTGACAACTGGTGATAATCTTTGATTGTTTTCAATGGCAGTTTAGCATTGCTTTTTCATTTTCTGGACATTAATAATCTTAAGATTCTAAAACACAAATGCTTAACAAGCATCCACAAATTATAATCATTACAGTTGATTATTTTGTTGAAATTACAAACTATACTATACTTAAAAATGCATTAGCATTGTACATAATATTCATGTATCATCAATGGATGACTTTTATTCAATTTATAGTAATAAATACTTACTATACAAAAGTCATATTAGATGCTACTAACATTTTTATAATTAGTTTTTCATGTTTATTATAATTTCTATAAGAGAAAAAAACAAATTTGTGGAGTTTATTTTTTCAGAGAGATGAACAAGATTTGCAAAAACATATTTAAAGACATCCAAGCAATCAACAACATACTCATTCCAAGACTGACCAATCTTTAATTCCTTGCTATAATAAATGGCTATTATATTCTCCAAATAAATGACAATACTAGACCAGACTCAAATTTTAAGAATCTTCACTCAAAAAAGAACCACAAGTTTAGAAATAACCAATATTTGATACTTCCAGTTTATTTCCAATAGGTAAAATTATATTATCACTGTGATAATCAGTACATTAATAATAATCATGAAAAATGTGTAATTTCTAGTTAAAGCATAATTTGAAAGTCAATGAGCAATCAATATTCAATGGCTTGGTTAAGTGTATATTGAGAAACATCTTAAGCTTGCTTAAGCTTTCCATGACATCCCTGGACTCTATTAGAGATTCAAACCCAGATTATCGAGGCTAACACATTATCTACCACCATATTATGTAAAGCAAAATATGTCAATGATTCTATATTAAGAAATGAATTCCATGTATAAATAAAAAATTTTGATAGCAAAAAAAAACATCATGCATGATAAATAAAAGAATCATATGATGTTTTGTTTTGCTTTATAACATTTTTACTAAAAAAATCAAACATGCCTTTAGTTTGCTTATAATAGAGATGACTAAAATATGTAATTGGTAATTTTGTATCAATCTGTATAGCTATGCAAACAAATTGGTATGGGTTTAAAATCTTGGGGTGAGTGGAATTTTCAAGCCATTGGATTATGTAACATAAAATTTTTAAAAAAAATTACCATTCATCAGTTTGATATAAAATTTCTAATAGAAAAAGGCAATTAGCTAAAAGCTATTACAGATTATGTTTTCAATGCTTTCTAGTGAGTCTTATTTTCACAGTATAAACAATGTATTAGTTTTGGAGAAAGATGGAAAAAGATGGAACTGCTATCCAATGCAGATTATATGTATAAATTATCAAAAATTTGGTAACATTACCATAAAGATATAATGAATCACAAAAAAAAAAAAATCTTTCATACAAACTAATTTTTTAAAATCAGAAAAGTACTTTTATGAATATTGTGTGTGTATATATGTACATACATGCACATGTGAAAAAGTATTGGTAATAGGTAAAGATATAATAGTCTTAAAATGACTATTGCAAGATAAAAGCACTTGTACTATCTGCAGAGAAACAGTGAAAATATCAATCCTCATATTAGTCAACTAGAGTTTGTGCTTTTATCACTTTCTTTTCTTCTTTTATTATCTAGTTAAGAATAGCTAGAGATCATTTTACTAATTAACATTGGATGGTTATCTGTATCCGCTATGGATCAGTTATCTAGTCTTGCATGAAACTCTTCAACTATCTAAAAAATAACCACATTTAATTAAATTCTAATCCGATGACATGGTTAGAACAAGCAGGTAAAGTAACCACTATAATATGAAACTATTATGTGTGTGCATATATGTAGAAAAGTCTTAAGTAGTATTGAAATTCAATTTGCATTATATCAATTATTAATTACGTAGAAACCTGTAAAGAAAACTGATCAATATCATAATATGAAACAAAATTATATATATATATTGTAGTGACAAGAAATGTTTTTATATATATATCAAAGCGTTGATTGGGAAGCAAACCTGGGCCAGCTGCCTGGAAGGCAGCCATGCCAACAACCAGGCCACCAACAGTTTAGCAAAATTGTGTTAAAAAATATACACAGCTTATCAATATGCTGTGTGCTATTTATGGAAATTTAGAGACAAGGCCAGCTAAAATAATTTAAATCAAAAACCTCACACAAGTTATGATTTCAGGACGAATTCTTTCCGTTCTACTTCAGTGCTGTCATCTACTCTAATTTTGAGTAATTGTAAGTACTAAATGAATAGAATATTAGTGAATGTGGTCTTAATAGGCACTAAAATCTAGTCTCCACTGATTTTCAAGCTTACAATAGATGACAGTACTATAGTAAAATATAGTGAGTCACTCTTAAAATAGTTTTATAAGATGTACTGTTTTCTTTACTTAGTAATAAAATAATTAATCTTGAAAATTTAAAATATTTGTTTACATCAGTGAATATGTGTGGGTAATTGAAATATATATATATGCCAATTTAATTTTAGATTAAAGTAAACAAATCATAACTGTTATCACAAATAGTTTCTATTGTTAAGAATGCTATTATTTTTTTAATATAAAAAATTACTAATAAATTTTTTTAAAATGCAAACAACTTTTTAATAAACTTGTTTTTCCAAAAAGTAATATATATATATTGCTTACTCTATAATAGACGTGAATTAGATATATATTATTAATTTGCCTGAAAGTTTGTGATGATGGTATATTAGCTGTGATAATATGTTGGACTATTTCCATCATCTATCAATAAATGTTAAACTTTTCAAATACAAAATCCTTGTTAGTAATAACACAGCAATAGATAACACAAGTTAATAATTATACATTTCCAAGTAGTATTATTCTCCAATCTTCTTCAGGTGTTGCTGGTCTGACCAGTGACATTATTGCATAGGAGTCGAACTTACACCTTTAGATTCTCGAAATTTTAAGGCAAGCACTCTAATCAATTGAACTATTCTTTCAAAGAGAATCTAAAGGTATAAGTTTAACTCCTATGTAATAATGTCACTGGTCAGGTCAGCAACACCTGAAAAAGGATGAAGAATAATACTATTCCAAACATTGTGTAATTATTAACTAACCTGTGTTATCTATTTGCGTGTTTTATTAAGAAGTTGTTTGTATTCGAAAAGTTTAAATAAATTTTAAAATTTTCTATACATTTAACATTTACTAATAGATGATGGAAATAGTCCAATATATTATCCTATCTAATATATATATATTATTAAATTTTGGTAATTTTATACTACATATAAATTACTAAACAGTAAATACTTTTACATTTTATTACATATTTTTATTGGGATGGGTCCAATTATCATATTTTGTATATTTTATTTTTAAAAACAAGTTTATTTACATTCTCTCCTTTTTTTGCACAAATAATAACATTTATTATGGAAACATGTAATACATCTCAAGTTTGCTTTGGATTGTGAGACATAAATAATAAATTAACTTATTAACATAGAATAAAAAATGAAAAAAATAGTAACAAACACAAGATCAAACATATGTATATGCGTATATATACGCACACACACTCGCCTGTTTTTAATGTCAACTAAAACAAAAAAAAAATCTCAAATATATGTCTTCAAATTAACAATATGATGAAATAAAGTAGATATTCAGATTTAAAAAAGTAACTTTGCTATTTTTTTTTAATTACTTAATATCTTTTAGTGGAGTTTCCAAAATTGTTGGTGGAAAAACTCTATTATTATCTAGTAAATTCATTCACCGTCATATATATATAATTCTAAAGCAGTTGGTCTGGAGATGGGAAGGTTCTGGATAGATATTTTAAATATTTTCTAATACCGCACTTATCAATTAAGAGCTTGTTTGAGCTATTGGTACCTCTCTGTATTAAATTCTAAAGCAGTATGTAATTTCCTTATATTGAATATTTTCTATATATGTATGTGGTCATGTGTATCACTTGCTTGAGGTGGAGTGGAAGATGAATAGAATGAAAAATCCTGAGTTCAAATCCTACTAATTACGCACACATACATATATATATATAAGTTGGACCTCATATCATATGAATTTTTGCAAGTGTAATTTATTATTATTATTTTTTATAATTGAGCATTGTTAAGAAAATAATAACAATAATCAAATGGTTCATAAGAAGTTTAAGTGCTGGAAATATCAGAACTGGAATCAATTTGAAGATATTATCTAGGCTGGCATTGCATTAAACCAATTGGAAACTGTTGTGGATGCAATCAGATAATTTTTACTTTGGACTCTTTTTTTATATATAAATTTAAAGTTACATTTTATAAAATCTTAGAGCAGCTGCCCAAAAACTATAAATGTTTGTTCATGAGTAGACAGAAGAAAACATAGGCCTTTAATAATTCTATCAATAATCCAAGAATGAATCAATAGATGTGATGTGATTAGTGGTTTAAATATAATTTATTATCTCATCATTAATTAAATGAACTTTATAACATACAATTATTTATATTTTGATTAAATTGAGTTCCCAGTTTTAATTTGTATTGAATTAAAAAAGAGTGGGGGATCTTTCTAAGAGGGGTTGATTAAAAAAAAAGTATTCAGAACTGAGAATGGATGGATTGTTGACATTAACTAAATAATAAGTACTGTTACATGAAATTTAGGGTTTGATTTGTGATATTTGTAATTCCTTTTTACCTTACCAATGCCTGAGACTGGGGAAGGGAAAAGGTTGAAAATACCAATGTGAGTTACATGTTGAGCATTTGTCAATAAGATATCTATAAGTCCCATTGGTGCATTTATAACAGCAAAACCTGTAAGATTGCTCACCTTTAAATGTAATATACTTAGAAATAGATTAAAGGTATTTCAACAATAGTTATAAAAACAGGCAAAACTCTCTATACATATTGCCACTCAATGCAAGTCAGAGTAATCAATGGATGCCAGAAGCCTTGTACATAAAATGCCCATCTAGAGCCTACTCATTTAATATCTCCAGACTAGTTTCTGACTTATGGCCTTCATCAGTGAGAAGCCTTGGATCTGAGATGGTGGTCATGTGATGTTGATTGGCTTGAAAACAATAGTTATAAAGATAAAATTAAATCTGCTGATTTTGATCATCATTTCTCCACATGTGATCATCAAGGAATTTAGCTCTGACATTATTGCGATGTTTTTAAAAGTGATAGGAAACATTGATAAACTAAATTATACAGGATGTGTGAAATTTGCACAGATATGTCAGAGTCAGAGTTTTTGACATGTAGCAGATTTTATTTCCATTCAGAGTTTGAATCTCACTTTCTATTTTTAATGAGTTATATTATATATATGTGTGTAACTGCAGGAAAGTCTCTGGATGGTAATAGAAAACAAAATTAATGGAATTTATTATTCTGAACTTCCTCCAATACATTCAAGTAATCAGTTTATGATAATCCGACATTTAAAATTGTGTAGGATCATCAACTAACTAAATTTGACCTAATGGTTAGCATAGCTGCCTTCTAAGCAGCTGGCCTGGGTTCGCTTCCCGGTCAACGCATTTGACATATGAAAAAAAATTAAATACTGGTTTGGCCAATAAATATTTAATTTTGCAAGTGTATGTGAATAAAACATTTCTTCATTAATAGGACAGTTTAGTATTAAAACTGATTTCTCATACAGAATATTTAGTTGAGAGTTATATTTACAACTTAATGATTTTCTGCTAATTTCTTAATTAGCTAATAAGAAATCGGTCCTCTTCAACTTCTGTTCATTCAACTTACCCAGTCTGCTGGAATTTTTTAAACTTTGAATTCATTACCATTGATTGGCAGATTTTTACCAATGGTAGTGATGGACTGATGTAAATTTGACATTAGATATTATCATTTTTGAAGTAAATTTTATAATTTTTAACAGCCTTCCTTTTCTCATTTTCAATACAAACTCCTGCAAATAAGATATTTTTAAAAATATTAGTAAAAAAATTGGACTCTTTAAAAAAATTTTGATTTCTGAATAGGATTTCAAAATGGAAGCTTGATTTTTGGTGATATCACTATTTTTTTTAGACTTTTTGTTTCATGTTTTTAGAATTAGGCTATTTAAATGTTTTGGTTATTTATATCTTAATATAGATATTAAGTATAGAATTATATATAATTTTATGTAAATTACATGTCACAGCCAAGTGAACCTTAAATAAATCTTATAATTTACAATCAGATATCAAAGCAATTGATTGTTTATAATTTTACATGCATCTTGCATACACATACAATTAAAAAAATTTGAAAAGTAGCAACCAATAATTCAAAAGTTGTTTACTGGTAGAAACCAAAATGGTGACTTTTTAAAAAAATATATCATAATAATTTAATATTATATTATTTTGATGTGATAATTTCATATAATTTAGATATAACTTTTATGATGAGAGAATGTAGCCATATCGCATATGTCTGATATGAATAGGTTAAAACTATTTGTGAAGAGAAAATATAATAAAATTCATTGAAGAAGTAGATATAAAACAATATCACTAAACGTGATCAGAAGTAGTTAAAGCATTGCCTTTTTATTTTTAATACTCCTGTATTTTGCGCATAGTCTTAAGGTTATATAGCCTTAATAAAGATTAAATTTATTATATTTAAATTGAAAAAAATACGATGCTTAATTATGTTTTATATATATATAGATCAATCTATTTTTAGGTTTCTTTTTTAAATTTTTTCTACATTTAGTAGTCTTTTAATGCGTGCATGTGTTTATATATACAGATAATATAATTTGATTGACAAGTGTCAAATTTTCTGCATTCACAACTTTGACACAAATTATTTCTGATAAACATACTAATGATTACTGAAAATTAATTATTAAACTGGAGATTATTTTTAATTCAGATATAAACTTTAAACCTCACTTAAAGATTAATATGTTGTTGTTTTTTTTTTTAAGTTTTATATATAGAACATGGAATAACTCAACTTCAACTCTTTTTTTCCATATACAATATCTTTTTAAGATATACTCATCACGCATTCATAAAACATATGAATAAAGGCATGTAAAAAAGAAAAAAACATATATATACCTTGCAATGGAATGAAACAAATGAAATGGTATTTTTACCAATAAATACAAAATGTCTCCACTGGCTCAGTGAAAACAAAAGTAAATAAATAAATAAGTAATCTACATTTATGAATATTTAAGATATAAATATAGTAATACTGATTTCAAGTCTCCTGATGTTTTAATCCTTTCAAAGTAACTGGTAATACCATTTCCACAAACAACCACTATGTAATAGTTATAATAAATCTACTGATACCTACAAAACTCCTATCCTTTGAAAATTAAACAGAAATATGATGCCACAAAAAATTTATATCTTAAAAGGAAGGAATGTGGAAAACAATAAAAAACGAAATCTCTGGAAATGTGAGCAATAATAAAATGTTTGGTTATTTTTGTGTACCAACATAAAATTATCTAAAGTTAATTATATTATCTATATAGGTGTTGAAAATTTCTTGAATTTATGTAAAATCGTTTGAGTTTATGATATATAATGTTCAGACATGTATATTTAAAAAGAATTACTGACAAATTTTTTCTAATTATTTGGTCAATCTGTATGTAATTACAAAAGACTTTTGCATATTATTAAGTATTCATTAGTATTTATTGTCTCTACTCTTTCCCACTTTGTGTAAGTTTTAGTAATCAATGAGTAGTAGATTATAATGTGTATTAAATTCTTATCCAGTTTTGATCTATTCAAATACCCCAGACTTGTTTCTAGGTGACGGTTTTCATCAGTGAGGAGACATAATAGCATTATTTACTACAATTTATACAAGATAGCAAAATAATAGGAAGATTAAAAGAATTTGCTAATAAATAGCAATATCAATGAGCTAAGATCACGTGATATTTTGTTGGTCATATCATTAAATTTATTTTTTTTTGCTCTGGTTAGTTAAGTGCGGGAGAAGAGTGGTGGATTTAGATTTGAAGGTTATAAGATTAATTTTGCTGATTAATGTAATTTTTTTCTTCTAAAAGTGCTCGAACATTGCATAATTTATTTTCCATCAAATCATTTAATAAAAGCATGTTTACGCATAGTTACAGATACTGAAGTCGTCATAAATTGGAAATTTAAACATAATTACAAACCGAATAGTTTTATATACATATGAAACTTGGAAAAACTTGCCGAAGTGAAAGTATAATAAATATGTAGTGAAAGATTTTTTTTTTCCCAATTAGAGATAAGTTGTTGGAAATGGCATAGTGCAAATAACATAAAATATTGTATGGAAGTTTTTAGTGAGTGTTATAAAGACACAGAACGTCAGGAAAAAATATTGTAGATGAAGAAATCTAAAAACTTGTTAAGCAATAAGATGACATTAATAAATAATCTGGCAGATCAAAACTATATATAAAAAAAATATTGCATCTCTGGACTCAATATGAAAAAATAAAGGATTATAAATGCAAAATATATAATTACACGCGCGCGCACACACACATACACAAAATAACAATTGAATCAAATTATGTACGAATACAACCACACAGATATAATGATTAACACCTTTCATAATAAATGATATTAAAAATACAAAGACATTTAAGTTAGCGAAATAAAACTATTTTATCCTATGGGATAATTTTATGTCTGTAAAAAAAGAGCCAGTGATTTGTAAAAAGATTACAGAAATCAATAACATTTCGCCTGGCGACTCCCACCTGTTATGTTTTATGAAACAAAGTACTATTGATTATAATTTAAAAAACACTTTTATACTACGTTTTTTTTTCCTCGTACATTTACTAAATAGATTTCTATTTTCAATGACTTGAAGCAATTACAATTCCTGTTGAAGAAATTTTGAGAATATTGATTAATAAAATAGTTTACAGCGAATATCTTGCTATTAAACAATAACTACATTTCCATCAGGATATACTACTTTTCCATGAATGATACAAAAGTTGAAATATAAATCAATATTTCTATTATAGATAGCTAAAACACAAACCCAGAAATTAAAAAAAGGGTGCATTTAATAAAATGAGTTTATTTGTAAAAGACACTTACTACTATGACCTTTATTTAAAAATTATTGTAAAAAATAAATAAATTTTATAAGTCATTTCTGATTACATAAATATCCATTCTTTTAGCTGTATTAAATAAAATTATAATAACATTCATAAATCAAGTTAATTTGAAAAATGTTGAAAGTAGTTTCTTTTTCTGTCTCATCCATGTGTCCATTCTATCTCATTCAAACATTCATTTAATCTTTTATTTACCAGTCATTCATTCATCTATCTCTCCATGCAATTGTCTGTTATCAATCCATTCATCAATCTGATCACCTATTTATCTACTACCCATCCACTCATCATCCCTCTACTATATCAATCCATCTCCATACATATATTTTTAAAATTTCACATCACCATAGGAGAAAAAAATTATAAGTCAAGATAATTCTTATATATAATGACTCTCTTTTGGATCACTACTGGGTTTTTTTTATATTTATATGAAAGTATATAATACACGAAAGGCCTCATGATGTAGTAGTTACTACTGCATTTTGTCTGTTTTCATGATATAAGATTCATATATGGGTGGAATTATTATTATTATTTTTTTTGTCAGAAACTAAAAAGTACCAATAAATCTTATAACTTTTCTCGAATAGACAGTCCAAAAACAATCAAGTGGATGCCCTATTATTGCATAATAAATGAGTATCTAGCTATATTTAGCTGATAATAAAATATATATTTTTAAAAAAATCCTAAAAATTCTTACCAAAATAAAATCAAAATTAATTGAAATACTTAAAGTAGATTTTGTTTTCAAAATACATAGAATCCAGAAAATACTTAAATAAATTATATTAATAGATCCAGAATAACATTCCATGTAATATTTCGAATGGAATATATAAAATTTTAAAAAAAAAACAACAACAATTTATTGGCTAAAACTAAGATATTTATATACAATAATCCTGAAGTTATACTTCTATGAAAAAAATATTTATATTATTGGATATATTTATGGGATTGATTATGATGAGTTACAAGAAGTTAACAGCTACAAATACCATGGTCAGATTATTAATATAGATGAAAACATAATGGATGAAATTAATCATAGAATTAAGCTTGGTTGGAATACATTTGGTAGAAATAACTTGATACTAAAAGGAAATATGCCTATGTGTTTGAAAAGGGTTTTAATAAATGTGTTTTACCAGTTCTTACTTATGGATCTGAGACTTGGACACTTAATAGTAAAGCAATACAAAGACTTCAGACCACTCAAAGAAGTATGGAGAGATGCATGTTAGGAGTAATAAGAAGAGATCAAAAATGCAATATATAGGTAAGAGAACAAACAGGTGTTACTGACCTCATTGAAAAATTAAAATACTGAATTGGAGTTGAGCTGGACATATTGCTAGAAGAAATGATAGTAAATGGACAACTAAAATCTTAAACTGGATTCGAAGAGATTTAAAAGATCCAGAAAGAGACCACATGTGAGACAAATGGATGAAATAAGAAAGTGTGCAGGATTGATGTGGAGAAGAAAAGCTAAAGATCGGAGAAGATGGATTGAAATTGGAGAGACCTTCATTCTGCAGTGGACTGATAATGAGTGATGATGATTTATTAATCAGAGATTGAGTACAAAAAACTCAAAGGGATTTTAAAAAAAACATAAGAAAGAAAGATGATGAATGAATACTAAGACATGAAAAATAATGAGAAATCTAAATTTTATTTTTAGATTTTGAAAGTATCAACAAAAACTTACATAAGTGTATTTTTTCATTTATGGCTTGCTAGCAAAGGATTTGTTCAATAACTATTTTTGGTCTCTAGATTTAATATGGGTTGAAATGTTATAATGAATAAAAATATTTAAGTTTCTTCTATTAACTCAAATAAAGTGAAATCTGACATAAATAAGATTTAAGGCTGATCTGATTTGATGCAACAGACTTTTAGATGCTTTCATTTTATTTGAAATGGAAGTTTTAGAGCCATTTACAGTGAATTAAAAATGAATGAAAATAATTCAAATAAAAAGTAAAAAGAAATGTAATAATAAGCATACATAAAATTATATTCTGGAAATGAAAAATTATAATCAATTTTATTTTTTATAAACCTTACCAACAATCTTATTTATTTTATAAAATTCACAACTATTTATATATTGCCTTTTACATAATTAATAAGTACATTACAGAAATGTATTTTAAGTATGAATTATTTTTACATTGCTTATTATTTTTTGTAATGTTTTTACTTTCTATAGCTTATGAAAAGTCAGATGCATTACATAAAACTAAAGAGAACCACAGTTTTAAAACTGTCAGCATATTTTGATTTACATAAACTAGTGATGTCTGATCTGCCAATTTAAATAAATTTCAGAAATTGCTATAAATATTTATTACATAATCAAAACAGCAACAAATAACAATAAAATTTTATTGCAGCTTTATAAACAGTTATATGATATTCGTAATATTTTATGTCATATTAATGAAAAAAAAAACTATAAGCCATCGTTTATATATGAATGGGAAAAACAATGTATACATAAATAACTCACAATGCCAGAGAGAGATCCATCTTAGATCTATTTTCATACATATTTATAACAGATGGATAATATAAATAATAAAGTTTTATTGTTTCCATAGAATAAATAGTTTTTTTGTAAATTACATAGAAACAACATCATATTTGATACAAGCATAATTAATTCAAATTTGCATATGTTTATTTATCTGCATAACAAAGTGTTTTTTTTCTAGAGTTATGATGAACTTCACCAAAAGTGCACTCAGTTTTAGATTATTAAGTAGAAAGAAACCACTTTGTTAACAAACATATGCAAATTTGAATTACAAATCATATGCAAATTTGAATTAGAAATACAAATGAAGGAAAAAATCAATCAACATTAATCATGCATTATATCAAAAGTTTTGCATTATGTATATAAAAAAGGGGAAAACACAAATAACACAGAACATAATTATTTTAAACCTGTGATTACAAAAATTATTTAGATTTAAAAAATATAAATTTTCCAAATTACAACAATAGACCTAAAATCTTTGGTTGTTGTAAAGCAACTGAATATATATATATTCCTTAAATGCCTTGGGTATTATTACATTTATATGCCTTGAGCATTATGACACATTATTTAGTAATACTTTGAGTGCAATTTGAAATTTATATTGCAGTATGTAATGTTTATAATTGACTATTTATTAGTCTACATTCAGAATAGGCTATATTTACTCATTTAAAGAGGTTTATTTAAACTTCTTTGCATCAATAATTTCAATCTCTGTAGTCAAGTTGCAATCTTTAGTGTCTATATAAGTATATTAGACCATTAATAAAGATGGAATTCCACCTTTATTGTTAAAAGGAGGTTGCCTTGACAACAGTTTGAAATTGTTGATTGTATTGATATTGGGATTGTTAATATATATATATACTTTTCATATATTGTATAAATTTATTAATCACAATATAAAATTAAAAAAAAACATAAGACAAACACCATTAATCTGAAATGTTATTTCCAGAGCTTTTTTGGATTGGTAAATTTTTCAGATTTTAAAAATAGATCTTTCACTTCCTCAGTGTAAACCAAAAATCTGAGAAGACAAAAGATAAGACAGTTCATTGCAATTAGGTTTATTAATTTATAAATATTTACTGAATGTTTTTTTTTAAATTTTTGTTTGAAAATGTGGGTATAAACAAATGTATTTATTGTAAAAGGTTAACGCTTTTGAAATTGTATTTAAACGATGGAAGTTATTAAATAAAAAAATATTCTAATTAAAACTATTCCATCTGCACATATATTCTATTTTCATATTAATATATCATATTAATGTTAAAAGTTATAAGAAGAGAATGAAAATGAAATATATGGGTGAGAACAAATAGGTGTTATTGACATCATTGAAAAAATTAAGAGACTGAAGTGAGTTGGGCAGAACACATTACTATAATAATAGAGTGATGGATAGTTGAAATCTTAAACTGGATTCCAAAAAATTGCAAAAGATCTAGAAAATGACCATCTGTGAGATGAATGGATAAAATAAAGACATACTGGGATATGGCTAGAGATCAAAGAAGATGGATTGAACTTGGAGTGACTATCATCATCAGTAGATCAATAATGGTTGAAAATGATGAAATGCATTTTTTATGCAGTATACCACTCAACCTTGCTTTTAATTGCTGAAAGAATTAATTAGAATGTCTTAGCTAATTACAGAAGTTGTATCATTTGTATTAAAATTTAAATGATCCAATGAATACTATTTGATCTTTTGTTGATAACATTTTCATTATTATCAATATACCACTCCTCTTTAATCTTTTTTAGATTTTCATGCTCAGAATGGATTCACTTAATCTTTTCTGGATTGCATAAATCTCCACATTTATTCTCATGATTCCAAAAATCTGATATATGCATTGGGTTTCTTTTTAGCCTAGTTATACATATGTTTATGCTATCTAGCACTTTATAGTAATGTTAATCCTCTAAGGTTTATTATAAAATATAATCAGATCTAATATAACATTTGAGCGAGTTCTATTCTTCCCATTTTATTTTTAGTATTATAATAAATCTATTTAGACTAGTAATTGGAGTAAAGCCGATATGATATCCCGATAGCAATTTTTTTTTAATTTTTAAGGCTATGTAAAAGCACAGGAATGCATGTCTGGTGTTAAGTTTTAATCAGTACATATTTTTTTTTTACATAGCTGTACCTAAAACAGTAAATTAACTCAAGAATTTAATTTTACTGCCTATTTGTCCCCCTTGTTTACTTTTTTATAAAATAGCTTATTTAGTAATTTCTTTTTTAGTTAGCAAAGATTTTGAAAAACAAGTTGTTTTTTTGTTTGGTGATTTATTTATCTTTTCCGTAGTATTCATGTGTAGTTATCTTTTTACATTATACACTTTTTACTCTTTTCTTTTTGTCTGTCTATCTGGATAAAATGTTGTAAATAAATTTTCACTTACTTTCCAATTCCAAATCTAATTGAAATTTTGTGTATGTATATATTCCCAAGGACAATACTTTTTAAAGTTTTCAAACAATTTTAGCAAAAACATTAGCGAAATATTTAAATTTTTAATTTTATATGGGGTTTAATACTTTTGTATTAACTTGCATTTCAACTTTCTTCATTTGTTAATAACATAGATAATTATTTTTTTATATTGAGTGCTTTTATTTACTGTGCCATAAAAAGAAAAAGAATAATTGTTTCTTCATCTACAATTGGGGTTTTAGATTTAACTTGAAATAAAGACATAATTAAGACAATCCCTATTTTTTATAATGAGGGATTTTGTATATCTTATTTAGTAGGTGTACATAATTATATATACATGTACAATAAGCATTAAGTGACTTATTTTTCTGCTGAAAATTGTTTGACATTTTTTCTTTTTATTTGGATTTTTTTTAAAAAAAGTTTAAACAAAACTATATTGTAAATTAATTTTCTTATTTTAACTTAAATGAAATCAAGAAAATCATGTACATTACTTAAAACATTTTGAATTTCTAAGAACATTTTAAAAATTTGGTATCAAAATATTCAAAACTCCATCTCCCCTCACTCTTCCATATCTATGAAACTAGGTCACTTACCTAAAATATTATTGTGCTTTATCACTTCTGGTAGAGATTTTTCAAAAATATACAGAATTTTGACAAATTATATTGAATTTAAATCTATTAAATCTCCATTTTAAAATGTTTATTATTACTTTAAATTGAAAGCAAAAAAAAATCTCTATACCACCCTCTTGGGAGATTAATTAAATCATATTAAAGTTCTAAAAACAATTTTTAAATTTGATATCAAAATATTCAAAATTTTCCTGCTCTCTATTCCACATCTAAGAAACTAGGTCACCTACTAAAATATTAGTTTCATATTGCTTCGTCTGGTATTTCTTACTTATGTATCAAATTTGAACCAATTCTATTGAATTTTAATCTATTAAACCTCAATTTTAAAATTATATTCTAACTTAAATAATAAAAGTGATTACAAATGTTTACTAACAAACATACATATTCTAACTTAAATAAAGGTATTTAAAAGCAAAACATGTAAAAAAATAATAAAAAAATGCTTTTTTTACACAAATGCACTAAAAGTAAAAAATAAATATTCAACTTTTATGATATTCTTGGTATTATATGACCAAAAATAAACACATGAGATACATGTTTAGAAATAGTATTAGTTACATTTGACATGAATGCCCCAAGTCTTTGATTGCACAATTTCAAAAATACTATGAAAGCTGGAAATAAAAAATTGTATCTTTTAGTGCCTTAATGTACATAAAGCATTTTTTAAAAACAATTTTTATATTTAATATTAATAATATTATTTATTAAAAAATTAAATAGGACTATCATACCAATAGAATAAATCAAAACAAACCAGATTAATATTTTGTAGATATTTAGTGAAATATTTTTTTCTTTAATCTTATTTTTAAATTTGTAAACATATTAATTTATTTATCTGAAAAAGATTAAAAATTATCTTTGTAATTTTATTTAGATAATAGAAATTTTTGAGTTATAGGTATTTGAACTAATTCCACCCATATTAAAAGTGACTGCCAAAAAAATGAATCTAAATTCTGACATTAAATCACTAAATAATCTTCATAAGCAAATAAGACTTTAAATAAGTTTACTATCACTATTAATATAAATTAATCCTGTATGAAACAATATTAAACAGAAAATTTATAACATAATAAATAAAACACTGTAATAAAATTTAAAATCAGATTTTTGGGGGGGATGGGGGACTTTAGAGGATTAGGAAATTTTTTTCTCCAAGTTCAGCATTCTTAATATCTTTACTGTATTTTTATATGTGATCATGTGATTTTTATATATGCATAAACATATAATTACTTGGATTAGAGATGAAAAAGGACCTTTCATTTCTAAATTAAACCCAAGACAAAAAAGCTATTATTGGAAACTAGAGGAAAAGGGGATTTAAGCCTTGGGGACAGTCAGTGATGATTGATGATTTCCCTAACAACATAACTACTAAAATATATTTCTAGCTTATTTATATAGAAATGGCCCCACACTTTAATTTTTTTACATACAAATTCATGAAAATATTTAATCTATATAAGAAAAATAAATGGATACAATTTTAATCAAAATTTTTTATACATAAATGTAATATATATATAAGTGATAAAAATATAAAATTATACATTTCTTTATTTAAATAAGCAGATTTTTATTTTAAAAAAAAAAACATAGTAATATTAAGTTTGTTAAAATTCTAACTAAACACAACTTATATTTCAACAGTAAGATATAATCAGGGCCTAACCCAAGTCCCATACTTTATGCAAATAGATGCAACAACCTACCTTAAGTTTTGTAATAAATTTTTCTCATTCTCTTCAATGTTTGGACCCTCTCAAAAATAGTGCTCTGAGCAAGTATGCTCATTAGCAAACCCTTTAATCTGACACTAAATGTTTAATACTATAATAATGTTATACTTGTAATTAAGTATACATTAAACAATCATCACCTTCACACTTATGTAAATGTGCGCTTGCAATAAAAAACCATTAATATTAGCAGAATATTTTTAAAAAAATCAAACTTACCTACATAAACAGAAGACATTTTTTGTTGCACATTTTCATCTAAAAATGCAACTCCAAGAGTGTACAATGGAGCTGCTCCAGCTCCGTGTAGTAATTGGCCTAGTATAAACAAGTATTTGACATACGATATACTAAGGAATGAGCTACTATCGCAGGAATTCGATATAGTTGTATTATTAAAGGCACTGCAGGTATAATCAATATTTTCTGATACTTTATATGCATTTGTGATAAAATGTGGCAAGGCAAAGACAAATGAGCCAACACCCATGATTAATACTCCAAAGCCTAGCCAGCGAGGCTTATTTCCATTGCCACCAAAATAACTTACAGGAAGTAAGCAACATAAGGATGCTATATCATAAGATGCTGCAATAATCCCAGACTCTTTACTAGCAAGTCCAAACCGTCTTTCAATGGTCGAGATTATGGTATTGACAAACCCATTGACTACCATGCCTTGAAGAGCACCTCCCCAACATAAACAAAACAATAAACACTTGGCAGTCCTAAACCTCTGAAGGCATGAAGGGTGCCAGCACCACCAGCCACATTTACCCACATCAGCATCTTCTTCTTCATTGTAGAGCCCTTCTGGATTGCTATGATTTTCTGTGAGACCAGTGCTGTGATTGGCCATTAGACCACTGCCTTGTGGACCATCATGCTTTGCAGCAATTTTCATATTTATCTCTTCTCTAGTAGACTCCAGGACATTTTTGTCATCATATTTGAAATAGGAATTACCCTGCAAAAAAAAAAAAAAAAGATTATATAGTATTATTAGGACTATTATAGTATTACTATTTAAGAGAGCAACTAGGGTTAGTAATTTATCTAGTATTAAATGTTCAAAATAGAAAGCAACATAACATTTTTTTTATTAATTTATTTTCCAAAATTTTATCTTACTTAACAAAGACTGCTTAATTTCATTTCTATTTTTCCCCCAGGAGAAAGAAAACCCCTATACAGTCCTCCTATTTGATCAATTTGTTTATGTAAATTCATGGAAGTAAAAAAAGATGTTGGCTTTCTTTGCCTGGCAGCATAGCGACATGTGGTAAAGCAACTGCCCTGATTCAACCCCCACCTCTACCTAAGGTTCACCCATGTGGTTGACATAAAATCTGACCACTCCCCCAACTAGACAGTTAATAAAGCAGCAGTCTTGGATGCTTTTTTTTTGTCACTCATTTTTAAAATACATTTATTCCAAAATTTAAATCCACCCATCGTATTATTAAGCTATATAAAGATAGAAACTATTGAAAAAACTTTAATTTAGTTTGATAAAAGCAGAGGTTATTAAAACAGCAAATAGACAACGTAATCCATCATAAAGTAAACAGACTGAAGAACCTGCGAAGAAGAGAGGCAAGAAAATCCCTAATTATTTATTCAGACAACTTTAAAACGAAAAATATATTAAAAACACATATTTCAAATGTTTTTGTTTTTTTCTTCCACTAATATCGTATTAGTAGTAAAGACAATTTTGAAGAATATATTTGAACTATTAAATATTATACGATTAAATACATACACAAAATGATGCCATCGATAGAAAAAAATATAGAAGCAACAAATATTAATACAATATATGGAATATTAGTTAAATGAATTTTATTATATGGACTTAAAACCTGAAAAATAAATGCAAAAAAAAAAGAGAGCTTTGAGTGATAGTTGTGATTATATGTATGCAGGTAAGAAACTTGTGGTAGAATGATAGGTACACTCACCTACCATATCAATAATCCAGGGGTTAGAGTCAGATGAAGTATGAAAAATTTTTTTCAGACAGTTTAATATTTTTTCCGGTTAGCTGACCCAGTAACCTCCAAAATGGATATCCAGCTATTCTTAAGTGAACAGTAAAATATGAATGAAAAACCATCCATAAAAAATGCAGAAAAGGTTATATAGGCCTACAATGGCTATTTAAGATTACTTTTTATAGAACAGAACTGGGGGGGGGGTACATATTTAAGATTTTTTCCTTCTAATTTCTGCCCAAAGTTAAATCGGAATACTGTGCTTTTTTTTCATTTTAGAAATGTTTTCTTTGCAACAAACATCTACATGTCCTTATACATCTACTTTTAATGTTTAATACTATAGATGTTATATGTAAAGGTAAGCAATTGTTCCACTAATGAAATAATACCAAAAGGCTTTAGAAATAAATTAAATGTTTTATATTTAAATAAAACTTGCTGTTCACTCTCAAAATATTAAGTCTGCAAACACACTACTAAATTTGAAGAAAAGCAACCTATAACTGTGCAGTGAAATTGAAAAGCATATATAAAGAATGAATCACAGTAGAATACAGCTATTTTTTCACACTGACATTGGTAAGTTTATAAACGATACTTTGGGATTAGCGTTGCTGTTGGAAATTGCTTTTGTTTACTTTTTTTTTTTTCAAAAAATGTTTTATTTATATTTTATTCATAAGAATTTTTAGAATTAACTTGAATTCAATTTTTTTAAAGATAAAATTCACATAATAATTTTTTAAAATTTAGTTGAACTCAAAAACTCATTTTTTGTATATAAAGTTTGCTAATCGTTAAAAAGTTTACAAATCTAAACTGTTAGAATAATTTGCAGTTGGAATAATTATGGTCGGACAATTATGTTACAGCAGTACTAATCTCAAAGAACCTTATAAAGAGTCTTTAAATCTTAATATTAAATTGTATATGTTTTAATATGAAGAACCAACTATTGTACAGTAATACCATCCCCATCCCCTTACAACTGCAAATTCACTATTTAGGGTTACAGTATCCCAATATAAAAAAATTTTAATAGTGAATTCAAAATTTTATGTGTAAACTGCCTGCATAAGCAACACAATCATTTCTCAATAATGCATTTATTTGCTCACTTTATGCACTCAGTCACTCAAGTTGTTTGCTCTTTCTCAAGTTTTTACTATTCTATTTTTTTTTATCTATTTGCATTGCTTTAATTTTTGCTAACTAATTTTGTTGATATATTAATGTGAATATTTTTTAAAATTAACCTTTCAGTATTTCAATGTTTTTTCAATTTTTCCCTAGTAGCAATTTGAGTTAATAGTTCAACATTTTATTTTAGTATTAAAATCTTCATTCAATATAATGAATCAATTTATTTATGAATCAATAAATTATAATTTGATTGATTAGAAATATAAGTTTACAAACAATGAACAACCCACAAAAACCATACTTCAACTTTCCAAATACTAATAATGATGATGATAATAATAATAATTTAATAAACATATAATCTCCTTGTAATAAAAAATCATGCATGGAGCTTAACAAAAGTACATGTGCAAATAAAATAAAAAACATTAATATATAATAAAATAATTAAATAGAAATAAAAAAATTTTCATTATCATCAATTATAATCCAGTCCATAATAATTTTTTTCAAAGTTTTCCTTGATAAGTCATTAACATTAAATCCAATGTTTCTTATAAAAATATTATAAAATCTTGGACCAAGATAACATTTCTGATATCTACAATGAGTTTTAAAGTTTGCTGAGTCAAATAATAAATCAAAATCACTTGATCTAGTCACCATTATTGATGAAGAATTATTTTTATTTATTCTTTGTATTTAATATAACACAAAATATTCACTAAAAATAATTGAATAGTTAAAACTCCAGCATACTTATATAATTCAAATCTTGACAAATCCAAAGGTTTAAACAAAATAATTCTTAATGTAAAATTTTGTAGTGTTTGCAAAACTTCAAAAAATATGCTGCAGTGCCATCACATCATCATCATCATCCTCATAATAATAATAATAATAATAATAATAATAATAATAATAATAATAATAATAATAATAATAATAATAATAATAATAATAATAATAATAATAATAATAATAATAATAACAACAACTACAAAGTGAAGTATGTAATGAGAACAATAAGTGTTTTCTTATTTGACAATTACAGAAAAAATCAAGAAGTAAATTAACAAAATGTTGATTGAATTTCATTTTTTAAACATGAACAAATTTTTATTCAGTCATCATAATCTCATGAAATTCTGTTCTAGTATTTAAAATTTTATTAAATTATCATAAAAGTTCTATAATAAGGTGTTTAACAAAAAATAATGATTGTAAATTTCTTTTTTGTCTTTACTTCAAATTTCTTTACTTGTGTTTTTAAAAATAAAACATAGTTCAAAAAAATGTAAGCATCAACATGATTATATTTCTTGTTTAATAATTACTATACAAATATTTTGTAATAATAATCATAAATATTTAAATAAACTAAGAAAAATACACATTTTTGCTCATTATAAATAACAGTTGAAGGAGTTTACAAGTTTGTTTATCCAGCCAAAATAAAAAAATATATATACTAATCAACAATTGTAGGCTTTTCCTGACTCATTTGTAATTTTTCTTTTTGGACTACTGACATCTTCAGATTTTTTTAAAACTAATAAATCAATATTTACTTGAGTTTAAGTTTTGACTATTAAATGAATGTAAACCAGTAAAATATCACTAAATATACCATAAAAGAGAGATTTAAAGCTGAATCATAGCTGCATAATTATAATATTCCAGAAAGAATATCATGTAGCTGAGAATTCATTAATCTGTACTGTAGATGATTGTAATATTAATGTTAAACATGTGTATAATATATGATTTATCAGTATATATTATTTTAGATATCCATGGAAATGCTTGAACTGAATGCAGTGAATATGTACTGTACACAGACATATACATAAACTAAAAAAATAATCAAATGACTTTATAGTTCAAGAGTTCATAAAAAGTTTGAGTGACAGAAGTAATTTATTTACATATATATTTGTGCATAACAACACTATTCATAATACATTGAAAGATATATTTATGCTTTACTTATAATTTCTAATCTTTCAACTATTAGAAAGATTTAATGGTGATATATGATACTATTTCTAAACTTATTTAAAATAAAAATAGTTGACTGTTTCAAACATTTTTTTGTGATCATTCTCCTTCTTCAGCATTTCAAATTATACTAAATTCACTTTTTTTTTCTTTGGTTTCTGTTGATGTACTTTTGGTTCCATAACTTAATTTTTTCTTGCAAGAAAAATTAATTTAAAAAAAAGTAATACATTTATTTAAACTATGGTTCTGTAGAATGCTGTATTTAAACTCCCCCAATGGTAAAAGAAATAATTCAAAGCCAAATTACTAAAAAAAAAAATTGTACATAATATAAGAGATTATCATTCAGTAGAGTACAAAATTCTTGGGCCACTAATAAAGACAGTAAAGTTCATTGCAAAGCATAGAAAAATGTATGCTGGCAAAATAGATATCAGTAACATTATTAAAAAAATAAAAATAAATCTAGACTGGCCAAATCATTGGTAACAGTTGACAACTAAGCTTTTAAACTGGATTCCAAGAAATTGTAAAAGACTTAGAAAAAGACCAGAATGAGATGGATGAATGAGCTAAGGAAACTTCCTTAGCTCTGCTGGAATAACATAGATAATAAAATCTAAGGGAGACATTGATCTTATTAAAGTAAGACTTTTTAAAAACCATAAATTATACATCTTTAAAATAATAATATAGAAGATTTCACTTTCTTTTGTTAAAAACCGTGTATTTTAAGTATACAAAAATAAAATTATAAACATTTAAAAAATTGTCACTCTTTTTGCATATCATTCCATGAATATATTCAAACACTTAACATTTGTAATATCTAAGGGAAGAAAATACAGTATATGTGTGTAAATATTTAACAAATTAATATTGTCTAATTTGTAAATATGTGAAATTTGCTAATAAGAAAATGATGAACAGTCCACTAAACCAATTAGTTTCATAATATAATTTTTGACTACTGATGAATTGGAATCTGACTGAAGAGACCAATTAGTTTAATGGACTGCTTATTATAGTTTTGATCAACAGATTTTCTGATATTTAATAATTTACATGCATAGAGTCAGACTGGTCTTATGACAACAGACAATGTAATGTGCACACACATATTTAGATCTTAAACAGTAGAAATGAAGATAGACAAAATTCGTATATATAACTATTTGAAAATAAAGATTAAATATTATTAAACAATATTTTGGCAATACTATAAATGATTTAAAATCAAATATCAAAGATTAAATAAACATACACATTCCTACCACATACTTTAAAGTGAAAAGAAATGATATGTAAAAAATAATATTTTTTTTTTTATATATTAAATGCTTTTGTTTACCATGCATTAAAAAAAATTGTTTCTTCAGCCACAATTGGGGTTTTTATATTTAACTTGAAATAAAAGCATGTGGTTAATAAAGACAATCCCTATTTTTTATATCAAAGAATTGACTTAATTAATTTCTGGACATCTCATGCTTTTATTTAAAGTTAAATCTAAAAACGCAATTGTAGTTGAAGAAACATTTTTTTCTCTCTTTTTAGTGCATGACAAGTAAAAGCATTTAATATTTAAAAAAATATTATTATTATTTTTAACTTTTTAGTATTGACATAGTAAATAAAAATGTAAAACTATATTGTACTTTAAATTAACTTGATACTTATTGTTGATATATAAATATGTCACTAGATATTTCTATTATAAGCTAAAATGTATATCCTTTATGTAAATATATTTAATCAAAATTATCCCGAATTCACAACTAAACTAGAATAGCCAAAGAAAATAAAGTCTAAAACACAAATAATGGTTTCACTGCAGAGAAAACATTGGTTTGTTTATTGGCTATTCTGATTTAATTGTGAATTTGGGGTAATTTTGATTATTTTCTTATTTTGACTAGTTTAGCTTTAGGCTTTTAATATCATATTTAGTACACACACACATATATATATATATATATAATAAAATGTGTATATAAGTGATTAAAAATATTTAAATATTCTTTTAAATAAAAATTGTTTGACATTTTTGTTTTATTTTAAAAAAATGCTTACCAAACTATATTGTAAATGAACTTCACTTAATAATATGGATGATTTTACTTTAAATCAATTTCACATATACAGAATATATGTATCTCCAGATATTTCTGCTAAGTTAAAATGTACACTCTTTATGTGTATATATATATATATATATATCATATTTAGTATGTGTTCATAATAATATATGTGAATTATTTAAATACAAGTATATTGAAATATACTGAACCTTAGATGTAATTAAAGGGGATTTGAACACAGACTTTCAAGCTGCCTTTAGATATCCCCTCAATCTTAAATAACTGCTACACACATATATAAATATAAATGATCTTCAATGTACATATTTCATGCTGAACTAGCACTCATCAGTTATTCCAGATTATTATCTCCCATATATATATATATATAACCAGTGTTCAGTTTATATTATGATAACAAATTTTCAAACTTTAATGGACAGGCTTCCCTCTTCTCCACCCCTCAACTTTTCAGTCACCTAATATCTGATGATCACATGCCTAAAGCCCTTGTTAATGCCAGTATTGTGTATATAAACATGTATATATAAATGATTAAAAATATGGAATACTCTTTAACGTGAAAAGTGTTTGACATTTTTGTTATTGATTGGAAATTTTTAATTTTTTGAAAAAAAAAACAAACTATATTGCAAATGAAACTTCACTTAATAATGTAATTTTACTTTAAATCAATTTCACACATAGTGTATACATTGTGATGGATGCCTACAACACCCCATCAATACCCAACATAAACCATAAAACCCAATCCAAATTCAAGCTGATGATATTAATGCTATTTAGTAAATGATAAAATCAAGTAATGTTAGAGCACATAAACTTGTATTAATTAATTACCACAACCTAATATTTAAAGCCAAACAAATAAATGTTAAAACAAAAGTTAAATCTAACCAATCAATGAGATATAATGGTGTACAATAGATCAGATGAATAAACTTTTTAAAAATATATATATATAATATTAAAATAAAGAAAACTAAATATTTATTTTATTACATTTTCTTATGATTTTATTTTAACAAACCACTTACACTAATGCTTAATTAAAAATGATATCAACAAGAAAATAAAAAAATTAGCACGAATTTACTATATAGATAGATAGAAATAAAAAAAAGAACTTTTTTGTTCAAAGAGTAGCAAAAAATCTTTTACCTGAGTTAAAAAAAATCCACATAAAGAATTGCTATAGTTTATAAAGATAAGTCATCAGAACACTATCCACAGGAATTATGAAGTCTATCTACAAAGATGATGTCATTAATAATTAATTATTCATATGTTCAATGTAATAATTTATTTTCTTTATTTTGATGTAGGATTGAACAACTTAAATTAAATTTATGAAATTCATAATAAAGATAAGGTCAGTACTATGGCTGGATAAAGTTTATAAGATGTAATCTTGAGTATAAAGTAATCTGACTATTGCAAATGAAAGATAAGGTAAGATGTTACCTAAGATATATATCAATTACATATTTTTATATGTACAATATACACACATTCATTGATTATTTATTTCAAAATTCATGTTAATAAATATCTTTTAAAACACTTTTTATTTTTTGCATATTTTTTTACATGTTAAACTTATAAATCTTTTGTCACATATACATAATATATAACAAGAGGATCTATTAAACCATCGGATAGTTCATGTTAACCAAGAAATGTAGTGGCTGTTCTTCATGGAGTCAGGATGGGAAACATTGGTATAAACTAAATGTAAATGAAGGATAACTATAGGTATCTAAAGGATATTCCTTAATTCGGTTGTAAATTTTATGCTCCAAATATTAATCCATGTATTTATGTTTATTAAATTTATTTAAACATTAAAACATGTTTTTCTGTGGTAAAATTCTGCTAATTTATATCCTCATACACATATAATGATCATTACTTTCGTGTATATAATATACTATACCCATTCTCATTAATAGGCATTATTCATGTTACAGATATAATGAACCTGGTGAAAAAAAAATTCCCTGAATCTGAGAAACATATATATCTCTCTGAGTTCAAAACCCGAAATAATGGGAATAAACTACAATAGGTGAAAAGCTAAGGGTAGAATTAGCAGTTGTTTAAATCTTTCTTTTCTCCTTTAGGTATGATGTTAATATAAGAAGTTATGCATGAAAGTAAACAATAAATATACATCCTTTCTATGCATCAGAAGGGACTCAACCATCTTCGTGCATACCACAGTTAGATCATTTCATTATAATATATATATCATTAGATATTTCTGCAGTTAAGTTAATATGTATATTCTTTATGTATATATACATTTACTATGTATTTATAATTATATATGTATAAAAAATCAGTAAATAACATTTCTGTTTAAAATCGTTTGACATTTTTTCTTTGAAACTTTTTTTTAAAAAAAAAAGCTGAACAAATAATATAAAAAAACTTGCTTATTTGCAACCAAGAAAATCATGAGCACACACACACTTCCATATCTAAGAAACTAAATCATCTATTTAAAATATTAATGTGCCCTGTCACTTCAAAGAAATTTTTTTTAAATGTATAAAATTTCATCAAATTATATTGAACTTAACTTTATTAAATCTTGATTTTAAAATATCATAAAAATATTAAATTAAATAAAAAAATCTCTATGCCACACTCCCATGAGTCTTACTTAAAACAAATATAAATGTTCTAAGAAGAATTTTTAAATTTGAAATATCAAACTATTCAATATTTTCCTGCCCTTTGTTCCATATCTAAAAAGCTGGGTGATCTACAGAAAAGATTGGTGTCCCATAAATTAGCCTGATATTAATAAGGCATATACATCTATTAAAGCTTAATTTAAAATTTTCATTCTAACTTAAAAAAGATCAAAAGTTTACAAGCAAACATACCAACAAACAAATCAATTTTCCCACTTCAATAAAAGGATCTAAAAAAACTTTGGTCACACTTTAGTTGGTAATATGTTTATCTTGTTTATAAATTTACATTTTTGTTTTGTAAGTTAATCAATTATAATTTATTTAATAGGTCATTATTATTGAAAAACAATCAGATCCAGGAAAATTACTTGCCTTTTTAAAAAAATATAGGTACTTGTTGATTTTATTGTGTCATAGGTTAAGAAAAGCATTTTAAGCTATAATTTCAGAAAAGTAGATCAGATCGATTTTTGGAAGAAAACAATTACCAATTAAATTAATACCAGAAAAAACCATGATAAAAAGTCAGCAAAGCAAAAGAAGTAAAGGAGAAATATAAATATTACTATTGAAAGTAATTATTGACTGCAAAAACACAATGTTATGAAAAAAACATTATTGTTATTGGAATGTTAAATATGGAGCATTAGATTTAAGCAAATATATCAGTTGAGCCAATCTGCCAAGATGTAAGCTTGCCATAAAATTTGTGTAGATTGACATCTTTTGAACCTTCCAGAGAACCAAATTTAAATTGTATTACCTTTAATCATTTATAATTGTAATTGATCAAAAGCAAGTACTTATTTTCAGTATTTTGTATAAAACTAGAAATTATATAAAATAAGAAGAGTAAAGGTTTTTTTAAAGAGTAAAATTCAAAAAGGACTGCAAGAATTAATCTTTATGAGTTGGATATTCAGAGTTTAAATAATTATTAAAGTGGCAATTAGTTTTGCAAGTTATCTGTTTGTAGAAGAGAAAAAGATTGTCTTGTCACTGTGGTTACAGAATTAAACAAAAGAGTGTAGTAAAACAGTAAATATATTTATTTATTTTACTGTATTGAAAGATCAAAGATTCAATAAATTTGCAAAGCAAAGATATCTAGATGAGAATTTTATTTTTGTTTAATTCAAAGCATTTCATAACTTAGTTTAAACTGTAGTTTTAAATAAAAAATTATATTGTAAATATTTATTATTATTTTGCATGTTTATATTTTCTTATTAGATATTTTACATTTGTATATATATATTTTTATACGCAAAATGCTCGCTTATGCTTAATTCAAACGTATGTTATTATCTATTACTTGTGATTTTTAATTAAATTAATTTTGTTTTACATGATCACATTTCCTATACTAGCACATTAATTGTTGATAAACAGAGCAAAACTCTCCATACAGTATTGCCACCTGTGCTAAACAGAGTAATCAATGGATGCCAGAAGGCTTGTGCATAAAATCCCCATCTAACGCCTACTCATCCAATATCCCCAGACTAGTTTCTGGCTTGTGGCCTTCGTCAGTGAGGAGCTTTGGATCTGAGAGCATCCAAAGCTCTTCACTGACGAAGGCCACAAGCCAGAAACTAGTCTGGGGATATTGGATGAGTAGGCGTTAGATGGGGATTTTATGCACAAGCCTTCTGGCATCCATTGATTACTCTGTTTAGCACAGGTGGCAATACTGTATGGAGAGTTTTGCTCTGTTTAATTTTGTTTTGTTAAAATTTAATCTTTGATCACCTTTTTTCGCTTCTATGCATTATATAATTATACTATATTATACTTCGTTATTTGATATGTACGATAATTGGATATCAATTTATTAATTACATGGGTGATAGTCAATTCCGTTGTGAAAAGCAGATAGCGTTGAGACATAATGAATACATCATGGAGAACATATTGATTATGTGATAATTTTGGTATACTTTTAAAGTTATAGATAATGCTAATACTAAAATCCGGACCCTGGTTAATCACCCCCTGTTTGCCAGTAAACCCTTTTTCTTTTACTTTTTTCAGTTGGAAATTGAAGTTTGGTAACATATACCCCCCCCCCCCCAATCCATCACACCACGTTCGTTACAATATATATCGACAAATATTTGTTTGCGGCTATTATATTTGACTTCAAAATGTTTTATTTATGAAAAGTATGAAATGGAGAAAAACTAAATATATGACCATAAATAATCATATTTGAAGAATTTCTCATCTGATGCAAATCACTTTTCCAGATAAACTCAAACGTCAAATCTAATAAAACGAACAGCTTTTTTCAGAGAAAAGATGAAATTGCCAATTTTAAAAAGATTTTAAACCGAAACCAAAGTAACTAAACTCTGATTTTGATTTCCACTCTAAAATGAAAAGTTCCAATACGCTGGAAAAAAAAATCCAAGTACAAATATGTGAATGTGCAAATGATAAATGACATTTTCAGTTAAATTTTATTTACGTCTTGTTTTCAATTTTTGTTAAATGTTTTTTATTTGAATAGAAATCGCATTTGTAGTAACTTTAGGTTAGAAAAAATAATAATGATTTTTCCCTCCCAAGAATCACTGACTTCAACAAAAATATTTAAAGCAACGAAAACTCTCAAACCTGATTATAATAAATTATATGTTTTTAATATTGAAACTGATTTTTAACCATGACGATATCTCTTAGTGTGAAATGTAAAAATGTTCACTATAATAATAGTTTACATGTTCTATAAAAAAAAACAACTTGATATTCCAATGAAGACATGCGGTTCTATCTTTATTTATAAAAATTTTTTTGTCACATTGATAGTCGAAGAAAAAGTGATAAGATAATCAATTTAATGGGCAGAATAACACAGCCAGTCTTCAGTCGGCCTCAATTACTTTGTTCCTGGTAGCTGAATAATCTACATTCGCATTTTCACGGCATATTATTGAGGTTTACAACCTTAGTAAATATTACTTAAATAAATAAATTTATAATTAAAATAGCAACTGTAATTGGAAAAAAAAACTACTTCATTTACATATTGCTGGTTTAGCATGAAATACGTATAATGGTGATTATTTATCTTTTCGACATGTATGTTCAGGTGTATCAGTGTTATGAGATAGTGTGGAGAGTGGTGGGTCATGTGGAAGTCTGTGCTCATACCCTGTCTATTATATTCTTTTGCTATTATTTGCTATAAAAAGGTAAATATATATTTTTATGATACTTATAAATGAGAGCTGCCATGAAATATTTTACATGTATTATTATCTTTTCTAACAACTTTTTAAATTTATTTTAAAAAAACCTACCCTGACACCTCTATGAGGAGACCCCCCGAGGGCCGAAACGCACCGACGGGGCCCCCCCCCGCACGGGGGGGGGGCCCCCCGGGCGCCTCCCCCGCCCCCTGGGGCGCCCCCCCCCCCCCGGGGGGGGGGCCCCCCCCCCCCCCCGCCCCCCCCCGGGGGCCCCGCCCCCCCCCCCCCCCCATTATAATCAAAATATATTATTACATGGCTTATTGAATTTTAATAAAACAAAATTAATATAAATATATTTTAAAAAATTATGCTGCTTTACTAAGAGTAAAATTATCAGCCAGATTTCACAGTCTTGTCTGTTTTTACAGCATATTTTTAACATTTCTTTATTTTTTTTATTCTTGTTAAATAATTATGATTTAAATATAAAACATCAAACCAATGAAAGTTGATAGTTTGCATTCTAACTGAAGCATCCAATTTTTTTAAGAATGTCATAACTAATTAACATACTTTCACACATCCACTACACACACATGCTAATAGCACACACCTAATTTTTTTCAGCAAAATGTTCAGATGTTTGTTTTTAATTGTTATAAAAATCTATAAATAATATTTATAATGGTAAAAAGAAAAAAAAACAATATGGTTCTTAATACACATTAGGATATTTCATGGCAGTTCTAACCAGTAGGTCCTTTTTTTATTTCAGGGTATTTGGTGTTTGTTTTTTTAATTTATAAACTTTTATTTTAGGGTATTTAATGTTTTTTTTAAAATTTGTAAACAATGTTTTTGTTTATTATATTGAAAATGCAATAATTTGAGGGAAGAGCATGCAATAAGCTTTATTGTTACTTTTATATCAAATAAAGTAAATAAATAATATCGTCCACATTTATTTTTAAAGATATCTGTAATAAAAATATGCTAAAAAATCTAATTAAATTACTGAATAGCCTTAGCTACATAGGCATACACACAAACAAAATATACATTAGAAGTAGCAGTATATGCTGAAAAATTCCAAAGTATAAAGAGTTCAAATTAGTTTTGGCCGGAATAACAATGAAATATCATTAATGAAAGATAAATGTAAGTAAGAAAATGTATTTGAATCTATGTATTCTTGATATACAGACAATGTCCTTGTTGAAATAGTTAAGAAAAGTTACATTCATATCGAAATGTTTAGTAATTATCTACTAGTAAACTAGTGTGACAGATGTGGTCTGGATATTCTTCATCCTCTAAACATTATACCCCCAGTGAACAACTTTGTTTCTAGTTATAATTTAATTTATTTTGGAGCTTTTTATTTATAGTCAAAAATCTCTTTTATTTTACCTAAAACTATTGTATTTAGTATTAATATTGCACCCTGTACTATTGCACATTGTCTTGAGTACTTTAGCTTAAGAATTTAAGCTATTCTATTCTAAAAACAAAAATAGAAATAATAAATAAAAAGAGAGGGAATATAATAACTTTATCTTGTGTAAATTAGGTTATCTAACTCTTATGCATTAATATTTTACTTTATTTGGTTCATTATAAGTATCAAATAGATAATATTTAATAATGTAAGTACTGTTATAAAGATGCTTCAGGTTAAAAGTTAATATTCAATTTATGTATATTTTAGAAAAGAGAAAGCTAAATAGTTGACTTTATAGTTAAAGTTTAAAAATATTAACAGTTAGTTTATGAGTATTAAAATGCAATTATTTAATTGTCTTTATAGTAACTAATCATCTGGTTAAGTTTTTTTATTTCGTAAGTTTAAAAAAAAAGTTACCTCTAATTAAAACTTATTAATTTATTTAAATAATATTCAATTGTTTAAAGAAATAAAAATTAATTATTCAGATAGATTTAATTTAGAAAAATATAATTTCCTGTACACATGTGTGTGAGAGAGAATCCATGTATATGTGTGTATTTTTGGTTTCTTGGTATTAATTATCAAGATATTTAATTTTAATCATTAAACATTGAAAATAAATATTTAGTTAAACTTGGTAATGAAAGGGTTAAAAAATTTAAATAAGAATTTCTGATAAACTTAAATAAAAGAAAAAGTGTTATTTTGTTTTAAAAAGGAAATAAAATAATATTTATTATCTTATTTTACTTATTAAATGTGTTAATTAATAAAATACAGTTCACCTTTTCTTCAACTTTGGTTGTTAACATCACATGAATTAAAAAAAAAGAATGTAGAACAAAGTTATATAATTTTGCTGATTATTTCATCTTAATTGACATTTTCTTGCATATGGATCATTATTTTTATGGGTATAGATTAATTGATAAGATCTGTCAAGAGATATAAAAGATGGAGATTGTCAATATACATGTGGGCTTCTGTTTTTTCATCCCCTCACTGGTCACTGCAATTTTCTCATCTCTAAATAACGATAATATTTTTTCCTTAATTATTTTTTTGACCTGAAATGAATTGTTAGACAACTTTATAAGATATTCTTGTTTTTATTGCTGAATTCAATTTGAACTCTTTCTTAACTATTAATATCATGTTCCAAAAGAATAATCAGCTTATAATGATTCAATTTCATCAATTATGCTTTGAAGTAAATTATAAAACAAACCGGGTGATATTTTCTTTTATATGAATTTATAAAACCATGCTGGACATTGCACCATTTTTCCTTTCACTATTATGATTTACCTTTAGGAGAAAGAAATTAAAGTTTAAAAAAAAACTGTTAAAAAAATTGATTTGAGGATAAATAACTATATTAATTATGATTATCCATTATTAATGTTAAAAGTGCTAAATTTACATTAATTTCAATGAATATTTTGAAATACTTACTCAATATGAAATTTGCAAGTAACAAATAATCTGTCATCTCTGATATATGCATTGCTTTCTCTGTAGTTGCCAAAAAGAGGAAAACACTAGGAGAAAATTGAATTAAAGAAATTTTAAAAAAAACTTTATAAAAGAGATATGGTTTGCAGATCTAACAACAATAGATATTCAAAAATGTGTTGTATTAAATTGTGAACTGTCAAGTTTAATTGTAATTTTTAAAAAAATGCTGAAAATGATACTTCTAAGTGAATTTAAAAAAAAAAAAGAATTGCTTATTAAATGTGCGTTTTTCAAACAGGAATGAAAGAATTGTTTATTTCCAATGGAACTGTGGACACACAAAATTCAACAGATAACTCAATTATTATTATGTGCTATCTTAAACAAAAATTTTCAAACAAGCTAGCTTACATTTAACCAATTGTTTTTCAAATGGATCCAAACTTTTGCTTATTTAGAATAAGACTTTGTTAATGTTTTATTATTTATTGCTTATTTTTGGAAAGTCATATTTGCTATTATTTTTTTATGAAAGAAAATATATTTAATTAGTATGGATGCAAGAACTAAGGTGTTTTAAATATATATTATAATATTTTATATGTCAAAGTATTTTTATTACTATATTATTCTTTAAAGGATTTATAATAGAATGTGTAGATATTCCTACAACCTGAAGGGTAAAATTTCTATATTTATATGTGTTGGTTTAAGGTAAATTTTATAATGCCTTTTATTCATGTAGATATTTATCTCTTACATTTTTTTTAAAAATAGTGTTCATAAATATTTTACTGACTTATGGGTAAACAGCCAATGTATGTTTATCAGAAGTTCAATATTTTCATAATTATTAAGATATAATTTATAGTTAAATTTAATATAATGGACTATTTAATAATCATATATTTAGTAATATTTACTTTACTGTCATATCCACTTTATCTTTATGAATTTTTATTCTCTTCATTGCATGTGTGTGTACTCCTTATTTAATGCAGAATTTTTATTGTGCTATTTTAAATATTTTACAATCATTTGACTGACAGTAAACTTGTTGGTTTCAGACATTGCTTAATATATGTAATTTTTAGCATGAATATTAATTAAGCTATCTAGTTTATAAGTGATAATTTTGTTATCTTGCCATTGTTTAGGCTAGGATTTATGCCTCCAAGCATTAGACTTTATTAAATGTTGCTTTGCTTATTGTGCTTTGTGGGATGGAATGTGCTTTCCCCATTTGTTCACATTTGTATTCTATGAGAGGATAGTGTTTTATATTCCAGGATTACTTTCATATGTTGCTATGGTAACTAGGTCCCATGAGAGGATTGTTTATGGTATGTATTCCATTTTTCACTATGCATTGAGGCCTTGTCCAGACATGTATTTTGTTTAAGATATAGGTATTGGAATCTATCATACTGTTTTATTCATGTAGTTTTGTTCTGAAGAGCCTGTCTTTATTAATTTATCCCTCATGATGTTATTATATATTTTCCACCATAGAAGATGAAGTTATTTGTGCTTTTTAAGAATGATATGGCAATTATAGGACAGATATTGACGTATTTAGTTCTTCAAGGTGTACTTGGTTATTTGTAGTGCTTTTGTTAAGCAAAACAGTGTATTGTGCTGCAGTACCTTGCCAATAGTTCACAAGCAAACCAACCATGTATTAGTAATTTTAAATGCTTATTTTTGGTGCACAGCATAATAAGAAATGCACATACACAATGTTGTTTTTCATCACCATCTGAGAGTAATTCACTGATGGATTAATAAATTATTTTAAGGTTAAATATTTCATTATTATGTGGACATAAACCAAATATATCATATGTGTATACATGACTTCTGATGAATGTTCCATACATTTTATTATTTATTTAAAAAAAAAAAAACAATGCTAGATAATAATTATCTTATTTGTCTGGATGTGATAATCATGATTACCATACAAGTTTGTTAGTTCAAACTCAGTCATAGAGTAGTTCAGATTAAAGTTATTTTAATATGTAATGTGTTAATATTGCTAAGAAAAGTATTATGAGTTGTTACCTGATAACGGATATTTCATAGATTGTACTGCTTAGCTTATAATTTAAGCTATTTTCATTAAACGTTTGTTTAATGGGATGAGTTAAAATTGAAAATAAATTAGTTAAATATTAAAACTATTTACCTCAACTAAATGTATTCTTAATTACTCATCCAAATGGTTTTTTTTTCATGTGTCATAGCATCAGCCAGGAAGTGAACCCGCTAACCCGGGACAACTGCTTGTAAAGCTGCTGTCGCTGAACTTTTGCCCACCAATGGTTGACATAACTCCAATAGTTAGTTTATTAGTGGGGCAATTTTGTATTATCCATTGTGACCTCCTACTTAAAATTTAACAGTGCCTATGTTTGGCAAATAACTTTCGCTTTGATATTGTAAATAAATTTTATTTGTATTTAATATGTTAATAAATATATTTGTTTATTATTTAAATCTAGTTTTTGTTTTTTCTATATGTGATTCCTTGTGACCTGAATTCTTAATTATAACAGAAATAAGATGCTCAATTCTCATGCAGATCCAGAATTTCAATGTTTAAAAATGAAAAATTCCACAAATGTTTCAATTCCAAAGATGGGAATGTAATTACAAGGAGTGCATATTTATTTAATCTTGTTTAAGATTACTTAATCCATTTTTCAGACTGCACATTATTTTACTTATTAATAAACTAAATTTAATTATTTTGATTGTGTTGTTGATGGGGTAGTAGAAATATATAAAAGGTACACTTTCCAGTATTTCGAGTGAATCCTGGGTAAAAGACTGATTTTTCTAAATTTTATATATTTTTGTTTATGTAATTGTTAAGCAAATTAAACACTTCTTAATGTAATCATCATCATCATTATTATCCATTATTATTATTAAGTTTCAGTTGGAATTAAGTTTAGTAAATTTTAGACAATTTCGCCCACGTCATTCATTCAGACATTGTATATAGTAATTTAAAGTGACGGTTCCATCCTCACACTTTACTTGCCAGTACTTCAGATTTGCTCATATATAAGCATTTGAGTCATAGGAATAAGAGGATTCCTTTTATTCCTGCATAAATACTATATCTTGTATTGGTGAGAAAGTATCATTTATTATTAACACTCGCAAAGCGTATGCACAATTAGCTTAAAAGGCTGATATTTGAATAATAATAATAATAATAATAATAATAATAATAATAATAATAATAATAATAATAATAATAATAATAATAATAATAATAATAATAATAATAATAATAATAATAATAATAATAATAATAATAATAATAATAATAATAATAATAATAATAATAATAATAATAATAATAATAATAATAATAATAATAATAATAATAATAATAATAATAATAATAATAATAATAATAATAATAATAATAATATTAGGATACCTTAGCTTATAAGAGAAATGTATGTCTCCTATAGTCTACCAAAATGCCAGACATTTATTTCAACACAATACAACAGTATACTTTTCAAAGTTAACAAGAACCCTGAGATCATTATTTTGTTATTGTACCATGAGAAGGGTACATTACATTTCACTCTATAAGAGTAAAGTAGATCAGATCATGTCAATAAATAATTATTTGGTAATAAATATTTGCTAAATAAGAGGATAAAGAACAGACAAAGATTCTATTACATGTTACTTTAAGTGTAAAATATTTGTTGCTCAGAAAATACGTTTTGATGAAGGAAAATATATGATTTTTAAAAAAGTGTTGGATAGGAATGAGTGAAGTTTTTCCTCTTCCTCATTTATTTATTTACTTTATAGTTATGTATGTTATTATTGCTTTGAAATTTTTTGTTTTAATGCCTCTGTAGTAAAAAAGTGAAGATAACTAACCAACCACTCAGCTTAGCTGAATGTATTATTAGTCTCATTATAATATTAGGAGATTTTTAATCCTTTCCTTTTTTTTACCCAGTTAGAATTTGCCACTCAATTTTAGAGGTTGATATTAGTAGTCCTCCTCTATTTGGTTAGAATACCTACCTATTTAGAAGATAAAAAAGTTTGGTTCAGTAGCAGAGCACTTTGTTAATTGGTACTTGATTCAATAGAAAATTATCTCTGCTGTGAGAATTTGGTATAGTAAAATGTAACTTGCTGATAAGAAGTCGACTAAGTGATAGAGTAATTTTCTGGTGAGAAATTACTCATTGGCAGAGCATTTTGTTGATGATTAGTTATTTGGCATATAACTGCTTATTGTAAAAATTTGGCTCAGTAATAATGTATCTTGTTGGTAAGCAATTGACTTAGCTGTAAAATATTTTTTCTGCTAAGTAGTAAAGAGTTTGCTCATACAAAATATTTGCAGTTCACCATTAAAAAAGTAATTTATTGATACATGAGGAATGGCTGCCCCATGTGGATTAGTGCAATGGCAGAATAGTAGATTTGGGAACTACAAATGGAAGCCAATTCTATTACTTCCAGTGCCCAAACATCTTATGACTTTCTAAGTAATAAAACATTCTTCAATTTATTAAAATAAGAGTATTATAATATTTTGATAATAAGTCACATAAAATAGCATTCAAGCTAAATAAATATGGTATAATTAATCGTTTAAAAAAAACAACATGAATATACAACAGTGCTTAAACAATGACTTTCAGTACCTATTGCCATGAGAAAACAAAACAGAAATTACTACAATACATATTCTCAAGATCATTTCTTCTTACATCAGATTTGAGCTACTTTGCTATGATTACACATTTAGATAAAAAATGAAGAAACCGTTTGACCGATTTCTTTTTCATCTGTTTCAATGTACATGTGATGTTTGAATTTAAAGAATACAAAAAAATCAAACAATGAATTCATTGCCTTGTTTGGTCGAGAGCAGCATTAGAGTGGCAGACCCTAAAACTCAAGATCCATAGATCACAGCTCAATTCATTCACTTCCAATGCTCAAACTTTATGTGAATTCCCAGTCATTCAATTATTTGAAGAATAGATTTGAGCTCAAACTGGCATTAATGTATGCTAAAGGAATCAGATGACCATACAGAGAGATGAGCTTAAAAATCTCGACTGGATATATATATAAGCATTATATTTATAAAAAAGAGAATTTTAAGATGAGATGTCAGGTTAAAAAACAACAACTTAGTGGTTGTCTTTATATAATGAAGTGATCCATAGAAGTTTATTAAAGACTGATAATGATAATGCAAAATAGCCATCATTCCATTTGTTTTTATTAGTATTTATATATTACGAACACAGATACGTGTACATTGGAGTGCATTGATGCTACAAAAAGCTAATAGCAATCAACCAACTATTGATCATAAATGTTTTTATATCTCTTTCCCCTCCCAACACATTAGCTGATTTATTCACCCCTTTGACAACAGGATTTATCCATCATCCTCGCTAAACGGTACAATATATTATGATAGATTTATGAATCAATTACTCTATATGTTTTCATCTTTTCTGTTAATGACACAATTATTTCTATATGTTTTACAATGTCAAAATAATGATTTTTTTTCCTCCAACTAAAATGGTTTATCAAATGTCGAGATGCAAACATATTTTAAATCAGTGACATCGCAAACTTTTTAATCAAATGATTCAATATTTATTCTGCTACTAGGGGAATAGTTATATAATCCTACTGCTTCCCCTGCCCGTGGCATCCTCTTAGCCAATTGGTGACTTTTAGCATACTGACATGACAAACAGCCATTGTGAGAATTTTTGAACAGGGATGTTTTTATCTTACAGTTGACCTTCTGTAGGGTCACTTCATCTCTTCCAGTAAGCTCCCTCTACGAGAACTCCGTGGTATTTAATTGAAGCTTTCACTATTAGCCTGCATATTAATTTTGACATATGAATAGGAAGATGAATTGGATCAGGAGTAATTATTTTGAGGAATAAGCCAACAACTCTAACCCTCTGCTGTGTCATTAATCTCTTTTCCATTATTAACTCAAGTATTCCAAAGAAGTAACTCGTTAGCAAGAGTCCTTCCTCATTAATATTACTTAGCAGCTAATAAATAAAAATGAAGAGCCAGATGGAACCTCAAATAAATAATTAAAAAAAAAACCCCAAATAAGCCAATATATATTAAAAACGGTATGTGTGCTATACGCTAAGTTATCCAACTTCAGCAATGGATTGTAATAGCATTTCATGATTATTAATGACTGTTACACAGGAAATACTCGGCCTTTCCCCTAGAATAGGCATATTTGGATTTATCACTTTATTTAACAAATATATGGTGTTAGAATATTTATGCAAGTTGAAATAGGAAAGTAATCTTTAGGCCCATTCACAACGTAAACCATCACTAGAAAATCACACAAGTATTCAATTTAGCAATCACAACTTTATTTTCATGTTTGAAGTATTTTGTTTTTGCTTTTTTGTTGTTGTTGTAAATATTTTTGGAAATATCTGATTTTATTTTTGAATCTCTTACTTTTTATTAACTAAATTTTTCATAGGGAATGGAGTCTGTTGGTATTGAAAAAGTAACGCAGATATAAATAATGCTAGAATATCACTAATATGTGACAACAGTGTTAAATATGAACATCACATGACCAATAGACTTTGGACATGACTTTTAAAAAAATCAATACTTAACAGTCATGCAAATGACTCTTGACCTACATCTTTTTCCAGTACATCGTTAAAAGTTCTTTAGGTAAGTTCAGAAACAGCCATGGGATTGATTTACTTAAGAAATGAGTGAATTGCTTTGTGAGATTTAGCCCAGTAGTAAAGTAATGAATTTGAAAGCTAAAGGTTCCTGATATCAGTAATTATGTTTATCAACAAATGTGAGAACATTTTTATTTCAGCCAGATATTAAAATACAATTTTTATAATATGTTGAAGGAGTACAAGTAAGGACAAACTCTCATCAATAATATTAAATATTATTGGTTAGTAGTGAAGCAGTTGTACTAGGCTTCCCCTTTATCAAAGTCAAAAATCTCTTAGCTAATAACCCCCCCCCCACTTCACTTATTATTTTCTAATCTATATAGACTCTAAAAACTTCCATTTGATTTGATTCACATTCTATCCTATTTTCATAATATTATTATTGTGTATTCATTAAGTTTAAAATCATTTTTATCATTACCTAATTTCAAAATAAAAGACAATCCATCTCCTGTATATTCATTTAACCTGTATAAGTTCAGAATCTGATTCCTTCCTGATTGTGAACGTCAACTCTCTATTAATAAATAGCTAATATTTTCCATATCTCCCATAAATAGTTTACAAAATAAATTACCTAATATCTTTATTCAACTTTAAAAAGTAGACTATATTTATTACTATTATCATAAAATTATTCTCTGATGATAATCTGCTTACTTCTTATATATTTCCAAACTTTTATGGCTTTTTATATGGCTTTTTATATGTGCTCTCTATCCCTTGGATTGTTATTAGTGAAATTCTTCTTCTTTCCAGTCTTTACTACGATAATAATTGACAATTCTAATAACAGTTTTATCTCAGTTTTTATACAGATAAAGTGCTATAAAGTCTATGTCCAATTCTTTAGTATATTCTACTATCTTCCCCACTTTATTGCTGTTTTTTCCCTTAAAACTCAATAGAAGAGTGCTCTCTTGCCACTTGCTGGAGAAATTAACAAACTAACATAATGTTGTTTTGAACATAGTCCTTAATAATGAGAGTTTTAACTTGTATTTTTACTACAGATTAGCATCTGATGCTTTATATACCAGAAAACCTTAAAAAAAATTATAATATAGATTTTTATTTTATTTATGCTAATACTTATTAAACAAACAGATGTTTTCTGGAATTATAGCTGTTAAATGGTTGTTAACAGTAAATATTTAGAATATAAGCAGATATTCAATTTATCAGTATTACCTGGTGACTGACTTATGTAAATCTATTAAAAATAACCAATAATTAGCTAATTAGGAAGTCGTGATGTTTTAGCATTAGAACTAACATGGTGAGTTTCAATTTAGAAACTATTGTCTCATCTCTATCAGTATATTGCTAAATTAACAACACTGAAAATTTCACTCATTTTTTTAAAAAGTCAGTTTTATAGCTTTCTCTGAAGTATCCTTAGTGATATATTAAAATAAAATAAAATCCCACAAAAATGTTTGACAGAAAATTGACTTGATTTTTTTAAGGCTGTGCACAGTCTTTTATTCTTATTTCACAAAAATTCATCACCCAATTGTTGAGTCTTCACTTTTACAATCGTGCATACAAAACTTTTAGATTTATAATGTTTCATATTTAACATTCTTTTCACAGGCCAGCAGTGTTTAATATAGATCCCTGAGTATAGAAGGTAAATACTATAATTCTTATATTATGGCGCTGAACTCTTATTTATGTTTTTGCTTCTAGACCCATAAATTAAACTGAGTATTACATAATTTGCTGAAATTCTTATGCAATATTTAGATAAAATATATCTGATACAAAATTTCCTCACAAAAGTTCATAATAAATAATAAAAGGCTACCAAAATGTAATCATCTTCTTATGATATATTATAAAAAAAATAAAATGGAAAATCTCAAGATTGAGATTTAAAACACTATTTGGAAAAGCAATCATGATGATGGAATGACTACATTCACTAGTTGATGATATAATAGCTTCTAAATTATGCACATTGAAAGTAATAGCATAGATAACAATTAGTTTGTGTTCCTTCAATCGTTGTTCAACAGGCCGACAGGTCTCACCAATGTATTTTCTTCCACATTCACATGGTATCTCATAGATGCAGTTTTTGTTCTTCAGCATTTCCAACTTAGGCTTAGTGGAAGTAAGCATTCCTCGAAGTGTGGTATGGCTTTGGAAAGCAGTTCTAATATTATATTGACTGCAGATTCTTTTTAGTTTGTCCACCATTCCTGGTATGTATGGATACATCACTGTACCAATAACTGTTTCCTCTTTTGGTGTCTTTTTCTGTTGTCTATTGAAGGTTTTTCTGATGACTGCTGAAGGTTTTTCTGATGACTGCTGATGGATAACCATTCTTCATAAGCATTTGTTCTATGTGAATCTTTTCTTTTTCCAAATCACTGGTTTCTGAACAAACCTCCTTTGCTCTGTTCCATAGTGACAGTACAATTCCTTGTTTAGTGCTTCTTGTATGATTGGATGTATATGCCAAGTATTTTCCAGTGTGTGTTGGTTTCCTATATACTGATGTTTTTACTTTGCCCTGAGGGAGTCTTGTTACAAGAACATCCAAGAATGCCAATTTTTGTTCTTGTTCTGCTTCCATCGTGAAATTAATTGTAGGAGATATGTTGTTAATGTGCATCCAGAAAGACTGTAATTTTTCCTTGCCATGTGGCCATACTACAAATGTATCATCAACATATCGAAGCCACACTTTAGGCGGACATAGAGTAGTATTTATGGCTGTTGTTTCAAGTTCTTCTATGTAAATGTTGCTGAGCAATGGTGACAGTGATGATCCCATGGCCATCCCTCGATTTTGTTGGAAGAATTCTGAGTTATATTGAAAGTATGTTGTTGTTACACAGAATGTTAATAACTCCATTATACTATTAATAGGTAGAACTGTTCTACTTTGTAGACTGTTATCGCCATATAGCCTTTTCCTTACAATAGACAATGCTTCATCACAAGAAGCACTAAACAAGGAATTGTACTGTCACTATGGAACAGAGCAAAGGAGGTTTGTTCAGAAACCAGTGATTTGGAAAAAGAAAAGATTCACATAGAACAAATGCTTATGAAGAATGGTTATCCATCAGCAGTCATCAGAAAAACCTTCAATAGACAACAGAAAAAGACACCAAAAGAGGAAACAGTTATTGGTACAGTGGTGTATCCATACATATCAGGAATGGTGGACAAACTAAAAAGAATCTGCAGTCAATATAATATTAGAACTGCTTTCCAAAGCCATACCACACTTCGAGGAATGCTTACTTCCACTAAGCCTAAGTTGGAAATGCTGAAGAACAAAAACTGCATCTATGAGATACCATGTGAATGTGGAAGAAAATACATTGGTGAGACCTGTCGGCCTGTTGAACAACGATTGAAGGAACACAAACTAATGGTTAAAAGGGAAAAAAAAACAGATGTGTCTACCATAGCAGATCATGTAATAGCATAGATAGATTTTAAGAAAGAACAGTTTAAATGAGTGCCAGTAGGTTGAGTGTATTTAAAGTTAATATCATTTGACTTCCTAAGTAATTGATATTATATAAGTTCTCATTCCAAAAATAGAATAAAGATAATTGGGTATCAGAGAATTAGGCCCCAAGTAGTATCACATGACTAATATTACAAGAAATGTATTATGGATCCAGCTTTGTCACTTCCAGTGCTCAAACTTTCTATCAACTCTTGAGCAGTAAATTATTTGATGATGATGATTAATATTATTATTACATAATTTTCTTCACAACAATTAGTTTAATTTATTTTTATATTTAAATTTATTTACAGATTTTTGTAACAAAAGATAAAAAAACTGCATAATTACGAAATCATGCAAAATATCCTAATATGGAATCTAATTTATATATTAAAAAAAAAAATAATAAAAATAAATAAAACAGCTATTGCAAGGAAATTAAAGTCATTTATCATGTGACTTAATTTAATAAGCTTGTATAATATGTTTATGCAATGAGCATGCCAATGACTCTTAACAAGCTTTTCAGAACATCCTTATCCCCAGACCATTTTCTAGCTCTGGCTTTCATCAGTGAAGTGCTAGGATATTCAAGCATTAGATTTAAAATATCAGGTCAATCCCAGCTCTTTATCCAATATTTAACTATTAAGTAGAAAATCTGAAATTTTCAGACATTCATGTATCTTCAAATCCAGCTATCTAACTTAAACAGCCATATGGGACTGAACTAAATTCAGATACCCATATATTAATAACTTTAGCAATATAAAATCACCAAAACAAATCAAGTCATATATCACATGATTTAATTTAACTTAGTTCAGATTAATATGGCTATTTAAGTTAGATAACTGGATTTGAAGACGTGGATGTCTGAAAATTTCAGATTTTCTACTTGATAGTTAAACATTAGATAAAGTGCTGGGCTTAACCTGGTATTTTAAATCTAATGCTTGAATATCCTAACACTCATTGATGAAGGCCAGAGCTAGAAACTGGTCAGGAGATAGGGATATTCTGAAAAGCTTGTTAAGAGCTATTGGCATGTTCATTATATAATATTTGTAATGCAAGCTTATTAAATTAAGTCACATAATATATTACTTCATTTCCTTGCAATTAGTTATTGCTCTTAAGGCTTTGGTGATTTTATATTGCTAAAGCTATTAATATATGGTGTATCAACTTAGTTTAGTCCCATATGGCTATTCAAGTTAATAGTTGGATTTGAAGACATATGGGTCTTTGAAAATTTCAGATTTTTTATTTAATAGTTAAACATTAGATAAAGTTCTGGGCTTGACCTGGTATTTTAAATCTAATACTTGAATAGCATAGCACTTCAATAACAAACCAGAGCTAGAAACCGGTCAGGAGATATGGATGTTCTGAAAAGCTTGTTAAGAGCTATTGGCATGCTCATTATATAATAAAACAGCTATATAAATATTAATAATAATCCTATTATATGTTTTAAACTTTTCTTGTGCAATTATAATTCAGATTTAAACACTTGTAAATGCAAACTAAGGAAAGCTAGAAAATACATAGTGAGCAATAAAAATAATCTAAAGTTCGATTTCAATGTAGTAGATAACTTCTAAATTTCATTATGAACCACAGCTTATTTGTCCAATTACAGCATTTATCAAATTTTAGCTTTTTTTTCTTCTCATGTGTCATAGCATCAGCCGGAAAGCGAACCCGCTAACCCGGGACAACTGCTTGTAAAGCAGCTGTCGCTAACCTCTCGACCACCAATGCTTGACAAAAAAAATTATCTTTGAAAAGGAATTATACCAAAATAACAGACAATATTTTAACTAAACCACGTAAGATTTTTATCTTTTAATTAGCCAATCTGTTTATCTAAAATTTAATTACATTTTATACAATAATGTTATTTTCACACACTTAATTATAAAATATCTTTACAATTGTTAATTAATAAATTATTTTGTTTTAAATTATTTTAAAATAAACAGAATTAATATTGCCATATACATTTATTCATGCATATACTTATATATATATATATAACTTCAGTTTAGTAAAATGTAAACCTTTAATTTAAAAATTCCTATCAAATTTTCAAATTGTAATACATGAATTATTTATATATATATCACTTCAATATATATTTATATTTCTGCCGTATATGTTGTTTTTATTATTTATTATAATTTATATGAAAAAACAGCAAGATGGACTTCATTAATTTATATTTTCGACAATATTTAAAAAATATATAAACAAATAAGCAAGTAACTCAGTAGTAAAACAGAAGACAATGGATAAAAGTTTATTGGTTCAAATTATAATATGAAAATTTCATTGAAACAACTCACAATTATCATAAATCTGATGTCAAAAGCAAGAAATTAATCTAATAATTACATCAAAGGCATTTTGATGTTATTCTATTTCAATACTAACCAGTTTCTCATTAGATAGGCTGCATTTACATATAGTTTATTATTTTTCTGATACTCTTAGTACATTGACAATAGATCAATCATCTCATTGGTGATCATCCTCACTTTTTTCACCATTAACCTTTCTAAATGTTATAGAATTTTTTAATACATTAGATCATTTCAGAATATGATTAAGCAATTAATATTTTCTTATACTTTATTTAGTTTTCACTATCACATCTATACTTAAAAAACCATAAAAATTAGGGAAAGAGGAACGTAAATATATACAATCTTCTCTTCTTCGATGAAATAATAAAATTTTCCCTAAGATTGCTTATCATATACATATATATGTTAACATTATTTTGTTGATTGTAAGCTTGAATAATAAATAGATAACAAACAATAAAACTATTATATTCTTGTAATGTGATTTGGTTTCAAAACATTAGGCTGCTTTTGAATTCCGGGTTTAAAAACAAAGTAGCTGTATAAGAAACCAATAGCCACATTTGTAAAATGGGCCCTACTCTAGTAAATAAATCCCAAGCAATTAACGATTTACAAATCTAATACAAATTTTTTTCACTACCTAGAGTTAAGTTTAACTAATCTTAACTCCAGGTGATATAAAACATTGTAAACATTAATTAGTGAATACTTATTTTAAAAAATGACTACTGTGTGAGAAGTACATTCAGTCCAGAAAGTTCAAATGCAATAGCTCAAATTTCTTATTAATAAAGGTTATGAGTGAAAAAATTAACATGGAAAAAAAGACATGATAGTATTGAATGTAGATACAATAAAAACCCCATCTGATATTTATTGATTAGTCAACTTTACAATAGATGTTTCTGGAATAAAGTGATGAGAATTATTCCTAATAAGGATATATTTAATATAAGCAGAGATAGTCTTGTAATGTTTGATGGTATACATAATAACTTACATGATTATTATCTACAAATAATCTATTTCAAAAATTGCTTCATGATAATGATAATTAGTAGAAAAAATTTCAAAGACAAACAAGCCACCTCCAGCCACCCCAAAACCAGTATGTGCCAATTACAGGCAAGGTGTGGATGATCATATGGCAGAAGTCCTGCAATATAAAAAGATTATGAACAGGAATACTTTTAATGATTATCTTCCCTGTGGGGTCACACTTTACATAGGTAATGATTCATAAGATATAATAAAGAGTACTATGAAAATGAATTTTAACATAATATTCTAGGTTTATTAAAATCTATAAATTAAACAAGGTGCTAAAATATATTGTATCAATATATTGTGATAAAAACTACTATAAATGATGAATGATATTGTTTGGTTGTAATTTTTTGAGCCTGATTACTTGGCCTATCTTCAAATAACCAATGCATATCTTTCAATTATAACTGTAACAAAATAAACTTTCCAATAGGGATAGAAAATATTTTTATTCCATAATTCCAAAATTAATTTGGGTTCTAAATTCTTGCAAATAAAATAGATGATTGCAGGAACATAATTTCAAATTGAAGATACAGAGGCTAATATTCTATGTTACTTTTATACTCTGTATTAAACACAATTAACTATGAATAATATTAAATAAGTTATGAATTACGATTGACTTAGAATAATGTTGAATTATTTCTGCAATGGAAAATTTACTTCCAACAGACTATTTAAAATCTATATTATTTAAAACTACACATAATAATTATGATAATGATTGCATAAGAGCTTGACTTTTGTAGGATAGATCAGTCCATAACCACATGTGTGTATGCGTATATATAAGTTGAAATATATTCAATAGGAAAAAGAAAATTTATAAAGTTTAGATTGTTGAACATTGGAAACACTGACATAATTTAATAAAATTTAAATATTGCAAAAATTCATTGTAAAAAAAAAGTTACTAAATATGTAATGATAAAATTAATGTTTTTATTTATTTACTTATTACACAATATATATTTAAAAATAAAATAACTCCAAACAAGTTAGAGACTTGAACAAAGAGTTATTCATATAATTGGGTATAAAATATATAAGAAATAAATGTACAAAGGTTAATAGAATAATAATAGAGATTAAAAAAACTTGTGTTAGGGATTGACTAATTAATTTCTGCCCCCTCCCCCATGCTTTTATTTCAAATTAAATCTAAAAACTCCAATAGTGGTTAAGAAATAATTATTTTATTTCTTTTTAGTGCAAAGTCAATAAAAATATTTAATATAAAAGAATATCTTTTATTTTTAAGTTTTTAATATTGGCACAATAAATGAAAATGTAAAACTATTGTACTTAAAAACTGACTGAATACTTATAATTGATATATATATATATTACTAGATATTTCTGCTATAAGTTAAAATATATGCCCCTTATATATCAAATTGAGTATGTGTACATAATAATACATGTGTATATACTGTATATAAACATCACTTAATCACATCATTTTTCTTTAAATCAATATCATACATATAGTATATGTATGTCATTAAATATTTCTGCAGTAACTTAATATATATAATCAATGTATATATCATATTTAGTATGCGTACATAATTATATATATATATATAATAAATCAGTAAGTACATTTTTGAGTTAAAAACTGTTTGATAGTTTTTATTTTAAAACAAGTTGTTTAAAAAAAGCTAAAGATGAACACATCATTGTTTTAAATAATGATCCCAAGTTTCCTTCTTTAGCTTTTTGTGACTGTTTTACATGATCACAAGTTTATTAACTTTTTTCAAAAAACAATTATTTTAAAATAAAAGCTATCAATTTTATATCGAAAACATAGTTATACATATTAAATGTGATAAATACATTGTTTAAATTGGTTTAAAAATATTACATTAAAAGGGAAAATATCTCTATACTACCCTCTTGAGAGTATATTTAAAACAAATCAAAATTCTAAGAATAACTGTTAACTGCAATATGTTAATTATTGAATATTTTTAATATTTCACAATCTTTCCATATCTACTGAAAATCTAAGTGTTTCAAATGGATTAGAATGATATAACTTAGTTATAATTCTATTATATTTAAATATATTAAATCTTTATTTTAAAATTTCATTCCAACTTGAAAAAATATCAAAACTTAACAAATTAACTAAGTGACAAACAAACAAACAAACAAACTGATTTTCAACTTCAGTAAAAGCATTTAAAAATAGTTACATTCACTATGATAATCAATGTTGCAAACATTTTTTTAATTATAAAAAATAACTATTAAATTCCAAGAATAAATATACATTAATCAATTGCAAAGCATACAGTGCCACAATAAATTTACAAGAATAATGAAAATATTTTACATGCAATATGATAACCAATATTGCAAACATTTTTTAAATAAAGGAAATGGTATATGAGCAACATCTATTGAATAAACAGCAACAAAGAAATTAAACAATATGACATCATTGCAACTGAATTGTCTATGATTACTTTCCAAAGTAAAGTTTAGTAATGCCAACTGAAATTTTTTGGCTAAATGAGTTTTGACAAAGAACATTTTAGAAAAAGAAACAATGATGATAGACAGCAACACAGTCTACATTTATAAAGCTTAATAACATACAATATATAAGAATTATCATAAATGTTATATACAGAAATCAATCTGAGTCTACCAAAAGTGCTGCACACACTATGACTTTGTAAGATACATAATGAACATAATAAGTCAACAGTAAAATCAAAACAAATATAAATATTACAAGACAATAATACACTTTGATAATAAGCAACCTAAATAATCAGAAAAATAGATCTAAGAAAGAATTTTATTAAATAGTACAACAAATAATTTATCTGGCATAATCAAAAACATAGCTAAGCAATGTGACTTGACCAAAATAATCTAGAATCAAATAAATACCAACCTAATAACAATAGTCATCAACAAATACCATTTCAATGAGTCTTCTTATGTTTACTATAAATGAAGATATTAGATAAATATGAAGAATATTTATAATAAAAAATACCTCTTATTTTAATATGATTCCCTGTTACACGTTTAGCAATAAGCCAGTTACTAATTAATGACAAATCCTTATCAATCATTTATTCAAGAACATTATGTTGTAAATATTTTTTTAATTATTATTATTATAGAAATAGCTATCAAATTCCAAAAATAAATATACATTAATCATATGCAAAACATACCGTGAATAAAAGAGCAAAGGTTAAAAAAAATAAATAAATAAAAATATTTACATGCAATATGATAGCAAAAATTGCAAATATTTTAGGAAATAGTTATCAAATTCCAAGAATAATTGTGCATTAATCGATTGAAAAACATACAGTGAATAAATTTACAAGATTAATACAAAAATAATTGAATGCAATATGATAGCCAATATTGCAAACAGTTTTTAAATATGGGAAGTGATATATATATGAGGAACATTTAGTCAAAGAATTAAACAATATGACATCATTATACCTGAATTATCTATAAATATTTTCCAAATTAAAGTCTGGTAACTGTCAATTGAAAATTTTTAATTAAATGAGTATTGGCAAAGAATACTTTGTGATATAAAAAGAAACAATGATGATAATCATTATTCTACATTTACAAATTCTTAATAACAGACAATATATAAGAATTATCACAAATATTATGCACAGAAATCAATTGAGTCTACCAAAAATAAAGCACACAATATTATTTTGTAAAAATCATAATGATGATATGTAAACAGTATAATCAACCCAACTAGAGATATTACAAGATAATACTCTTTGATAACAAGCAATCTAAATAATTATCAAAATTGATCTAGGCATGAATTTCAATAAATAATCAAATAAATAATTTAGCTGGAATAACCAAGAACATAGATAAGCAATACGATGACTGATTATAATCGAGAATCAATAACATTCTAATAATAACAGTAACACTAGCATAAGTCATATACTATTGCAATGAGTCTTCTTATATTTACTATAACTAGAGATATTAGATGAATATGAATAATATTTATAAAAAATGATATCTTTTTATCTCTTATTTTAATATGATTCACTGGTAGACAGTTGAGCAATAAGCTAGTCAGTAATTAAGGACAAATCTTTATCAATCACTTATTTCAGAATATTATACAACGCAACATCAAAAAAGTTGTAATATTATCATCACTGAGTCCAAAAATAAAGCAAAAATAATATATGTCCAAATATAGACCCCTGTGGAATTCCATGATTGATCAATTTAAAATCATTAACAATGCCATAAATTTGGCTTACTGTTATACGTTTTTTAGATAGCTTTAATCATGAAGTAAAATGATTTCAAAACTATATGAATATAAACAATGCGGAAAAATCTTACCATGAATAGAGTCAAATATTTTAGACAAATCCAAATTTACAGCTACAGTCTTAAGACCATTATCCAATGGAGATGTTAAATCATGCATATTATTACAAAGAACCTCTAAAGTATTTTTTCTAGCAACAAAACCTAACTAATACACAGAGATCACTTTGTACATATTCAAGGATAATACCTCTTATCTTTGATTCTCATCTCATGATTGAAATGAGTCCATAATTGCTAGTAACTAATGAATTACCTTTTTAAAAAATGGCATAATTGTACTAACTTTTAAAAAAATAAAATAAGTGATTTAAAGTCAGTACAAAACAAACGTATCTTTATGAATTTTTGAGATTAAATTGTCTAAGCTGGAAGGGGTGAACATTTTTTAAACAATCAATTGAATTTGATTATTGAATATCAAAAACATCCAATAAAAGAAAGAATAAAAAATAGACTCAAAAGCCAACTCACTAATAGAAGATACTGCTCATGGCTTCTTTTTTTTTTCATATGTCAAATGCGTTGACTGGGAAGCAAACCTGGGCCAACTGCTTGGAAGACAGCTATGCTAACCACTAGGCAACCAACATTTGATGTTCATGGCTTATTTGTAAATAAATTATTAAAAAGATCAACATATTTTTCATTGCCATATACTTCTAATATATTATCACTATTTTAATGAAATTTAATTTGATTAAAAGATTTTTTTTAATCAAGGAATTAATTGTTTTCCATTTCAGATAAGTACTTTTATTACAAAGAAATTCCCTATAATAAAGTGATTTACTTTTTTTTAAATACTAGATTAATTTTCTCAATAAGTTGCTTTAAAGCAATCAAATTATCATCAGCATGTTTTATATGCTTTCTTAAATTGATTTTTTCAATGAAATGATCCATTATCCATGGAGAATGCTTTCTATTTTTTATATTAAAGAATTTAATACAGTCACTATCATTTAAGGAAGTACAAATATTCTGAAATGGTACAAAAGACCATATTTACATCAACAAAGCCAAAATAATAATTCCAGCATTGATTGGATAATAAATTCTTTAATTTGACATGTGATTAATAAGCAAAAGATACTCAGAAATATTATAAGCTTCAGTTCATTTCAAAAGAATTGCAGAATCATTCTTAATGATTAAATCAGAAAAGCCAGATTCATATTTAAAATTCTAATCAAGTCTAACAAATACATAATCAAGAATAGATTTAAAATGTGGCATAAATGGGTAAGTAAAAAAAATTAACTGACTAAAATCATAACCCTATAATAAATCCAAGTTTTTAATTGGTAAATCAATATTCATATCACTATTTATGATGACAGAGAATGAATATAAATTAGAAAATAATGTATCAAATTCATCAATAAAATATATAATGGAATCACTACATGATTTATATATTACAATTAAAGAAAGATGTCCATTAGGAAAATTGAATGTAAATCATATATGTAGATTCATTGGTAAGCATTGGAATATAATAAATAAAATTTAAACCAGTTTTTATTTAAATCATTATGAATATGAATATGATAATAAAAATGTTAAAGATCCAAGATTCAGATAGAAAATAACATTATAAAATCCTAATAGAAGATCATTTAGATGTATGTTGAATTCATCAAAATGAGTTTGAATATAATGAATACACACATGAAATTTTTTAAAATCTTTTTTGCAATCAAGAAAAAAATTATATCACATATTTGGAAATAAAATTGCAAAAGTCAATGATTTAGTGTCATTTTTAATTAGACACAGGCTGAATCAATACCATTTTTGATATGGGCCAAACTGTTTTAAATAAATGCTATATTTTGTTTAATCGAGTATCTTTTACTTTGTCATCCAAAAGAAATGTTCAGTGGTCAAAGAAATCTGGAGATTAAGTAAACATGCTGGCTATCATTTTCTAAGGATAAAATCTCAGGCACCACAACAGATTTTCTCTTACATAAAAATTATTTAGCCATTTCATGAAAAGTAAAACAAACATCAACTCTAGGTTTCTTTTATTTAATTCTTGAATGAAATACATGTTTTAAATCACTATTAGAAAAACATTCAACTTCAAACTTATCTGCCATTTTGGAAATGATCTATGGCAAATCTTTTTATGAGAAATACCTTGTAATTCAATTTCAATATCCATATGTTGTTTTTAATGAAGACATCTTTATCATATGTAGTGCAAGCACCAGACAAACAAGTAATTTCCTTATTATTCCTATCAACATTTTGACTCACAATTTCATAATCAGTCTACATTTTCAAAATGATTTGTATAGGTCATGATGAGGCATTATGAATTACTTTTGCAATAATTACAATTTATTCACAATCTGTTGCAGAACAGAGTTTGGTGAGCCATTTCATATAATAGTAGAGTTTGAATCCACATTATAAGTAGAATCTCTACAAAAAGAACCCCAGACTTTTTTGAATAACCTATAAGTCTTTGCTGTTAACATTGAAATGTGAATTCCATGTTACCATTACAGCCTTGGCAATAAATATAAATTGTCATAAACATTCCACATAGTCATTATAAATTATATTCTAAATCAAGTATGATGTAAAACCACCAAAACATCATATGATCACCATTTCATATGCTTATACATGCTGTTAACAAAAGTAATGTGATGTACTGTAGCTTTTCCTTAAACGAAGTCAAGAATCTCTCAGCAATTATGCCCAGAGAAACCTGTTACCTACTATATTTTACATTCCCCAATCTAAGTTTCCCCATATTCTGCTCCATCCCATTTCCACAACATAATCTTTGTCAACTCTATGGCCTTTATATCTAAATCCCCTTTATCTTTTCCCAAACCCAATATAAAAACCAATAATCCACTTTCTGTATAATCACTTTTTTCATATTTATTCTTCCATAGCTTCATTATATGCATCCTTTCTGTTTTCAAGCAATTTACATTCAATTAACAGATGCCTAATATTTTCTATTCCTTCCTTACATAATTTACAGACTAAATCACCCATATTTATCCATTTACATGTATATTCTCTTGTTGCTAAAGATCCCATTCAAGGCTTAAACAATAAACTACTTTCCTTACTATTATCATATATTAACTCGTACCTAATATCCTGTATATTTCTATATATATTTAAACTCTTTTTACTCTCCATACTAGTTCTCCATCTCTATAACTTCCTATTCTTTATTAATAAATCTATTCTTTTATCCCATTTCTTACCACTATAACCCTCAACAATCTTCCTAACACAATCGTCCCAACTTTTGTACAAATATACTGATATAAATTATTTACCCAAATCTTTTGCATACCACATTACCTTTCTCACCCATCTTGTGGCCTGCCTTTACTCATAACCCAATTAAATAATATTTTGGCTATTCTTTTATTATCCATAAACTGCAATCTACCAAACACTTTCATTTTACTTTTTACATCTCTCATATAAAAACTTGACTATCCAATTTCTCCTTGAATTACCTCCCTTGCTGTCCATACATCTGCATCCAATGCATGTCTTCCTACTTCCCTTTGAACTTTTTCTAAGTAATTTAATACCCCTTTACTAACACATAATGCATCATTACCATATGTTAATCTTGCTACTGCAATTCCCTTCCATATAATTCTAGCTACATCATATTTATTATATGAAAGCACTGTTAGTTTATTTATCAATTCCTTTCTTTTCTTTGCTTCATTTATCAATTTTTTCTCCCATTCATCCAAATAATTTTTCTGATTACTTAAAATAATTGCAAAATAACTATATTTATTCACCACACTTAATATCTCCCAATAAAAATTCTACATCTTCTCTTTCCCCAGTATTAAACATCAGTATATTTGATTTTTCTTCACTAAATTTAATTCTCATCTCTTTACCCACCATTGCACATGTCCTCAGCATAACTTCCATCCCACCCCATTTTTAATTTTAACTGATTCTATATTCCCTAATTGATATATATATAATAATTATTTTCATATAATTTTTTAATAATATCTACTAAAGCTTCATCCATTCCCAAATTTTCTAAACTTATCCATAATCTATTTCTATTTACTCTATCATATGCCTTCTCTATATCTATAAAACTCATATATAACTGTTTACCTGAATTCCTACCCATATCCATAAGTTGTGTAACTACAAATAAACTATCTCCTATATGCCTATCTAATCTAAAACCTCCTTGCATTTCTCCCACTACATTATTCCCTTCCACCCATTTTACAACTCTTCTATCCACCATATATGACAAAACTTTATATAAAACTAATGTTACAGCTATCGGTCTATAATTATTTGAACTTTCTATGATCCTTACCCTTTCCTTTAAATAATAAACTTACTCTTGTATTACTCCAATTACTTGGGAAAACTCTATTCTGTGCCATGTTATTAAAACAGGATAATAACTTTACTTGTGCCCTATATCCCAAATTCATTACCATTTCTGTTGCCCATCCATCTAAACCTCTTGCCTTTCCACTTTTCAATTTCATCTCTACCTCATTCAGTTCATTTTCTGAAAACCTAATATTCCCATTATTATATGCTTTCATGTTTTCTATCACTCTATCCTTCACATCTAACATCTTTTCTATATTCATTACATATCTATTTAAGATTCTCTCTAAATCTTCTCTAGAGCTACATTATATTCCTTCATTATCTAGTAATACTATCTTTCTCTCTTCTACATTTCTCCTTTTAATATAATTCCAAATTTTTTTACTCCCATTTCTTCCACTTTTATTAATATTCTCCAACAATTTACTATTCAATTTCATTCTCTCTCTATAATTATCTATTTTAGCCAACTTCTTCTTTTCTAAATACTTTTCCCATTTAGCATCAATATGTTTTTGACTTTCCTTGTTGTTAATAGCACATTTATATTCTCTGCATGCTTCTTTCTTCTTTTTTACACTTTTACTAATTCTCATTTTTTAATTACTTTAATTTTTCTAAATATTCTCACCTAAGGCCCTATTTGCCACTTTTTCTACTTCTTTGCACCAGTCCTTATACTCATCCCCACCTAACTCTTCCATAATTTCTTTAACTTGTATTTTATACTCTTCCAACTTATTCTTATTATTCACTCTCCATCCACATCTTTCACTATTATTTCTACTTTTATTTCTATTCTCCAACACATTACTAAACATTTCAATTACAATGAAGTTATGTTCACTAGTGCATACTTTTTCTTCATTATCAAACACCTTAATTTTCCATATTTTATACATTCCAAAATCTCCATACAGTAGTGCCACCAAGGGCAAGCCTTTGTAATCAATAGATGCAGGAAAGTGTTTGTGCATAGAATCGAAGGCTCCTTACTGATGAAATTCACAGATAAAAAACTAGTCTGGAGATGCTGGATGAGTAGATGCTAGATAAGGATTTTATGCACAAACCTTCCTGAATCCATTGAGTACCAAGGCTTGCACATGGTAGCACTACTGTATGGAGAGTTTGGTATTCTTATTACAAATATGATGTGATAGAAAACCAAGATAAAAGTTAAGTAGTAGTAGTAGTAGTAGTAGTAGTAGTAGTAGTAGTAGTAGTAGTAATAATAATAATAATAATAATAATAATAATAATAATAATAATAATAATAATAATAATAATAATAATAATAATAATAATAATAATAATAATAATAATAATAATAATAATAATAATAATAATAATAATAATAATAATAATAATAATAATAATAATAATAATAATAATAATAATAATAATAATAATAATAATAATAATAATAATCTGTTAAATAACAGAAATAATAAAAAATAGATCACACAGTGAGAGACCTACAAAAGCAATAATAATAATGATGTTGAAATAGACATTTTCACCAGACAATTTTTAAAAAATAACAACTATAACTACAACAAAAAGCAATAAAAATAAAAGTAAGGTAGGAGAGAAAGTGCATGGAAAATCATTTTTTATATTGGTAGATATTTGTGTCATCAATAATATTTTTTTAAAACTAATTATAAAGTCATGGTATAATAATATTAACTATAAAATGACTATTAGAGATTTTTTTAAAAGTCCAAAAGATTTTAAAATGACAAATATAATGTTTTTGTGTTTTATATTATTTATATTTCAACTTTTGATGAAATTAGTTTTAAAATCACATTCACTCCCAAAGACAATCGATTCCCTCAATTCCATGGACTCCTTCTGGCTATTACAAATAGGTTTCTACACTTAAATGACATTTAATGCTCTACTTAACCAAAACTGCTGCTTCTATATATAATATCAAATGATATAAGTACAATAAACAAAATCCACTAGAATAATTCTACAAAATTAAAAATGTCTATATAAAATTAGTTCCTTTGCTATAGCCAGCTTATAGTGATTTCCTCCATATTAATGTATTACTACTTGAGATGGCAGTATACACCATAAGCTGGCTATATAAATAATTTTATATAGGCATTTTAACTTTGTAGAATTATTCTACTAGATTTTGCTTATATATATATATTGTACCGTTTATTTAGATAGGGTGCAAATATATTGGCATTTGGTAAAAGCTAAAAAATAAAAGTAAATTTAGATTTTTTTTTTGACTATAATTTCTTTTTTTTTTTTTTTAAACGTACAATGAAAGTTAAATTATTCTTTCGTATTTTTTTTTATGTAATTAGAAATAAAAGTAGAATTGGAAAGAACAAAAGAATTCCAAAAGTAAAATAAAAAAAATAAGCTAAAAGAAAAATATTTTAGCTAATTAAAGAATTAAAGATGGCTGAAAGATTTGCTAAAAAATGAGAAATTTGTAATTGAAAAATGAGTAAAGACCGTACAAGATTATGAACCAAAAACGCCATGATAATAGCATGCGCAGAAGTCTGAAAACTGGGCCTCTAGTATAAAAGGCAGAGACCAGTTTGAAGAATGTCTTGTTTTGTTTGCTTCTCTAGTTAGTCCTGGATAACAATAATATGTCCAGGATCACTGCGCTGAAATAATTTGGCATGTCGGAGTGAACCGGAGCTTCTGTGGACATCGTGCCTGAAGATGTACACCAGAAAAGCCTTCGTGACCGACTAGGAGAATGGACCACAAGATCAAATAATAACCAAAAGGCCAAGCTCATTCTACCCAAAAAACTATGCATAGTTATCTACTACTGAATTCACTAAACTTACTGGTAAGTTATACTTCGTTATTCCTGATTGTGACAAATTTAACCATTTTACAAACAACTCGTAAAAAAATAAGCTTATAATAGGATCCCGATATAGACTTTCGTGTTATTGTTCAAGAGACTCTTGTTTTCCCCAGAACTTTTTAATTAATTATTTAACTATTATTTTTTTATTAATGTTTCACGTCTGAATTAATGTGAGTTCTCTCCAATTTAGTTGATTAATAATTTCATTTAAACATTTTAATCTATTAGAATAAAAATATTTTTAATACCAATTTTCATTTGTACATTATTAATATTTATTATTAAATTTATTATTAGTTTAGTAAGATTTAAAAATGTAATTTACCTTTGCCAATATGTTTGAATAAGCCCAGGAATAATAATCTTAAAAAAAATAATTCTCGTTACGGTATGATGCAATATCGATTAGTTTAAAAGTATTTTTCTCTTTTATTTGTGAGATGTTATATGACGATTTCAGCGGATTCTTTAGAATAAAAGGATTCTGGCACCCATATTAAATAAATTAAAAGCTGATTTCATCGATAGCATAATTCTCAACAATTACTAGGCCGAGTTGATCAGGAAATGTAGTTATGTTAATAGAAATAGAAATACAACTTTCTTCTTTTTGACATAACTTGATCAACTCACGCGCAGTTTATATTAGTGTGTAGAGGCCTAGCAAAACGGAAAACTTTATAATATATATAATAAAAACAAATGCTGAGATAGTCTATTAAAAGGCCAATTTACATATTCATAAATGAATAGGACCATTCTAACAATAAAAAAAAATAAAGAAAAATAGTAAACAAATTAAGGAAAATCTGCAATTAGTATAATATAAGAACAGCTTTCTGGAGCCATACCACACTATGAGGAATTCTAACATCTATAAAGCCTAAACTTGAAATGTGGAAAAGAAAAACAGCATCTATGAAATACCATGTGAATGTAATTGAACAGATATTGATGAAATGGGTCATCCCATTGAAAAGTGTTTGCACAAACACAAACTGATGATTAGAAAAGAGAAAACAGATGTGTCTAAGGTGGCAGACCATGAATGTGCCAATGAACATATGTTCAATTGGGGAAAATACAAAAATATTGGATAGAGAAGAAAAGATAAAAAGAAGAAAATTTAAAGAAGCTGCTCACATGACAATGGGAAAAAATTCCATAAGCCAACCTAGTGTGACTATATACAATGTATGGAAACCACTAATCAACATTGCTCATAGGAAAAAGTAGAGAAATCAGGAGAACCTTACAGATAATTATGTGAAATTTCTACAGACTGTTGCCTTTGGTAAGATGGCTCCGTTGGCTAGAGTGTTACCTTAAAATTCAATACTCAAGAATCTAAGGGTCCAGGTTCGAATCCCATGCTAGTACTGTCATTGGTAAGGTCAACAACGCCTGAAGAAGAGGAGAGAATAATACTTCTCAAAATGTTGTGCATATACTAATCTGTTTGATGTGCTATTACTAACAGTTAAATGTATTTGGAATATTTAAATAAAAGTTAAATTTTTCTAAAGACATTCAATATTCATATTAGATTATGGAAATAAGTTTAATATAAAAATACAACTAGAACACCATCATCACAAACCTTTAGGAAAACAGTATGTATTCAGTAGAGACCCAATACTACATCAAACTTTACACATTATGAAAAATTGTCTAAAACTGGCCAAAGTAGAAAATCATTTAACTTTCTTATGTAAATGTAAATCTAAAGAGATAATTCCTAAACGTTTGTAACAAAACCTCCAATTCCCTCTCAGAGAGTTTAGAAAATTACTCAGAGAGCAAGTAAAGCTCTGTTAAGAGAAAGAATAAATGCTCAAAGGTTTTCTAAGTATTGAACAATGCATTCCATTAATAATTTAGAATGTTTTCTAAAAAAAAATAAACTTACTGATGAAGACTTCATGAAAATTTCTCAAGCAGTAAGAAAATCATATTCTACATTACAGGGAAAAATAAAAGAATGCCAAAAGAAAAAACTTGCTGACCTACCTGAGCATATCAAAAACCATAATATTGTACCAAGCAATGTACCAACTTCAACTGTTAAAAATCTCAGTTCTAAACACCTAACAGATACTGAAATTTCTATTCTTGAAAGAGGATTAAACTTTGCCATAACACCATCTAATATCCCTTTATTAGATATAATGGCAGGCACTGAGAAAGTCACTCAAAAATTGCCTTTAGAAGAAGCAGCAGAAGTACACTGGAGAATTAAAAAAACACTTGACAAGCAACAAAAATTGAAGTCAAACATATCCTATGGTGAGAGGAACGCAATTAAATATCTCGAAGTAAATAAATTTATAATTATTCTCTCTGCTAACCAAGGCAATGCAACAGTTGTAATGGATACAACTGATTATTGACAACAGAATACAAGAACTCCTGACAGCAGGCCAATATAGAAAAGGGGCAAAAAATCCGATATGGAAACAAAGTTACAAGTATTACTCAGAAAGCATCACAGGTGTCTCAATGATTCAGAAAAATAGTAAAATATCGTATTTCAACAAAATTCCTCATCTTTATGGTCTACCTAAAATCCACAGGATCATGTGCCATTAAGATGTATTGTAAGTTCGAGAGATTCTCCATACCAAAATTTGGCAAGATTTCTTTTCAGTGTTCTAAATCCTTTGACATTCAAGACCCAGTCCTTCGTCAGGGATTCTAGACATTTTGTAGAATTAATAAAGAACATAAAAATTGAAAGAACTGACTTACTGGTAAGCTTTGAAGAGGAAAGTTTATTCACAAATGTAACATGTGAAGAAGCATTGTCTATTGTAAGGAAAAGATTAAATGGTGATAATAGTTTACACAAATCAGAACAGCTCTTCCTATTGATAGTATAGTGGAATTATTAACATTCTGTATAAAAACAATATACTTTCAATATAACACAGAATTCTTCCAACAAAATCAAGGAATGGCTATGGGCTCACCATTATCTCCCCTGATTAGCAATATTTACATGGAAGAACTTGAAACTTACCCATAAAAACTACTCCATATCCACCTAAAGTTTGGCTTCAGTATGTGGATGATACATTTGTTGTAGGACCACATGGTGAAGCACTGGAACAAACTTTCTGGAAACACATCAACAATATTTCCCCTTTCAATTAAATTTTACAATAGAATCAGAACAAGAACAAAAACTGGCATTCTTAGATGTTCTTATGACAAGACTTCCTCATGGTAAAATCAAAATTACAGTTTACCAAAAACCTACACATACAGGAAAATACCTAGTCTATACATCCAATCACACCAGAAACAAAACATGGAGTTACACTATCACTACAGACAGAGCAAAAGAAGTTTGTTCAGAAACCAGTGATTTAGAAAAAGAAAAGATTTATATAAAACAAATTCTTATGAAAAATGGTTATCCATCAGCTGTTAGTAAGAAAACGTTAAATAGACGAGAAAAGACAATTATTGGTACTGTAGTTTACCCATACATTCCAAAAATAGTAGACAAATTAAAGAAAATCTGCAATGAGTATAACAACAGAACAGCTTTCCATAGCCATACCACACTACGAAGAATTCTAACATCTATAAAGCCTAAACTTGAAATGCTGAAAAGAAAAGTATGAAAATACCATGTGAATGTGGAATAGATATTGGTGATACCAGTCATCCCATTGAAAAGTGCTTTCAAAAACATAAACTGATGGTGAGATGAGAGAAAACAGAAGTGTCTAAGGTAGCAGACCATGCATGTGCCAATGAACATATGTTCAATTGAAAAAATATAAAATATTGGATAGAGAAGAACATTTAAAGAAACTGCTCACTTGACAATGAGAAAAAATCCCATAAGCCAACCTAGTGTGACTATACATAATGTATGGAAACCACTAATTAACTTTTCTCTTAGGAAAAAGTGAAATCAGGAGAAATCTCATAGATAATTATGTGAAATTACTACTGACTGTTGCCTTTGGCAGGATGGCTGTTGGTTAGAGCGTTACCTTAAAATTCAATACTCAAGAATCCAGGGGTCCCGGTTTGAATCCCATGCTAGTACTGTCACTGGTCATGCCAGCAACACCTGAAAAAGAGGAGAGAATAATACCTCTTGAAACATTGTGCATATACTAACCTGTTTGATGTGCTGTTACTAACAGTTTAATGTATTTGGAATATTTAAATAATTAAATTTTTCTAAAAACATTCAATACTCATATTAGATGATAGAAATAGTCCAATATAAAAATACAACTAGAATGCCATCATCACAAACCTTCAGGAAAATAAAGAGAAATATATACTTCAAAATTTCTATTTTAATGCACATACTTCATATCTGATAAAAAGATAAATGATGACTTTATTTGTGTTTGAAATATGTCTACTACAAAAGAAGTTTCAAAATGTATCAAAAATATTGTATATGAGAGAAAAAAACTTTATAACAACTACTGAAAAACTTTATAACAACAGTAGTTGTTATAAACAGGTAGTTTATAGCACAGAAATTCATAAGAAGTTTGAGTTAGCAGAAATGACAGAATATGGTCGCAATCCATGGACTTTGAGCTTCAGAATCTGTCATTCTACCATCACATAAAAACACACAAGGCATTAAATTCCCCCATGTAAATGTATTCAATAAGAATAAATATATTAAAGTATAATAAATTTTAAAATTTATATATATGCTGAAAATAATGTAATGGAATGATCTCTAACCTAGTAAAAGATTAGTAAAATCCATTAATATATTGGTCTGAAGATGATCTTAAATGAATGAGTATAAAGAAAATGTAACAGTTGCAAATTCAGTTATAACAATAAATAAAGAGCAAAAAATGAGTTTTGCACAGACTATGCAAAACAATGTTTGAAGCAAACACATCCACATACATAGATCATAAGATGATACTGTATATCTTGCAATATTAGTTTTGACCTACAATAAGGTTTTCTCTTGAAAGACTCTAACACCTTGCCTAAGTATAGCTCTACTTATTGGACCACCAGCCAAAATTCTCTAATAAATGTCTTTGGGGTAATCGTTAAAACATAATAGTGTCTAACCTCCCCAAAAAGTAAATTCACATATATTATGAAGAACAGTATTTTATTTTAGAAATATTGATGCCATTTACACATTTCTCTATGCATACTAATCAGTGAAGAATTACTGAAGACTTTCTGATCTTGGCATTATATTTTTAAAATCTTAAAGAAAGTGCTATTTTTCAATGTCTATTTGCTACATCAATATGTCTCAAACAGCACTTCTAATACAATAGTTATCCTATATGCAAATAATCAAGATGAGATACTTAGGTTATTATTATATAGGATATGTGAGCACATATTTTCACATGAACCACCACTCTCCACACTATCTCATAACACTGATACACTTGAACACATATATGTTGAAAAAATAAATAATCACCAATATATGTATTTCATGCTAAACCAGCAATCATCAGTTGGTTCCAGATTACCTCTCTACACATTATATGCTATAAGTGCTCAGATATATATATTAAGATAACCAATCCTCATATTTTAATGGACAGGCTTCAATATACTCCACACTCCAACTCTTCAACCGTCCATCCAATTGAAAATCTGATGATGGAATACTCAAAGGCCATCCTGAGGCTGAGATTCTTGTCACATCCATGTTGACCTAAGGTCAATCTGACCCTCATGTACAGGACATAATACATTTAATACATATACAAGGGATAGGCAGACATCTCTACTATGTAATAACTGCAACACACAGGCTTATTATATATGTGTCTATATAAATATATAGGATATATGAGCACAGACTTACACACGACCCACCACTCTCCACACTATCTCATAACACTGATACACTTAAACACATGTATGTTGAAAAGATAAATAATCACTAGTACACGTATTTCATGCTAAACCAGCAATCATCAGTTGGCCCAGATTACCATCTCTACACATATATGCTATAAGTGCTCAGATATATATTAAGATAGCCAATCCTCATACTTTAATGGACAGGTTTCAATCTACTCCACACTAGGTTATTATTATAAAACACCTTACTTTTAACATGCTGAATGTAGCAGTTAAGATCACAACACTCCAATCCACCTTTCAATCGATTCACATTCCCAGAATAATAGAACATTTAAAAAAAAAACGTAGAGGTTACTTTTCTGGATAGAAAAAAAAAGGCAGAGTATTTATTAAAGAAGATAAGCAAGCTCTTCTAGATTCTGTTGATGAGACGAAAAGTACTGCTGACACAATTTTTGCTGTATTTAAGCTTTTTTATATATAAATTAGAAAAGAGGTCGGGGCATATCAAAGTACACGATAAAGATGCCAAACATTAGAATTAAGCACCACCAAGCATAAATAAAATTAAGCTAGTAAATTATTATTAAGACAAACAAAAGAAAAAACAATAGCAGTTTCAGAAATTCTTTAATTTTAAAAATTAATACTACTTTTTTTGTAAAAAAAAAAAAAAAGCTTTTTATTTATACAGTAATCTATTTCGAACAGAAATCCCACAATCCCAGAGATATTATTAAAGTTAGCGTTGATATCTCCCCATCGTCTTCCCCTCACACACTCTAGTCTCATTTGGATTGTTTTAATATGCTAATATTGTTTTAATTAGAAACATTAACTACAATTATAAGAGTAAGGCATAGTAATAATCAGAGTAAAATAAAGCCTCAATCTTCTTCTCCAACTAATAGCAAGCAATTACCCCACCCCCACCAAGAAAAAGGCAGCAAGTGTCCGATTATTATATACGCTAAGTGCAATATTCGAATTAATTAAGCAACTTTTCTTAATTGAATAAATGTTGCCATTAATAAGAAATGTAAAAAAAGAAGAAGAAGAAATAGATACAGGATCAACGATATTAAGTAAATTTATATATGCTAGAATATGTAAGGCAAAATGCGATTCTTGTGAGAGGGCAAAAAATAAATATTCTTGAACATTTTAAACTAACTTCAAACAGAAACCATATATATTTAAATATCTTTAATAAATACATTAAATACTCATTTGAAGATTGTAAAAGACCCAGAAAGAAACCACATGTGAGATGGGAGGATGAAATAAGAAAGTGTGCAGGGGTGATGTGGAGAAGAGATGCTAAAGATAGGAAAAGATGGATTGAACTTGGAGAAACCTTCATCCTGCAGTGGATTGATAATGGTTGATGATGATGACTCATTTGAAAAACAAGGATGATTATAAATTAAAATATATCTAGAAAAGCAGAAGCCACACACACACAAAAAAGTAGAGGTTTCATAATATATCAATAAAAAGCAGCGCAAACTAAGATATTAATCGTAGTAGATTGCTTTTGTTTGTTATGCAAGCATACTATTAAGTCTCAACATGATATCATATTCTTTAAGCTTAGTTAAAAAATTTCGGAAATTAAATAGATACTTCTTGATCTTTGCTAAGAATTGATTTTCATTCGTTTAATCAGCTAAAATTAATTCTAAAAGTAGTATGGCAAAAAACCCGATAAATTTAACGCGAATTAATTTCTTCGCAACTATATATATATTACATTCGTGGATTATGAAAAAGCATTTGATTCTATAAGCATTTCTTCGGTAAATAAAGCATTGACTCATCAAGGTATAGACCCAGGATATTGTCATACTCTGAAAAGTATTTATAAAAATGCAACAGCAACAATTAGATTACATAATACTAAAAAGATTAACATCGAGATGGGTGTACACCAGAGTGACTCCATATCTCCAAAATCTTTTACAGCAGTTTTGCAATAAGTATTTTGTGGATTAAAATGGGAAGCTAATGGAGTAAAAGTAAATGAATATTATTTAAGTCAATTAGATTTTGCAAATGATGTAGTTGTTTTTGCAAAAAATGCTTTTAGAGCTTCAGGAAATGTTGCCAGAGTCATCAGATGAAAGTAAGAAAGTAGGATTAAAGATAAGTGTTAAAAGACTAAAGTATAGTTCAATAGATTTTCTCAAAAGCAGAAAATAACGATTGATAATGATGAGTTAAAAGAAGTTAACAACTACAAATACCTTCCTCATATTATTACTCCACATGAAAACATAATGGATAAAATTAAACTTTAGTTGGAGTGCTTTTGCTATAAATAACTTAATTATTAAAAGGAAAATAAATTTGTGTTACTAGTTCTTACTTATGGATCTGAGACATGGACACTTAATAGAAGAGCAATACAGAGATTTCAGACCACTCAACAAAGTATGGAGAGATCCATGTTAGGAGTAACAAGAACAAAATGAAATACACAGGTGACAGGACAACAGGTATTATTGACACCATTGAAAGAATTATGAGATTGAAGTGGAGTTGGCTTGGGCATAGTGCTAGAAGAGATGATAAAAAATAGTTGAAATCTTAAACTGGATTCCAAAAAATTGCAAAAGGCCTAGAGAAAGATACCACAGGTAAGAAGGGTGGATGAAATAAGGAAGTGTGCTGAGGTGATGTTAGGAGAGGCTAGAGACCAGATAAGATGGATTGAACTTTGAGAGACCTTCTCCCTGCAGTGGATCATGATATATAAACCAGCACTAGATCTGCAAAATGACAATATTCTGTATCCCTCAGAAACGAATATTTCATGATTATGTGTTGAGGATGAAGGCCATTTATGGGATGTTAGTCGTTTGTCGTCTGCTTTACTGAGACTGTTTTGCATTGCAGTTTTTGTTTTAGAACAGCCTACAATTGCGAATAGAAACTGAACATTAATCACGTGGGGAAAGAGGATACTTCCATTTCATTGCCCATGGTTTTTTGAATAGATAGATAATATATATTTGCCAAAGAAGTAGCAGAGAGAATTGTAGTAGTTTTTGTAAAAAGAAAAATAATAATAACAGTGGTACTTTTTTTTTTATAACTTTGACCAATTATTTGATTTCATAATTAAACGCTGTTATTTGTAAACACGTATATGCATAATTAATACCACGCATATCAATTTACTATTAAAATAAATTATGAAAAATATAATGCATCAAAAATACATCAATTTTTTATTTAAAGAATAGAATACGTTATTAATTTTTTAAAAGAAAATGTAATTATATGTACATACATAGTGTATGTGCATACATTTAGAATACTGCTTTACTAATAGTTTTGCTTAAGATTCTATGTACATGTAGTTCTAAAGAAATTCCTGGTTAATCAAAATATTTTTGACAGGTGAATTTTTTTTTTTTAACCAAAAATGCCCTTAGAGTAGATAGATAGTTATTCAAGGAGAGAGCGTACATACAATCATAGCACACATAATAATAGGGATACATAAGTTATATAAAAAAACATCATGTCAATTTTTAATCAGCAACATCGAGATAAAATTTTTTATATACTTTTGGGATATTACATTCATCAAGCGTTGGTGGTCGAGAGGTCAGCACAGCTGCCTTGCAAGCAGTTGTCCCTGGTTAGCGGGTCGCTTTCTGGCCGGTGCTATGACACACGGGAGAAAAAAAAGAGATTTAATTAAGAAAAAAATGGAATGATCTATTTTTTTAAAAATTTATATCGATATGTATCTTATGATTATATGCTCTCTAATTGAATATCTGGGGATCTGTCCACTCTAAAGGCAGATTTCTAGTAAAAAAAAAATCTATATCACTAGTCAAAAGTATTTTGATTTACCAGAATTTCTTCAAAATAGAATTATATATATAAAATCTTAAACAAAACCATTAGAAAAGCAATATTCTAAACGCATGCACATACACTATACATGTACACACAATTACATTATTTTCTTTTAAAAAGATTAATAAAGTATTTTATTTCCTAATCAGATAAAAAAAATAAAAATTTGATGGTTGTTGATACAGTACATTTTTCATACATTATTTGCGATTATATATGTATAGCATTCAGTGTGTATAAATACTGCATTATTGATAAATTTAAAATTCTTCAATAAAATATAGTTTTTTTTTAAGAAATTCTCTGTAAGTCAAAATGTTCTAACAAGTGCTATAGGTATTTCCTTTCTAGAGTTAGCCTTAGACAAAGTAGTTTGCCACTGTAAACATTTTTCATGACACTTTTAGTTACATAAAAATGTATTTAAGAATATATTACAAAATTCGTGACTCACATGAAGTTATACAAACTAATATATGTGAGTAAAACAGTACAACTCACATAGTTAGAGTTTTATGGCATAAAACTTCTTCTGTCCCAACCAGTTTTTAGTTTATATAAATAAACTAAAAACCATAAGACTCTTTACTCTCATTAGTGACATGCCCTTTTACTACAATTTATATTGATAAATAAATATAATAGACATCAGATGGAAATACAATCTATGCCAGTTGACACTTATAATTGGTTTGTAATTTTCTAATTTTCAGTCAGACAAGAAAAACTGTTATAACAAGTTATTGTTATCAAATGGTAGTCATGTTTCCAATTAGAATTTTCACTTCCAACACTCAGCTGAGAATTTTTAAAAATCAATTCTAGGTGTTTGAGGTCAAACTCTGTATTTAAAAAAATATTATTAGAACTAGGCTAGTGGTCTTGAGGTGAACAGGACTTCAGATTCCTAAACAACCAACTAAGAGCTAAAATTTTAAAAATCCTAGTGATAAACAGCAGAATTACTCTTACTTGGCTGAAATTGTCAATGAATAATATTGATAATGCTCCATCTTTAAAAAATGATTAAGAACAATGTTTTAATGATCATTATTAATGTAGGCCTCTTCATACTGCTGTTCCAAGTCTACCAGAATAAAACACAAACGTGGCATTTACGATATATAAACTTACATTTTTGATTTTTTATAGACTGAGTAATATATATAGCTAAGTACTATATATTAATTTTAATCAATTATTTATAAAATATTAACCATAGAATCAAAGTACCTATGCATAAATATGTTATAGCATATTCAACTACTTTTACAAATGACATAGCTAAAGCCTAGTTATAAATAATTCTGAAATCTATTTACCAAGCCCATAGTATGTAATTAAATAGAAAGGATTTCACCTTTTCACATATGTCCTGTACTAATTTATATAAGCTCAACAAAGCTGTGTTGAGTACACAGAAACTCTCAAATCCAAATACACAAGATAGAGACTTTATAAAGATAAGAGTGGCATCTTATCTTTAAAAATTCTGATTTATATAGGCCAATCTGAAGCATTTTGGTTTGACAGAGTGAAAATGTTACTCTGTTCATCATATACAAAATCTTTCAATTTACTATGAGTTAATTTTAAAAATTACACAGCATAGTTGAATTTATATAAATTAGTACAGTGCATATGTGAAAAGGTGAAATCCTATCTGTTTAATTCCATACACATTATGCAATTGATAAATAAATTTTAGCATTATATAGTTTCTATTAATTTTTAAAATTAACTCGTAGTAAATCGAATGATTTCACATATATTAATATAAGTAATCAAAAAAAAATGAACAGATTAACATCTTTACTCTTTCAAACTAAGTTACTTCAGATTAGCATATATATATATATATTATAACGATCGAAATGAAAGTGGAGATCGAATCTAACCGCAAACTACGATATCTGCTCTACGGGGCACCATCTAGGCATTTAAACCTAGAAAAATTTATACAGTAGGCAGATACGCACTGTTAAGATTCCACTTTATTTAAATATTCAGATCGTTAGCCCAAGTCACTAGCTCAGTGGAGACGCAGAGATAAAAATCTATATCTTAATTTATATCTTAAATATAAATAAATAAAAGCCACTGCCAGAAATTAACACATAAAAATATTTATTTACGCACATATAAAATCATTCTAATTTGAGGAATAAGTTTAACATTTTAGATTTTATATTAACTTTTAATTTTACATTTAACTAAGTTTCAATGAGTTTAATATTTTATTTAGATAGTCGAGTATGAATAGACTACATAGACCTGCATTTGAAAAGAAAATATTCTATCCCTTATTTAACCTTAGGCCAAAAAATTTGCAATCAAACCGGCGCCAATCCATCTGATACATTTATGTATTCAATGTAGCATGAAAATACGACAACACAAAATACTATACTGTCAGGAATGTACATCTGATCAATAAGTAGAATTAGAGAAGACATTGTCTCTCCACCAACAGGAATGTCACATCTGTTGGCGAGTAGAACAATAAACATAAAACTCCATAGGAATGGATCGCGGTCCTTTGCCATCTTACAAACCCATCCATAGGCAAACAGAAGGTGTGTGGCGTATATACACAATCCTGCACATAGCGGATCTCATACTACATCTACTAATTACACAAATATATCCAATCCATTGAGCCAATTCAACTACGAAACGAATAACCTAAGATTACCCTCCCTTAATATAACTTTACAAAACTATATAGCCATTCATGCCCGACTTAAATTTAACATTTAGATACATTCGCACAGATAAATTTTATAAAATTTGTTTTAAAATGTTGAGTATAGATTGGCTGTACAGATTCCACGGTCAAAAACATTCAAATTAAACACAACCGATCAAAATACAAAGTCATCGATAACGTCAATTGTTGAGGAAATACAGAATACCCATTGGTATTCATCATAAGATACCACAGTGACATCGTTGACTTATATATTCTAATCGACTGTGAAAACCACAACATAATCAACTGCTAACGAATCCATGCAACGTCTATACCCAACTTAAATTTTATGCATTTCAATAATTTATACAATATATTAATACAAATAAAAATAATAAAATGGAAATGATTTTAGCAAACTTAACTATATAATTTTAAACAATCAATTATTAATTTGAAAATCAAATAAGAGTTCATTTTAAAATTTAGATTAGCTGAATCTTTAGAAAAAACAATGACGAAAGTTCTTAATTACTTTTTTTTGTTGTTGTTAATTTGTAAAGTTCATAGCTCACGGTAGAAGAGTCCAGGTTCCTGTTTTAAATTTCTGCGACACCTCCATTGGAAGATAATGTTCTGGAGATGGAAATAGCTGGTTCAAGGTATCACAGTCTTTTCATTTTTTTTTTAAATAGAGAGTGTGGTATGTGCGTCCTATCACATCTCTCAAACACAAAAGCTGGAACTGTCCGAAAAAAACTGTATTTCTCTTTTTATAATATCCACACGGATTCAATCAACAAAACATCACTAATCCATCACTTTCGTTAGGGTCCGAGTCAAGGCTTGATGCTTCCATTGGTCAAGCTAATATCTCTTTATTTTCTTATCTATCTTTCATCAGATCATTTCAATTATACAAGAGCCCGCTAGCTTGCTTTTCAAACAATTTATAAACAATCATTTCCATTTACAGATTACAAGAATTAATTAATACCTGTTTTTATTTTTAAATCTTGTACTTTTTTTTATAAAAAAGTACGTTCAAATACTTATTTGTTTTTTTTAAAAAAAAATATTTTTAAAGTTTGGCATCTGTGCGAATGTATATACGTTTAACAAACATTTTAATTTTAGCATTTAGTTTTTTACTTTTATTTGCGAACTTTTAAGTTTTTATTTTAAATTAATGTAACGACATATTTATATATCGTTACAATATATATTATAATTTAGATTAAAGATAAGAAAGCCACTCTTATCTTTATAAAGTCTCTATTTTGTGCTTAGGTTTGAAAGTTTCCCTGTACTAAACACAGCATCATTAAGCTTATATAAATTAGTGCAATGCATATGAGAAAAGATGAAATTCTTCAATAATTTATAAATAAAAAAACAAAAGTTAACCAATTATTTTTATGATATTAATTAGTATCTAAGAACTTTATATACTAGAGAAGAAGAGATTCTTCGACATGACTGTTGGGTTCTGACTCCAGTAATAAATTCATGATAAATTGGGGCAGATGGGGAAGAGGGAAGCAAATCCTCATATAACTAAAATTGACAACATTGTTGTTACTATAACTCAATAAATTGGCAGTTATTTATAGATAATGACATAAAAGTATTGACATTTTACTAAATTTTATATTTATTTTAAAAAATCAAATATATGTATATAAATAAGCCTAAGGTTAAAAGTTTTACATGATGATAATAATGTAGGAATTAAAAAAAATCAGGCTTAGCCTCTTCGTGTTTATACCCGCACAATGCGGGCAATGATTTTCAAATTATAAACATCTGGGCTGAGGTCAAGATTAATGAAAATGTATGCAGGCTACACATACGCTTTTTAGATCTTCGTTTGCAGCTCCCTCTCTTCTTTCCACAAAGATAAATCTTATTTTTCTACAATAAAAAATAAAAATTTTATGATAATTTTTGTGATCAAGTAGATCTAATTTTCTCTCATTTTTTTGATAATTACTGGAGAAGAGTTCAGCGTGAAAAATATAATGGCAAAAAGTTTTACTTCTTCCATTGTATTTTGAAGAAAATGTTATGGAGGCTTAATGGTAAGTATTTTTATTTTCCTATATTTTTTTAATTATTATTTTATTATAGGTTTTTTAATTATTATTTTATTATATATTTTTTAATTATTGTTTATATATATATTTGCTATATAAAAAAAAGATTATTGAAACTAACATTAAAAAAAAAGATTGTGCATATTTTTTTATAATGTGAGCTTGGATGGATGGAGTATTTGAATTAATTGATATGAGACAACAATAAATATATTCTGGAAATATAATGACCTGATTTAGATTTTTCTATAATTTTTTTGTCTGCATTTTAATAATAGTAAAAAATAGGCAAATGCTAAAAGTAACAGTTTTGACAGTATATATATAAACTACAAACAAATGTATCTCAAGCTTAACTCTAATAAATTTAGTATTTCATTCACTTTTTATTTTATTTCATTATTTTATTTTGTATATATAGTGACTATTTTAGTAGTACTTTTTAATAAATTACAAACTGTATTGAAATTCTTTATTATAATATTCAAATTATACTAATTATTGATCAATGTTAACTATTTGTTATAAGGGATGTTACTAGGAATGACTTATACATTGCAAACCCCTGTATGGAAATACATTTTGAAGGGCTACTGAGAAAATTGATAGGTACTAATGTTTTAATTCTATGAAGTTTTCAAGTGATGGATTACCTTAGATAAGTGATATTTTATACTATTTTTTTAGAATTTTAATGATGAATCCAATTAAACTACTAACAAAAATATAATTTTAAGTTGTATGCATGATAATTTAGGATTTATGAAATAATGTGAAAATAATTATTAGAAATATTAACCTTTATTCTTTTTTTTATTACTTTGAATATCAATGACTATATTTTTTTCAGTTTAATTACATTCTTTGGTGTTTAATCTTTAAAACAATATTTATTATGTCATTTTTTATTAATAAAACTTAAAGCTATAATAAAATTTGTGGCTTAGCATAATTTTTTTTAAATATTCAATATGGCTGCTTGAAAGTGAAAAGGTTAAAGTCTATCACTTCTTCAGTACAGTAAAATTTACATATATTATATTATTTTTAGAAGTACTTTCAACTATACATTTTGTAGTCTTTATCAACTATATAACATTGAATAATCAAAATGAGACAATCTTCAACAATACCCATAATTCAATTCGGATTTCCCACAATTCTGTTATCTTAACATTGAATAATCAAAACAAGACAACCTTTAAACAAAATACAGATATCAAACTTAATTTATTACATATATATATATTTAAGAAAACATTGAAATCTTTTGTATATGTATATTCTTAGTAGCATTACCTATATAATTAATCTAAATAAATATTAGTTATGCTTATGTTGGATAAGTTAAAAAATTATTTACTCAACACACTTTGATTGGATATTTATTTGCATCATAACTTTTTACTGAATCAATATAACTTTTGCTTTTAATTGATCATCATAAATATTAATTAAAAAAGCAACAGATCCATCATAAAGTATATATTTAGACACAGTTACCTTCATATTTAAAAGCACACATATAAAGTGAATCAATTTCTTTTAATAAAAAATTATGACTTTTTGTTTAGATTTCCAAATTAATGATAATAAAAATTTAACAATATTTCCCAAGATTTTCACTTCCATAAATTTTAAGTACTTTTAATTTTAATAATAGTAAGTGTATTTAAGCAAAGTTGCATGACTTTGTAATGTTTTAAAAAACAGCAAACATTTTTTTAAAAAAAAATTTCATGTAGGCTTGTTGAAAATAAAAATTTGACTTGGAATATAATTGCCCTAATCAGAAATGTATTTTATCTGGATAAACTTTAGTTAATTTTTATTTTCATTATATATCTTTTACTTTTAATTATGATTATTTATTTTTTTAATAGCAAGTCCTAATAATAATTTTTGAATAATGCATTGGGTTTTCAAATGGCAGGCAATATCAACATTCTATTCACATTTAACACCTTCTAATTTAACATCTACACTATAATGACAATATTTTTTTGTAATTAATTAATATAATTATAAAAAGTACGTAATGTGGTAATATAACTACAACAAGTACTTAATATGGTAACATAAGCCACAAACAGTGCATCTTTTAATATTTGCACTCTTTCTTGAGTATATGCATTATGAAAAGAATTAGTTTTAGGAGCTTCAAGACCACAAAAGTCTCATTTCATTAAGTACTGGAACTTTTATAATATTCTGTTAACTACTTAATCATAATTACATCAAATCATGCTGAATGAAAATATATTCTTTGAGTGCCACTGTATATTAATATGAAAAGTTTAAAAGTAATTAAATATACATAGATAATAATATAGTTAAGCAATTTTTACTAACTAATCAAACATTAATTTAATTGTATATTTAATTAGATTAATAATAATTGAATGGTTTACTGCTTGAGATTCATAAAAAGTTTGAACACACTGGAAGTGATTCGGTTAGAATAATAATCCATGGACCAAGATCTATAATTCATTATCCTAACACTGCATTAAATCTTTGTAATTGGAGATTGAAAAAGTCTGAGCACCAAAAGGGATGAAGCTGGAGCAATCATTGGTAGATCTTAAGCTCTAGAGCCATGTTTAGCAATTAAATCATAAAGAATATTAGATTAATCATTTAACTGACATGTCCAAGTACATATATATATATTTGTCATACAGAAAAGAAAATTTGATATTTAGCCGAGCGCATTTGCAGTACTATGCACCAGATTCATGACAAACATATTAAATCAACTAGTTAAGATTCCACATATGTGTGGGTATTAAGGTCCTTATAATGTGTTTAGTGCTTGGTTTTCATGACAACTGTAATGGAGCTTAGTGGTTTCTTTTAATTTACAGATATCTCAAGCAAGCTGAATATCTTTTTTTAGGTTGCTGTTCATATTCAACTTGCTATCTACCATATATTGTCTGAAAAATGGATACTATTGGGAAATTCTAAGATATTCAGGTAAATATTGATCCATTAGCAGAAAATAAAAAAAAGGAAATTATACCATGATCCAACCTCCACAACAGGTGGAAGGAATTGGTACACAATTCCCTTTATATGTGTGTGAATGTACGTATATATAAAAATCATTAGAAAGATAAATTTAAGTCCAAAAATTTAAATGCAGTACTGTCTATACTGTTGAGATCAAAGAAAGAAAAAGAGTTTTAAAAATTTAATTAGTGAAAGTATTTATAACCTATGACTATTGATGGCATGCCTACAGTAATATGTTCTAAACATCAAAGAGTTCTTTGCATCAGATAAGCAACAAGTGAGGGTCTACGAAGTCTTTCCAGATCTTTTTTCTTTTCACCAGAAATGCTCCCAGCACCAAAAAGAATCATTCAGAGATTACAAACCTCTTATTATTATTAAAAACTGTTTAAAAGATTACATTTTAAATAAGAAAAAATATATATTTCTTATCTTAACCCACACAAAAAAAAAAGTCTTTTTTTTTTGTTGCGGTTAAATATATTACTATTTATTAAGCTATTATAATGAATTTTAGAAACCATAACTTGTAGAGTGTTTTTTCATAACAACACCGTGATTCCAAATATAGCTGAGTTTCGCAATTTTCTGAAATTCTTTTAATCCATAGGAAATTGTAGAAAATATTATAATAAATATAAAATGTAATCGAAAAGTTCACATTTCATTTAAAAGTATTTCCATGTTTTTATCCGTAAACAATCCGAGATCTTCGGCACAACAAATCGAAATGTAATCTTTACCGACTGTTTACAGCTTTTGTAAAAAAAAACCTTAATATTGTATAGGCTTTTTAGATGTTTAAATAATAATATCCACTCTCACATATCTATGAGTAATTCAAATTTATAATTATTATGGAACGCCCTAGTCAGTTTAGTGAATGGTAGGGCTAGCAGACTCCTGAAGGAAAGGTTCCTATAATTCAGCTTTTTTATAGATTAGAAAATGCCTAGTGATGATAGCATTGGTGAATTTAAGAGCTAAAGTTTCTCAACTAGATTCTCAGCAGCTGATTACATCTGAGTAAAACTTTTATTATTATTATTATTATTATCAGCATAACAGTAAGTATCACTGTCTAAAGTCTTTGCACAGATTAATTTTTGGACTGGTTTCGGCTGATGATAAGCCAATGCTATACATGTATTGTGGTGGGGAAAAATTAAAGTGTCAAAAATGAAATTCGTAAAAAGCTTGGCATGAAACCAAATAAAATACGTTTACAAAGGAGTATAATTCAAAACAATAGAAGATCAGGAGAGTAATCAAATTGATTTTTCAAAATTTAAAAATAAAATAGCCTTTGAAATAGAACAAACACTTTCAGGCAACTTTACAAAAATGAACAGTGAAACAGATGTGATGCTATGCACTATGTCTTCTCCTTTTTAGGAGTCAGGAATCTCTCAGCCACTATGCCTAGAGAAACCTGTTAGCCATTTTACCTTCCCTTACCATTCCACATACTAAGTTTTTCCCATATCCTTCTCCATTCTGCTCCATCCCATTTCTTCAAACTTATTTTTGACCACTCTATGGCCTTTATATCAAAACCCCTCTTACCTTTTTCCAAAACCAGCATAAAAACAAGAACCCACTTTCTGTATAATTATTTGTATACATTTATTTGTCCACAACTTCATTATTTGTACTCTTTCTGTTTGTAAGCATTTACATTCAGTTAATAGATGCCTAATATTTTCTGTGCCTTCTTTACATAACTTGCAGAATCATCCACATTTCTAAATTTATGTGACATTCCCTTATTGCTAATGATTCTGTTCAAGCCTTAAACAGTAAACTACTTTCCTTGCTATTATCATAAATTAACTCTCACCCAATATTCTGTTTACTTCTATATACATTTAAATTCTTTTTACTCTCCATACTAGTTCTCCATTTCTCCAATTTCCTATTTTTTATTAATGCATATATTCTTCTATCCCATTCCTTACCACTATAGAACTCAACAATTCTCCTAACATAATCATCCTACCTTTTGTATAAGTATACTGACATAAAGTCTTTATCTAAATCTTCTGCATATTATACTATCTTTCTCACCCATCTTGTTGTCTGTCATTTACTCATAACCCAATTAAATACCATTTTGGTTATTCTCTTATTATTCATAAATTGCAATCTATCAAACATTCTCATTTTACTTTTTGCATTTCTCATATAAAACCTTGACTATCCCATTTCTCCTTGAATTGCCTCTTTTGCTGTCCACACACCTGCATCTAATGCATGTCTTCCTACTTCTCTTTATAATTTTTCTAAGAAATCTAACACCCCTTCACTAACACATAATGCATCATTATCATAACTTAATTCTGCTTCTACCACTCCCATATAATCCTAGCTACGTCATATTTATTATATGAAAATACTTTTAGTTCTTTTATCAGTCCTGTTTTTGCTTCATTTATCATTTTTTTCTCTCATTCATCGGAGCAATTTCTCTGATTACTTAAGACAATTCCCAAATAGCTATCTATTCACCACATTTAATTTTATACTCCCCCCCCAATTCTTTCTCTTATCTTTCCCCAGCATTTATCATCATCACTTTTGATTTTCCTTAACTAAATTTAATTCCCACTTCTTTATACACACTTGCACACATCTCCCCTACTTTCTGTGCACAAGAACATATCAGCAAATAAAAGAACTGATGATATATACATTCCCTTGCCATCTATTAATGGTATCTCTATCCCTCTTCCTAGTCTTTCTATTGCTCTCTCCCCATTTCTCTCAAATATAATAAAAACAAAATAGGTGATGTAGGGCATACTTGCCTTAGTCCCATCCCACTTTTTAACTCCAACTGATTCTATATTTCCTAATTCATAAATATAGTAATTATTTTCATATAATCTCTAATCTAATGAATGACTAATAAAAATTATTAATATACATTCATTAAGTGATTTATGTCAGAGTTGTGAGGGCAGCACATTTGACACATCAAATAAACTAATATTTTGTTATCTAATATATATATACTGAAGAATGATAAAGATGTGTAATAAGAGATTGTGATTTGGCCAACTGATGAATGCTGGCACTGCACAAAATGTGTATTTTGGGGATCGTAGGTCTTTTTCATATGTCTTGGATCATATGTTTACAATTACATTCCTCCACAAGGTATTAAAAGTGGTGTAATGAAAATTATACTACAGAAATATTATTCATAAGATACATTTCAACCTAAAAAAAATCATACATAATTTTTATTACTCTGTTGTTAATTCATTTTCATTTGTTTTCAGGGAGAGAATTAACATAAATATAAATTAAACTATGACTCAAAATATATTTTAAAAAAATATTTTGGCTAATTGGAGTTCTTGTTTTTCTTAAAGAAATCCCAATATCTGAAAACTTCATTATAGGTCTGTTCATATTGATTGTATTATAAGTTTGGTAATGCAAGTTATTATAATTTGTTTAAAATTTTTTTGTTGATAATATACATAGCAATGATTATATATACATATATTAGCAATGGAATCAAACAGACAGAATAATTTTTAATATTAGACAATGTAGTAGTCCAATTATGGCATTATTATTTTCAGCTATCATGGTCAATTTATGACTATTTAGTTTTATTTAAGCAAAAAGTGCTGCAACAGTAAGTTACATTTAATGTCTCCATTTGCTTTTTATAATTCTTTTATACTCACAAAATGAAAAAAGTGAAATTTCAAATACTTTATTGTATGATTTCATGTGTAAAATAATGTTTTCTTCCCTTCTTTTAGCTCATTTGTCAGCGTCCCCCATCACCATCATCATCAACAACCTTGTTTTGTTTCAAATAGGCCTGGAAATCTGTTACTAATTTTTCATTTGATATTGATCTTTTTAATTATGCTAAATTTGATCTTTCCCCACAATAAAATTAATTACATCTTGAACAATATACAATAGTAATTCTGTCATCTTTTCAATACTTTTTGTAATGCACTGATACCTTTCCAAGAATTGTTATCTCATTCTTGTTTATAAGACATTTTGTGGCTTGAAAAATGCATTTCTGAGATATTAAGTAAAATGTAAAAATATGATATGCATGTTTTTTTTTTTTTAAGTGTCATAGCATCGGCCGGGACGCGAACCCGCAACCCGGGCAACTGCCTGCAAGTGCAAGGCAGTCGCGCTGACCTCTCGACCACCAATGGAAGACATGTTTAAACTACAATTAGTACATTTTTAGAAATTACATTCATAATTTCATGCTGTGTGGCCATTTTGCACAGAAGAACAAACAATTTTCTTCTTAATTTAACCACTTTCTTCATGGCCATTTTCATTTTTTAAATCACAAGTTTGTATTCTGATTTCACTCTGTTCCTGGTATGATCTAATACTATTTTGTAAGCTATGCCATTGAAAATTGCATATTTTCAAAACAGATCTTTATCATGCAGTAATTTCTTCCTGTCTTATATCTATTATACTCCGATATGCAGTATTTAAACAGTCCCCTATGTGTATGTCAGTAATAACGTTTCTCCTCACTGGACTTTGCTTCTCCATCTAAAGTGTAGCTTAAATATATGCATTGACTATAAGTAGTTGAAATAGTAATTTAGTTTACTAATTATATTTTTGTAAGAGAAGTTTTTCATATTTGTGTCAATAGGTAGTGATTGTGACCCCTTTTTGCTTTTAAATACAATAGTGATGTTATCTTGATTTTATTTCCCTCAATTTTATTCATGGAAAAGTATTTTTTTTTATATTGCCTAAATAAAATCCATCTGCATGGTTTCTCAATATAAAATCTGCTAATTACAGTTTTTGCCATTTTTGTAGACTTTGTTTACTTATAAGTATAGTTTGTGCATTCATATTTATTTTGATTTTAAAAACTGTAGTTTCATCAGATGTACTCTATTTTGACAGAATAGATCAGTGTTTTTTTAATTATTTATGAGTTTAGTATTCATACATGGCCTGGAAATAAGAATTGTGGATATGAATGGAGGAAAGGGTACAACTGCATATAGCTAGAGAGCAAAGGCAATTGATAAGTCTGGTGAGTACTGCCTTCAATTGTTCTTATGAGAAGCTGTTGAAGATTTGCCATAGTGGATTTATTATATAAAATAGCCAGATGCAGAAAAACATAAATTTTAAATGTTGGGCATCTTAAAATGCACCACCACAGTTTTGAGATAAATTATAATTCATTTTAATATTTTATTTGTTGATTAAAATTACTATCTCATAATTAACAGAAAATAAAACATAATAATGTGTATTAACTCCTTTTTGGCAACCATTTTGTATTAAAGTAATAAATGTTTTAAGTTTGAATTTGTTCATAAAGTACAATGTAATATGCTTCAAAACATAGTAAGATATTAAAAGAAAAGCATTAAACAAGACAATGACATTTAGTACCAACTGTAATTTGAAGTATCAAATTATATATATATCATTATTAAGTAAACTTTCTTTTTTCATACTTACTTTTTGCAATGTTTAAATTTTATTCAATGAACCTCAACATTTTGGTTACTTAACAGTCATCTTCAAAAACTGTTTATCTTTTCTCTATTTTTTTTCTCCTTAAAGGATAGCAAAGGAAAACTTTGCAGAAGAATGTTAAATAATTGAAATGTTATTACTTAATAAAGCTTAAACATTGCAAAAAAGGACAACAACCCAAGTATAAAAAATGTAATTTACTTAATATAAGTCACTAATATATTTATTAGCACTTTTTCAAACTGTAATTCTAAATAGAAGGTAAAGGAAGAAAAACTCCATGCTCTCATTGCAAGATATTTAAGATTGGCCTATATAATTGAATTTAGGTACAAAAATAAGATGGCAGATCTTTGAATCAAGAGTTTCCTCACATTCAACATTGATTTAATATAACATTTAAAATAAACAATTTAAACAAAATTGTAACAGACAACTTACTAAAAGTAAAAAAATTATTTAATATAGCCACCCAGCTTTCATTCCTTATTGGACACTTATCAAGATCACATGACCAGCTATTTTACTGCAACTCCACCCAATGGACATTATTTACATTACAATAAACACAATTAATAAAATACAGACATGTACATAAAAATGATTAAACTTATTACAATCATTTTTTTAAAATAATATATATATACAAAACAATCTAAAAAATATTTTAAATTATAAATTTAAAAGCTTCCAATAATCTAACAATGCCCATTTCTCTCCTAGTTGTGCTGAACCTTTGACCATGTTTACACATTTGTTTAAACAATGAGAGAAATGGGCCTTGTAATTTTAAATATTTTTTTAGATTGTTTTGTAAATATTTATATCATAAAAAAAAAAGGATTGTAATAAGTTTAATCATTTTTATGTACATGTATTTTAAAAATTAATATTTGTCATAATGTAAAGAATGTCCTTTGGATGGAGTTGCAGTAGACGGTCATGTGATTATGTAAAAAGAAACATTTTGATAATGTTCCAATAAGGAATGAAAGCTGGAAGTATTATATATATAGTAAGTTGTCGGTTTCACTTTTGTTTTAAATTGATTATTTTAAAGTTTATATATAAAAGGCAACATTACGGACAAATTATAGAATTGAAATTTGATCATTTAAAATATTTTATATAACAGTATGGCGCATGTATAAAGAGTTGATTACCTTATGTTTAGAATTATAGTTTACTTAATATTAAATAAAATGCAATGTTAACAAAAAGAAAAATGAAAAAAAAAAATTGAATGATTAGCTAGCTACTCATGAATGAAGAAGTGATGTTTGAGCATTATAACAATAACTTGAATGAATGCAACTTGTTCAAATTATGGAGGAAGCAGGACAAATTTGTGAAAATACAAAGAAATATTTTATTATGAGCCAAACTGTCAAAATCCAAGTCGCTCTCTTGCCTGATATGATCATTACGTTTATCAATTTGTTTATAAGATTAGACTACAGTAGTTGCAGAATGGATAATGCGATTGTTACTGTCGAATGTATATATGGAATTAAAAATATATATGAAAGGTTTCATGGTTTCAGGTGATAATTATTAAGCAAAATGTTAACTATCTGATGACTGATCAGTCAAAGAGGCTTTCCTCACATCAATATGCATATATGAAGGGGGGGGGGATAAAAGCAAAACATCAATTAGCCATTGTGTGTATGTGGGCGTATATATACACGTATAGGGTGTTTATATAATTCCACTAATAGTAGCCCTTCCCTCCCATAAGAGACTTCATTGAATTGAAATTAAAATTACTTTTTCAAATTAGATTTTGATGACAAATGCCAATAATTATTCAATTAAGAAACTGCCATTAATAAAGCAAGAAGCAACGGCCAGAACAATAATAAGATGCAAAATAATAAATGAGAGAAAAAAAATAATTTCAGTAAAAGCTTTTATCAGAAAAGCGTATTTTTTCAGATAATCTAAAAAATTTTGAAATCTTTGACCCCTTGTATAATGAGAAGTTATCCCATCTAAAAACACCCAGGGAATTAAAAAATATTTTTCAGTTAACAAAAGGCTGTCTACATTTTCAGGGGACCATTCTAATATAATTCAGCATTTATAGAGTAACAGAGTGTGGCTATTGTAGAACTACAAAAGAACTTCTGAAACCTTCTAACAAGTAACTGGGAGGGGGTGGGAGTATGCTAAAACTGTCACAACAAAAATATAGCTATTTATTTATTAGCTGTTTTCTGGACTTAGCCCAAATAACAATAAGTCAATTTTTCAACTTTGAACGTTATCTATTACATAAATAAAAATATGACGGAAAAAATTTGAATAAATCAAGACAGAATTAAGACAATATTATTATGTCAAGTTCCTCCTCATTTATCATATACACACCCATATAAACTGATAAGCACTTATGATACATGAAACACTGCATATAATAACGTTAAACAAAATATAATTTGCATAAATGAAAGTCCATATATAGAACAATGCTGAACTTTCATTATTATTAATTTTTTTTTCCAATAATTTTATTCAAATGGTAAAAACAGTAATTTTATAAAAATATAACCGGAAACTATTTTTCACATCAGAAACTGGACTTCATTATTTTTCTTTTTTCTTAACATCATTAAATCTGGAAATTCTCATTTTAAAGACTAATAATAATTACTACTAATAATTAGCAAATCTTTATTAGTCCAAGTTATTTTTAATCACTCATTACCTACTTATGAAAGCTAGACATATGAAAGTATACTTACAAGAAGTTTCTTGATATATATATAGATTATGGTATAACTTAATGATATATAAAATGTTTGGGACTATAAAAACTATTATTTTTATAATTAAAATATTTAACATATACATCCTATATACACATTCACAAAAACTGCATAAAACATTTTAAAGATGAATTAATAATACACCAATTTAACGATATACATAAAATGAGAGGGGTATATTTTATTAGTAGCAAATTAATATAAAATTGCTAATTATAGGTCATTATCTATTATTTTAATATATTTCATAGAATATAATTCTTTTTTTGAATTAAAATTAATATAAACTTTATAAAGATGTTTTCAGCATAAAAATACTGTATAAATAAGATTATTACAGAAAAACATTTGAAAATATCATAGTAATAAATGATCACCATTCTTTTCAATTTATGCATAAAAGGAATTTGCAAAAAGTTGTAGAATGGACTACTTATTATGCAAATTAGAAACTGCCTGTATTGAAAATTAGATGTGGTTGATTTCTTCATACAATTTTAGAATAATTCTTTACAATTTTTGTTTTTTTAAACCTTATTTTATATAAAAAAAGTTTTATGTCAGAATAAATGCAATCCTTTCTTAAATAAATAATTCTCAAACTTTAGGAATACTTTGATATGTTTTTATTTTATATTAACAATAAATAAACACTTTCTTATAATTAATAAATACACTATCCAGTCAATCTTTGAGCATATACACCATAACATTCCATATGAACCAAATGGTATTTTCTTTTATGTATATATAAAGTAAATTTGTGAAATATTTCTTAATAAATTCAAAGAATCGAGAGTAGCATTTGAAAACTAAGAATGATTTGGTCTAATTGGAAAAATTCTAGTTGAAATATATTTCAGCTCTCATTAGTTGTATTTTTAATGCCTGAAATCATATAATTAAAATGTAAAAGAACGAACACTGATTCTAAGTTCAGAAATATAAGACCATGACATATGAGTAAAAAATGTAAAAATAGGAAAAAAATATTTTTATAATTTACTAAAGTTAAAATCCATAATCAGGAATGAATAAAATTTAATAACTTCAATACTAATAATCATGTATGGGTACTGATTGAGTATACATTCTACATAACAGATTTGATTTTTAAATACCAGATAGCATCATAAAAATCATCAATAATTTAAAAAAATCAAATACAATTTTTTTCTATAACCTTTGAAAGAAATAATTTACTTTCAAAATTAAGCACTTTCAATATGAATTTAAATGGACAATTTCCATTTGAAAAAACACTACTAATATTTGGATGAAGGATATATTTATGCAAAATTTCACAATTGAATACTTGTGTGTTGGTCAGCCGAAAAAGATTTCATTATATCAAATGTAATTGTAAATACTTAAATCTCTTATAAAAATACAATCTAAATTATAAGAACTTGCATAATTGACTAAAAAATAATAGTAGAAATATACAAATTTGCATATTTTAGAAGAAAAAAAAACAATACAAATAAAGTTGTAATTAGTTAATAATTTATTAATGAATTTATAGCAAATAAAAAAAACCAACAGATCTTCATCAGTTTGTATATTTTTAATTAAAGAATTGATTATTAAGCAATTATTAACAGATTGTAGCTTCATTATTTTGCAAAATTTTTTACTAAAATTATTCCGCAATATATTATTTTTTTAGTAAATTATAGACATTTTTATAATTCATATTATTATTATAAAAATACACATTAAATTTTACATTTATGTAGACGTTATATGCATTATTTTTTTTCCTTAAAAAAAAATTATGCATTACACGATCATATTTTTTTGCTTTATTTTCTTTGCTTTGAAAATTGTATAAATACTAATTACCAATATGTTTTTAGTAGCGGTTCCTGATTTATAAAATAAGACCTTGTGGAGGGATATAATGAGACCAAAAATACGTGAAAAAGATCTGAACCAGCACTCATCAGTCAACCCAGACCACAAACTCTTACACATATCTTTATCAGTGTTCAGTATATATAGATGGAGAATTACTATAGTTTAATTGCTAAGTGTGAAACTTACTGCTCTCACAAACTTTGACACAAATCACTTAATGAAAGTATATTAATAATTTTTATTAGTCATTCATTAGACTAGAGATTATCCAATAATGAATATTTCTGAAATGTAATTTTCTCTACAGCACTTGCATGCAAGTTAGACTGTTTTCTATATGCTTTTAACACTTTCTGAATGGATGTGATCATAAACATATGACCAAAGACATATGAAAAAGATCTATGATCCCAAGATACAAATTTCATGCTGAACCAGCATTCATCAGGCACCGACCACAAACTTTTACACGTATCTTTATCATTGTTAAAATTATTTCAGCTTATTTGAAGTGTCAAATGCGCTGCACTCCCAACTTTTACATAAATCACTTAATGAAAGTATATTAATAATTTTAAATTAGACTAGAAATTATCCAATAATGAAGAATATTTCTGAAATGTAATTTTCACTACACTACTCGTATGCAAGATAGGGACTGGTTTCTATCCACTTTTAATGCCTTGTGGAGGGATATAATCATAAACATATGATCAAAGACATATGAAAAAGATCTATATCCCCAAGAAGTACATTTGATGCTGAACCAGCAGTCATCAGTTAACCCAGACTGCAATCTCATATATAACTTTATCTTTGAGAGAAAGACAGAGAAAATTAATTCTGTTTGATGTGTCAAATGGGCTGATATCACAATCGTGGCACAAATCATTTAATAAAAGTATACTAATAATTTTTATTAGTTATTCATTAGACTAGATATTATTCAATAAATGAGTAACATTTCAATAGTGGAATTTTCACTATACCACTCTCACACAAAGTGAAGACTGGTTTCTATCCACTTTTAACATTTTGTGGAGGGATATAATCATAAACATCTGATCAAAGATATGGGAAAAAGATCTATGATCCCCAAGATTCACATTTTGTGCTGAAGCAGCACTCATTAGTTGCTCCAGACTGGTCCCTACCTTGCATAAGTGGTACAGTGAAAATTACACTACAGAAATATTATACATCAAGAATTATTTATATTTTATGCGAGATAAAATTATATAATACTTCAACCATTACTTATGGAGAAAGTTTCAAGTTTTCTAATAGATATTAATGGAGGATCTCAATTTTTTATTTACTGTAAAGAATATTCAAACCAGTTGATCATTAACACCATGCAAAACAACAATAGTTTGCAGTGATCTTCAATTTTTAGTATAATTCTGTTCCTCAAAATTTAATGTATCCATTGAAAATAATGATTATACCAAGCAAATAATAATATATATGATGGCATGAAACTTCTTTTGGCAAATCATCATCATCATCATCATTATCAACCATTATCAATCCACTGCAGGATGAAGGTCTCTCCAAGTTTAATCCATCTTCTCCGATCTTTAGCTTCTCTTCTCCACATCACCCCTACACATTTTATTTCATCCATCCATCTTACATGTGGTCTCCTTCTGGGTCTTTTACAATCTCTTGGAATCCAGTTTAAAATTTCAATTGTCCATCTATTATCATCTCTTCTAGCAATATGTCCAGCCCAACTCCACTTCAATCTTTTAATTTTTTCAATGAGGTCAGTAACACCTGTTTGTTCTCTTACCCATACATTGCGTTTTCGATCTCTTCTTGTTACTCCCAACATACATCTCTCCATACTTCTTTGAGTGGTCTGAAGTCTCTGTATTGATCTTCTATTAAGTGTCCAAGTCTCAGATCCATAAGTAAGAACTGGTAAAACACATTTGTTAAAAACCTTTCTTTTCAAACACATAGGCATATTTCCTTTTAATATCAAGTTATTTCTACCAAAAGCACTCCAACCAAGTTTAATTCTATGATTAATTTCCTCTATTATGTTTCCATCTGTATTAATAATCTGACCAAGGTATTTGTAACTCTTAACTTCTTCTAATTCATCATAATCAATCTTTATTTTCATATTTTGAGCAAATCGATTAAACATTACTTTAGTCTTTTTAACATTTATCTTTAGTCCTACTTTCATCATCTGATAACCCCTGCAACATTTCCTGCAGCTCGAAAGCATTATTTGCAAAAACAACTACATCATCTGTGAAATCTAAATGACTTAAATAATCTCCATTTACTTTCACTCCTTTAGTTTCCCATTTTAATCCACAAAATACTTCTTGCAGCACTGCTGTAAAAAGTTTTGGAGATATGGAGTCACCTTGTCTTACACCTTTCTCAATGTTGACTTTCCCAGTATCATTATGTAATCTAATTGTTGCTGTTGCATTTTTATAAATATTCTTTAAAATATGACAATATCCTGGATCTATACCTTGATGATCCAATGCTTTAATCACTGAAGAAATGTTTATAGAATCAAATGCCTTTTCATAATCTACAAATCCAAAACATAATGACAACTCATATTCATTTGTCCTTTCTATAACCCTCTTCCGATCTCTTGAATATGATCTACTGTACTAAAACCACTTTTAAATCCAGCTTGTTCTCTTGGTTGGTGAAAATCCAAGGTTCTCTGCAGACGAGTTGTAATTATCTTGGTAAAAATTTTATATAAAACTGATAAAAGGCTGATAGGTCTGTAATTTCTAATATCTTCTTTATCACCTTTTTTAAATATTAATATTATTACTGCATTCTTCCAATCATCCGGTACATCTTTATCATTTAGACATTTGGTATATAACTTTGCTAATATTTTTTCTGTTTCTTCACCTGCTTCTTTTAATATATCAATTATAATTCCATCATTACCTGGAGCCTTTCCTTTTTTCATACATTTAATTGCATTTCTCACTTCTTCATTTAAAATTCTGGGCAATTCGGAAGATGTAATAGATATAGGAGGTACTTGTTCTTTATTACTATATAATTCTTGATAAAAATCTTCTACCAATTTCATAATGTCATCCCTCTTTTTAGTAATAATTCCATCTTTTTTCCTTATTGCAGATATAAATTTCCTACCAATACCAAAATGTTGTTTTACATTCTTAAGACTTTTATTTTCTTCTATAGCTTTTCTTGCTAGTTCACAGTTATACTTTCTTATATCATTTTCAACTCTTTTCCGCACCATTTTACAAAATTCGAGATATTCAATTCTTTTTAATGCATCATTCTTGCATATCTTCATATTCCTTCTTTTCTTCATAAGTTCTCTTCCTAGTCTCAGTAGAAATTTTATTAGTCAATTGCTGCTTTTTTCTACCAGCTATCTTTGTTGCAGTTTTTAAAAGTGTATCAGTTATTTTCATATTAATTTCATTCAAATCTGAATCATGTTCAAAATCTACTAATACTTGAAACCGATTTGTAAGTTCTAATTTAAATTCATTAGAATGTTTCTGAAGATTAGGAATATCAACTGTAAATATAGTTTTTCTTAATAATTTTTGTCTCTCTAGTTTTACATTAACATGTATCTTACCCCTTACTAATCGATGATCACTTCCTAGGTGTTAAATTTATTAAGAACATTACAATCTTGAAATATGTATTTCCTGTTAGTCAAAATATAATCCAATTCTGCTGTACCTTCATTTGGATGCTTCCATGTCCATTTCCTTCTAACATTTTTCTCAAAAAAAGAATTCATAATATAAAGTTTTTCCTTCTCTGCAAACTCCACAAGTCTATGTCCTCTCTCATTTCTATTACCATAACCAAAATTACCTACAACACTTTCATCTTTCATTTGTTTACCAATTCTAGCATTAAAATCTCCCATAACAATTTTAAAATGTTGTTTACTCTGATCAAAAGCCTTTTGTACATCCATATAAAAATCTTCTACTACTTCATCACTGTGAGAACTTGTTGGGGCATAAACCTGAATTATCTGCATTTGATATCTGCTATTAAGTTGTATAACTAATCTTGCCACTCTGTCTGATACACCATCAATCTCCACAATATTGTTCTTCCACTTTTTATTTATAATGAATCCTACTCCACTTGTATTTCCAATATTTGTGCCTTTATAATAGAGCATATGTCCACTTTTTAAATCAATTGTCTCTTCACCTTTTCTTCTAACTTCACAAAGTCCAATAATATCCCATTTAATATAAGAGAGTTCTTCTTCTAATTCTTGCAATCTTCCTTCACTTGAAAGTGATCTGCAGTTGTAAGTACCTAAATAAAAAGTCGTCATCAAATGGCAGCCTGGGTCCGCCTCCAGGATATTCTTAGCACCCTCCGCCTTCGGCCACCAACCGCTGCCTTGGTTGGTGACTTTACAGCCTCCTGGGATTAAGGGCCATGCTTTATTTTTGTCTGTCATAATTGTATAATTGGGAAAAATCTTTATCATTTACACAAACATTCATTCTGCCTTATCAGGCACTGAGAAGAAAGACCATGGTGTTTCTTGATCTTAAACTCAGAGGTAAAAAGCCAATAAACTCACCATGCTGGCTAATGCGTGTTGGTGAGCAGCCCATCCATGTTCGTATACTATATGAATAAACATATAGTAATAACAGCTGCAACGACAAGAATGTATGGAGTGGACATTAAAAATTTGCCCTGCTCGGTTCCTTTAAGGCCTCCAAGAGGAATCAAAGGGTCTCCTTTCAGTTAATAGCAAACTCCTTTAATCAATATATATTTTACCAATGTTTGGAAAATATGTTTCATCAAGTTTATATGGAGCCTGAACTATTTTTGTGTATATATAAAAGCATCAACACATCATGTGATCATTATTATCACATGCTTACACAATTTGGGGATGAGGAGGCACTAGATAGGGTTTTTGTGCACCAATCTTCTTGCATCCATTGATTACTAAAAGCCTGCACTTTCTGGCACTGTTGTATGGAAAGTTTGCTATTGTTATTTTTTTTATAATAAACATTTAACATTTATATATTAAATATTATAATGTGAATATGAAAATATAAAAATATATTATAATTAAATTTCAAAACCAAAGAACATGTCAAGTAATGAACTCATTAAAATAATCAAATGGCTCCATTGCTCAAAAGATAATTGCCATAAATACTTGAACAGGAATCAATCTGAGGATCTTCTATTCCTGCGTCTGACATTCTACTACTGCACTAAATCACATAGGGAAAAGTCATTTATGGATCATTTTAATTGCTTAAATAAACATCTCATAAATACTATGCTTTATTTAAAATTTATGATTTTCCTGTTCATTTATATTTGTAATTTAAATTTGCATATGTTTGTTCATCCTTCTTTATATACCATAATCATATGATTATGGTAAACTTCATTGAAAAGTGCACTCATCTGATTATGTAGAACTTTACCAAAATAGCATTCAACTGATTATGGTGAACTTCACCAAAAGTGCACACAGCTGATTATGGTGAACTCCACCAAATGTGCATACAGCTGATTATGGTGAACTTCACCAAAAGTGCACACAGCTGATTATGGTGAACTACACCAAAAATGCATACAGCTGATTATGGCGAACTCCACCAAAAGTGCATACAGCTGATTATGGCGAACTCCACCAAAAGTGCATACAGCTGATTATGGCGAACTTCACCAAAAGTGCATACAGCTGATTATGGTGAACTTCACCAAAACTGCACACAGCTGATTATGGTGAACTTCACTAAAAGTGCATTCAGCTGATTATGGTAAACTTCACCAAAAGTGTACACAGCTGATTATGGTGAACTTCACCAAAAGTGCACACAGCTAATTATGGTGAACTCCACCAAAAGTGCACTCAGTTTTATATTATAAAGAAAGAAACCACTTCGTTATACAGATAAACAAATGTATGCAAATTTGAATTAAAAATTATTGTTAAACTCTAGTTTCCCTTTTCTGAAATTTATTTCCATTCAAATTTCAATAATTTTATTTTTAAAAATGCAGCATCAATCCCAGAATATTCATGTAGCCACATAGTTTATATCTGATCAATTCAATGAAATGTTTTGTAAATCCTTCAATTTTATCAGCATATTTGAAGAATCATTTGCCAAACAAAAGTTATGATTAAATATTATCTCCTCAAGATAGATATAACCATATATCTCAATTAAGTTCTGAAATTAAAAGTTTTATTAAAAAAAGTAATACTGAGCTGTGGTGTTTCTGATTGCAAACTGAAAGATAAAAAGCCATAAATTCACTCAACTGGCTGATGCATATTGGTGAGTAGCCCGACTATGCTACTTTAGTATATAAATAATCATATAATAATAACAGCTGTGATGACAAGAATGCATGGAGAAGTGGACATTTAGGAATTTATCCTGCTCAGTTTCTTTAAAACCTCAAATAGGAATCAAAAGTTCTTTCAATTAGCAGCAAACTCCTTTCTGCTATTATATGAATACTACAGCATTATGTATATTATTATTACAAAAGTAAAATAAATAGTTTATAATAGATTATAAACAAAAAATAAATACTGTATTATTAATATATAATTAAACAAAAGTAAACAATTTCAAAAAAATATTGGAGAATGACTTGTACACAAAACTAGATGAACAAGATAATAGCAGTCAGTGAGATAAAATATAATTGGTTTGAAAAAGGATATGGATATTTTCAATCAGTTAAAAAGGTGAAACATAGAAAGTTGAGTTATCCAAAGTCAATGCCTATATTGTATATACCAATAATTGCCTTTGTACTTCACGTTTAATTTTAAGTAATTAATAGTGACTATGTTTTCACTTTAGGAAGAATCTGTTGTTATTCTAAATCATGGGTTACTAAATGTGTAGTTGCTGATTTACTGCCAATACAGATTAAATTTAAAACAACAAAAAATTTCAAATTTCCAGACTAGTAGAATAAAATTTTAAAAAGCCACCAAATTAGTTTAAATGTAATAGTTCCTACCCAAATTAGGCTAAATAGTCTAAAGATAGTAATTAAAATATATTTGTACAACTAATATTTACTAATTACTCGTTTTTATATAGATTAATTCTACAATGTAAAAGAGCATATCATTCTTTTAAATTATGTTAATATATACAAGTCATGCTCTGTGTTATTATGACAATAAACTGAATGCTTATATACAATCTAAGCTAAAATACAGGTGGCCCATTCTGTAGTTTCATTTATTGATGGTTAGATTACACACAGCTCACTGGAAATCTTCAATATCTTCAGCATTAATTGCATCTATATTTAAGCTACCACAATATTTTCACACATAAATATTAAATAATGTGCTGGAAGGCATATTCCAGCAGTAAAAAAAGACTGATTATTCTATATCAGATAAACTAAAACTGCTTATCCCAACATTGTTCCAAATGTATACATTATTTCTCCAGCTTCCATTATTTAACACTAGAGATATCTCTTTTAATTCTAGAAACCATAATCTAAACAAATCAATCTCTTTAAGTAGAAGAGAATTGAGTAGTTAAAAAGTGGTCATAGAAGTCTCACTGCACTATTATTTAGAGATCACTGATCTTATCCATAGATTTATTGCTAGTATGGAAGCTTAGAACAAAATTAAATTCGCTCGAATCATCAAGAAAAATTGGGAGAGTATTGAGGATAGAATTCTAAATAAACCTTATACTGGAAAAACAAATGATTCATTGTGATAATAGAAGATTTAATATGATATATTGTTCATTGTAGAAATTAGGTAGTCAATCAGAAGATACAGAACCCAGTGAAGACCATAACATGCACATGAAAGCAGAGACTTCAGAATCAACAGCCATAGGCAACCAAGTGTCAAAATATCTAATCTATTTGCCGATTATGTTGTGATTTTTGTAGATCTTTTTTCTCCCTGTCACATTGTGATGAAAATATGGCAGTCAAAATGATGTCTTTCTTCAGTTCTATATAGTTAGTGGATTCAGCATTGCCATATAATGATGTCATAATAACCATTTCCTCTTTTAAGTTGGTATAAAATTAAAATAAATTGAGATACTGCCAAATCTCTAGTGCTCGTTATAATACTTAACTGACAGCCAATCAGATGTCATGGATAGCTGTCCAAATGACATCCAAACCTAAACACACAACAAAGAATGTAAACTCATTAAATGTGTTATCATGAAAGAAGTCAAATGGCTTTATTATTTGAGAGTTCATAAACATATAGGTGCTGACGATGGAGCTGGGCATTAGCCATAAACCCCAAGCTGCAGATTCTGCTACACCACATGCTATGCTAATATTTTAATATGTTAAATAAATGTTGAAGTAAGATTCTAATTTATTCTTTCCAATATAGAACACCATGCAAATTGTTCTATGAAAATGGAAGAAAAAGGTCATTAAACAAACAAACTTTCAAGGATGTAATGGAATTGCTGATTCATTCCATTATGCTTTTTTTATTATTTTAATGAATTCAGTTCTCACACAAGTTATTTGTTGTCGCTGTTGTTGATAGTTACACAATATCAAACATTGTTCATTGCTATTTATTAATTTGTTTTATTTTTATTTATTTTTTTCATTTTTAAGTAAAAAAAAAACATGACCTTGAAATTCTCCGATTCAAGCATAATTTTTATTTTCCTGTTTGATTTTAATTTCTTCAGAGTTAATCTTTGAATTTGCTTCCATTTAATTAAATTTTATAAAAATCATTTTCCCAGATGATAAACCTGACAGGATAAGCTCCAAGGTTAACAAAAACTAGATACAGTTCAATCTTTTGGGAGAAAAAAAGCAATTAATTTTCAAAGAAATATGATTTTTCAACAGGTTATTTGCTTTTTTTTCTTTCTTTTAATCATTAAACTTTTCATTACTTCACTGATATTTTGACAATTCAAAACTAATTAAGAAAAAAGAAATGAAAAAGAAAATTTATATAAAAAATATATACAATTTTATATTTTTTAAAGAACATTTTTTTTTGCCTTATATGTATATAAATAAATAGAACACCTGGGAAAACAAAATTATATACACTTAACAAACATATGTCCACTAATATTTTGCAAAATATCTGAAATTATATTTATATTTTTGATATTTTTAGTTTTATATAAAATAAAACAACACAGACTTATCATGATTATTTTCTCAGGCTACAATGAAAATAGTAATTAATTCTAGTGATTATAATTCAACACCATCTACTGAAAACGTTAAAAAATAATCGATGGAAAATGGTAGTGACTTCATATCCATGACCTCAGAATAGTCTGCTTCTTGGCTAAAACCGATAACAATTCACAGACTTATCATGATTACTTACAATGGTTGCAATAAAAGTAGTAATTCATTCTATTGACTATACTGCATCATCATCTACTGAAAACTTGAAAAAATAATTGATGGTAAATGGTAGTGACTTTATATCCATGCCCCCAGAATAGTCTCCAATTCTTGGTTAAAACCGATGACTAATAGAAATTCTCTGGATATATGAATATTAGCATTGCTATCTTGTATTACCAATTACTTAGACCTATAATAAATGGCTCTGGAATAAAGTAAATAGAATGAATAATGATTGTAGTTTGTTTCTCTTAAAAATAAGACCTAATTAAGTTTGTCAACCTGATGGATGAATATCATTTATTCATTGAAATACAACGGACATATAGAATTATAAAGTAATGAATATAATTTTCAAAGCATTTATATATTGTAACAGATATCACTAAGGTAATGACTAAATTTATTATTTTTGTGCACCACAAATGAAAGAATATTAGGTAATAACCATAAAGTTTAAGTTTATAAAAAATAGAAATAATTAGGAGATTGTTAATAATAATAAAAATAATATATTTAGATTAATAGTTGTTTTTGAATATATATGTATATGAATACACATGTATAATTTATTTTCTATTTATATTGTATATTTTATTGTATATTAATTGGATTATTTTATGTGGGTTTGATTATTTATTTCCGTTTTATTAGTTTTTTTTTAATATATTTTGTGTTGTTTTTAGTTTTTTATTGTTTACATTTTTTATGGTATTATTTATATAGTTATGTATTTATTTTATTTTGTTCATTCTATCATAGCTCTGAAGAAGATTGCAGGACAATCGAAATATAGGTGTATGCATGTATGTACAAATAAAGGGTTTTGTTAAAAAGTGTTCAAAGTGGTTTGGATAAATTGTATTTATATAAGATATTACAGCAAAATAAAGAAGAGTGATTTTAGACTATAGATAGATAATGTGTGATGGATATGCAATAAAGTAATGAATATAACATTCAAAATGTTTATATATATATATATTACAACTAGCATAAGAAAAGAAAAAAAACATTTTAAATTAGAGTAATAAATGTATAAATAAATATAAATGTAGATTTTTGTATTTGAATAAATGTTGCTCAAAATTATTTTGCATGCAGACTCATAATTATTTAATAAACAATAACTTTTATTTTCATTTATCAGACTAATATGAGAATTCTTCTTTCACCTGATATCCAATAGTATATATTATAAATTAATCAATATTGATATCCAAAAAGGCTGAAACTTATTATTAGTGGGTGATCTCAGTTCATAAATTAATCAAGCCAGCTTAATCATGCAGTTTTTCATTACAATGTTTTATCAGGTGAAAGGCAAAAAAAATTTATTTGTTTTTTGCCCTTCACTGAAAAATTTTGTGAACCTTTTCTTTTTTTAACAGCTTTAAAATTTACGTATATATATTTTTTTAATATTTTAATTTCAAAAACATTCAAAAGCTGTCAGGATATTTGAATAAGCAGGTCTTCAAAGTTTCTTAAACTCTATGATGATGTGTGCCTTTTATATATTTGGTGATCTCAAACTGCGAGATTACTTCAAGAAAATATTGTGATCTAAAAACTTGATTGTGTGAAAAGTTTATCATTATTTTTGTATAGTAATTGCGTAATAATTATTACAAATCAAAATTATATATTATTATATATTTATTTTTTACAGAAATGTTTTATTTTTAAATATAAAATAGTCTTCTGTGTAATGTTATCATAGAGATTATGGTTGCATGTAATACAACTGTATAGAAATGTTGCCACTAAACAGTCTATTATAATATTTAATGATATTGTAAAAATTATGAAAAAAAAATTAATCTTTGAAAGCGCAAATGGATAGATTAGATATTAAAAATAATTTGTTAACATTTTTGAAACAAATATCAAGCAGTGAAGATTTTGTTCATTTTTTAAATTGAATCTGCTCCATCTGAAATTTAATGATGTTGTAGTTCTTTGTTTTGATTAAAATCAATTGTTTTATTTAATTTTTCAACAAAATATATCTATCAAATAAGATCAAATTTATTATATTCTGATAAATAATAATGGTTTAATAATAAAAGGGAAAGTTGAAAACTTAAAGTAAGTGAGAACAAAGAAATCTGTCAGAATACATGAAGGTTAATGTTTTCATATATTATTTCAAATTAAATATTTCTAATTTCAATAACATGTAAATAAGTTTTAAGATTTTTGAGTATAACAAGAATGTTCAATGATATGATTATAATTCTAAGAAAGACATATTAAAGCAGTAGTAAAAGTTATTCACATGCTGTTGAAATATTAGATAAATGTTAATTTATGTATTTAAGTAAAGGTAGACTTTTGTATTTGAATAAATATATATATATGAAAAAAATTACACATTTCATGAAAATAAGCCATAAGCTGTCTTTTGGAGCAAAATTAATATAGGGCTGCAGGGAAAAATAATTAGCAGCAAATATCATATATACAGCTTTTTTCCCCATAGAAATACTGCATGCTCCTTGGTTTTATAATTTACAAGTGTAACAATAAAATAAATATCATGTTCAGTAATTAAGTCTTTTGTTTGCCAAGTCTTAGAAGTAGACTCAAATCTTGAGTGAAAGTTGGAGACTTCCACATAGATGGCTTATAGCAAACCAAATAAAAGTTTAATATTGATCTAGAAATAAGTATATAGCTACTCTTAGTAGAAAAAGAATTTCTAAAAAAATTGATTTGTTCAGACAAATGTCTGAAACCTAATTATAAAACAAAAGGATGCTATAAAATGTTGCATCTTTCATCAACAATCAGGGATAAATGATATATCCTATGAACACTGTGCTTATGCTTTAACTTTTTAAATGGTGAAAGTAGAATTGATTTAATATAAATGTGATATACATCTTTTAATGTTGTTCCTTTATTCATTGAAACAATATTCAAATTGCCTTTTATATATTTTTTCTCTTTATAACTTAAAAACATTCTTTAAAAAATAATTCAATACATACATAATGAGTTTGCGATTAAATTATTTTGCAGTGAAATATTTCTTTCAACCCCAAAGGTCACAATACAAAAAAGGGAAATATTTTAATTATTCATTACCAATTTGTAGTGCAAAGTAGGCATCCAACCTGTTCATGATTTGACTTAGCAAAAACTCTCCATATTTGGACATTTTATTCTTACAATTAAACCTATTTACTATATCATATATTGATAATCTTTACATTACTTATTACAAATATAAGCTTTCAAATAATAGACATTCTAAAAGTTCATATTTGAAATTTGTAAAATAGGAAAATAAAATACTAAATAAAGTTTATAACTATAACAATGGCACTTGATATTATTGGGTGTAGTTTTATTTAATCAAAAAGTTAATAGAATAAAATATTAGATATTTGAATTCCATTTTTTAAATTCTAACAAATTTAGAAGTAGTTAGTGCTAAAGAGAGATCATATATGTTAAAATTAAACATTAAATTTGTTCTTATTAAAAAAAAAATTAAAAATTCTTTACTGGCATTGCCAAAAAGCCATTCTTATTACCTAGGAGTAAATGCTTCTATTTTTGCAGTAATAAACATTTTATGACTTGTTTTTGTAAAAGTAAAATATAATCATAATCACACAGATTTTGGGTTTAAAATAAATATTTTACAAAAACATTGTGTAAATATTCTTTAATGTATAAACAAATTATTGAAAATTACAATTTCTTTTCAAATTTAATTTTTCTATTATTTGCCTTCATGCTAAACAATTCACCAAATCAAAAATTGCTGCTTCTATAAAAATCAAAAGGAGGCAAATTATATATTGTAATTGCTTAAAGGTTTGTCTAATGCTGACATCTTAAGATTTTTTTTAACTAATAATTTTAAAATAATTTCTATGGTAAAATAAAACCATGCATGGTAATCTAAGCTTATTATAGATAGGTTCAAGGTAATGAAAAGAATGATGCTTACATGCCATTACAATACTCAAAACAGCAAAAACTTTGTGTTGTTACTGATTATAATGAAGCATATTAAAATATGTTTCTAATTTTGACTTTCTAGAAGATGATACTATATTTATATTGTTCTCCATCAAAAGGTAATCTAGTTGAAAACAAGAGATGTAGATAATTTCCATAATAATAGTCCACATTATCACTTAAGTTTTTTAACCTTTAATCATATTTGTCATCTAAAAATAAAAATCGAAATATAGGATTGCACCTATTACATAAGAATCATTCAATGTAAAATTCTGGAAAACAGTCCAGAAGCTAATATGATGCCATTATATATTACATTCCATTAATTATGATAATCAAAGCACCACTCTACATTATATAAGCACTTTTTCAAAGATTATAAGTCAAAGTTAAAAGAATAATTTATCCTACATCACATAAATCTAGTCATGCTACTTAGTTTCCAATGACTTTCATATTTATTATTAATATTAGTGCTATTAATTTGATATAAGCTAGAATGGAAGTCAGGGTAAATGTTTCTTTTTTACCTTCACCTTTAATATTTGAAATCATTTTAACTTAATAACAGAGAGTGGGATGTGGTCATTCTAATAGTGGCATTGTATCAACTTCTAGTTTTTTGTCCCTAGATGGCACATGTAATTAAAACATAAAAAAGGTTCAAGAAGTACAAATGCAAACATGAGCATTATGGGGAAAATTGTTTAAATTACCAAAATAGAAACATACCCCACCCCCGTCAATAGTTTTTTACTTTAAATATTTTATTTTTATAATTATTTCATTTATTTTTAACGTTTAAATATATATAAACAAGGGAAAGCCAAAAAATACTGGTATTTTGTAATAAAACGTATATTTATTTTTAAGTGTTACAAATTGAAATCCTTCAAAGAATGAACCATTTAATGCAATGGGTTGGTTTTTTACTTTTTGAAGTAATCCAGAAACTCTTGCAAAGTGATGCCTTATAATGTTTATGTCATTTTTTCACCATTTCTAAAATCCATAAAAAAAACACATTTTTTCATTCGACAGAATAAAAAGAAATCACATGGAGCAACAATGGGTGAAAATGGCTAATGAGTAAACTGGATCATGTTTTTAATTAAAAATTGTACCATTCAAGACTTTGTGTACTGGTGCATTGTCATGGTGAAGCTTGCATTCTTGACTTACCTACAAATCAAAATTCTTTCATTTTATGGTATCATGCAAACACTCAGAACTTGTAGGTTTTAAATGCCTGATTGTTACAAATGAATTCCAAGTAATCCATGCCTTTGGCATAAAAAATCAACATTATCATGACATTGATCTTCACTTGATGCATTTTTCTGAAACATGGTAAATTTGATACTTCCGTGAATTTATTCATACACTGGGGCTTTCCTCAAACAGCTTACTTGTAAACTGCTTCCAGACATTACAATTGTTTTCCTGCTATTTTCTCTAACAAAAAAGCAGAATTTCACATTCCAACTTTTCAACCATTTCAAAAATTAACAAATAAGCAAGATGCACTTAACAAAAACATTTACTATATGGAAGCATGACGTTACTTAATAACTGGCAGACTGATGCAGGATGGGTACCTTCATGAGACATCTAGTAGCTGAACCATGTACTATAAAGTATTCACCTTCCAGAGAATGATTCCAGTTACTTTTGGGTACCCCTCATGCATTATGCTTTTTTTTAAATAATATCTTCAAATATTTTTATTGTGTAAATATATTTTCAATATTTTTATTTTATTTCTAAAAATGCTTTAATTGTACAATAAAATCTTGATTTAGTTACATTAAAATCCCAATAAAAACATTCTGAGTGCTATGATCAGATATTCAAAAGATTTTAATTAAGTATAAATAGAAAACTTCAAAAAAATAATTGTAAATATAGTTTTAATCATTCAATTGTTTTCTTTTTTCAAATAAATGACTTAAATTATTTATTTTCATTTTATTATATATATATCAAAGGAAAAAAATGCTTTTTAACAATCTTATATATATATTCCAAAGAATGTGCTTATAATTATTTTCAAATGTGTATATATCAAAATTTACTACAGAAAAATGATTATTTATTATTATTATTTATTAAATGCATTATTATAAAAAAATTATAAATCAAATGTTTTAACCATATGTATATACATTACAATTTCTAAAATATTATTTAAAAAATATATTAGATATAAGAGCAAAACATTTGAATTCTAACATTTTCCAGTAAGTTAGACATCACATATCTTTCAAAATCTGCAATAGAAAAGAACTTTTTTTTTATTGAATTTTCTTTTTTAAATCATAAATAATTATTATAATTTACCTGTGATGATGAGTGAAAAAAAAAGTGCTGATAAAAAATAACTACATTTATACCTGTTCTCTTCCACATACAACACATCACATTTAGTGCATTAATCTCAAGATATTATACAAATTGTATGTCAGTCCAATTGCTTAAAATTCAACATGGTGTTCATTAGATTTGAAGGGGTTAAGATACAGCTATGACATTGGTATATGTGCTTTAAAAAATATCAACATATAATATGGAATCATTGCTCAAATGTAAGAGAATCATGAATTAAAATTTCTCAATACAGCAGTGGTCATAGTTAAAGCATACACAAAATATAAAAATTAATGTAATCATATATTACTTTCCTTTTATTCTATTGAAGTTCTGGGTAAATAGTTAATAAAGTTCTTGATGTCAGTATGGCAATGGAATAATGTCATATTGAAGAAAATAGAATCTTCTCTCATAAAAACATTATACTATCTTGATACAGTATCAAGTGTGTTGTTCTGAGATGCCTATTAGCGAGTTAAAACAGGCAGAAACTAGTCTGGGAATATTGGACGAGGAGGCACTAGATGGGGATTTTATGCACAAGCCTTCTGGCATCCATTGATTATTCGAGCTTGCTGTGTGTGGCAATACGTATAGTGAGTTTTGCCTATTTTAACAACAGTTATACACAAGCATAAGTGGTGGTCATGTGATGTTTATTGGCTTATTAGTGAGTTACAGAAAATAGAAGCATTAATGTTAGAATTAAATTTTAAAATCAATCAAATCTCAAGAAAAAACAAAAAATTAACCTCAGTTAATACTTTAAACATTAAAAAAAAATTTTTTTAAAAAAATTTGACCAGTTCGATAAAACTTTAAATATAAAATGTTATAAGAAAGTGTGTTAAACAATAGAGCAGTGTCCTCTGATAGGGAATAAGAGTGTTTTTTGGATAAATTACACTATCGTTTCACTTTAAAAAATGATTATGATAATGCATACTCCTTCATTCTCCTCCGTGGAGGAATGCTGAAAAAGCGTTTGCCACCCACCAATAAATTATTTAAGCTGTCTTACTTCAGATGCAACAATCTCTTCTTAACTACGAATTCTCTTTCAATTGTTAGAGTTAATTTTATCATCATTTGATTTGAAATATAATTTTAAATATTTGGGTAACTTAATCTTTTGATTTAATTTTTGTATTTTTTAATTGCTCTTTTTATTTTTTAATGAATGAATTACTTGTTATTTCATAAAAAAATCACTTTATTATTTCAAGTACTTCATATAATTCTGATTTTACAATTTAATTTCAATTTCTGTGACCGCTTTTTTTACATAATTTTATATTTGCCTTGGAAGGCCGCTTTCTAAATTAATATTTTGTAATTAGTATCAAATAATTCAAAAATACATCTTAAGGGTCATAGCAAACTTCTTTTCACCTAAAAAATAATAAAATATTTCAATTTACATTGCGAATATATCAAAATCAAAACAGAAGATCCTCTACAAATTAATTGATCAGCACAATGCTGATGCAATTGCACTAAAGAGGATATATCACTCTTCCAATAATAAAGATCTTAAAATTCCTGGATGTAGTTTGATTATTGACAAAATAAACATACCTACTTTTGTTTCAAATCATCTTGGAAAGTTAACTTCTATTAAAGATAAGTTCAGAAATTTTTTCAATAATCATTCAGATAATTTTTATGTATGCAATATTTACAAACCACCGAATACAAACTGGCCATTCCTTCTTTTTCAGACATTCTTATACCTTTTGAAGTTATAGGAAATTCCAATTCTCATAATAGAGTTTATGAATATATAAATAGGGATCAAGCAAGTCATGATGTCAAACAAGGATGAACATTCTACTTATACAGACAAAGAACACAAATAACTCCTGACTTTATGTTTTCAACAAAAAATGCTTCATTATTAGTTGGTGAACTATTAATATTGGATCATTTTTCTAATAGCATAAACCAAATCTAATCCCCTTTAAAATCCATCTGATTATAGTTGGTAGCTATCCTATTCCAAAATGGAATTATCTTGAACAGAATATTAAAAGAATTTCTCAAATTCTCTTTTGTTTGAGACAGGTTTAAAAACTCATAGCAATCATTACCAAAGAGTCTTTTATCTCGTGTAATAAAAGGAATTTATTCCAAATTAGAACAAAATCAGCAATAGTATTTATAATCAATTTTCATCTACCAAGGATCTTGAAATTGCGCTCAAACTTATAAAATGACCGGATGATGCCAGAAAAAAGTTGACAAGAGACCATGGGAAATCAAAATTTACCAGATTTAGTCATAAGGACCAATAAATTTTACATAAACTTGGTTAATATAAAAGTGTCTTTTTTAAAAAAAAAAACTACTATTGTCACTGGTAATCAAATTGTCAATCTTATATATCGTACTTCTAGAACAATACTAAGACTGTGAAAAGAAATATTGGCATGGTCCGGCTAACCAACAAGTACCGAAATATCATTAAAAGCAAAATGCAAGTTTCTTTTTTATAGTAATCCTCAAATATCAATCTGATAAAATTAATATATGTTGATGAACTTAAAAGTATCATGGATTATCTTAAATAAGAGAAGGCTTCAGGAGCAGATTGTGTACTTTGAGAATTTTTAAAAAATTAGGAACTAAAATCAATCAAACAAACAAATTATTCAATATTATTTATATAGAAGCAATTGAAAACATTTGTTATAAAAACAAAACTTTAGCAATCTTAAAACTAAATATATCAAGCAATAATTCAAAAAATTATCACTCAATTTTTTTATTATGTGTTCTCTACAATATTAAAAATAATTTTGCCAAAATAACTGAGATCATCTACTTATAGAATGGGCTATTTAGATCAGAAAGAAACTGCTGAGAATATGTTTTATTTTTGACCACCACAATGAAAAAGATTCAAAATAAATTAAAAATTAATGCAAACTTTATTGACCTAACTTTACATTATAATTCCATTTAAAAAAATAGTTTTTTAAAAGTTTCTAAATTTATTAAATGGAGGAAAATTATTAATTTACTCAACAAAATGTATTCCAATACAAAAATTCAAATGACATCAAAAGAATCATAGTAGATATAAAATTTTACAGAATGATCTGTGTTAGAATTCAGTTCTTTCATCTACTTCCTTTAATATATTCATCAGTGATCTTTCAAAAACAGAATGCAAACAAATCATCTAAGCTGATAATATTGCTTAGATTTCTTAAAAGAGGTTGTGAAAAACAGAAAATCTTTTTCAAAGATTGGGATCTTATTCCTGATCCAATGAAGACAGTTTGATCAATTTTGAATCTTTTGCAATAATAGACTGAAACACATTTCTATCCCATGCTATTTAGGAACATCTTTCAATCATAGTCTAACTTATATTCATCATTTAACTAAGCTTAGACAAATATCAATTTTTAAGAATAATCTTGAAAAGATAGTTGGCACAAGTTGGAGATGTGAACTGCTTCCTTAGTATTATTATATATACCTGAAGAATATTGTGCTCCTGTTTGAGAAAACACTCTCCTAGTCAGACATTGGTGGCCTGGCAGTTGGTGTGGCTGCCTTCTGGGTGGCTGGCCTGGGTTTGTTTCCCAGTCAGCACTTTGACATGTAAAAAAGGAAAAAAAAACACTCTCATACTAAACTTCTGAATATTCAAACATTAACTTGAAAAATATTATTGGCATACTTCTTTGCAATGGCTTCCTGTTCTTTTATATATTCTTATGCAAGATATTAGAGATTGTTTCACAGAAAATGTATAAAAAGCTGTTAAGTAGGCTGGATTAAGATTAATCTCAAATCAGTATTCCCTTTTTGGATGTGACTGCAGAATTTATTGTGTCAAAGGTAAAATTGACATCAAACAAATATCTTTTACCAGATCCAACAATAAAGTTAACTGGATTTGATCTTTCTAGATGCAACTGAAGTCTCATCACAGATTGTGAAACAATCCATGGCTGTTGCACATATGTGCTTCATAAACAGAATTTAGCAGCTATTGATCTGTGTTAATATGGACAAACACAATCCATAAATCAGATAATTAATAATAGTCAAATCTATGGCTACAGCAGGTAATTGAAGATCTTAATAAATTAATTAGTGGGTCTATCTCCTGATTTGATTCTCTACAAGTTCCTTTATAATATTTTGATAATGCTTAAGCTAATTGTTTTTGTAAAAATCATATGATAAATAAATATTCAGGGACATTTTATCAATCTATATTAAACTTTCTGACAATCCTTGATAAATTATTAATTGCTTCATTTATAGTTGCATTCTAAATAATGCTTTAACCATATTTACCATAAATAGTTTTTTTTTTTTTTAAATTTCATTGGTTGAGCAATAATGAGATCAATCCCTAAGCATCATGGGAAATAAACAGAAAAAGACATTTGACTACACACAGAGCCAGATATTAGCTAATTGGGATGATTTTATGTAAAAGGTCCCCATGCCTGAAAGAGGTAATTAAAAATTGTATTGAAAATATATATATAATGATCAGAAACATCTATATATATCCGAATACCTTTTTGTTGTTTACATTATTATCAGTTATCTACATTACAGCAAAGAATTGACTAATTGCACTGCAACTTCTGCTAACTCTGTTACTATGGTTACTATGCATATAGCAAGTTGTTTTTTGCAATTCCCAAAAAAATAAAAATATGCCTTGCATTATCTTTAACAAAATTGTCACATGTATTTCACTAAATTGTGAATTAAAATTATTTATATATAAGTGAATTATTTCTACAACAAAATAACTAATCTTAATATAGTTTAATTATTTTATAAGCTGAATAATTAATTATATAAACTTATCTATACTAAACTTATTATTATACATAAAATATTGAATAAAAAAATCTTAGTTATTCAATTAACTGCTTTAAAATCTTAAAATATTATTCTAAAATTATAAACCTCTAAACGGCTAATTTACATTATTCATGGCAATTTTTCAATACTTTTTAATTAATAAAAAAATTATGAAAATATTTTTGATTACTTTAATGAAATTTTCAAAGTTTAAATCAAGAAAATATTTATTTTCAATTATTATCTGCCATTGCAAAAAAATCTTAACATTCAAACTATTTTTTCATATGATGTCCAATACAAAATAAGAGATATGGCAGATAATATCCAATTGGTAGTACCAAAAGAAAATTAAGCAAAATAAAAAAAAATTACAGTTGAAAAGCAAAAAGACGCTTTGCATACAATTTTAAAAATTCACAATGATGTCATAGAATCGGAATTTACCAATAAAGATGTGTCAGAAAATATGTTCAGGATAGTAAGATGGATACAAATAATAATTATGAATAAATACATTTATAAGAAGGGGAAACAGCACTGTGAAAAAATTAGTGCGGTATGCCAGCAAATAAAGAAATAATTAAAGAATTATTAAATATAACATGTGCTACTTGGCCAGAGAGAATGAGGCAGCAAATAATAATTATTTAGTGAAAAAATAACCACCAAAAATTCTAGTGGATGAATTTTCTTGCCAAAATAATGGAATTCATTTTCCAAAAGTTCATTAAAAAAACAAAAACACTTCCAACCAATGAAATCATATATCACCGCAAGATACTGATAAAAAAAATTGTTTCTATTGTTAACTTTTCCATGAAGATATAATGATTGCTTCGTCCACATCATGCTTCAATAATTAGCTGAATACCCATATCAAATTTGCAAATATAAAAAATCAAACCATCATTTCATTGTAATGTTAAAATTTACAGAACTTCAAAGGAGAATTTCAGTTGTGGAAAGTATACAGTAGAAATTACTGTAGAAAAATTATGATTACATCAAAGTTTTGAAGATTATTAACAATAACACAAATTCTAGGTGAGTGTAATTTGGTATTTTGAGGAGCAGTCAAAAATATAATGATTCACATACTGAAAACTTTTTATGAATTATTGAACTGCTTAAAAAATTTGATCCAACAATTCAAGACTACCTTTAATAAATTGCCAATAAATAAGATCAATAATATTATCTAAGTAAAACAATTCAAAATGAATTAGTGAATTTAATGGGAAGTAAAATCCAAAACCAGATTACAAATCAAATAAAATTAGCAAATTGCTGTAATTCTTGACTGTGCTCCAGATATCAGCCACAAAATCACTTACATTCAGTTATGTTTCTGATGATTAAAAATATAGTTCAATCATTGGGGTAATTTATAAAATTAAGAAAGTGGTTCTGGAGAAAAATTATATGTTGTGCTGAAGTGAGAAATTAATTCTCTAGAATTAAATATTAATAATATCAGGGGGCAAGGGTATAATAATAGTTCAAATATAAAGAGAAAAATTCATGGAGTTTAGACTAGATTTTTAAAGGAAAATTCAGGAGCACTTTTTACAGTCTGGGTTTGTCATAATTATATTGTTAAACCACTAAACATCACATGATCACTATTTCTTATGCTAGCACATAGCTGTTATTAAAACAGGCAAAACTCTCCATACAGTAGGGCCACTCAGTGCCAACCAGAGTAATCAATGGATGACAGAAGGCTTGTGCATAAAATCCCCATCTAGTGCCTACTCATCCAATATCCGCAGACTAGTTTCTGGCTTGTGGCCATCAGTAAGGAGCTTTGGATCTGAGAGCACTGCACCTAGATCTTAGGATCTAATGCAACCCTCCAGCAGCCACCTTTTATCTCTTCTTAACTACAAAACTATGAGAATAAAATTTGAAAACACAATAATATTTTCAATCTAAGCTCAATAGCTTATATAGTTATATGGGTCTACTCTAAACCCAGTTAAGTACTCATACATTTTGGTGTCTTTGGCTCTTTAATAACCACAGCAACCACTATCCTATTAGGAAGGATTGGTGTTAAGACACTAAAAATCACATGATCACTATTTCTTATGCTAGCACCTAGCTGTTATTAAAACAGGCAAAACTCTCCATACAGTAGTGCCATTCAGTGCCAACCAGAGTAATCAATGGATGCCAGAAGGCTTGTGCATAAAATCCCCATCTAGTGCCTACTCATCCAATATTCCCAGACTACTTTCTGGCTTGTGGCCTTTACCAACGAGGAGCTTTGGATCTGAGGGCACTACACCTAGATCTTAGGATCTAATGCAAGCCTCCAGCAGCCACCTTTTATCTCTATTTAACTACAAAACTGTGAGAATACAACTGAAAACACAAATAGAATACAATTGAACACAATAATAATTGCAATTAAGCTCAATAGCTTATAAAGTCATATGGGTCTGAACCCAGTTCAGTACCCATACATTTTGGTATCTTTGGCTCTTTAACAACCATAGTCACCACTATCCTATTAGGATATATAGCTAAAACATATGTTTTATTATCATCATGGTCAATTATTTATAAATATTAAAGGTCTTACTAGGAAGCCTCTTTGTGATCAGAAATATCAGATCCTCAAGTTAAAAGAAATTCAGAATCACTCACAAACTCAATAAAAGATTATAAGTTTACAGAATCCCTTAATTGTTGGTATGATTTATTTTTCTAAATAAATTTTGTTAGCAAGAAACTTCAAAGTGATTCCATAAATATTTCTGTAATGCTTTGTTCATTTAAAAAGCTATTATACTTGTTGATTAAATACAGGGAAACTGAATTCGAGCAAGTATTAGTTAAGGCAAAAATATTCACACAAGATTTGGACATAATCTCAAAATAAAAGATTGAGAAAAAGAAATATTTTAGTTATGAAATCAATAAATGAACCTAATCCTGCTTAAAAAAAATCAATATAGTTCTGAATAAAGCAAAACTAGCATTACGTACTCAATTTGAACATTTGAAAAATCATATGGATTTGAATTTTGGAGAAAATTTCAAAAAAAAAAACAACAAATAAAAAAAGTGAAATTGCTCTTATAAATACCAAAATTATATCTTGCATTGGTGGTTGAGAGCTCAGTGTGACTGCCTTGCACTTGCAGGCAGTTGCCCGGGTTGCGGGTTCGCGTCCCGGCCAATGATATGACACTTAAAAGTATACAAAAATACTCATCTACTGATTTTGTGAAAAAAATAAATAAATGGCAGGCAATATGTTGGTTGAAATGGTAGTTCTAAAAAATATTTTTTCATTAGAACATTTTGAAATACCTAAAATATTACAATTTTAACAGAAAATGATAGAGCTATAGCTTTTTTTAATCTCTTATTTGCTCTTTGGATATATTTAAAGATGGAATTATTACTAAAAAGAGAGATGACATCATGAAATGGGTAGAAGACTTCTATCAAGAATTATATAGTAATAAAGAACAAGTACTTCCTATATCTATTATATCTTCTGAATTGCCCAGAATTTTAAATGAAGAAGTGAGACATGCAATTAAATTTATGAAGAAAAGAAAAGCTCCAGGTAACGGTGGTTTAAAAGAAGCAGGCGAAGAAATATAATTTTTTTTTTTAGCAAAGTTATATACCAAATGTCTAAATGATAAAGATGCACCAGATGATTGGAAGAATGCAGTATTAACATTAATATTTAAAAAAGGCGATAAAGAAAATATTAGAAATTACAGACCTATCAGTCTTTTATCAGTTTTATACAAAAAAATTTACCAAGATAATACAACTCATCTACAGAAATCATTGGATCAAGAGAACAAGCTGGATTAAAAATGGTTTTAGTACAGTAGATCATATTCAGGTATTGAGAGAAGTTACAGAAAGGACAAATGAATATGAGTTGCCATTATGCTTTAGATTTGTAGATTATGAAAAGGTATTTCATTCTATAAACATTTCTTCAGTGATTAAAGCATTGGATCATCAAGGATATTGTCATATTTTAAAAAATATTTATAAAAATGCAACAGCAACAAATTAGATTACATAATGATAGTAGGAAAGACAACATTGAGAAGAGTGTAAGACAGGATGACTCCATATCTCCAAAACTTTTTACAGTGGTGCTGCAACAAATATTTTGTGGATTAAAATGGAAAGTTTAAAGGAGCGAACGTAAATGGAGATTATTTAAGTCATTTAGATTTTGCAGATGATGTAGTTGTTTTTGCAAATAATGCTTTAGAGCTGCAGGAAAGTTATCAGATGAAAGTATGACTAAAGATAAATGTTAAAAAGTCTAAAGTAATGTTTAATTAATTTTCTCAAAATATGAAAATAAAGATTGATTACGATGAATTAGAAGTTAACAGCTACAAATACCTTGGTCAGATTATTAATACAGATGGAAACATAATGGATGAAATTAATTATAGAATTAAACTTGTTTAGAAAGCTTTTGGTAGAAATAAATTGATACTAAAAGGAAATATGCCTACATGTTTGAAAAGGAAGGTTTTTAATAAATGAGTTTTACCAGTTCTTACTTATGGATCTGAGACTTGGACACTTAATAGAAGAGCAATACAGAGACTTCAGACCAATCAAAGAAGTATGGAGAGATTATGTTGGAAATAACAAGTAAAGATTGAAAATGCAATATATGGTATATGGGTACAAACACAAACAGGTGTTACTGACCTCATTGAAAAAATTAAGTTGAAGTGGTGTTGGGCTGAATATATTGCTAGAAGAGATGATAATAGATGGACAACTGAAATCTTAAACTGGATTCCAAGAAAATATTTAAAAAACCCAGAATGAGACCACATGTGAGATGGATGGATGAAATAAGAAACTGTGCAGAGATGATGTGGAGAAGAGCAGATAAAGATCAGAGAAGGTGGATTGAACTTGGAGAGACCATCCTGCAATGGATTGATAATGACTAGTATTGTTGCTTCTGAAGAAAAGGTTTAATCTATGACCTACGATAGGCTAAACAATCATATCCATTAAAAATCAAAAAGCACAACAGTTAAATTCTGTTTGAACTTTAGATGGCTTCTCCAAGCAAAAAGCTAGAAAATATTTTTTAATATGTTTTATATTGCTTCAATATAGCCGATATATATTTTGTTCAATTATTCTATTAGATTATTATTTTTATATTAAAAAATGCGTAATTAATTTATAAAAATTAGAACCATATTTTGAAGTCAAACCTCCTCCCCCATCCTGCAAAAAATATTCAATTGGGCCCCCCGACTAACTAAATCCAGTCCTTACTATACAAACATTCTCTATCATGCTTATAAAAGCTTAACTTAGAGAAGAAACGTATTTCTGGGAGAAAGACATCTATAAAAATAAAAAAAATCAGGAAATTTAACCGCATTCAGAACTACACTTTTATACATAAAGTTTGCTAATACTATATATAGCATTTCATGTTTATTCAATTTAATGAAATACTAATTATTTTAAATTAATAAGTAATTACTGAAAGTATTATCACTTTGATAAATATATAAGAAGAAATTAATAGGAAATGTTAAACTTAAAAAAAACAAACGAATTCTTACCATCGAATCGTTATCACAAATGCAAATTAACTATTAAGATTTTAATTAATAATTCCTACAAATTCCAAGATACTGATTTTTTTTGTTTTGTTAAACCCATTTTCCGTTCATATCATATTTCTAGAAAACAAATCCTGGTACAAATTAAGATCCGTCTACAAATTAAATAATACAATCAAATATAATTAAAAAAAACAAAAACGACAATTATTTTAAACATAATTAAATATCTAAACTATAAATTATGCTTGCTTTTGTTTATCAAATTCCTAAGAAATATTTCCTTTATGGAATTGTGGATATTTAAATAAAAACTACAAAACACATACAGAATGAATATGCAGCTAGAAATTATGCTTGTCTGAACTATTTCAAATTTGCAAAATGAGTCTGTAGTGTATATTTAAATGGCTATTTATGTATATGGTACAAGCCTAGTATTTTTTGTTTTTTGTTATGTGTTATAATAGTATTTCTATATGTAGTCGAATTTCCCAATGATTTTTTTTTCATATGTCATAGCATCGGCCAGATCGCGAACCCACAACCGTCTGCAACCAACTACTTGCTTGCAAGGCAGCTGCGATAACATCTCGGCTAACAACGCTTATTTACGTCACATTTGATTTCTGTTTTAATGTAATGATTTTTTCCCCCTCCTCTCAAATAAATTTTGAGGATTTTTCTAAAATGTCATCATCAGCTCAGCACCAGCAAGATTATCTCCCCTTCTCAGATATACAATTGGTGCACTGACTCTCATTTGCATAATCCAATAGGTGGCTATGGGCTTTCTACCTAAAAAAAAAATTTCTAAGCTTGTTTGTGATCTGAAAAAAGTTTCTAATTCACCTGGCTGATTTCAAACCCTAGATGCTTAGCAGGTGACTGTTCTATTAACCTAGGTCTGCAACTAGATTTGAATAATCTCAAGAATTTAGCCATATTATTTTTATTATTATCATCATTGCCATCATCATCACACTATTATAATTAATATAAGACATCTAAACAAATTTGTTTCATTGAAAAGTGATTCGTAAAATAAAACTTTTCTATCAAATAACATTAACCCTTTGCAAAACTTTAATACAAATACCCATTTATATATAAGGAACAAAAATATATTTCTATAAAATTATACTATACCAAACAACATTATATAGTCTTCCATATCTTTACGATAAAGGTTTTAATGATAATGATATAGTCTCTTCAGACTTACTTTCATTATATTTTCTGATTTTTTTTTTTTTTACTGTTAAACTATTACTAAATTGTAATGAATACAACAACTAAAATATCCAAGTCTACAAGTTGAAATTGAAGAGTAGGTATAAAACAAATGAAGTTCATCCCACATTTCCAACAATATGTGGATGTGATATCAAATATATGCATTACTTTGTTTAAATTAATTTTATTACTTGTTTTGTCCCATAATTCTGTAATAACTGAAACACAGGCTTATTATATACCTGCGTCTATATATGTAATATATAGGGTATATGAGCACAGACTTTTTCACACGACTCTCCACTCTATCTAATAACACTGATACACTTAAACACATATATGTTGAAAAGATCAATAATCACCAATATACGTATTTCATGCTAAACCAGCAATCATCAGTTGGTCCAGACTATCATCTCTACACATATATACTATAAGTTCTCAGATATATATTAAGATAGACAATCTTCTTACTTTAATGGACAGGCTTCAATCTACTCCACACTCCAACTCTTCAACCGTCCATCCAATTGAAAATCTGATGGTGGAATGCTCAAAGGCCATCCTGAGGCCAAGATATTTGTGGCACCCATGTTGACCTAAGGTCAATCTGAACCCCACATGTACAGGACATAATCCATTTAATACATATGCAAGGATGGGCAGACATCTCTACAATGTAATAACTGAAAAAAAGGCTTATATATTACATATATAGACACAGATATACAATAAGCCTATGTTTCAGTTATCTACATTACACAGATGTCTGCCCAACCTTGATATATGTATTAAATAGATTATGTCGCTGATACATGTGGGGTTCAGATTGACCTTAGGAATCAACATGGTGTGACTATAATCTCTAGCATCAGGGTGACTTTAAGATGCACATCAGATAGTTTAATAAGATAGATAATTGTCCTAGTTGTAGTGGACTAGATTGAAGTCTGTCCATACTAAGACGATTAACTATCTATATATATCTGAGAACTTATAGTAGATATGTTCAGAGGATACTCTGAGACCAATGATGATTGCTGGTTTATGTTGAAAACCTATATGGTCATTATCTTAACTTTTCAACAGATGTGTGTTTAAGTAAAGTGTATTAGTATTATTAGATAGAGTGGAGAGTGGCAGAGATCATGTGAATGTCTGTGCTCATATACCCTATATATTACATATATAGACGCAGGTATATAATAAGCCTGTGTTTCAGTTATTACATTGTGGAGATGTCTGCCCATCCTTGCATATGTATTAAATGGATTATGTTCTGTACATGTGGGGTTCAGATTGACCTTAGGACAACATGGGTGCAACAATAATCTCGGCCTCAGAGTGGCCTTTGAGCATTCCACCATCAGATTGTCTATCTAAATATATATCTGAGCACTTATAGTATATATGTGTAGAGATGATAGTCTAAACCAACTGATGATTGCTAGTTTAGCATGAAATACATATATTGGTGATTATTCATCTTTTCAACATATGTGTTTAAGTGTATCAGTGTTATAAGATAGAGTGGAGAGTCGTGTGAAAGTATGTGCTCATATACTCTATATATAATAATTCTGTATAACCTACATAATAACTGTTCAATGTAATTTAGAAAATTTTCTGCATTTCACATCTATAGAGCAGACCAAGAAATTAATTTGGATTCAACATCTTAAGATGTTGAAACTTTCAGATCTTTAGTTTGGATACTATGAAAAACATTTAACGTTGGCCAGTAAATGAATAAATGCAACAGTACCAACAGCCATAAAAAAAAAACCCAGATAGAAGTAAACCATAGGATCTGCAAACTGTAATGGGATCTAGTGTTAACCAATTTGTATATTAATAAAATGCAAGATCTTATTAATAATACTTAAGTCAAGCTAGAATCATCACTATGGAGCGAAATAAGATTGAGATCATATAATTAATTTTGGTTCTTATATTGCTATAAGAGATGATAAAGATAGACAGCTGAAATCTTAAATTGAATTCCAAGAAATAGAAATAGACAACACATGAGGTGGATGGATTAAATAAGCACGTGTGCTGGGATCATGTTGAGAATTGAAGTTAAAGATCAGAGAAGATGGATTGAACTTGGAGAGATCATCCTGCAGTGAATTATAAAATGGTTGAAAATGATATTAATCTAACGTGAACAGATTAATGCAGAAAGGATTTAGTTTTAAAAACATTTTACTTCTAAAATCATATGATTTCTCTTGTTTGGTAGAAATTTTCTCATCATTTTACATGCCAAAGTAGAAAAATTAAATAAAATCAGTGGATACTATATGTCATTATTACACCTGCTAGTGTTCACTGATTTTAATTATTGTTTTATACCTCAACATCTAAGATGAATGAAACAAAAGACTCCCATCACTGCCTAATTAAATAAGTTTTAGATTATGTGTAATTAAATACAAATGTTTAGAATTAGTTTGTAACTGAGATCTATAAAATATATAACTACTTACCTACTTTTGGGACTATAAAGTTATAGTGAGTTCAGAATCTATTTAAGTAATAAAGAGTTTCCTAAACAAATATAATGTAAATTAATGCTTTCTATTAAAAGAAGGCCAACACAGAAAGCTGTGATGTGATGTAAAATCCTGTTTATAGATATTGCACTGCCACCTAGTATCCACTGATTGTACTCAGTGCTTACATTTTGATATTTATTTTAGTGCAGTGGTAGAGTGTCAAACTCTGGAAGGTGGCGTCTCTGGATAATTTCCAGTGCTGGCACTTCCTGCACTTAAACTTCTTATGAACTCTTAAGCAATAACGCCATTTGAGTATTTTGTTAGTGTATATAGGCATATTGCCATTATCTGCTTTTATTTATATAAAAGTGAACTTTCTACCCAAAATAGATTCATTGATTTATAACCAATAGAATATTGTCTATCTTAACACTACAAAATTACCATTAAAATCTAACTCATTAAAATGCTAGAATAGTCAAGCTAACGGGGGGGGGGATCACTGATAATGCTCAAGTATAATTGCCTGGTTATAGTCTTACCGTTTTTTAGCTATCTTGATCTGCCTTACATAAAAAACTTAATACATGTAAATAAAAAAATACATCGATTTTTAGTAATATAGCCTGAAGATTTGCAATGATGGGATTTTGATTATAGTTATATGTTGGATTATTTTCATAATAATACCTTTAGAAAAAAAATTAAACGTTATTTAATTACATTGAATTGTTCGTAATAGCACACAGGTTGGTATTAGTGTATATACCATTCTTCTACTAATAATTAATGTGATTGGAAAATTTAAATAAAGTTTAACAATTTTTCTAAAAATAATAACAAAATTGCAGATGCTTTAAAAAAAAAATGCTGAAGTTATACGATAAAAGTGAAATCGGATTGTATAAATCCTAAAGAATGAACAATGCTAAGAAATAAACAAACTTTTTGACATTTTTTTACTATTAAGTTCTAATTTATTGTTATTTTTAACATAGGATATCTTTAAAACAGCATGTGGCATCAACCTAATAGGAATTTTCTAAATAGTATAATTAATTCAAATACGTATAAACACATAAATTTATTTATATATAAGAATATAGTATGTGCCTATGTATATAGGCGTGCATGATAATGTGTACATTCTAATTAAAAATATGTGCACATATACAAATATGGTAAGAGGATTGACATACAGAAACAAGACAATATCATATTATAAGCCAGAAAATGGAGAATACGGAGAGGATGGCACTGAATAAGGAATTAACAAGTATTATTTGTTTCTGGAGCCTGTAATACACGACAGCAGTGGAATAGAATAAAGTTTGTCTGTAAAGACTGATTTATTGAAGAAGTTTCCAAGATTATACACAATTGTATGCCGTCAGTTTCTTGAGCAACTTGATTTCTTTTTAATTATCAAAAGTGAAATTCTTTTATATGACCTTTAGAAAGAAGTGAAAGTTACATAGACCCAGATCTTGGAACAGGGTCAGTATTAAAACACACATATTTTTTAACTAAAATTATTTTTGCAGACACCCCAAGAGTAAAAATATATGCTGACAAAGTTTTATTAAGATGCTTATTACCATTCTATCATACATTACACCTTGCTGAATAATCATCTGTTTGTTTTTTCTCTTTCAAAACTAGTTAAAGTCTTAAAAGTACAGTTCGTTTTTCTAAGGGAGTATATAACTTCTTTATATTGAATGTTTTTTATATAAATATATATAAGTAGAGGGATTTGAACTCATGATTTTTTAAACTATTCATCCACTCCATCTTATTCAATGGATACACATGTCTACATATATGCGAAAAAGGCACATGATCCTCAAAATACTTATTTCATGAAGCCCACCCCTCTCTTATTAATATATATGGATATGTAATGGTAAGATAATAAGAGGAGTTAAATTGACTTAATGTTTACATAATATGACTACAATATCAAATCCAATAAGGGCTTTGAGCATTCCATCATCAGTTTTTAATGAACAGTTGAATAGTTGGAAGGGTGTGAAAGTTGAAGCTTGTCCATTAAGGTTTGAGGAATTACTATCTTAATATAAACGGAACACTGATTGTATATATGTGTGGGAGATTGTGATCTGGCCCAATTGGTGAGTGCTGGTTCTGCTGAAATATGTATACTGGGGATCATATATCTTTTTTGCATGTATGTGATCATGTGCATTGGTTGATTGAGATGGAGTGGATGATTAATAGACTGAAACATCCTGAGTTCAAATTCCTTCTATTAAACTTTGCTTTTATTTTGTGGCAATCCTGAGATATCATATAAATAAATTCATGCATAACCATATAATTTTTCAAAGTAAAACCTGGTCTCTAATCTGCATTTTGAATTATATACTTTACATTTTTTTATGTCATTAATGGTAGAAATATTGAGATTTGGGTAGTAAGAATAGAAAAATTCATAAATTAACTTATTACAGATCTGGTAAAAAGTTAGTCGGAGAACACTATTTGACAACGATATGGATCAAAAGGATGCTCTTTCTAAAGTTGTGGTAAATCAATACCTATGATTTGATTGGCTGGTTAATTAATCACTATTAATAAATTGATTTATATATTTATTCCAGTTTAGTTGCATTCACATTTGGATTATATAAAGAAAAACATGTAACTGTTAGGAGGAGGGGGATTACTTCATGGTGTACGATCAGTAGCTATGGTTCAAATCCATGCCACTTACAGTTTTCAAGATCTAAATATGTTTAGGATATTTTTTCTATCCCATGGCCAACCCATCTAATCATTTGATATTTGTTGATAAATTATATATAGCAATGCTTAATTAAAATGAAAATGGAAAAAATACTCAAACACCAATTAGCAAACGCTAAGTAAAGCCTTCTTTCTCTTTTATTATTCCTCTAAGAAGAAAGACATGGGAAGGAGGCTATTGGAAAAATCTTTTCTCTGCAATGAATTATTTAAAGACTTATCTTTATATCAATTGATGAAGCGTCAGTAGTTGTACACTTTGATAATACACACTGCTGTTGCTGGAAGTTTACATGAAATTAATACACATTTGTTGTCATGGAAACTTTAACTTCAATATATATAATATCTGAAAAAAATTATGAGGGAGGAGGAGTGCCTCAAACTTACAAAAATATTATTTCTTAATGAGTTACGATTTATTTGTCCTTGAATAGAAAATAATAATACACATCACAATAAAAATAAATAAATAACATTAAGCAATAACATAGTATAATAAATAAATTGATATAGTCACATTTTAAAATCAAATTTTAACCCATTCACCCCCGCGCACAGCTCAAAAGCTGCTTACAAACTATTAAATAAGCTTAATTGACAATGTTTGTATTTTGTTGAAAAAACTTATGTAGCTAACTTTTTAAAATAATTCCCCACCATATCATACTTGATTTTAAAAACAGTTTAACTTCAATTGCTGGACATTACACAATATATCAGAGCTAAGTGAAAACTTTAATTTGTGGTTTTCAGTTTTAATAGAATATAACAGAAAGTTTTGACCAACTAACATTTGAAAAAAATGTTGTAGTTATAGCTCAAATACAGAGAAACATGACAGAAAATGGAGAGGGGGACGACGACAATTGACTATTTTTAAAAGTACTATTATTACATTATATTGATATAAAAATATTTAATAAAATACTAAAAATTAATAAATACAAAATTATTATTATTTAATATTTACATTTAAATATAAAGTGAGGGAAAAAAACTAATTGGCAAATGTTCATTTGTTTGAAAAATATGTTGTAATTAAAGCTCTTAACAAGCATATAAATAGTCACCCTTAGCAATATAAAATACTGAGAATAACCTGTTGCTATTTATATTTCATTCCATAACAGAACGTTCATTCAGAAATCCCTGACGATACTCAATATATAGTTATGATAATGTTTAGTATTAAAATTAAAAATGTGTGATTCTATTCAAATGAAAAATTAAATCTAAACTTTTGAAAAATGTAGATATATTATGATGTACACATGTTGCCATTTATAGTTTCTTCATTGTGTACAAATAGCTAAATACAGCAAATAATTCAAGGTTATCTGGTTGATAAAAAAATATTTATTGTTTTGAATGAATGTAGAATAAGTGAACCATATACTTATTAAATTTTAAAATGAAATATTTTAAAATTATTATTGTGCAAATGATAACAATGCCTTATTAGAATTTGAAGAAACACATGATCAAAAGCTACTATTTAAAAGAAAAGGATCACTTTTTGTGTTGCTATAGCTACAGAAATGATTTTTTTCTTTTGCTTGAAATTTTGTATTTATTTTACTTTGCTTTTAATAAATATATTTGCAATAAAGAAATATGGACTGTGAATAAGACAAATTTAGAGAGATGGGGCATCAGTTCCCACCCCCCTTCATTTGATATCTTTATGATTAAAACAAAATGAATTTCACAAATGCTATGCTGACCACCATAAAGTTAAGATAATTGAATTCACTTTGGACTGCGATATCAAAAGGAATAATAATTGAATATCTAATAATTTAAATTGTTTATGGATCCCTATGTTTTTGCTAGCAGAAAGGTACCAAAGGAAATATAATCAAATAATGGATTATCAGTTGAAGTCATACATATGCAATACTGTGGTAACAGATACTCATAAAAACCTTTAAGTTTAATTTATAAAGAAAAAATGATTAAAAAAAGAAAAAAAATATGATGACAATTTTAATGGTAGACATTTCTGAAAGTTTTGCTTTTATTAATAATTTCTATTAGTATAAATAACCTGTTTGGCATTTGTTATCATTTAAATGATATGACAAATATATATATATATTCTAAAAAGTAACAATATTAAAGTTTTTTATTGCTTTGCTTAAAGAGTTTATAATTAACCCTTTTAAGATTGTATGCTTTATAAATTAAATGTATATCACATCTATCAATTGCAACCATAAAAAAGGAAACAGAGAAAGCAACTTATAAAATATATGATAGGATATTAGATTGCAGTTGATAAATTAAAATTATAATCTTTATTTTACCCACCTCAATGAGTTACTGCTTATTTCAATAAATTTATATTATTATTATTAACTTAGGCATTTTGATTTGCCTATTACATCAATCATTATAAATTATTTCATTACACAATTTATTTTACAATTAAGATAATTGATTATGCATCCCATATTACACTTTATCATTATATATATCATCATTTATTGAATTGTATCTTCTTTGCCAGGCAAGATACTCATTATATGGACCCATTGATGCTCCTTACAAATTTATAAGTCCATTGTAAATATAAATTTAAACTGCCATATAGCTATTTATATATCATCTATTTTAGTTATACATTTTAGTTGCATAAGTATAACATTCTATGCAGTATATTTAAATTGCACAAATATTTAGTGTATACCTGGAGAAAACCATTTGGTTCACGATTTATTACATGTGATTTGACCAAATCCATGAGGCACTTGCATGGCCAGCTAACCATGCTCAGTTATAATATTTCATTGTATTTGTGATTAACCAAATATGAAAGCTATTCAGTGAACAGCACTTATTTTAGTTTTACATTTTGGCAGTCTTTATTAATTTTCCTTTTACATTTGGCTCATCCAACTTCCATAGAAATAGATATTGTTATTCATGAGATAATGTTGCCTCATTATCATCGTTTTTATATCTTAGAGGTTAGTTTCCTTTCACATTTGGTGTCCAATGTGAGATTCAAGTATTTACCCATGACAGATTTAAAGTTATGTATTGATGGATAAAAACAAAATATTTGATCAATAATCACAATTGAAGTCAGCTATTTTTGTATATACTAGTGTTAGATTAAACAGAGTAATGACTTAATAGATAATTTTTAAATTTGTAATTGGGTTTTATTAAGGGTTTGAATTTAAAGGGGTTACCAAATTGTTTTCTGAAAAATAGAAGTGTAAGAATACATAAATTAAGAAATAGAAATATTGTAAAATGCTTTATAAATAAAAATGTTTTATAGATGTGCCAAAATGGGGGCATGTAAAGGCAAAATACTAGATGATTATGCCTGGACTTATCATCATCTTCATCATCATCATCATCATCATAATAATAATGATAATAATAATAATAATTTGTCTGTGACTTTAAAAGCACTAGATAGATATGTGTTATATATTAGTAAAATGCAAAGAAATATGGGCTCATTACTAATAATTATTATTAAGTTCTCCTCATGAATAATGAAAAGTCTAACTAACTTATTTAGTTGTATTTTTATATTGGACTACTTCCATCATCTAATATGCATATTGAATGTCTTTAGAAAATTTAACTTTATTTAAATATTCCAAATACATTCAACTGGTAGTAACAGCACATCAAACAGGTGCATATACTAACGTGTTTGATGTGCTGTTACTAACAGTTGAATGTATTTGGAATATTTAAATAAAGTTAAATTTTTCTAGACATTCAATACTCTTATCAGATGATGGAAATAGTTCAATATAAAAGTACAACTAGAACACCATCACAAATCTTCAGAAAAACACCAACTTATTTAGTGAAGTGTATTATATTTTAGTTGTTTAAGAAATAGATGGAAAACAATACTGCTCACTACTTGAATTTGTTGCTGATAACACAATGCAAAGTCTTTTGAGCATAGTCATAGTCATGAGATTTATGCTATGTTTGTATACAAAATATGTTGAATTTTTTAAAATAAATAAATAAATTTATACACGTTAGTTAGGGATAATATTGTGATAGGTGAATCAATCACTATCGAGAGGTGATGTTCTTGTGATATTTTATAATACATACATTGAAATGTGTGTAAGGATCTAATTGATTTGTACAGTTCAGCATATAAAGCAAAATAGAGGAAACAAGCTATTTATTTTGTTTGGTCTGGGATATTAAACTGGAAAGGAGAAAGTCATGTTCTTCCCTTTTTATGATAATAATTATAAATAAGATCAAATTATGAAAAATGTAAAAGAGTAAGTTATGTTAGGACAAGAAGAGTAGTGAAGTCTCTATCATATCAAAAATTGATCAAAATGAATCAATAATGGCAATGTTAACAAGTTTAATGAGTGAAATGATAAACAAGAATTAAAACAAGAAATGAAACAAAATCAAAAATTTAAACAAATCCTGGAAAAATTACCAAGAGATTTAATGAACAAGCAAAACCAGACCCAGAAATTTTAGAAACTATGTTAAGTATCAACAAATTAATAATAAAGAGTTCAATATGGTAAGAATAGACAGAGAAAATAAGTCCACAGTTTAAAAACTCAGATAGCGCAAGGTAGCTTGGATGTAATGACATCTAAAGTAACTGAACAGATTTCTTTGAAAGGGGGTTCTATCACAAGCTTAAAAAGGGATGATAGATATAAAATTTTGTCAGAAGTAAACCTATTAAAATCTAAATGGTTTTATCACCATGTAATATGCAGTCGTAAATATAGGTACATTAATGGGGGACAAGAATTTGTCTCAATTATTATATAAGGCCAGTAATATGTGTTGATTTGAGTTTATGGTGAAACTACAATCAAATATGTGAATCATTATGGATGTAGTAGTAATGATTTGTTTATAGTAATAACTATATTCATGAGTTTATTTGGTATAAAGAGTCCATATTCATTAGAAACGAAGGAGTTCATTTTATTAATTGAATAATAGACAACTTATGTGATGTCCTAGATTTGTTTTACAAATATCCAGTTAGGATAAAATATAAATATCCAAATGGATATAATTATTGCAGGATATTTGTATTGTTGATTTTAGTAAGTTTAGATATTTTTTTAAAATAAAATATATGTAATTGTACGTAATCATTGATTTCATTGTTGTGATGGTTTAGTTTTAATTATTAGTTGGTAATGATGATCTTATGTTAATTGTTTTGAATTGTTTTCTTTATTTTCATTAAGAGAGGAATATGCATATGTTGCCATCTATAGCTTTTTTGTAGGTATAAATAACTAAAAGAAAACAATTAAAGGTCATCTGGTTAATAAAAAATATTTGTTTTGAATAAATCTAGAATAAGTGAACCATTTATTTATTGAATAAAATATTTTGGTTTAAATTATTGTGTGAATGATAACAATGCCTTATTAGAATAAGAAGGAAGAGTCACATGATCAAAAATCCAGTGTTTAAAAAAGGACTGCATTTTTTTTTGTTGCCCTAGCTCCAAAAACAATTTGTTTTGGCAAAAAGGCAGACTTTCTTTTGCTTAAAGGTTTGTGTTTATTTTCTCTTGCTTTTATAAATACATTTGGAACATGTAGCAAAAAAATATGAATTGTGAGTAAGATACCTAGAGAGGAGACATGAGTTCACATCCCCTCTTCATATATCTCTATAAAGATGAAATGGATATCATAGATGCTATGCTGACCATCATAAAGTTAAGATAATTGAATTCACTTTAGATTGTAATATCAAAAGGAATAATAATTGGATACTATCTAATGATTCAAATTGCTTATAAATCCCTATGTTTGAGTTTTTGCTAGCAGAAAAGTATCAATGGAAACATCAAATAATGGATTAACAGTCATGCATAGAAATATTAACACTGTCAGATAAGTTTCATTTATAAATAAATAAAATGGTTTAAAAAAAAGAAAAAAGCATAATGACAATTTTAATGGTAAACATTTATTAAAGTTTTGTTATTAATAATTTCCATTAGTATAACTTACTTGGCATTTCTTATCATTTAAACAATATGAGAAATATATATATATATATATTTAAAAAAAGAACAATAGTAACATTTTTTTTATTGCTTTGCTTAACAATTTAAGTATTTACAGCAGCAACGGAGCACCACAGTGACACTTCATTGAAATTGTGTGTTCTTTTTAAAATTACATGAAAACTCCTCAAGCATGACATCAACAGAAATCCCAGCATTCATTGCATTTTTCAATTTTCTTTCTAATGGGGTCCATTACATTAAAATCCAAAAAAAAAAATAATGAATATTTTTGTGGATAGGTTCATTTAATTTTTTTATTTTTTTCTCAGTTTGCTAATTTTCATAAAGAAAATAAAGGCAGAAATTTTAAATGGCCAAAGAGTGTACTTAAAATGAATTAAAATGCATCGATAATTTACATTTCAAGGACTTCAAAATGTAATCAGAATATCGGGTTGTAAGTATTAAAATTTTTTAGTTTTTAATTATTGGAATAGTACATTTTTAAAAATTATTTGATAAGTAGTATGTTTGCATTTGTATTGGTCTCTGTGTAGTATATAAATTATATATATATATATATAAATTTAAACATTTGTATTCAAATACAACAAAAGTAGTTTATGTAATTTTGGGGCTCTGATCTATGTTTAGGCAATCTTATTTTCTAGACATAATGATTATCAAAAGGTTTAATAATTTATACTATATTTATTTTACTATTTATATATTACTGTCTTTAGGTTTGAAATTGCAGGTTTGTGTTTATATAACAAGTAATGTCTATATATAAAAAATTAAGGTATTATAGAGCAGTACAATATAAATTTTAGGACTGATTATCAAATATAGAGAAATTTTGCAGTTGACAAAGCAATCACAAAATTTACTAGGCATAGTAACGTGAAAATATAAACACTTAAAACCAACAAAGAGAGATTTCAAATGATGTATGTGTGGAGATGACTACAATAGTTATGTATATACCACATGAAATTGTAAGCAAGCAAAAAATCAAATTCTGATTCTTGCCACTTGGTACTCATGCTGTGGAGTCAGTAGTTTTGCCACATCTTGCATCACATTATTTTCAATTCTATAGCTAGCAAATGAGGTATATTCAAATAAATTATACTCTGTGAGACAATAAATATAACAAGATAGCATCACAGTATGCATAAAGAATATAAACATCACTGATGTACACAAAAAATATTAATGTCTGTCAGGTACTCATCTCTTCCTTAGCATTTTAGCCTATAAAAATAATATGTTTATTTGCATTTCCACTTCTATCTTATATGATGCGAAAAATATAAAATTAATATATGTATGTTACTATTATTTATATGTGTGTCTAAGCAAACATCTGATTTTTTATGCATCAATGACAGCAAGAATTAAGTTATGGTGGCAATATGTAAAAAAAAACACAACCAGTAACAACAAAAAATATTAAAAAACCCAGATGCTGCTTCCTTGACTCAGATTAATTTAATAGCCAATGCAAATTTTATTTGCAAATAATTGTATATATATAATTAGATATTAAATATTATAAATTTTGGTTATTCTTGGAAAGCTCAAAATATACGTGTGCATGCGCACACATATCTATATAAACATTGTGATGACATTTACACATACTTTTTTCCTTACCTCCAAGCAGAGAGCTTAGTTTATACATATAGCTGTTATAACACAGATTTTATTTTTATATTATTAACTATATAATAAAATAATTTAATAGCTTTATTATTCAGAAGTTCATAAGAAATTCAATCATCAGAAGTACAACTGAAATCAATCTGAGAACCTTATACTTCATAGTCCGATACTCTACCACTTTGCTAAACTATGTAGGGCACTAAATATATGATGAAAAATTGTTGATACTATGAAGTCATTTTAATTGGCTTTACATATATGTCAGATATAGCGATTTAGAATCTAACTTAAAATAAAGTATCCTATGTCAAATTGCATATAAAAAGCTACCAATAATGATGTATCCCAAAATTCAATTATCGCCACAACTAGAAAGTGATAGATCTACAAAAACAGTAGAAAGTATGTTATTGGATGAAACGTTAACATATACTAGCATTAAATTCATCTATGGTTGTTTTCCAACTATAGTTTTTCTCAATAAATTATATAGATGGTCCTTTGATCCAATGTGTTAGTTATGTGGACAAGAAGAAGGAAACTTTCATACATATCAGTGATGATTGTCGTTTTTTCAATAACATTAGATCAAATCTAATTCTCTCCAAAAACTCATTAAGCTAGATATTGACATCAAACTTCATGATCAGTGACTAAAAAAACCAATAAGAGCTGCATTAAGATGACTAAGATTCTAATGGCTAATGAGATGCAAAGCAATATTCCAAAATAAAAAGTCTTATTCTGTTAATTTCCATGATGACGTGAATAAACAATTTTTTTAGAGACCTTAAATACATACCAAAAAAAATTAAGAATCAAAATGCAGCCACAAAGAATATACAATAATTAGATTCCTCTTTGACATAGGAGAAAAATAAAATCAATAATGCATAACAGGTACTACTAAATTTTCTAATAACAAAAGAATCCATAATGTAACATGTTATCGTTTTGTAACCTTTGACATATATATTGATGAAATATAATGTATATAATGAAATAAAAAAAATTTAAAATAAAATAAAATTTCACATTCTTCAAAAAAGAATTTGCAAACAAATTTTTATAAAAATTGTTTAAATATAAATAAAATTATTATAACTGGATATAATTTTTAGTTTCAACTGGATTTGCACAAGTTTCTCTTACTATTGTGACATTTTACTTATTGATCAAAATTTTAATTTTGCAATAAATCGATTAGAAGTCCTTTTAAAATTCTATTGTAATTAAGTGGTAGACTGGTTTACTTTCATCAGTGTTATATAAAACATTTCAACAAAAAATCATAATTATTTAAATTAAAATATATTTATAATGTGATACAATGTGATTAACATTAATCCCATAAATCCATTATGCAAATGGGCCGATTTCTTAATTTTTTTTCTTCATATCCCTCTTTTTAAGTGATCACATTTATACTATCTGCCCAACATTTTTTTCTATTAACAACTTCAAAATTAAATCTAATACCATCTTTACATTTGTTGCTATATTCTTTTGTTGACAACACACTGATATATAGTGGTGAGTCTGCCTTCATTTGTGTTTGAACAAGAGTGGGTATGAATCATTACTATACATCTCTTCTTTTTTTTTAGAATAAACCAGATATGCAAAGAGGATACCAGGTCTGTTTGGGAGATCGAATTTCTTTTTGGCTTATTAAAAATAAATTAACACTTAAAACAATGGAAATATTTACGTAATAAATAGTATTGGTGTTAATATTTGTAGAAAATTAAAAATAAATTTGAAAAATAATAATAATAAATTTTAAATTCAGACTATATAACATGTATAGGTTTTTCTCTACAAGCTGAGTTGAGCTTGATATTATTAAAAATTTATTTGTAGGAAAAAGTGTCAAACACAATTATAAAATCACTTCGTATAAAACCAGTTGTTTTTTCATCCTTGGTGTTCGCCTCAAGATGTCGCTATTTCTAGGTAAATTCCTAGAAATATACCATTTCACCAGCCTTCACCCAACAAAAGAGGAAATTTTCTACATTCTAAATGCAGAAAAGTCCTCACGTTATGTTGGACGAAGGTGGTGGTGGAGACAGAAGCCAACACAAATGAGACTTCTATGATAAAACACAGAAAGATTTCCCGACGGCTGCTGTAGTAGTCGATTTTGTTCATCATTTTCTTGTAATAGTAGAATATCTATTTTCTCTGTAGTTTCGTGTGAGAGTGTGTGTATTTGAAGCAGTCGTAGTTTTTTAAAATTTGATAAGACATCTATTTTTTTTAATGTGTTATAACTTACTTTACTGTTGTAAGTTTAGTAATAATGTCCTGAAGATTCCATTACGAATGGGTAACCCTCAAAAATTGCTTTTAAGGGTGCGAAACGGTAAAAAAATTAAGGATCACGTGAAAAGTACCGTTTTTGCGAGAATATACGCACAAATAAAAACAACCCAGTGTCTAATTATTAGGAATTACTTGTCCAAAAAAGAAAATTAGTCGGGTATTATTATTATTATTATTTTTTTTGTTACATTTATTATTTCAAAATAAGATTAGTTTTTATATCTACATACTAACAAAAACAACCCACTTCCTGATTAATTACTGTCTTAAAAAAAAAAAAAGCAAATTCAACAGGGTTTGGTTTTTTTCAATGGAGTATTTGAATTACGGTATTTTTTTTATTATATATATACACAAGATTTACCCCCCCCCCAAAAAAAAAAAGAAACCCACTTTCTGATTAATTACTGTCAAAAGAAATGCAAATTAGTCGGCTATCATTTTTAAATTTAGTATTTCAATAACGGTACCCTTTTTATATAGACAGAGTTAACAAAAACAACCCACTTTCTGATTCATTACTGTCCCCCCCCCCCAAAAAAAAAAGAAAAAGGAAATTAGTCAGGTATCATTTTTCAATTGAATCTTTCAAAGATGGTCCTTACTAATAGTAGTCGGGTATCAATTCTAAATTGTAGTATATAAATGACGTTACTTTTGATAGATTTAGAATTACATCTTGCTTTTTTAATAAAAATAATTGATTTTGACTCTTGACCAAAAATACCGTAACTTTAAAAAAAGACACACATAAAGTCCAAAAAAAAATGAGAAAAAGCTCCGTAACTTTAAAGACACACACACAAACTCAAAAACAATCTAAGATTAATAAACATTGACTTATTACGTCTTGCTTTTGAATCAAATGATTGATTTACTCTTGCAAAAAAAAGTACCGTAACTTTAAAAAGACACACATAAAGTCCCCCAAAAAAATATTAGAAAAAGCCCAGTAACTTTAAAGACACAAACACAAATTCCAAAACAAAGATAAGATTAATAAACATTTACTTACTACGTATTGCTTTTGAATAAAAGTATTGATTTACTCTTGCAAAAAAAAAAAAAAAAAAATGTAACTTTAAAAAGACACACATAAAGTCCCCCCCAAAAAAAAGTTAGAAAAACACCGTAACTTTAAAAAGACACACACACACACACACAAACTCAAAAACAAGATAAGATTAATAAACATTTCAAAAACAAGATAAGATTAATAAACATTTACAAAAAAACTGAAAAAACTAACATCATATAATAGTATTAGTTAGTAGAATATTTTATTATAAATCGAAGAAATCAGATCTTTTTAGATCAAATTGATCATTTAGGTCGGGCCCCAGAATCGTTATATGTATATGTTTTTGATTAACATCAACGCCATCTCTAGGCAAAAACCAAGGATGAGAATACAACCAAATCTTGTTTCAAAAGCCAATTTCTTAAATTTTTTTTTTAAAAATAGCTACAAACTTAATTTTTCATTGTTGAATCAGATATTAAAATAATTTAAAAGACATCAATAAATAGGAAGTGAAATTACTGTAACTTGAAACTTTTACAAAGCTTCTTTGTTACACAAAACATAATATTAAAAGCTAACATAACTATTATTAATTTTCATTTATCAACATAAATAGTGATCACCATTGTCAAGCACATGAAAATAAGTCAGACTTGGTTTATTATAAAACTAAATTTGAATGTTTTTAATTAAAAAGTATTCGTCAGTTATTAATCATACATACACAAAATATTGAATACAATCTCCCTACTTAAAAGTATTCAGTCATAATTAAACCATGAAAACATTTGATACTACCAGTGGTAGTTCATTATTGCTTTTTATCAAATATTAAACAGAAATAATAATAGTTATTTTTTATTTAAAAGCTATTGTGAAGCAATGATTCAATATATATTGCTGCATGTTTTGCATCTCAACCTTGAACAAGAGGGGGCATGAGTTCCCATCTGATAACTTTATGATTAAGATAAAATGGATATCACAAATGCTATGATGAACAAAATATAGTTAAAATACTTGAATTCACTCAGATTGCAATATCAAAAGGAATAATAATTGGATACAATCTAATGATTCAAATTTTTTATGAATCCCTAACAATATTTTGGTCACAATGACCAAAATATAGTTAGGGATTCATAAGAAATTTGAATCATTAGTTAGTATAATGACCAAAATATAGTTAGGGATTCATAAAAAATTTGAATCATTAGATAGTATTCAATTATTATTCCTTTTGATATTGCAATCTGAGTAAATTCAATTATTTTGTTTTTTCTAGCAGAAAGATACAAAAGGAAACATCATGGAATAATGGATTATCAGCTGAAGCCATATATATTGTAGGGATAGAATCCAATCCCTTCATATATATTATTAAATCAATAGAAAATTTGTAGTTCCAAATTTTTTTTATGTTGTTTGTGTGTATTATACATAATTATATATATATAATTTTCTTTTTGTGTGCAGTTATGAAAAAATAATGAATATAATAAAGAAATAGTTATTTAGTTTCAAACTTTTGTATTTTATTAAATAATATAGGGATTTCATTATATAACTTTATTTTTTATATAGTTAAAACAGGCTAAAACAGATTGCTGAATTGTTAAATCTAAGATAAGTTAGCAGATAGATAGCCTGAAACACACACGTGTTTGAAATGGAGATATGAATGTGTGATTTCATGATGACAGATTTTCAAATCTCACTAACACATATATATAGATTATTTTGTGTTTACTTCTTTGACTTGTCAAATTGTCAAAAGAGGAGTGATTTTTGATATAGGAAAAGAAATTAACTTATTTTACTTTAAAGGTAACCACCAGTAAAAGTTACGTCTTGAGTTTTTCTTTTTTTATCAAAAGATTAAAGCACTTTCTTTGGAAAAGATCCTGAGATGATTCATAAAGAAATTTTAGCAGTGAGATTGCAGTTAGATTATGGAAATTGTGAAATATAAAAATGGCTGAGTGAGAAAAAAATCAGTTTTAGCTTTTATTATTTTTAAGTTCTGGTAAGTGAAAGAAGAAAATCAGAAAAAAAAGTTTAAAATATCATTGGAAGAAAAATTTTTTAAAATACCATCGAGAGAAAAGAGATTTTCAAGGAGCAAAATGTTGAAGTTTTATTTTACATGAAATAGCCTGAGATGTGTTGATAAATGAATAATACTGCATTTGAGTTATGGAAGGAAGTAATATATATACCGGAGTTATGAGAAAAGTTTTAAAAAAGCAAAAGGAACTTAGTGAAATAAATAAAGGAGTTTTGATCGTGATCAATAAAGATCCAAACAAAAAAGAACCAAAAGTAAAATGGCCTTCTAAAAAATATATATAAGTTGTTGCTTCAAAAAAAAATGGACTCGGTATTTATATATATATTCTCAGCAGTTAGAAAAGAAATAATGCATTGTTAGCCATATTCATTTTTGTCCCAAGATCAAAACCACCATGAGTTGAACATTTGTCTGCACACCTTTGCACGTATAAGACCAAGAGAATGGCTGTATTCCTGGTTAACCATGCAAGAACCACATTTTGTCTTGGAGACCTAATTCACACCCCATGGTTTATTAAAGAAATATCATAGTTTTCTTTTATTTTCATTAAGTGGCAAGAAAGTCAAAAAATGTTTTAATTGATCTATACAAAGTTCTCAAGAGACACACGAATGGCAGGAACTTTGTCCAGTTTTAAATTTGTCTTATGAAAATTAGGTGCTTGTCTTATAGATAAAGACGCCTTTCGATGGCGCCATTTTCACGCTAAAACTATAAAATATGAACATTCCTGGGCCGTTGATTTTAATCATTTTGATGTGTTTTTTTGTAATGTGAAAATAAAAACAAAACAAAATCGTCTTTTTTAAATATTATTTTTTATGAATGTATACAAATTAAATGATAATAATAAATGTAAAATAAAATAAACAAATTACAATTTGATTCGTGTTTTTTATTTTGCTTTATTAGAAAAATCAATTTTCTATCGGATATTTTTTTACTGGGGTTATGGCTTTACCACTATTTTTACTTCATATAGAATGACAACAAAAAGTAAAAGTTGTTACGGTTAGGTTTAGTTTTAGGGTTAGGTTTAGTGTTCTGTTGTTTGTAATGCTAAAATAAAAAATATCAAAATCGTATTTTTGTAAATATTTTTTTTTTAGTAACATCTATAAAATAAATGATAACAATAAATGTAAACTATATTCAACAAAGTATAACCATAGTTGGAGAAAAGAAAGCAAAACTTTTTTAAACAACAACAAAAATGTCTTCTTTACTTATTAATCATGTTCATAATATATGCTTTTTATGAAATTTACAAAAAAAAACGTGCAGAATTGTACTTTTCTTACTGGATATTTTTGTGTTACTGCTCTTTTTTACTTCAAAAATATACACACGGTAGATAGAATCTTGTTTGTCTCGAAGAATGTTATGAATAGTACGTTACTTGACGCGTTACCTAATTCCAACTCACTTTACACATATATCTTGTCAACATTTTCCCAATTAAAACTTCAATACAGTATGGTGTAAAAAGTCTGATAATTATTACTTTACAAAATCTGAACATTTCAATACTTTAAAATAATAAAAAAAAAACAATGAAAACAACATTTCCATCCAATTAAAAAAAACACACCCTCTTCCCAAGCCGTAACCATTTTATAAACTGTGCGAATTCGGAAAATGTATTTGCTGTGATGCGACATACATGCTGTATTGCGACGTGACATAGTGGCCTGCAATCTGTAGCACAACAAAAAAGTTGTATTATAGAAAACGCGGGTTCGAACGTGTCAGCCACGGAAACAGCATTTTTATGTGTTTTAGCATGAAAACGGCACCATAGTGGCATCTTTAGCTATAAGACTAGTACCGAAAATTATAAAAAGAGAGAAAATGTGAAGTGCCAGAAATCAGCCTGAAAATATAGATAAAGTCTATTGTCTCAGCTTAGACCTTCTCAAGAACTAAAAATGGATCGGTAACTGAAAATTTATTGATTTTTTTTACTTATTTAAAAGTAGTCATTTAAATCTTTTTCTATGAATCAAATCTCATGTATTTTTTTTTTATTTTGATACATAAACATGAAAAGTTTTTGTTTATTATTTATTATTAATATGCATAACAACACTGCAAATATATTTAATTTTATTATTTTTGAATATTTCTTTTATTTTTATTATTTGTATATTTAAGTTGAATATAAATGTTGCTTTGCTCAAGATTTAAAATTTTTTTTTAATATGTTTATTTGTAATTTAATTATATGAAGGAAACAGTGTTTTAACATTAGTCAAAATATTACTGAATGTGTGGATGACTGCATATACAAATATAAGTCAATTAGGATAAATTAGAATAGGTTATACTAAAATCTTAATGCTTAAGCAGTTTTACATTAAGTGAGCAAATTAGTAGAGTATGGATGTATCTGTGTGGAAGTGCACACACACACCGTGCAAATGATTTTTTATTGCATTTAACAACATACATAGTAAAGCAGAAGGAAAATATTAAATAAATATTAAATAGAATGTTTTTTTCTTTATTATTGGAATATTGCATTTTAAACCAGCTTATCATAAATGGATATGAGCATATATATTTAATTTTTTTATTTGGTTACACCTTTAGTAATTTGTATTTATGTATTATTGTGATTAATAGAAATTGAAGGTAATTAGATGATCAAAAAATTTATTTTTATCAAAAGAAAGGAATCTTAATAAACACAATTATATAATATTTTTGTTTTAGTGTTATTATTATTTAGTTTTATTATTTAATCAATTAATAACAAGTATACCTGGTCATCATCAGGAAGATGGTTGATTGCAATTGCCATCAGTCTAATTTAGTATCCTAGTTCATTGTGATCAAAGTATACATGCCTAGTTAGATTGATAGATATGAATTGTATTAGTAGGTCATAATTTATTCAACATCATAACTGAGGATTGTAAAAGGTTTTTGTATAAATATTATGGTTATGATTGTCATAACATTATTATGTGATTATAGAAGTAATACCTCATCCTTAGTTAAATTGTATATACACTGGTAACTTGTATAAGTTGTTTGATTATTGAGGATGACATATAGGGCTTGAAGTATGTAATAGGTTCCCCTTATATCCCTCACCTTAAATTTACTTGAAATTATTCATGCATGGGCAAATAGTTATCTAGATGTTGATGATGATCATGGATATTTTCTTTAGAGTATGGGTGGTTTTGGTAATTTAATGAGATGATTATTTCAACTTTAAATCAGTATAGCAATTAGATTTGTATGGTCATAAGTCTGGATGGAATGGAAGTTTTAATACAAGTAAGATACAATATATTACCATTTGGGAATCTGTTGCCTTAAACCAATAAATCCCATGAAGTAGCTCTAGCTGACAGATACTCCACCTGGATAGATTTTATTTTTTAGTTGAAATTAGAATAGCTATCTGGTGCATACCATGTAATGATGAGGGTCAGAGACATTGTGAACCCTTCCATGATAATAATCAATAATTGTTTATTAGGTGGTATTATTTGTTAAATTGTTCCACTCCGTTCGACATTATGTACTGTTACAATATATATGCAAAACTGGTAACAGATGCTCATAAAAACCTAACTAGTTACAAAACTGTATAACTGCAGCATGTTCTTATTAGTTTGGGCTTAAATTTAGCCTTAGGATTTAAGAATTTTCAAGGAATTGGTTAGATAACAATATAAATAAATTAGCTAAAATACCATCCCCTATTAAAATAAAAATTACCCAAAACTGATCACAAAAACCTATTGGCATTACCACCTACTGATTACTAATTAATTTTATACTTGCATAATGTCACAGGGTAGAGAAAATATCTTTACTGTTTATCACAATGATAGCAAACAATGTAAAAGAGCAATGATATAATTAATAGTTGGTTATGCAGGTTGAACCATGGTCTGAGTTTGTTGCTAAGTCTATTGCTGAAACCCCAAGTAATCTACTACATGGAAAATAAAGCTAGTTTGATGATGATGATGATGATGATGATGATTATTATTATTATTATTATTATTATTATTATTATTATTATTATTATTATTATTATTATTATTACCTATAGATGTAAATAGTTTCAATGTCATTTGTGTCAATATCATCTAAGAAATGACTAATTTACTGAATATTTATTGCTAGTATTAAAACTGTTGTTCACTTATTAAAGCAGGTTTAAGAGCTACCATTTGTCATAGTGTTCTCTGCTGCTAGTTTTACAAAAAAGTGGTTAAAGACAGTGGAACAACTAAATCAATGTTAGCTAAGGCAGTATGTAATTTGCTTATACTGAATGTTTCTTATATATGTAATCATAGAGGGATTTGAATTCAGAATTTGTTCAGTCAATTCATCCTTCACTCCACCTCAAGAAACTGATACACATGATCCCCAATATATGTATTTCATGCAGAACCAGCACTTATTACTTAGGCTAGCATAATCTCCCAAACATACATATAACCAGTGCTCAATTTATATTAAAATAGAAGTTCCTCAAACTTTAATGGATAGACTTCAATCTTCTCACTCAATTATTCAAACATGCATTTCATGGAAAAACCGATGATGGAATGCTCAAGGCTCTTGGATTTGATATTGTGATCATACCTATACAGATACTACAACAATCTAATCTCTCATATTATTGGACCATTATGTATCCATATATATTAATAGGAGAGGGATGGGCCTTTATTTTTTATAACTTCTTTACTAGCTATTACATATACCATGGAGTTACAATAGCCACTATACTTTATTCAAAGTCTCTTTCTCCTCATATACATTGTACTGACAAACTGTGATTACAATAAAATGCACATTGTTTATGGAACTGCAAGTACACAGTACTTTTCAACATGTATGTATATAACACAGAAACTTTTTATTACATATATAGTATGAATATATAATTTAAGATTATATTATAAACAAGAAAAATTGTTTGCTTGCATATTATAAAATACATGTTTTTTTATTTATTTATATTTTTGTTTGCTTGTTTATATATTTTTGAGATAGCATATACTTGAAATCATGTATATTAATAGAGCATATTTTGTAACATCAGTGTATTACATTAAACCATAAGTGAATCTATATGCAAATCTCATGATCTCAGCTAATGCTTAAAATAAACCAGTAGAACATATTCAATCTGTTGTCATGGCAACACTCAATTAATCTTTGAAAATCCATGTACTATTAAGATCTTAAATAGATCATGAGCCATAGAAATGATAAGAGATTGAGATTAAAACTGGCTAGAAATTTTAAATAAACATTAAACAGGCAAGATTAAATCTGTTTCAATAATTTCTGTCATTGTATATTTAATATTTCAGATTCTGATAGTACATAAATTTTTCATTTATTATCTGAGTATTGCTTTGACATTGGTAACATTCTATTGGTTTATTTTAATCAGTGACCAAAATCATGTGATTTACATATGATCACCAATTATTCATGTGCACTTATAGCTTATTGAATTTAAAGCATTAAGTAATAGTTGTAGTAGTTTGTTTGAAAGGTTATAAAAATGATTACTTATTAATCTTCAGGTAGTTTATCCTGGCCAGTTCAATGGAGTTTGAAACTTTTCAGCAATTTCAATCTTAGTTTGTTTTAGTCATTTCTGTCATGATCTATTTAAAACATTAGATCCTGATAAATGGATTTCCATTTATTATTTGAGCTTTGCTTTGACAACAGAATGATTATATTCTATTGATTTATTTTGAAGACTGGTCATGGGACTTATGTATGTTATTAAAGTATTTTGTGATGCAACAGTATTGTATCAGCCTGTATGATCTATGACTTGGTTTTGAATCTGCGCTGAGTAAACTTGAAATTTTTTTCAATGGTCTTATGATTATAAGAAAGTTATTATTATGGCATGACATCTTTCAACAAACACACTACATGAAGGTCTCATGGAATAGAGATAGCACATCAGTTAACCATGCAACTTAGGTCATATTAGGATTTTTTCCTAGGTAGTCAGTTCATATTCAATTACCAATAATAGTCAGTAAATGAGAATCTAATTATTCTTATACAGAGAATAAAACCAAAACTGGGAAGGCACTCCAAATCTTTATTACCTGGAAATTTGTAGGTCTGGATAATATTGTCTTTCCAACTATTTTTACAAAATGGAATTTGAAGAGACCTTTGTTATGCAGTGAACATTTTAATTAAAAGCTACATATATATATATATCATTTTTTTGGTTTTAATCAGTATCTTTATTAACTTAACTCCACTATGTAGTAACAATCCAAAAGCACAGAAAGTCAGACCATCCTCTCTTATTATGCAAGCTCTTATAGAATAATATTCACCCTTCAGCTGAGTTAGGGGTATAAAACACTCAAATATCTATGCTAATGTCAATAATTTGTAATCATTTATCCAACTTTATTGTTAAAAATTTGCCTTGACAACAGTTTGAGATTGCTGAATGTTATTAATATTGGGATGGTCTAAGTGCTGTTTGGTTTTAAGAATTATATATATAATAAGTGCTGTTTTGTTTTAAGGATTATATGTATAATAAATAAAATGTCCATTAATATTGTTATTGCTATATATATATATTCATTCATTAATATTTAAACTTGCCTGGACTAGTCTATTTGCTGTTAAAAATCATCACAACTGCTTTAGTGAATTACTGAGAATTTGTTTATATTCTTCCAAAATATCTTCTTTAAGACTGCTTCTTTCATATTCTACTGTCATGTCACCATTATTCATCAATATCTTTTTCTACTTTCCATTTAAAACAATCTTTATCAAGAATAAAACTATACATACATACTGATTAGAAGTATCATCTTCATATTACCATTTGTATTTTTTACTTTGATAAATTATTAATTTTACAACTCTTTTGAACTTATTTAGTGTTTATAACAAGCACATACCATCAATGTGAATATATTAAGTTTTCGGCCGGAAGTTGATCATTTGTTATTAAAATGCACAACCCTGTATGCAAAACAATAGTAGAGTGGCTCATTCCCGAATTAAGGCCTATGATCACGGTTCAAGTCTGTCAAGCTTGAACTCATATAAACTTCTGAGCAACAAACAATTTCATTATTTTTATTAAACGCACATATAATTTCTTTGATTCCTTTTAAAATTGTTTTGCTTATCCATTTTTTATTATGAAATAAATTCTTAATGTTATAGTAACATTATTCTTAAAACCTCTGTCTAAAGATAAATTCAGAAATTAAAGCAATGATTTAACAATCAAGCTGGTTCCCTGGAAAGTTTAAAAAGTGAGAGAATTGATCTGAAAGTTACTGGAACAATTTCTGATAAGAAAAAATAGGTAAAAATCTCAATTTAGTCAAAACTTCGTTTTCTGACAAACTGATTAAATGGTAATAAATAGTATTCAGTCAGGGATAGGATTTTTACTATCTTCTTGCAATTATAATTTTTGATACTCTTCAAATGTATATATCAGGGATGTCCAGCAAGTCAATTGTGATTCACCGGTTGATCGCGAGGCCAATCTGGCAAGAGCGGTCGGGTAACGAGTGAAACAAATTAAGTCAAGATTTTCAAGTTTTTTTGTTATTTTTGTTCTAAATTTTTTTTTCAATTCTAGATAGGTGAAGTCCACTAAGCCGTATCATTATTGAAAATATTTTTAATCTTGATTTAATGTAGCTATTTTGAATTAATAAATATTGTTGCTTTAATTCCCCCGGACATGAGTTTTTTTTGGCCCGTTAAATAATTATTTTTTATTAGGTAGATATATAAAAATAGTTATGTATTCACACCTCCCTCCACTTAGCCAACACATTTTTAAAATAAAAAGTAATCTTATGAACACAAAAGTTGGCCACCCGTGGTATATATGATAGAAACATAAAAGCAATAAACAAATGTAATTATTTATTAATACAATTTTAACTCTTAATACTAGCATTCCTAAATGATTCTGTAGAATAGGCCATCTAACACTGCCAGCCCTAACACTGGTGACACCATCTCCCCTCCCTCTCTTAATACAATCTACTATCTCGGAGTATATTACAATCTATTTCATAAACTCTAATGAGATCTGATGTTTAAAGCAGCGTTATGAAATTTCTGAAGCCCCCTTATATCATTAACATACATAATTACTACAACAGGAAGCTATTAACAGAAAGATATTTGTAAAAAATATATATATGGTAATGATAAATAACTACAACACTATCCATTATACTTAATAAAAGATTACAATTCTTCTATTAAATTGAATGGCATAATCATCGCACAAAGCTCTCTCTCTTTGCAATCTTCTCCTCCGCTCTCTTCCAGTTGGCAAAAAAAAAAAACATTGCTGTAAAATCAGTTACCATTTTCCGGTTTTAATTTCCTATATGAAACAATTTAAAATATGGTAACCACAAGGAATTATATCAGGAAACTAAAGCCTTTTTTTTTCTTTTTAAAAAAAAAATCATAATCATAAATTATAAACTGCATACACACACAGCATAATATTTTCACATGGTGCAAAGATTTCAATAAAGAGAACCCAATGACTCATCTTACATTTATTGATTTTATTTTAAGTAAATGTAAAAACTGCAATATATAAACGACATCTGCACACCCATAAATAGGTATGGTATGTAATCGGAAGACCTCATGGCAGTGGTTAAAGCATTCACTTGTCAGCTCACAACCTGCAATTCAAAACCAATTACAGTTTTGATAATTTTTTCAGATTCAGAAAAAGTAAAATCTTTTAAGCAGGTAGTTTATAATTCATTGAACTAACCATCTCATCACTGGCCAGTATATTGGTATACAACCATTTTTAGCTGGAGCATACGTGATTCCTGCTGATCTTATGAATGGAGTTCTGCCTATTCATATTTTTGTTTCAAATTACTGTCATAATTACAATCAACTATCAATAGAGAATAAAACAAATAAAAAAAAAACAAAACAACCACCATTCAATATATTTCAGTGGCAAGTGAACATCCGTCTTCTCCATTACAATTTCTCGGCAGAAAGATTCTGGAGAGATTGTTGCTTTGTAGCAGTGCAGTAGTTAGCATATCAACTTGCAACTTTCATAATATGAAATTCAAGCATTTGAAAATTCCTAAAACTTAGCATTATTTATCAGTTATCTGGTTCAAAGACCACACAGATGATCTTTAAATTATTAGTTGGTAAATTCTTAGCTAAAAAATAAAACAAAAAAGGAAAAGTGGTGAAATTTTTCATTAACTATCGGCTATATTTTTTTCCACGGATTTGAGTGATAGAATGGTGAACTTGAGAATTAAAGATCAATAGTTGAAAGTCATATGATTTTTCGAAAGACAAACTATTTATTTTATTAGATGTTCCTTCATTTGTAAAAGATTTTTTTAAACATTTTAATATATAAATTGGGTAGAAATAAAAAACTCAATTCCATATGTGACAAATAATTAACAAGACATATGGATAACAGTCACCATCATTTATTAACACTTCCTATTTTAAATGCACCGTGAATATAGAGACAGTACTTCAATTACTATACTTTAATTGCTAAGCATCAAACTTACTGCCCTCACAACTTTGACACAAACCATTTAATAGAAATATATAAATAATTTGTACTAGTCCAATGACTAGTCATTCATTGGACTAGAGATTATCCACTTAATGAATACTATTTTTGTGATGTAATTTTCACTACACCACTCTCACACAAGGTAGAGACTGGTTTCTATCCACTTTTAACACCTTCCAGAGGGGTGTAATCATAAAATATATGATCAAAGACATGTGAAAAAGTATGACCCCCAAGATGCACATTTCATGCTATCAGAAATAATATCTTACACATATCTTTATCACTGTTTAATATATATATATAGATAGATAGATAGTCAATTACTACAGCTTATTTGATGTGTCAAATGTGCTGCCCTCACAACTATGACCCAAACTACTTAGTGAAAGTACATTAATAATTTTTATTAATCCACTTAATGAATAATATTTCTCACACATCACCCTCACACAATGAAATATTTCAATTAGTTTGATTTGTTCCAAAAACAAACATAAAATACTTTTATACAGCCTAAATATTTATTTTCTGATTAATATTGCACGAATACCTTGATTACATAAAACAATTCTCAGTTTATTTGGATCTTTCTTTAGTTACTTAATAAAATTCCCATCTTCAGATGTCATAGGATTATTCATACATATAGAATAGTTTCCCTCTTACTATTCCACACTTTAATGATTTAATAAATGTTTATACATTTAACAGCAGAACTTATTTTTTCATGTTTACTAATATTTATTTTATTCAGCTAAGTGCTTTCAATACTAAAACATATAATCATAGCATTATATAATTAAAATCATTAAACTCTCATTTTAAAGTAGTTTTGTATATTATAAATCAAATTATCATAAAATTAAATTTTAGAAGTTAATTTACATTCTAATAACTGTACTGCAAGTTATAGATGCCATTTTTTTAGAAAGAGGGGTGCTAGTTTCTTTTTTATTTATGTCATGCATATTTTTTGCTATAGGCCACATCTTTACTTTTTCTTTGTCATCTCTCTTAGAATGAATGTTGCCAGCCCTAGAGATATCGAAATTGTGGCCTGGCTGTAGCTCATGATCTAAAAATATAGATGTGTTCACTGCCTTTCTTAGCCCAGTAGTATAGATAATTGTGCTGTGCCAATCTAGTGGATAGGTTTGCTCCAATTTCTTCATAGTAAGTCTTTAAGCAATTTGATTCTTTGCATGCAATTTTATACACTACTTGGTGTGCAGCCTCTTGAGTTATTTTATCTTTCGAGTTGCTTAATAATTTATTTAAAGATGGAGGTGACCGAAAAATGAAGCTGTATTTATCAGTATACAATTTTCTTAATTTTTGCACAACTTTAGACATAAGGAAGACTAGTACATTTTTTGTCTTCAGATTGGAGATTTACATGATGCATAATTTTGCTATAGAACTTGGTTATTATTGAATTTATTTTTTTAGTATTATACAATGTATTAATTAGATCTTTCATGTATAATTCTATGTTTTTTTCTCTTATTGGCTTTGAACTTGCATAATTTCCAGTTCAGATGGAACAAACCTTTCAGTCCCATGTATTTATGGGACCAGGGGATTAGACTTAGGATGTATGATGCCTCTCATATTTAAGGACTTTAATTCCATTCTATAATCCAATACATTGTTTTGTCATTGGATGTTAAAGTCTAAAAACTTGATAGTATGATGTTCACCATCCTTCTTGATAATCCATATCAAGAAACTCATAAACTAATTCTAGATGAATTTGATCAATTATTTCTTTATCCACACATCATAGCATATTGTCCACATATCTGGAGTATAAATCATTTTTGACAGACACAAATTTTGGAATAATTAGTTTTTCAAATTTAGACAAATACAAGCTGCAGATAACTCCTCTAAATAGTAGTCCTATTGGCCAACCATGATTCATTTTATAGATTTTGTTATTTATTGTTGCAAATATGTCTTCATTAGTTCAATTTAGCATTTCTATAATAGAATCTTATTTCTGGATGTTATAATTGACTTGCTATAATAATTCATCTATAATATTGATTCATTACGAGGGACAGACCCATACAATTCTTTGATATCCAGAGATACTAGTTAATAAATAATTCATGGCTATGTTTAATTCGAATAAAGTAAGAGAATTAGACTATAATTAATATTTTTTACATGCAGTAAAGCTGTAACCTCAAAAAAAAAAATGTAAATAAACATTTAAAAAAAGGTAAACTAACAAAAAATAAAAATATTAAAATTTTTATATTTAATACATTTTATAATATAGCACTAGTCATTTTTTTTGTCTCAGAGTACCATATGTGATCTTGTTTAATAATAATATTTCTTTGGCTCGTAGTGAAAGGATATATATGTCATTCTTCATTTTTTTTCATTCTTCTAGATATTGATATGGTATAATATTTCATATAATAAAATGTTTTCTAAGCATAAAGCTAGAAGTTTTAGGGTATCTAACAATATTCATAAAGTAATGATTTTAAATGATAAAATGAAAGTTATCAATTTTTGTATAGCATCAGAAAGCTTAAAGTTTGAAGAGTTTGTCTGATAATCTGAAATGCTGAACAGCAACTAGAAATGATTGTATAAATTCCAAAGTTGCTATGGATATGAAAACATCAAGACAATTAGAGAGTCTGTAATTTGCTGACAATGATACTGTTATTGCATTCCAAATAGAGGATAAAAAAGTAAATAGACCATGTTTAATTGTAAAAAAAAAGTCTGACACTTTGCTGTTCATTTTATTTAAAAAGGGTAATAAAAAACAGTACATTAAGCTTTTTATTATTTTTTGAGTGAATGTGAATGAGTTAATCTAGTAAATAAGCTCTTAATTTATTATTAATAACTGTAGTATCACAGTTTTTTAAATTTTGTTTATATTATCATCTTAATTTATATACCTACACTATAATCTAATCACATATATATGCAATATTATAAATAAAGAGTAACTCCTCAAAGCATATACTTTAAAATCTTTTGCAATCACCCATAAGCATCAACTTTATAAGCATAAGTATACACTTATGCTTAAAGTTTATATCTATATAAACCAATCTTTTCTCACCATGCTTAAATCAGCGCTTCAGTATATTGGGTGCTTGGGTTATAATTTATCAATTGAATTGTATAAATTTATTAGATCTACTGCAGGAGAGAGATACAATCTCATTTTTAACCACCTGTAATTAAATACCAAGTGAATGTAGAATTTTACTGTAATATAATGTTACTTATATAGCACATTACATACGTAGTAATACAAATAAGGAGCAACTTCTCAGTGTGTGCACTTTAAAATCTCTGTGCACTCTCCTATAAGAATGCACAGAGATTTTAAAATGCATGCTCTGAGGAGTTACTCATTTATAATAATACGTATGTATGTGCGTTATATAAATAACAGATTTTATATAAATAACAGATTATATTACAGTAAAATTCTAAATTCACTTAGTATTTAATTGCAGGTGGTTAAAAATGAGATTGTATCTTTCTCCTGTGGTAGATCAAATAGACTTATATAATTCAATTGATAAATTATAACTCAGGCATCCAATATTTTGAAGCTCTGATTTAAGCCTGGTAAGAAAAGATTGGTTTATATAGATAGAAAATCTAATCATAAGTGTACACTTATGCTTTTAAAGTTGATGCTTATGGGTGATTGCACAGAGATTTTAAAGTGCATGCTTTGAAGAGTTATTCCTTATTTATAATTATACTATGGGATCATAATTACTAAGCTACAATTACTTAATGACAATTTTGTAGCTTATTTCACATATTTTAATTTGGTAAATACTAATTTGTTTATTGATTATTAAAAAGGTTTCTATATTTTTTTCAAAAACTGTTTTTATTGAATACTTGCATTTAATACCATTATGTTAGTATTATTAAAGCAAAATAAGATTTCATCTTTATCTTATTATCTTTTTTTATGACTGCAGAAAGAAGCTTGCTGGTAACTAAAAGAAGAATCTTTGATGCTTCTTTGGGGCCTTAAAGAAATTGAGTAATCCAAATTTCTACTATCCATTTCATACATACTTGTAATTGTTATTACTATATCACTATTCAAACAATAAATAAATGTGATAAGTTTATGGGCTTTTTACCTGAATTTAAGATCAAGAAACATCGTTTTTCTTCTAAATTGCCCAATAGTTCTTAAATACAGTCATAAGATATACAAAAAAATTTTCTGACCTTTATTCCCAGGAGGCTGTAAAGACATCAGTCAAAGCAGCAACTTCTGTTATTTGATGATGAACTTTTATTTAAAATATTTACGAGTATAAGTGTCTTTCAAATAAAGGAAGATTGCATGAATTAGAAAAGCTGCCTAATGCTGAATGGGGGCATTATTTGGACTTTGTGAAAATTGGAAAAAAAAAAAGGTGAAGAGACAATTGATTTAAAGAATGGACATAACAAAGGCATAAATACTGGAAAACAAGTGGAATGGTATTCATTATAAATAAAAATTGGAAAAACAATATTGTAAGGATTGTTGCTATATCAGGCAAAGAGGTTCAATTAAAGTTATTCCAATTAATAGAAGATATCAATAGCAGATAATTCAGAATTATGTAGTATCAGGTATTCATTGTGATGAAGAAATATAGGATTTTTATTTATATGTACAAGATGCTTTGGTCAAAACAAATATTTAAAAATTGTCATGGTGGACTTTAATGATAGAATTGGTAAATTATTAAAATATGTAAGTACTGTGGATAAATTTGGTTATGATGATAGAACTAAGAGAACACAAAAATTTATGAAATTCACAAAAAAAGAAACTATATATTATGAATTCTTTCTTTGAGAAAAGTACTAAACACAAATGAACATGGAAGCATCCGAATAAAGGTATAGCAGAATTGGATATTTTATCTAATAGAAGTATATGTCTTAGGATTGTAATGTTCTTAATAGATTCAACACAGAAAGTAATCATTAATATAAAATAAGGGTTAATGCAAAACTAAAGACATGAAAATTATTAAGAAAACAATATCAACATTTGATATTCTTAATCTTTAGGAATTTTTAGACCAATTTAAATTAGAACTTGCAAATCATTTTAAAATATATAAGATCAATAGAAAGATAACCAATTTACTATTAAGAATTCTAAAAAAATTGTTTTTGCAAATCAGCAATTTACCAGAAAATTTACTATTGAGATAAGACAATGTATGAAAAAAAAAAAAAAAAATACAAATTTTTAAAAAAATATTATATTAAAAAGAATATTTAGTTTTGTAAAATAGTATAAAAAATATTTAATAATGATTTTAAAAAATAGAGTTATGAATTAGCAAAAAATAAAAGAGAATAAAAGTATCAAAAGTGTAAAAAAAATATCTTGGAACTGATAGAAACTGTTATTCTGCAATATGAAGAAAAGATGAAAACATTACTAAAGTGACAGTATGAAATATGTGGAAAAGTTCTATAAAGAATTATATAGTAATAAAAAAAGATGAAGTTATTCCCAACAGTTATTACATCTTTGAAATAGCCAGCATTATAAATGAATAAATGAGATATACGATTAAATCTATAAAAAGGGAAAAGCTCCAGGAAATTATAAAATTACAGTTGTAATCTTAAAAGAAGCAAATAAAAAAGTAGAAAAAATATTTGCAGAGTTATATACCAAATGTCTAAATAGTAAAAATGTACCAGATGATTGGAAGAATGCAATAGTAATATTGATATTTAAGAAAGAAGACGTTAGAAATTAAATTTTTACTGAGAGAATTGTAAGTCATTTACAACAAACTTTGAATTCTAACAATCTACAAAAACTAGCTGAATTTAAATGTGGTTTTAGCACAGTGAATCATATCCAAATATTAAACCACTAAACATCACATGATCATCATACTTTATGCTTGCACAATCTGTTTACACAAAGGCAAAACTCTCTATATAATAGTGCCACTCAGTACAAGCCAGCACTGGCACTACTATAAGGAGAGTTTTGCCTCTGTGTATATCCAAATATTGATAGAAGTTATAAAGTCTCAATAAATATGAGTTGCCATTATGCTTTGGATTTATATGATGACTAAAGCATTGGATCATCAAGATATAAATCCAGGATATTATCATATTCTGAAGAATATTTATCAAAGTGTATAGTCAAGCATTGTTAGCCGAGCAGTCAGCGCAGCCACCTTGCAAGCAAGCAGTTGGTTGCAGATGGTTGTTGTGGGTTCGCCTCCCGTCCGATGCTATGACATATGGAAAATAATAATAATAATAATAAGATTATATGATAATACTGAGAAAATTAACATTGAGAAGAGTGCATAACCGAGCAATGATTCCATATTTCCAAAACTTTTACAGCAGCATTATAAGAAATATTTTATAGATTAAAATGGGAAACTGAAGGAGTAAAAGTAAATGGAGATCATTTAAATCATCTGGATTCTTCTAATGATGTGGTTGTTTTTGAAAATAATGCTTCAGACCTTCAGGAAATACTGCAAGAGTTATTAAATGAAAGTAGGACTAAAGAAAATCGCTAAAAAGACTAAAATAAGGTGCAATGGATTTTTTGGGGTAAGAAAAAATAATCACAATTAAAAGAAGTTAAAAACTATAAATACTTTCAGATTATTATACACAGAAGGAAACATAGTATATGAAATTAATCATAAATTTAAACTTAGATGAAATGCTTTTGGTAGAAATAAGATTAAAAGAAAACATGTCTATATGTTTGAAAAGGAAAGTTGTTAATTTGATGAGATTTACCAGTACTTATTTATGGATCTGAGACTTGGACACTTAGCAGGAGAGCAATAGGGAGACTTCACTGAACAAAGTATGGAGAGATGCATGTTAGGAATAATAAAATGAGATCAAGCATGAAATTCATAAGTTAGAGAACAAAAAGTATCCCTGACATCATTGAAAGAAATGAGAAACTGAAATGAAGTTAGATTGGACACAATATTAAAAGAGATGATAATAAATAGACTGTTGAAATCTGAATGTGGATCCAAGACGATTGTAAAAATCTAAAAAAACATATGCTAAATGGATGAATGAAATAAGAAAATTTGTTGATGTGTTGTAGAGGAGAGGCTGAAAATTGAAGAAACTGGACTAAACTTGAAGAAACTTCATCCTGTAGTGGATCAATAATGGTTTAAAATGATAATGATGATCTTTATTATGTTTTTGTGTGTGCGCGTGCACATTTGCATATGATGACAGATGATTAGCACTTCTTTTGAAGAAGTTTTTTTAGTGCTTTTCTATGTGAATATTTAGAATAATTTATTATTTTTTAAATCACACATTTGTATTGCGAACAATATATTCTAAAATAAAATGAGAAATATTTTTTAAATCACTGTTATGTTTATTTGCTTATTTCAAATTCTTTTGTTTCAATAATTAAAAAAATAAACAACTAAATATTTTTTTAAAATATAATAAATTAATAACATTTAACAAATACTTTGAAGTTAAAAAAAACATTTATTTGTGGGCTTTGAATGTTACACCATCAGATTTTCAATGAAATGGACGGATGAAGAGTCGTGAGTTGGAGTAGTTTGAAGCCTGTCCATTAAAGTATGAAGATTGTCTATCTTAATATAAAACTGAGCACTGATTGTATATATGCGTGGAGATGGTAATCTGGACCAACTGATGATTGCTGGTTTAGCATGAAATACGTGTATTGGTGATTATCTTTTCGACGTGTGTGTGTGATCAGATGGATCAGCAATATGAGATGGCATGGAGAGGAGGGTCATGTGAAAGTCTGAGTTCGAATCCCATATATATTACTTGTTTATACTAAATTACGATAACAGCAACAAAAAAGGGTGAAGCTGAATTACATTATTCTGTTAACTCAAATCTATCTTACTAGATTCCCCCCCCCCCTCCAGTTTGCATTGTCAACTTTTTTTTTCTTAATTAGGCGTGATGTATTGATTAAAACGAAAATGCTGACAAAAGTAAAACAAACAAAAATAAATAAGCTGAAGTAGTGGAACAGGTAAATTGAATTAGATGTGATAATTATGTTATAAAAGTATCTGAAAATATTAATGAAAGCTTTTATATTGGATCCATTTTTTCCCCCCACCTTCTTGCAATTCAAAGACATATATTTGATTTTTTTTACCTTATTTGAACATATTTATAATCAAAAGCTATATTTTATCATTAATTTGTTCTTATTATTATTCTTTGATATGCCCTGAATAGGTTAGCCCAATAATGAAAAGGTCCAACTCAAGAGCTAAAATTCCTGGAACAATTGAATTACCAGCTAAAGAAAATTTAAAAAAAAGTTATTCTGCTCAATGAACTACTTTTCGCATTCAATCCTCCAATTTCAATCATTACATGACTTCCTCAGCAACTGACCATAAAAGAAACACTAGAATAAAAACGAACATTTGATTTATGCCTATACCATAACTAAAACTTTCTTTAAATACATGCGAAACTAATGTTATATCTTATTGACATTGACTACAGTTTTTATATTAAAAGACAAATATAAAATTATTTTTTAATAGTATTGTATATAGAATTACCCCCCCCCCCAGCACACCCAATTTCAACCTGGATTCAAAACATTGCTCAATTTACTAATAGAGAACTATCTTTTACTATGTATGTGGGTGCATATTGGGGAATAAGACATAAATTGTCCTTATCACACTATTTTCCAGATTGCTGTCACATAATAATTTGATAAATTCTTGCATTAATTAATATATTTTTTTATATAATGTCTGCATTTTCAGTGCGAAATACTCTTTTCAAAAAGCAAACAATATACTGTTTGTTACTTGCGCTGTACTCAGCATCATAAAGCTTTAAATAATAAAGTATTACTATGGTTACACATAAGAAGCGTTTACATTACGGAAAGAATTTACTATAATTTAATTACAGAGTTTATTTTGTGATACATACTAGATAACAGTTGAATAATATTAACAGTATATACGTTTAATGTAAAATAAACTTACTGTTTTATGAAATCAAACAGATTGAATGAAGTTTTAAATAAAAGATATTATTCATAATGTTTGTAGAAACAATTAAAAGCATTACAATATTTACAAAAAGAAAAGTCTTCTAATTACTGTAATTAATTAGCAATAGTTTATTTAATACGATTTTTTAAAAAGGAAAGTCACAGCTAGAGTACAGTATCAAAATAGCTGCTCAAATATATATATTCACACACACACATAACAAGTTATCCTCCTCTAGACATCTCTATCACTTTAAAATTCTTCCTGTTTTTTGTTATTGTTATTTATTTATATTACAATTTGAAAGAACTATTCAGAAATATTATTCCTCAACTAATCTATTCCGGGTATTGAATTTGTTTATTATATTTCAACGACAGCACACACATACACTTATTAAATTAATTTTAGTTTTAGAAATAAACTAAAATCTAAATCTCCCCAACTTTATTTCCAACTATATATACTAAGAATTTCACAAATCCTATGGTAATTAAGAGTACGATTTCCTTTCTCTGTATATAATTAAAAATAACAATATAAACTTGTATATACAATTAATGAAAATTATTGCAACACTGAACAGTCTTTAATATTTCTCAATAGATTGATTATTCAGTATTTACCGTATCCCCATTCTAAACACAAAACAAACATAAAAAAAATATCACCTTACTTTGTTGACCCTATTAAGATGTCCAGCTTGTTGATCAGTATTAAGGGATCTTTATGAATAGTTTGTTGACCCACATTTTGAGTAATTCTGTGTCAATTGTCTTCCAACTAGATAACACAGTTTGAACAATACTCTTAAAGATAGGATACTAATTAGATGACTTATGTTTTAATTGATCCCTTTGACTAATATGTCAATATTATAGCCTAAAATTAATAACATTAAATTATTAAAGTAAACAAAATGGTAACATGTAGGTTCAAATTTGCTTTGTTCCTTTTCCATCATAGTATTCCTCATCCAATCAATTCTATTTTATATGCTTTTGATAATATATTAAAGACTTTTTGATATATTTTAATAAAATTAAACCATTTAAATTCTAAATTTTTAAATAATTTAAATCAACTGATTCAATTCTCCAAGCATGTAAGAGATTAATCACTTAATTTAGTTACTATTAATTGCCAGTTCATGGAATAACATAACTAGTGAAATCATGTTACTCTGAAATGAATATATGACAGAAACAACAACAATAAAAATAAATTGTGTATAAATTTGGTAGTAAGTTAATCTAACAATGAAGCACCATCAAAATTAATTGAATGCTTTTATTTATCAAGCACTAAAAAGAAAAAAAATTGTTTCTTTAACTACAGTTTGGGTTTTATATCTAACTTAAAATAAAATCATGAGGAGTTCAGAACAATCCTTTGTCCTAAAAAATAGGGATTGACTTAGTTCATTTCTGGACATGGTAATGGTCAAGTTTTGTACCTTTGCGTAACAGAATCTAGAATCCAGACAAAGAAACCAAAGCTGACCAGACCAGGAGTGAGACATCCCAAATCTGACACTTCAACTAGTTTGCCAGTACTCCACAACTCAAGACCCTATGAACGACCACACTTGAAGTTACACATAGTATTCCCATCTTTCCATTGTAAAACAAAAGCCTTTCCAACAATTTCCCATAAAGAAACAATGAAAAAGAAAGCATCATTCATCATATCTATCAATCATCAGCCAGTGATATCCAGAGTTGCCCCCTCCACTTTTTATCCCGAATCTGCCAGATATCCATCCACCAACTAAACTAGGCATGGTCAACAATCTGAAAAAATATTCCAAAACTTGGTTAGAATATGGAAAAAAAATTCCAAGTTCATCCATTGCTACTACTCAAAGTTGTAAGAATGGTGGGTAAGTGGACAGTCACAAGATTAGAATGCCATTTAAATTTTTATACACTAAAATATATATTTTTTAGATTATCTGAGGATCTCACCAATTAATCCAATCATAATTTCACCATCAAAATTTAATTTTTAACAAGGGTTGCTAAATCTGAAAAAAGATCAGTAATAGTTATTTTAAGCATCACATGATCACATCTATACTAGCACATTAATTGTTGATAAACAGAGCAAAACTCTCCATACAGAATTGCCTCCTGTGCTAAACAGAGTAATCAATGGATGCCAGAAGGCTTGTAAAAGAGCCAAAGACACCAAAATGTATGGGTGCTGAACTGAGTTCAGACCCATATGATTATATAAGCTATTGAGCTTAAATTGAAAATATTTTTTATGTTTTCAATTTCATTCTCATAGTTTTGTAGTTAAGTAGAGATAAAAGGTGGTTGCTAGAGGATTGCATTAGATCCTAAGATCTAGATGCAGTGCTCTCAGATACAAAGCTCCTCATTGACGATGGCCACAAGCCAGAAACTAGTCTGGGGATATTGGATGAGTAGGCATTAGATAGGGATTTTATGCACAAGCCTTCTGGCATCCATTGATTACTCTGTTTAGCACAGGAGGCAATACTGTATGGAGAGTTTTGCTCTGTTTATAATTGTTATTTTATTAAATATTTATTATGATAAAGTAACATTTTTGTCTGAGTTTATGAATGATTAAAATATATTATATAAAGCTAAAATGTTTTGATAATATTGTATGCCATTTTTTAATATATAAATTAGGGTACTGGTGGAGATAGTGTACTGCCACTGCTAGAGACGTCATTTCTGCTTAAACATGCAGAAATATCCACAGATGGGGCCCAAAAGCAGCAATGCTTGTTCTAGCAGTGGCAGTACACTATCTCCACCAGTACCTAAATTAGTTTTTAAAAAAAGTCCTGGAAGCAACAGAGCTTGGCTATGAGCCATGGACTTTCATCTCTAGAGTCTGCTAATCTACTACTGCAATAAAGGCATACAAGATGCGTATTCATAGTGTGTTCAACGAATCCTTATTAGTGTGTTCAACGAATCCTTATTATTCATTACCAAAAAAATTTAAAAACAAACATACAAATTAAAATAACACTTTTAGTCTATTTACCTAAAAAAATAAAATATCTTTTTAATAAATGTTTATTATTGTTTACTTGTAAATTTGAGATTAGTGCTCTGTAGTTAAGGCAGTAAAGTATACAAAGAAGGATATTAGGATCAACCATGAAGAAATATGATAAATACATATATGAGAGAACATACAGATATCACAGAGAAAAAATGAGTGGTAAAATGAAATTGAATTGTACATATTACCACAAAAGATTCCAAGAGAGTTTAAGATTTGGATGGGAGACAAAATATATATATTAAAAGTATATGGTGAAGAGAAGGCATGGATCAAAAGTTATTGGGATAAACTTACAAAATAGATTAATAATTATAAATATTATGCAATATACATAAACATATATAGATTATCAACTATATATTCTCATAATTAAAAAGTAAATGCTGTAATGATCTCTATTATGAAATTTTAAGAGAATCTGTAAACATTAATGTTTTATTAGCCTAAACAAATTTCTTTGAGCTAATAAATTTGCTTTCAGTAAAAATTATGTATATTTGCATGCACATATATTGTTTGTTTGTGTGCAAATTTGTGCTGAAGGCATTTTACTTTTAATTATATATTGGGTTATTACAATAGTCTAGAATTAATTATTAAATATATTTAGAAAAATTCAAACTCTTCAAATAAATTCAATTATTAATGGCATCCAGAATAGTATATAACAAATCATTTTGTGTGATATTATTCTCCTTTCTTTTCTCAGGTTCTGCTGGCCTACCCAATGATGCACAAGAATTGAACTTGGGACCAAGATTTGTGAATACTAAATAGAGATACTCTAACTAAAAAAACTAATTTTCAATTATCTTGCTAGAAGCACTGTCATTAGTCATCAGGCCAATAATACTAAAGGAAAAGCACTTGCAATGTTTGTGTTATATACTAGCCAGAGTACTACTATTAACAGTGGAACGTATATGAAAAGTTTGAATTTTCTGTAAAGCGTTGGTAGCCGAGAGGTCAGCGCAGCCGCCTTACAAGCAAGCAGTTGCTTGCAGACAGTTGTCGCGGGTTCGCTTCCCGACCGATACTTTGACATATGGAAAAAAAAAAAAAGTCTGAATTTTTCTGAACTCATTTAACAATTAATTCTAAATGATGGAAAATAATCCAACATATAATTATATTCGTAGTGTGTGTATATATACATATTTAAAAAAAAAAAAGATTTTCTTATTCCTTTCATTTTCTCATCTACCGATAGTTCCTCATTGTTATATTCCCTATGTGATTTAGCTTATGGTGTAATGACAATCTTCAGAGCTCAAGATTCCTATTTCACTCCCTCAGCTAAGTAAAAAAAAATCCCTTTGGTCAATTGTGAATTAGAATTGTTGTGGTTAGCCTGACATTTAGGTGTTTGAATGTTAATTGGCATACCGAGTGATTAACCAGACCTAGTAATTGGTGTATAAATTAAAAGTATTTATTATTTTAGCATCCTTTCAAAAAAGCCAAGACTTCAAACAATGCCATCACATTTACGAAGATTTTAAGTAACTTCAAAGAATTGAAGACTGAAGTGGTTAAATTAAAATACATTATCAAGTCCTAATAAATTCATTTGTTTACATTTGTATTACAACATACATAAATAAATGTATCCAAAGCCTATAAATATATTCATCATTCGTAAGTTGGGGGGGGGGGGGATCGGAATGCAGCAATATATAAAATGAAATAAATGTTGAGAATCTGGAAAAAAAAGTCTAAAGAATTTCAAATAAGCGAAGAATTTCCTTATCGTTATACCACAGATAAAAAAAGAAAAATAAAACGATTACGACTGTTTAAGAATTGCCTTTTCAATTAATTTTTGTAAAAAGTAATAAAAATATTTCCTATTATACATTTATGTGACTTAAAATATTATTTTTTCTTTTCTTAAAAAAAAAAAAAACAATTCTAAAATATTAATAGCAGTAATAAAATAAATACCTGTATGGGTTTCCTTCCTCAACTTTATAAAGAATGATATGATTGTATAACATCAACAATAATGACTAATAACATATAAACATACATCCTCTTAGATTCTGATATCATCATTTAAAAATATTCTATTAAGCACTATATAAAAATATTTGTGCAAATTTTTATAAATATATATTGGAGGAGAACAAAATAAATCAATGACGTCATAGTATACTAATTACTGTACTAATCTGTTACGTTCACGATATGAAATTAGATACTTTTCGAGAAACTGAGAAGTTTCGAAACAGTCTTAAAATTTTCCAGATAGCTAATTCATGGTTAATCTAGTTAACAATTTTGCTACTTTTCAATGAAAGATAAACATCATATGATCCTCACTGATGATCCCCAGACTAGTTTCTAGCTTGTGCTAGAAACTAATTTGAGGATATTGGATGAGTAGACAGTAGACAGGGATTTTGTGCATAAACCTTCTTGCACCCATTGATTATTCTGGCTTGCACTGAATGACACTATTGTAAGGAGAGTTTTTGCCTCTGTTTGGGAAGATAAACTTCTTATAGTAATGTGAATTAATTAGCCAAATGAAGTTGCATTCACCATAGAACAAAAACATGCATTAAGACATAGCCTTAATGAACAGATACTGAGTCCATGGTTTGTCTTTTACATGTGATAAAAACTATGGTTTGCCTTATATGAATATGCTTTCATTACTATTTGCCACTCTTTAACATAATTTACTCTACCATCTTAATATTTTAATTCTAATGTCATCTACATCCTATATCTAATTTTCTGATTTGAAAGCTAAAGGCTTCTTAGATCAAGACTCAATTTGTCTTTTAGTTCTCAAATGGTATAAGACCTCTCATGTGATTAACTATTTAATTATAATACATACATGCATGTACACAGTGAGAGAATATATGAACAGGAAAACTCTTGAATGCCAATTAGTTTCTGAGAGGGGCCCAATAGGGTTCACTATACTGATGTGAATTCATGTCTATCAATTATGAACCCTTTGATTGTGTCAGGCAGATAATCCTACTGAATGCTTGGTGATGGAGAGAGAGGATACCAAATATTTATCTTATCTTAGTGTGCTAAATGCACAGCTCTGCATGTTTATTTTGAAAGGTTTCATTTTAAAATGAAGTGGCAGGGAGGACCCCTTTTTATGATCCTTGAATTTTGGATATTATGAATTTATAAGTGGGTCAAATTATACAAATAAGATTGATGATGATAAAAGATGAGAATAAAGAGAGAAGTGGATTTTAAAATCACAATAATGACAATGTCATCTAAACATCACATATAATCAATTTTGGCATCTATTCATCTGCAAAGAGACTTGATATTATTAAACACATTTCAGGATACTTTAGACTGAAATGATATCTCCAACAAATGAAAGAGTTATTGAATATTATGGATAAAGAATAGTAATTGGTAATTAATGAAGATACACAGCAACAACAATTTTAAAATAAAAGGAAATTTAATGAAATCAATAGCAGAATATATGCATTTTTTTTCTTTCTTTAAATAAACACTTTAAATGAGTTGCTTTTATATTGATAAAAGTTTATTAATAGTTTACAATTAAAATATTACATAAATTCACAGTAGGGGGCTGGAATTCTAAACTAAATCCAAAATACTAACTTAAAAGTCAGCACTTATAAAACATGTTTTTATCAATCTGAGGTGAGCCATAAGCTTGAAACCAATTGGTCTGGAGGTAGGGACTTAACGATAAAGATTTTGAATTCTTTCTCTTTCGGCACTTATAAAAATAAAGCTTGTTTAGAGCTATTGGTAAGCTCCATCTAGTGATCATTTAAATGCAAGCTTAAAAGCAAGTTACGAAATTTATGACTTGTTTTACTAATTTTTATAAATTCACAATGTAAAGTATGAACATTTACTATCACTATTTCCAGCCATTATCAGTTCACTGTGGGAGGCTCTGTCGAAGTTTAATCCATGTTCTTTGATCTATAACCTCTCTTCTCTACATCACTCCAGCGCTTCTCTTTATTTCATCAATTAATCTCATATGTGACCAATTTCTAGGACTTTTACAATATCTTTATATACAGTTTAAGATTTCAACTATCCATCTATTATTATCACTTCTAGTAATATGTCCAGCTCAGTTCCATTTTGGTCTTTTAATTCTTTCAATGATATCAATAATACTTGTTTATTTTCTCATCTAAATATGGTGGTTTTTGAATCTTTGCTATTCCCAACACATATCTCTCTCTCTTACACTTCATTACGTATTCCTAAAGTCTCTGCATTGCTTTTTTACTTTATAAAAATAAATAAAATAATCCTCTCATACATGTAGTTTTATTCATAGATTCAGTTATCAATAAAAAAAATATTCTATTATATATTTTTTTTAATCCAAATGGATATTTACGTAAATACAGATATAAATATGTGGTATATAATGTATATACTGACTGAACTTTAAATGTAATATTTTCATATTTTCAACATGTAGATACTATATGCCTTTACACTCATACACGTTTATTTAAAATGCAAATTATATACATGATTTACTATTATTTGTGTATTTTGATATTGTAGTGAAGTTTAGAGCTAAAAATTATGAATTTAAAAAAGTATTATAATTTAATATTTATTATTTTCTTGTGATGTAACAATTGGGTGATTTAGCTTTTCTTTTTTTAAAAAGATAATTCTATTATATGTATGTATTAATAGAACTTTCATATGTAGTTTTTAGATAAATTTCAGCTATGATGTAACTAGGCAAAGTATATTTGGATGATTTACTTTTAAAACAAGAGGAAACACTTTTGTTTATATCCTAGTTTGGATATAGAATCAGACATGTTTTTGGTAAATATATATATATTATAGAAAATACTAACTAAAAAAGAAATAAACATTTTAAAGTGAAAATCAACTAGATACAAAACACACACACATATAATAAAAATAACCTCACAAATCACTTCAAAACTCCATCTTTAATATCAAAGAAGGTTTTCATGACATTAATGTCCCCACATTCAAGAACATACCTCTGCATTGTCAAATAATATTTTATCTATATTCAGTTCATGAATATACAAAGTTGAGTTATAATGCCTATTTTTAACTTCACTCTTATGAACTCATTACTTAATTTATGTTGATCTATATAAATGTTATGACAATTGCAAGGAATCTTATAAACTATATCAGGAATACAATTATCATCAATTGACTGTTTTCAGCTATTCAATAATAAATTTAAATCAAGGCCCTTTCTTCAAAGCAACGTTTATACCACCCAATAAGTGCCTATTCTTATAAATCAATCGATTTAAATGATAAAAAAATAAACTTTATTCTCACACTTAAATTTTTATTAATATCAGCTTTATATATAGTTTTTATTAAATGTAATATTCTTACTAAATTCCTGATTACAATACAATTCAATATAATCAGAAGCAAATTGGCTTCTTTGAATATAAGCATTATTTTAAAATTATTAAGACATTTATTCCTATAATAGAAATTTAATAAAGAAATTCTTTTATGAATAAAGAGTTAATCCCTATCAGTCTATGTCATATTTCTTGAAGTTTTATGTTTAATAAAATGTCTACAAAATAAAGTACTATCATCTTATCAACATTTAAATCTACAAACTTTAACAACAAAAAAAACCTCACCACTAGTAAAATTAATATTAGAATCAAAAAGCATCCAATCCATTAAAAATGTCTTGGATTTATTGTTCTGAATAACAAACAAATAATCATCAACATATCTAACAAATAATTTTAAAGAAACAAAAATGATTAATAATACTTTTCTTTTAAAAAATCAATATAGGCAGAGCACATTAAGAGAGAAATAACAATCAATAACCTAACCTTCTTTAATCTCATAAAACACATTATTGGACATAAAATATACTGAATCCTGTAATAAAAAAAACAAATCATAAATAACTTCAATCTTATCAGCACAAAAATATTCACTTTCCCCTAAACTGAAAGAACTACATTAATACTTTTTAATCTATCAAGTGATTGATACATATTTTCAATATCTAAAGTACCAAATACACAATCATTGCCACCTCATGGGTAAAATGCCACTTCCCCTCCAATTTTATGAAATAAATTTGTAAATTAAGGCATTTTCCCCCACTGCTTTCACAATAAAAACTTGAAAATATGACTTTAGTCATTTAACATATTTGGTAAATACCTTATGTAATTTATTCATTTATTTCTATAATATAATCCAAATTAATGTTCAAAAAAATAATTTTTGAAACAATAATTAAAAATACTTTAAAAGAAAAATATTTATTTAGCAAATTATAAATTTTTAATTTTTTTTCTTTCAAAAATTTTCATTTTATTTTTTTGTACAATCCTATGAAATCACTAGTAGAAATAGGAAATATCTGCAAATAAGATATATACATATAAATTAAATCTAAGCATTTTTATCATTTTTAAAAGCATCCCCCCCCCCTGACACCACCGCACTCATTCATGAAAATATTTCACTACTATCCTCCTCTTCTCTGGTTGGCTCTGATATTATGTAAGTAATCCAATTTCTAGTTTACTTACTTATTAAAAATATTATCTGCAGCCCGAGTATCATTCTGGAAGGCTTCATCTCTGAGCTCTATTATGCTTAGCAAGAAGAAGAGAGTCCAGCTTGTCTCTATTATTCTTTATGAAGTACAATTGTTGTAAAAGCTGATGTAAGTCTTAGACTTTTTACCAATATTTAGATCAACTTTGACCAGCATGTCAATAATTCATTAAATATAGTTCTTGTTTATTTTGGAAACCCATTCAAAATCTCTAATGCATAAACTTATTAACAGTTTTTATTAACAAAGTTATTATATTCTTTCAATAATAAAATATTTACATAATTATTTACTTTTTATGCGCATGTTATTCCAATATCAATAACTATAATTTATTATAGATATATATATAGTCCGATACTTTAAATTTTCATACTTTTGTTTATTGATTCAATGATTCTTTACTTTTTTTCCTATTTAAAGGTATATAAACAGCATTTTGTGCATTTAACAAAAAAAGATTATAAATTTATAAAGCATTTAATTTGCTGAACAAACATCAAAAAGTATGCTCAGAAAGATAAATGCTTTATAAATTTGTAATCATTTCTTTTTAAACAAGCAAAACACTGTTTAAATATAGAATTATTTATTTGTTTAACTTTTATACTTCATTAGGACTACCAAACTAGGTTAAAATTTTATCATGTTGAATGATTGCAAGTCAGATGCTAGTGGCAGCTGATTTGTTGAAATTGTTTTTTTTTTAAATTGCATGAAAACCATAAGCAAGATGTCAACAGAAATCCAGACATTTTTTGCTACTTAAATTCCTCTTTAAAATGGCATATCACAAGTTGAAATTGGACAAAATTGGAATATTTTATTAATATTTTCATTAATAGGTACATTCAATTTTTTTTATTTTCTGGTCAGTTTATCAGATTACCCAAAGACGGCAAAGGCAGAATTGCTTTATTCACCAGATTCATTACTAAAATGGATTAAAAATATGCTAATGATTTGCATTTCAAGGCCTTCAACCCAATAAAAATATAAATCAGAATATCGGGTTGTAAGTATTGAATTTTAATTTTTTAATTTTTTTTTTAAAATTGTTTGATAAATGATATTATTAATGTGTTTGCATTTGTATTGGTATGTCTGTGTAGTATGTAAATTATATAATATTAAATCATTTATGCTCTTTATTATACAGTATATAAATTTATATTCAAATATAACTAAAGTGGTTTATGCACAATGTAATTTTGGGGCTCTGATCCAAGTTTGAGGCAACCTTATTTTATAAACATAATTGATTCTCAAAAGGTTTAATAATTTAGTAATGTGTTTATATTTGTATTAGTGTTTGTACATGCATGTCTGTATTTGTATAACAATATTTTTTATATGTAAAAATAGAGCAGTGCAATGTAAATTTTAAAACTGATTATCAGATGTACAGAAAGATTGCAGTTGATAAAGCAATCACAAAATTTACTGGGCATAATACCATGTGAAAATACAAACACTTAAGTCCAATAAAGAGAGATTTCAAATGGTGTGTGTACAATGGTTTTGTATATACTAAATAGAATTGTATACAGGCAAAGAATCAAATTCTGATTCTTGCCTATGCCTTGGTACTCATGCTGTGGAATCAGTAGTTTTGCCATATCTTGCATCACATTATTTTCAAGTCTATAGCTAGCAAATAAACTATATGCAAATAAATTACATCTCTGTGGGACAATAAGTATAACAAGATAGCATCACTGGTGTACATAAAGAATACTGGTGTACACAAAAATTATAAAATGAAGAGATAAAACTCATTTTATCATTGATACAGATAGTAGCCTACAATTTCTACTTTTATATAAACAAAAAGCCAATTGCTATGATGAAAAATGCATATCCACATTCTGGAAATGATTTGTTTTGTATCTTTTATTAGGATCAATCTTTTTCTTACAGATGCCCTGAGATTTGTTAACTTTTGGGGTACAAGATAAAAATAAATTTTTATGTGAATAATTTTGGAGATTCTGAAGCTATCGATTATCTCAGGTAAGAAGTATTATATGTTTTGAATGAGAATTTTGTGAGGAATAAAAAGAAATTATCAATGAAGATATAATTTAAAATTAATGATAAATTAGAAATTATAAACAAACAATAAAGTAATTGTTTTGGTTATTGAAATTTTTTAAAATGGTAATCATTATCTATCTTAGCTTTATTGTTTTCCTTAGTTTTTCTAGTTTCTATCAATGTAAAGCTTTTTGCTCTAACATTATTGAAACTGAAGTTATTGTGAAAATTGTATCTCAAGTCAGTTTTTTTTAAATTTAATATGGTGCCTGGACCATTATAATAACTTGCTAAATAATATAGCTAATATAAATCTCATTCCATTAGCACTAACTTTTTAAAAATAGTTATTTGTTTTAAAAATCCTTTAATTACTTTTAATTCAGAACCTCTCACACATAACTTGTTTACATTTTCTATTAACAAAAATAGCTTCTCTTGTTCTTGCTCAATAATAAAATATTTACACTACTTTATTATTTACTTTGACAATTAAAAAATTAACCATGATTTATTTAAAGGAAGAAATTTTAAATTTTCATACTTAAACTGTTTATTCAAACATTTTTAAAGGCATAGATTATGTTGGATAATTAAAAAAATCCAATACTTGGGTTGTTACACTATGTACATTTTTTAGATTTTGTCAATAGTGTAACATATAGAGGTTTTATTACAATCAAAACAATTACATTAAATATCATAAAATTTGTTAGGAATTAAATATTTTGTCATGCAATAATATCTTTTTAAAATCATGTTTTTTACTCATTCTGTTTTCCTTAGATTTTGTTCCAGTAGTATGGATTATGGATCAATTATGAGTTTTTAGCTAGAGAACAAATCAGGCCACATCCAAGGAAAAGTTAATTAGTAAAATGTGTAAAAACATAATACGGTATTAGAAAAAAGATAATAATATTGTTATTAAAATAGAAAAAGCTATTTAATAAAAAAAGAAGATAATCTTGTTATTAAAAATATTTTGCACAAGACAGCAGTGGAATCAATCCTGGGATCTCACATTCCAGAGTTGGCCATTCTACTACTACTCTAAACTGAATAAGACATACAAGCTCTGTAAAATATCACTGATAAAGATAATTTTATCATGTGCAAAATTATTGTAATTATCAGGCAAAATTTTTAAAATAAGTTTTATTTTTAGATAAATTTTTAATAATATAGGAATATGTTACTGTTTATATAAATTAGGATATTTAAATAGAAGTGACTGAAAAATCTAAATATTTTCATTTACATATAAATTTTATTAATATTAAGTGACAGAAGAGCTTCAGCATGTTTGGTTTAATACAGTGGTAGAGTATATATATATATATATAGTCATTAAAACCAGTCAACACTTAGACAATCCTAATATCAGTCAACAATCTCAAACTGTTGTCAATGTAACCTTTTAACAATAAACAATTTAAAAATACAAATAGTGTATTTCAAGATTCGAGCAAGTGTTACAATAAATCTAATTAAAAAAGTAATTTTATATTTAAATAAAAACTACTTACAAACAGAACGTGTTTCTAAGAATTAAGTGATTCAGAAATCTAACATTTACATATAAGTTTTATTAAATATCATGACAAAATGACAAAAAGAGCAATGGTAAGACTATATATATATAGTAAATTTCAAGCATGAACCTCAAGATTAAAGGTTTGTGCAATTGCTACAGTAACGTTAAGTAAAGAAGTATTCCTCACATATTTCAATAAAAAATATTTATACCCAGAATATATTTCTAACAATGAAAAATAGTATTAGACCTGCTATGCCTATTCACATCTGCATCAGTCCACTGATATCTATCTAATCTTGTGAGGTCATCAAATAATGTGTACACTGGATTTTCTCACAAACTTGTCAAAATAGACCACATGTACAAGTTATTTCATGACATTTTGAATTGTTTAGAAAGTTATTGGCACACTGATATGTATGTGAAAAGGCATAGCAGCTCTAATTCGTAACACTAATCACATCAGACTAAATCTTAAAAACGCATTATTAATAATATAAAAAATATAAATTTGTACACAAAAATAATAAAAACACATTACAATACTAAATAAAAATGTCACTTCATGCCATCCAAGTCATCCCCCCTCCACAAGGTATATTAACTCTGGCTTGAAATTACACAACAGACACTAAAAATAATACTACATAAGCAAAATATAAAAAAATACCACATCATTCTACTGCTTAAATAGGTATATTAACTGCAAAAAATAAGTATATTAACTACAAAATGGTCTGTAAAGCAAAGAAAAAAAAATGTCAATTATGGCAGAAAAGTAAAAAGTGGACAGATTAAAAAAAATAACAATTTACATCTACATCAGATTTTTATAAAATGAAGAGGTAAAGCAAATATTTATACAATATAACAGTTATACAGGATCTTGATTGAGAAATGTTTAACTACATTTATTTTGTTAAAAAACAAAAACAAGAAATTAGTAAATTTATAATCAAAATGTAAAAAAAAAATTATTAAACTTTTATTAAAATGGAATCAATGAGGTGGACTGATGTTTTTAAATATAGTCCAGAATGCAAATGAAAGCATCATCTTCTATGTGCTGCCAGCATATCACATTTCTTCAGTTTTATATGCTTTACAGGAAAAAAAAAATTTGTAGTTTTATTAAAATAGAATCAATGAGGCAGACTTATTGTTTTTAATATCATCCAGAATGCATCTTCTTTGTGCCTGTTTGTAATTTCATGCCATAATATTTTTTAATTTTAAATAAAGTTTGGAAATTTATGAGTCTATGCAGCAACAGAATGCCATACCTTATGTGTGTGTGTGGCATCTTAAAATGTCACAGTTACCTGTTTTTATTTTGCATCATAATGTGTTTTTATTATTTTTGTATACAAATTTATCACTTAAGTTTGTCAGAAGTTCCACTGTTCACATTACTTAATGAGATCACACAGTTTATTTGATGGGATTGCAAAATTAGAAATTTATGGAGGGAATGACACAAACGTAAAAAGGTATAGCAGATCTAATATATAAGCACCCAATAAAGTGATTCGAAAATATATTTTCATTTTCACATAAAATTTATTAATTATCTTGGCATCTTGGTGCTCCCATAATGAAGTGACTTTGTGCCCTACACAACTTGAACATTACAGCCCTGTACATGATAATTCTTTAAAACAAAGCCATTTATTTTATTAAATATCTAAACCGTAAGTTTGTGGTTAAGACCTGTAGAGGTCCCTATTATCGCATTTTAGCTCACACTCTTAAGGTTACAGCCTTAGTAAATACTACTTAGGTAATCAATGTACGTTTAAATAAATTTATAATTACAACTAAAAAAGAGATACAAAATCGACCAAAATAACATAATTAAAAAAAAAGAGAGATACTTTGAAATTTTATCAATACTCCCCCTGTAAAATCAAAAATATACCTTAAAGGAAAATTATTTTCATGTGACTAAAATTAAAAAAAAGTTTAGGATATAAAATCGCTAGGATAATTTAATTTAAATAAATAGCTCTATCAAAAAATGTTTAATTTCTAAACTTTCATAATATCAATCAATTTATATTTTATTTTCTTAACCAGGATCACAATTTAAAATTGTGTACTTTCCATTATTTAATTCTATTATAAAAACTTTATTTTCAGAATTGCTATTATTCTACAATGCCAATCAGCTATATTTGCCTTCTTTTAATCAGATAATATCATTCAACTCCAATTGTTTTATAAGATCTGCTTGGCTTTGAGGCAAGAACAAATTTTGTTTTACAAGTAATTACCTATTCAAAATTACTTGAAAGGAAAATTTTGTTTTTACCCCAAACCAAATATATCTTAAAAATAATTGAGGGGTAATGATGCATCTTATTAAAAAGAACAAAAACAAGGACAGCAGAACTGCTTTGTTGAATAAGTGATTTTAAAGATAAAGTGTCTTTTAATAATAACAAGTAAATGGATTTTAAATTGTCATGGGTAAGAAAATAAAATCCAAGTTGATAGATAGCTAATTATTTAAGTTGTTATCCTAGCAATTTTATGGCTTCTAAAATTTTCTGTAATCCTAGTTTCATAAAAATCATTTTCTGAATATACAGGGGATTGTTAATAAAATTTCTCCCAAACTTTTTTAAAAATTATATTAATTTTGGGCAATTTTGTGACTCCTTTTTTTAAGGTATTTAGTAAAATAAAAGGTTTTGTTTTACAGAACGATTGTATATTTGGCAGTTTAGATATTGGAAAATAGGTATCCTCAGTTAACAGATGCAAAAGTAATAATGTATCTTTGTTTTAAGAAAATATGAATATGTTTTTGCTGATAAGATTAAAGTTATTCATGATTTGCTTTTATTATTAGAGGATTCAATGTATTTTATGTGCAATAATATTATTTTATAAGAGTAAAGAAAAATGGCTTATTGATTGTTATTTCACTTCCAATGTCCTCAGCCTATATTGATTTTTTTAAAACAATATTATTAATCATTTTTTCTGTTTTTTTTTTAAATTATTTGTTAGATATGTTAATGATTGTTTTTTTTATTCAGAAACAAAAAATTGAAGATTTTTTAAAAATAGATTGAATGCTTTTGATTCTAATATTAATTTTAATATTGAGAGGTAATGTTTTTGGATTTTGTTAACAATTTTAAATTTAAATGTTGATAATAATTTACTTTATAGTCATTTTATTAAACATTAAATTTTAAAAAATATAAGGACTAACAGTTATCAGTTTAAAAGCAGATGATACAAGAAACCAAGAAGTCACTGGAAATAATAAAGAATGTGTATAATTACAATACTCATATATCACACAATGCTAACAATTAACAATAAACCAACATAAGAAATTTTGATGCATTTTTAACTGAGGACCAAATTGATACTAATAAAATAATTTCTTTATTAAATTTCTGTTATAGAAGTAAAAGGCTTAATAGTTTTGAAATTAATGCTTATATTCAAAGAAATCAATTCTTTTCTGATTATATGAACTTGGCTGTAATAATGGATTTATTATAAATATTATATTTAATAAAGATATCTATAAGCTTGATATTAATAGAATTTAAATGTTAGTGACAATAAAAGATGTTTCTTTATCATTTCGGTCATTAGTATATAGATTGGTTTATAACAATCGCCATTAATTGTGTGGGATGAAAATTACTTTGAAGACTTTGATTTAAATTCATTATTAAATGTTGAAAACACTCAATAAATGCAAATGTATTCCTGGTATAGTTTATAAAATTTCTTGCAATTGTTATAAAATTTATATAGGTCAAAATAAATTAAATCTTCATGAAAGAATAAAATCTGAGTTAAAAATAGGTATAATAATTCAACTTTGTATATTCATAAAGTGAATACAAGTCATAAAATATTATATGTCAATGCAGAGGTTATCTTTTATAACTAAAAAAATTAAAAAAAAAAACAAAGAAGCTCTAATGATAAACAATGAGGATTGCCAAGTTTGGAAATCCTCATTGTTTATAACTTACAAGCTTAAGAGATAGGGTCATGTGATCTATGACTCTTATTTTGACTATTTATAAGCTCTAATGATAATTTTGAATTTAATGCCATCAATCTCATGAAAATTTTCTTTGACATTAAAAGTGGGTGGTTTTTGAAGAGATATACAGGAAAGTAATTTCTATTATATATATGGGTGTGTGTATTTTATATCAAGTTGATTTTTACTTGAGGACTATCTGTTAATAGATGAAACTATGGTTATGAAATAATTTAGTATAAATTAGTTTTTCAGCTAGTACTTAATGTCATATAATTTTTTTTATCTTTTTTTATTTTTATTATTATTATTATTATTATTATTATTATTATTATTATTATTATTATTATTTATTATTACGTTTCAATAAAGGCTTTATTGATCTCAATGGTTTACATAAGTTTACATCTAGAAAAATTTGAAATTTAACATACAATGAATAATATTAGGGTAAACACATATAAATGAATTTAGTGGTTACACTTTGTGGTTAATGGACTATAACAATATAAAAATTAAAAAAGCAAAAATAATCAGAGTTCTAATGTTTGAGGAGCTTATTAGTTTTGTCCGCATGTCACTTTGAATGTTAGTTGTATGATAGTTTTTCTTTGCAGCATTCACAGCATTGATGGTTGTTTTAACAATGACCATGTTTCTGCATATAAGTGGGGGTTGGTTATTATTTTATCTCTATTTCGAATGTGTAGCAGTTTGTTGCTAAATGTAGCTGGGTGTCGTCTGGTGTTATTGCCAATTAAGAAAGTACATCGGGTGCACCAATACGCATATAGAACAAATGTGGCTGCCCTAATGCTAGGTATTGATCTTCCCTGAAAAGCAGCTATTATGTGATTAATGATTGTACCCAGTTTTCTGTAGGTGTTACACATCATCTGTCATGTTTGGTTAAGTGCTACACATTGATAAATAAAGTGGTCCAGTGTCTCTTCTGCTCGATGGCAGAGTCCACAGAAGGGGTCAATAGATATATACATTCTTTTATGATAAAGAAAGTGGGTTGTTGGCAAGGCAATGAGATTGATTTTCATGATAAAATCAAAGTATTTGGGCTCTAGAGCCCATTTTTTATATTCCTTGAGTAGTCTCTTGTTGTTAATTCCTAGCATAGGTTGTATAACATTAGTATCTGCTTCTCTGTTTATTAAACCATAAATATCCCAGTATGAATACTTATGCAAATACTGTTCTGGAATCTTGTCTGTGGTTTTGCATTGGTATATAATGTTGGTGAAAAAGGAACCTTTTGGAGGTGGTCTATCTGTTGGAGTAACTTCTAGCAAGTGGTTAATTTTGGGGTATTTGGCAAGTATTGTGATTATTGAGTTCCTTAACTTCTGTATATGAAAAACCTTGATGTTGTGCAAGCCAAGTCCATTTTTTATTAGAGGTTGGCTAAGTTTTTTTGTGGAAATTGCTACTGTTTTTCTGGCCCAAAGTAGTTTATTATATATGGTTTTAATTTTTGAAATGAACCCCTTTGAGAATGAAATAACCGATACATAATAAGTTATTTTGGTTGTGATAAGCTGGTTAATTAACTGTACTTTGGAATATAGTGAAAGATATGCCTTGGACAAGGAGTTTATAATTTTTGTGGCTTCTTCTTTAAGTTTATTTTGGATATGACATCTCATTCCTGTAATTCCCATATGAAATGGGAACCCAAGGAAAGAGTTTGGTTTTGATTTGTAAATTGATGTACATTGTTTACCAGTGTATAGAGACCAGGCTGTGGTTTTTGCTGGATTAAATGATAATTCATATTTTTGTGAATATTCTTGTAATATCTTTTGGAGTTGCGGTATTTGTTTTTTTGATGTTAGGAATATGGTAACATCATCCATATAGGCGATGCATGTAGTGTGCTGTGTTGTGTCTGGTATCTCGATCCCAGTAAATGCATTTTGTATGCTTTTAATAAGGGGATTGATGTAAAATATAAACAATAGTGAACTAAGAGGGGATCCTTGGGATATAGATTTGGTGGGTGTGAAAGATGGTGAGTTTCTTCCATTTAAAGTTATATGGATCTCTCTGTTCAGGAGCAGGTTAGCAATTATATATAGATGTGTTCTAGGAATTTCTGTGTCTTTTAGCATTTTTAGAAGTGTGTATATATTGACTGAGTCAAATGCAGCTTCTATGTCAAGCTGCACAACAACGGGTCCGTATTTTTTCCACTGTTTTACTGTTGCTAGAATTGCTTTGAAGAATAAAGCTGCTTCTGTTATTGAAGAGTTTTTCTTTGCATATTGTGCTTCGGAGATAAGTGGCATTATATATGGTTCAATTTCATCTTTAATAATTTTCTCCATAATTTTGATCGGCAAAGGTCCCATAGATATTGGTCTGAGGTCTGCAATAGGTGGAATAATTGCTTTCTTTTTATTATAGGGTACTATGGCTATTGGATAAACACCCTCCATGGGTTGAATTTGTTTGCGCTAGATGGTTTGCTAACTGACACAAATATTCTGTTGTGAATTTACTTAGATGCTTTAATACAAACAATGGAACTCCAGGACTACCTGGATGGCAAGCGTTTTGAATAGTATTTAGTTTTGTTGTGAATAGATCTTTTGTGAATGGGGTTTTTGTCTCTGGTGGGCCAAACAGATTATGTGGTATTTTATATGGTTGTCTTTCTTGTAATTTCTCTTTAAAATATTCAAAAATTGGCATAATCATATTGTGTCCTGCATATGTTCCACTATTTGTATATAGTGCCATTGGCACTTTTACATCTGGTTGGTTCCCCAGTGCCCATCTTATATAATCTCTTGTCCAAGTGTGTGGCCTGGTTAGGCATACCTTGCTTTATCTTCAGATAGCTTTTTGAGTTCTTCACATGCTTTATTGTATGCATGTGTAATCTTGAATATATACTGCTGGGTGCAGTGTGATGGGTTAATCATGATTATTCTCTGGTGTAACTGATCTGCCAGAGACAAAAGTCTTGATGGTGGAGGTTGTTTTTTTGTTATATGGTTGATGTTAAAGGACAACATTTCCATAAATGATAGATATTTCTGGACCGGGTTCAAAGTCATATCTTTGATTTTGTTTAGCATTATGTAGGTCTCAGAGAACAGAAATTCAGGGGTTGTTTCTAGGAGTAAAACTCTTATTGTTCTTGTAAGTGGAAAGGGTGATATTTGAATTTGGGCACAGTCAATTGTGACTATTTGAGCTGAGTGATCGGAAAAAGTTGAGGGAGTTAGTTTTATTTCAATAAGGTGGTGAAGCATTGGAGAATAAAAGCACAGATCAATAAGTGAAGAGAAGCGATTATTGTGGAAAGAGATGGCATCATCTGGCAAAAAACCTTGGCCACTCATTAGTGGTATGTTTATTCTGTGAAGCCAACGTTGGGTAAATTCCTGATATTTTAAATTAAAATCTCCAATTAAGATGGTTGGGTTTGAAGTTGTAGCTAACCTTGAATAATTTGCAATTATGGTATCTATTTTTTTATCCTGTAAAGGCATATATACAAAAACCAGATTTATTGTTATGCTTTTTTGGTTGAAGGTTGCAATTAATAAGTTCATGTCAATACTTTCGTGTCATATTCAATGGTCTGCAACCATGAATATGATGTGAAAGCATTGAATGTATACTTGGACCAATAAATCTTACTAAATTGTATATTTATTTAAACTGTTTTAGTATTTGTTACATATATATATATGATAGATTCTATAATTAGTTGATAGTGAAATGATTTTCAAATAAATGAGTTTAAAACGGCAGTATTTAAATTTATAGAACATAATGGATTATCAATGACAAAATCAAATATTATCTGTATATTCGATCCCTTCAATTTCTTATCTTGTTCTCACTTTTCTTTTGTTTGATTTATTAGATTAGACTATGTTTACTTTCACAGCAATCCTGCTTTCAATTTTGTGTGTGTGTGTGTGTGTGTGTGTAAATAAACTGCAAAATAGCATCGAAAAAATATATGCAAGTCCTCAGTTATAATCTCATAGAATTGAATGAAGACTTATTCCTGTCCTTTTCAAATATAATTTTAAAAAGATGATTTTAAAATGCCTATCTTTTTAAATCTGATAACACAATCAGATAGATTTATCAATTAATAGTAGGGAAAACAAAACAAAAAGGTTAAGTATTTTTTTTACAAATGTATATAAAATGCATGGATTTTGCTTAAAATCTGAATGTGAGACTGTGCCTAGCATTAAAGAATTGAGACTGAAAAATGCATGCTCTTATTAAAAAACATCTTCCAAAGAAAAAGAATTAATTGAATAGATAGATTGTATTTATATATTGGACTATTTCCATCATAATATGAGTATTGAATGTCATTAGAAAAATTTAACTTTATTTAAATATTTCTGATACATTCAACTGTTAGCCCAGATTAAGTATATATAGAATACAGTTGAATGTATTTGGAATATGTAAATAAAGTTAAATTTTTCTTAAGACATTCAATACTCATATTAGATGATGGAAATAGGCCAAATATAAATACAACTAAAACACCATCATTACAAATCTTTAGGGATAGATGACTAAAATTTTTATAAAGAGCATATTTATCAAGTGATTAGAAAATGCATGGGAATGGATTCATAGTAAAGACTAATCTGGTATTCTTAGTTCTGTCAATGAAACGTTAATCATTTTGCCCAATGGTATCTGTGCCCAAATATCATTTAACATTAGATTCAGAAAATTCAGAGAGAAAAAATACCTGCTGAGTAATGATATTGTATTTAATATACCAAATATTTTTGCTTCAAGAGTGTTGGTATAACAATAAGCTACGGCTAAAAATTATTAAACTCAACTAATCAATTATTAAAAACTTCCCTAATGAGTGAGTTGGCTGTCACCATTAAATCAACAAGTAGGCCAAAAGATTTTAGTAATTTACTTCATTATGAGAAACATTCCTTTTCAGATATACTTCACATTTACAATGGTTATATTACCGAGAAATAAATAAGGATTTTGTAAATCGAAACTAATATATTATTTGTCCTTTTTCATACTTTTACAATGTAATTTCTCTTTATTTTTATTTCTTCATTAACATATTACAATATGCATATGTGACGGTCCAGACCACAATAGATTATCACAAGTCTAGGTAAAATAGCCTACTGCAGAACAAAGCCCTCTCCAACAGCGCCATTAAAAATCAATGGGGCAGCAATATTCCACAGATTTTCCAGTTGTCAAGGGGCGAAGTTTGGGTGTTTTATCTATTCTTGTCAGCCAAGAATAACTAAATATTTACCTTTATCTGGAAAGACATCTGAAACCTGATTAGAACCAAGTTTATCTGATCTAGATTTGAATTCAGGTCATAATCATGATAGTTGAGGACAATATTTTAAAGAGGTTCTACAAATCTAGATGCATTTATATAGTAAATGTTTAGCAGAAATATTTCTTAAAAAACACTATAATAAATAATTTTTTTTATATATACCAACCTTAATTCTATAAAGCCAATTGAAAACCTTTTCAATTGCATTTACATTATTGGCATATCTGTAGGCATTGGAAAGTGAGTGACAAATAATGTGGCTACTTGATATAGCAAAATTTCCATACATAAGTCTAACCCGAAAGTTTATGTTATAACTTTAAAATTTGGAAATATTAAAATAAATTATGTTAAAAGAGTGGAAAGTAATGAATAACTATAGTCATCATCATCATCATCAACCATTATCAATCCACTGCAGGATGAAGGTCTCTCAAAGTTTAATCCATCTTCTCCGATCTTTAGCTTCTCTTCTCCACAACACCCCTGCACATTTTCTTATTTCATCCATCCATCTCACATGTGGTCTCTTTCTGAGTCTTTTACAATCTCTTGGAATCCAGTTTAAAATTTCAATTGTCCATCTATTATCATCTCTTCTAGCAATATGTCCAGCCCAACTCCATTTCAATCTTTTAATTTTTTCAATAAGGTCAGTAACACCTGTTTGTTGTCTTACCCATACATTGTGTTTTCGATCTCTTCTTGTTACTCCCAACATACATCTCTCCGTACTCCTTTGAGTGGTCTGAAGTCTCTGTATTGCTCTTCTATTAAGTGTCCAAGTCTCAGATCCATAAGTAAGAACTGGTAAAACACATTTGTTAAAAACCATCCTTTTCAAACACATAGGCATATTTCCTTTTAGTATCAAATTATTTCTACCAAAAGCACTCCAACCAAGTTTAATTCTATGATTAATTTCCTCCATTATGTTATTAAACTACTCTATTTGACACTCGCTAAACATCATCCAAATTTAAACTCCGAATTATGGTCAGAGAAAGCTAATGTGTGTGCACTAAACATTATACTAATAAAGCTGTCTAAAGCATTTTCGGTTTAAAGCCAAATTATAATTGTTACACTTTTTTGTACTATTACAATTCAATATATATATATAATACTGAAACAATACTTATTTTAGATGTTGTCAATTTCACGTTTTACGCTGTTTGTTTCCTCAGGCTTATTATACAAGTGCATTTCTTAATACTTTAAAATTCTCACAGTGATATTAGTAAAAGCAAACAAGCGAGCAGGAAGATTTTAGATCATATTACATTCTGAGAAATAAATGTTTGCTTTCAGATATAGTATATATCTATAAAACTTATTCAATCTTCAAATTACTAAGAAGAAATAAGAATTTTATTAAACGAAAGTCAATAATAAATACATTAGTATGCATCATATTTTATATTTTTATTATATAATTCTAAATATATATGTATGTATATGATGATCCAGTCATCGAAAATATCTCACGTCTAAAGTTGCATATAGATCTACGCATAATCTTTTAATGATAAATAAACTCATTAAAACGTATGCCATCATCAATATCAAATTGAAGTGCTATAGTAAGAGACTGGCAAGCAATGCCAAACTACTATTACAGATGATGTATTATTGCTTGGTCATAATATATTACTTGTAACAATCCAACTGTTAGTTGTTAAATGGGTATTTGGCTATTTTTACCTAGGTAGTAAAAATAGAAACCGTATCACCAATAAGCAATTGACTAATCTGGTAAATGAAATTAGAGAAGTATTTGCCCAATAGTAGGTTATTTGTAGGTGTTTTATCCTGCTTGGAATTAAACAATCTGATATCTATAACCAATATTTTCTGTGGTGGAAAATTTAATAGTCAAATAATGAAATTAAAATACCCGTTCTTCAAATTTATGCCATACAACCGTTTATTCTAGAGAATTTCTATATCACTGATATCTAATGTAATGAAATATGAATTAATTAATTAATATGCAATTATCTCTGAAAAAAGAATCTGAAAAAAAAAAAAAAATCAATAAAAAGAATAAGTAAAATGAAACTCTAAAGTAAGGCACCAAACATTCCCCTCTTCCAAAATTGAGAATCATAGTCATATATTATCTGAAGAATCAATCACCTTTTTAAAATATATATATTTACAAATCATTTTTAATTAAAAATATCTTGCAAATTTTTTGCGGGTAAAAAAAAAACCGCTAACTTATTCTTTTTTTTTATTATTAAAGTTATAAATCACAACAATTTAATAAAAATTGAATTTTTTCAAGAATTTTCTAAATTCCATTTCCGAGAAAGTGTTGCTAACAAATGGTAGAAACAAAAAAGAAACGATATCTTTATTTATTTATTTTTAAAACATTTTTTTATATAGTTATGTAAATATAAGTTTTAAATATATGCTTTTCTTATTTTATGACAAAGCTATAAATACCTAAGGAGAGTCTAAATATGAAACATTGGAATAAATTGCATTACGGGTTAATAGCAAACTATCATAAATGATCAAAATATCACAGTATTTCCAATCTGCTTTTTAAGCACATCAAGATAGACAACAGAATTTCAGACCAAATATTTGAAATTAATAGCAACATTGCATACAAAATAACTCATTTAGTCAACTAAAATTATCAAGCAAGGTGACAACGCTTTTTTAATGGTTAATTTTTAGTAATGAGAACAACATGATACAATATATGAATTCATACAAGCAACAAGATTTGTATATGCTGCAATAATTAAAAAAAAATTTCGTTAATATAAATGTAATAAAATTCAACCATATAGATATGCTTTACGAAGTATCCACTGAATACAATAAAAAACACTATCAATACTATATCACATGATCACCATTTCTTATGCTTGCTCATAACTGTTATTAAAATAGGCAGTAACAGTTATGAGCAAACATAAGAAATGGTGATCCTGTGATGTTTAGTGATTTAATACCAATACTGCCTAATAGGATAGTGGTGGTTATGGTTATTAAAGAACCAAAGATACCAAAATGTATAGGTACTGAACTGAGTTCAGACCTATATAAGCTAATAAGCTTGGATTGGAAATATTGTTTTCAATTTTAGACTCATGGTTTTGTAGTTAAGTAGAGATAAAAGGTGGCTGCTGGAGGGTTGCATTAGATCCTAAGATCTAGGTCCAGTATTCTCAGATCCAAGGCTCCTCACTGATGAAAGCCACAAGCTAGAAACTAATCTGGGAATATTGGGTGAGTAGGCACTAGATAGGGATTTTATGTGCAAGCCTTCTGGCATCCATTGATTACTCTAGCTTGCACTGAGTGTCACTACTGTATGTAGAGTTTTGCCTGCTTTACTATCAATACTATTTATTTAGCTTAATGCACGATAATCATAGTTATTCTAACTAATGGCCAAAGACTGCTTTAAAAACAATAATATAAAAAATACTAGCATTATCTTCTTAAAAATAATGTTAATATTATTGTTCTTTAAAGCAATCTTAGAGTATTAGTAAGAATAGCTATGAATACAGTACTTAACACTGAAATATATTATGCTAAATAGTATTGGTAGGGTTTTTATTTTATTCAGCGGACATTTCATAAAACATCTATATATGTATGCTTGAACTTTATTACTAAAAAAGGGTAGTGCTGTACATGTTCTCTGTCTGATGCTTACGAGGCATCAGAGTACTACAACCACTTGATGGCCATTGGTCATAATTTGCCATTATCTTAACATTATTTATTCAAACACCCTAATTTTAAAAATTGCATAATTAATAATAAACACAAATATTCAATACAAAAAAACTATGGGCTGCAAAATTCAAGATTTTTGGTGCCAATTTAGTTTGCACTCACGGCCATTTTGAAATCTAAAGACCAGCCAAAATGACCACTGACACATCAACTGATAAATGACATAAGTATTAAATAAAAGTACTTTAAATTCATATTTTAAAAATTATAAGCTAGTAAAAATAATATGCTTTATTTTATATGGGCATATAGGATAATCTTTTAGTATATGGAAATTATAAGATTGGTTTGATCGAACTTCTGCAACTTTTCGTATTGAACCATCCTCCCACCTCCCTGCAAATTCCAACACTTTGCATTGCCATATTTCAAATATTTTATGAAGGTAAATTTAAAAAAAAAATCCCTAGTAAAATAAAGCATATTATTTTTACTAGCCTATAATTTTTAAAATATGAATTTAAAGTACTTTTTTTTATTCAATATTTATGTCATTTATCAGTTGCATATGTCAGCGGTGATTTTTAGATTTCAAAATGGCTGTGAGTGCAAACTAAATCAGGACATTTTCTTTATTTAAAGAATGAGTGTGATTGAAATATAGCTGAGTTTAAAACACAATTTCATAATATATACATTAGATTTATAAATGTAATTTTCATCTAGTTACGTAAAAAGGTACTTCAAATTAATCTGTTTGGGATGGTACTTGGTAGTCAAAAGTACAACAGAGAATACAAAAACAAGTTCATTTGAGAAATAATATTCAAGTGCTGAGCATTAAATTCAAATACATCATCTAGTGGTTATTGATTTTACTTTATTAGAAACTTAAAAGTTCAAAGCAAAAGTTATCACATGAAATAATCGACAATGTAGAGGTTTGAATATTTTATCATTAATCTTTCTCAGCAAGCATCTAAAGCAGTTTAAACAATATCTGTATAATTTTTCTTTCATTCTCAGGACAATGAGAAAGCTGTTAGTTAGCTGTTAGCTGATAGCATGAATTAAATAAAATTTTAAAATAAAGTTGAAAAGCAGATATACTGAAATGATATAATAAATTGGTCAATAGAAAAATTGAACTACATGTTTTGATATTTAATCATCTTAATAAAGATACAAATTGTCATAGAGATCATTGTAGGCGATCATAAGGTCAATAAAAAAGAGGTAAAGAAGCTGATATCAGATATTAATTAAAGCAAACAAGGGTTTAAAGTAGATATTATTCAGAATAGCCATGAAGGATCTTAAATTTTATGTAAGAGGCAGAAAACATTAGATAAAACATCCATGTTTCAATGGTATAATAGCAGAAACAACATAAAGAGAATAAACTAATAGAATTCTTCCAAATATATAGGGAATGTCCACTATGCAGGAAATACTATAAAATTTATAACTTCTTTACACATTTACATCTTAGCACTGCTTTCAATTAGTCCAGTCATATTTACTGAGCACAATGATCGAAAGAGAAAATAAAGAGACATGATTTATTGCAAATAACACTTATATGATAAATAAAAAAGACCATGCATTACATTATTATGCAAGCAGTATATGTAAATTCACAAACTTGCTTAATAATTAACCTTAAAGTTATTTCTTTTACATACCTTAAGTGAATCAAAATTGTGGTGAATTGATCATGCTCTAAAAATACTGACTTTGTGTTGAAGTCTGTTTTGGCACATTTATATATATATATTTGTGCTGTGCTAATCTAGTAGCTGTTGGCATGAGACTCACCATAGTAAATTGCTTTGCCAGTTTGTTCATTGCAGCTAATTTTATAGATTATTTGAAGATCCTGGTCCAGAGGTAACTTGTTTTTGGTGTTATTCAATAATTGATTGAGATTGGGGCAGTTCTGAAGCTAATGTTAACCTTTGTGATGCACCTGATATAAAAAGAAGGCTGATCCATGTATTCGTGTTGTTGGGGTTTATAGACCCAGTGTTTATTGTGGAGTAGTTTTTTTTAAAAGCTCTAGTTAAAGAATTATGATCATATCCTGATTTGATTAGGTCTTTTATATAATTTTCAATAATATCTCTCCTGTCTGCCTCAAATATGCATAGCTTAGTTTTGGTACAGAAAAGATTTAAAGCCAGTTAATTTGTGTGAAGTGGAAGTGTGTGAATGAGGATGAATAGTAACATAGTCATTGATGGGATTAATGATCATTTTGTAATTTACTTAAATGTTGGAATGTTGGATATACATGTCCAAAAAATTTATTCCTCATGACTAGCTCATACACTAGAACTCTTAAAAAAAATTTCCACACTAAACACCAGGCCTGTAAAACATAGCAACCCTAATGCATGGATCAGCTTTCTTCTTTTTTTTACTGGGTGCATCACAAAAGTTGAAGATAATCTGCTCAATCTCTATCAACTACTGAATAACACCAAAAACAAGTTACCTCCGAATCAGGTTCTCCAAATAATCTATAAAATTAGCTGCAATGAAACAATAGCAATTATTATGGTGAGTCTTGCGCTAATAGTGCTATTAGATTAGCAAAGCACAAATATATATATACAAACATGTCAGAACAAATACCAATGTAAAGTTAGCAAATTTAGAACATGAGATTGACTCAGATCACAATTTCGATCCATTCAAGATCAAAGTGGTTTGCGCTAAGCGCAATGATCGAAAGAGAAAATATTAAAAAGTATGGTTTATTGCAAATAACACACATACAATAAATAAAAAAGACTCATACACTGCATTATTATGCAAGTAGTATATGTAAATTCACAAATTTGCATAATAATTAACCGATACGTTCTCACTTCTATTTACCTACCTTAGGGCTGGGCTATGAATATAATTGGCCTAATCAAAAGCAGTGCTAAGCAGTAAATTCTTAAAGAAGTTATAAATTTTATAATCTTTCTTGCATAGTGAACCTTTCCTATATATTGAATAAGAAAAGATAGCATTACATTTATTAATTGTAATTAGAGGAAATTTGAACCCAGACTTTCAAGATTCCTTCAACCGTCCACTCCATCTCATATAACTGATACACATGACCATATACATGTAAAATTGATAAATGATCTGCAATATATGTATTTTGTACCAAAGTAGCACTCCCAACCATATATATCACCAATGCTCGGTTTATATTAAGATAGCAAATATTGAAACTTTAATGGACGGGCTTCAATCTTCCTCTCCAACTCTTCAGCCATCCATATCATTAAAAATCTGATGATGGCATGTTCAAAACCCTTATTTTGCCAATTTTGTTGGGTCAAAAACTTCTCTAATTACATCTAACTTAATCATAGATAAAAACTTAAATGCAAATATTTCTTAGCTGTATAATTTCATTATTGGTGGTAACATTAGATATTTTATCCAAGAGCTGCAAAATAATCCTGATAACTTAAAAAAATTCTCACATTGTTTGATTCAGGCAATAGAAAAAAATAGTTTATAATCTGATAATTAAAAAATTCAGCTTATCAATAAATAAATATAGACATATTCGATAATTCAAAAATGTTTCATAACAGTAGAGGTACAATTAGCAAATAATAATGATTGACTAAATGTTTACAGTCATTTTTCTTAATTTTTTTAGATCAGTGGTTCCTAACCTATTTTGGCCATGTCCCACATAAGAATCTCTAAAATCCTGATGACCCTTTCCCATGACAAGTGAATTCTTATTAACATGGGTAAGTCTAAAAGCCATTAACTTGGTTTAAACAAGCTTCCAAAGAACATGGCATCTATGAAAAATAAAAATTAAAAGAACCAAAGGACTTAAAGTACAACAGAATTTCAAACCACTTAACTTGCTCCAAGTAACAATGGAGGTAAAGAGCAATGGTTATCTGAGCAAATAAAAGGTGAGAAGATGGCATGTAAAGAGGGGAATTTAACTTAATTTATAAATAATAAGACATAAGAACAAATAGCAGGCTTTAAAATTCACTATTTATATAATAATTAAAAAAAAAAATCAGTTAATAACTCATTCTTGAATTCCCCCTCCTTAAAAATTACCCCCCCCCCATAGGGTGGGTTTCTTACATTGAACCACAGGTTTAGATATATATGGTAAAATGATAAACTAGCTTAAAATAACCCACCAGAGCAAAAAATATAACAAATATTCCTTTGCCAAGAGAATTGATAGTAAAGACATTACTCATTAGATTGGTCAGGGACCTGTTTTTGAAGCTTTCCTTCCTAAGAATAATTGGATACTCTTTTATCAACCAATAATTGGATAGCTGGTTGAGATATTAAGTGCCAACTATTTGAAGGAAAAAATCTAGATATTCTGAAAAATTCTCAGTTACCTGAAAAAATTTCAATTTTATCAAGAAATAGAATTGCATAATGTAGCAGGAAGATATGTTAACCATTACCATAAAGCCTTTATGCATGTCTATACATATCTTGAAACATATATTGATGAAATAATAAATACAGATTATAAAACATATTTTTAAATACTGAATATAGAATAAAAAGAAAAAAACATTTTAAACATATACATAAGTTTATGCAAAGATGTAGAAGAAAAAGTACTGAAGAGACAAAATGGATTGCATTATTGTACTTATTTTAATACTATGTTTTATGCAGCATCAAATACTAGTAGATTAATTATTGATGAAATTGATACTGTTGATAAAATCAACAAATGTCATTTTATACAACAAAAGGTTTGTTAATGTGGATCAACTTATATTGGTGAGTTGAAATGAAAAGAAAATCCATAAACATTTAATCCATGTTTGTAAAAAGTATGTTATGTGCAATGGAAATTATTGTTTTGATAAAATATATATTTTGCTATGTTATAAATGAAGAAAAGGAAAATTAAAAAGGCATAAGCAATATAGTGGTATAAACATATATAAATTATTTAAAGTTAGCCATTTGTATGGGAATGGTAATATTGTTATTTTAATGAGATTTTGATTTTTAAATTTTAATAGCTACTGGAGATGAGTTATGCTTTAAGCTAACAATAATTTTTATTTAATTATTTATTTATGTATTGGGATATTGATAATTAGGATTCCATGATTTTGTTTTAATATATATACAGATAATTTTCAGAATATGATTTATTAGATCTAACAAATAATAAAACTTGATTATAATAAAGAATTTCAAATGAATGAAATAACTAATGCATATATTTAAAAGTAATTTAATAACAGAGTAGATTTATGGGGTATAAAAATACCTTAATCCCAGATTGAGTTGAGAAAAATTTTTTTTTAGTCATTTGAAGAGCGACTACAGTATTATGCTACAAAATTAGATTTCTGCACAAAGTAGTCTAACAATTGCCAGTGCAGTTGTAAAATTAATTACACATCTCTGAATTAAAACAACCTCAAAAAATAAAAATAAAGGATGACTATTATTAATGAATTCAGTATACTGATGCATAACAAATTAGAACCATAAAGAATAAAGTCTTTACTTCCTATACCAGGGGTGGGCAAATAGTGGCCAAGGGCCACAGGTGGCCTGCTAAGAGTTTTTATGTGGCCTGCCAAGTCAATCAGAAAAATCTGCCTTCAACTGAGATTTCCTTTCCGTGTGCAACCGAAGATTCATCTTGTATTTTCCACTAGGATGGCAATATCAATACACATACGCAGTGTAGATATGATATGCAGTGCTTTTCCAGTTGATCTGGTTAATTTCAATTTTGTCGTTGCATTAGGAAATATATATATACATTTCCAACTTTAGTGAAACCATGAACCATCCGAAAAAATGTAAAATCGGTGTTGAATGTCATGTGTTTAATGAAGAATGGACAAACAAATATTTCTTTGGTAATACAGGGAATAAAGCAGTGTGTTTATTGGGTCATGAAAAAAAGGTGCAGCCCTCCGCTAACCTTCACTTCCACAAAGTGGGCCCGATGTGGCCCTCCGCCAAACTTTGCGGCCCCTGAGCCAAAACAATTGCCCACCCCTGTCCTATACTATTGCAAAACAATGCAAAAAACAGAAAGCAGCAACTATATAGTACACAATGAGGAATATACCTCTTGATTGATTAGATGACAATAGACTTATAAGATTAGTACTAATCACAACATAATATCAAATCTTGCAGCTGTTTACCACATACAGATACTTTAGATATACTTAAAAAATATTCCACTATATTCACTTTAAACATACAAGTAAAGACTTTTTCAAATGATTTTATTTGCAATTTAAAATAATATAATACTTGATGACTTTACTGTTTGGGAGTTCATAACTAGTTCAAGCATTAAAATTGACAGAGATTGACTTCATTCCTTGGACCTTGAACTCAGATTCTGCCACTCTATCCCTGCAGCAAATCATGTAATGCATGTATTTAAAAGAGTAAATTAAAATAGAAGTCTTAAATATATCTAAAATATTACATATAAAAAAAAGGATGTAACTGACTTAATAATACCATGTGGTTATATCTAATAGGAATGAATACATTAATCTTTAACTTTAATGGTTGCCATTTGACTTTGTGCTCTACTTTTAGAAATGGGCCCCATCTATATATCAATAAAGCAAACACAAAAACTAAATAAGTTTCATATTTTATAAGAAATCACAAATATGTAAATAATTTAATATATTTACATCAAAAACAACTGAAACATAAAAATATATTTGAAAAACAAACCTGAAAGTAATCTATTTAGTGACTAAACCAATATATATAATTAAAAAAACATTCAATAAGTATAATCAATAGAAGCATTCTAAAAGGAATTAAATTAGCAAGGAGGGCAAATGCAACTCCACAAGAAATTAAAGTATAAACTAATCCGTGGATTGAACATAAATAAGGATTGAAAAAGCATTACAATACAAAATGTAAGACAATAATCCATAACAAAGTAATTGAGAACACTAAATACTAAAGAAATTTCAAAAGGAAAATGAAAATATTATAAAAAGTATACATGCAAAAATTAATGGCAAATAAATATTTAATATGCACAACAACAACAACAAATGCTAATGGCTTTATAGGGTTGAGAGTTCATAAGAAATTTGAGTACTGGAACTGTGAACACCAAAATTGATCCTGGGACCTCCTTATCCCAAGTTGGATACTCTATCAACTTGCATGACAAAGACAAAATCATTGAACCAAGTAATTGATTGGTAATAAATTATTGAGAAATTAAATGCCAAAAAGCTATTTGTAAATGTAAATTTTTATTTCCAAGGTTATAATGTGATATAGTTATAGTTATATATGTGGAAGCCATGATTTTTGTGTTCTCTATATATTTATGGCAATAACTGTAAGAATAACATCAAAGCAAATAACAAGATGAAATGTTACATTTATAACAATTATATATTTTTTACAGTATCATGGTTTTCATTTCCTTATACATGAATACAATTTTTAAATTCAATTTCTTATAAATTTAATCCTGTCAATCATCAATTAATTTGATTTATTATAGAATGCTTGCATTTATCACAATTATTGAATTTATTTGATTTATAAATCATTGTGCATTAATTTTATTGCTAAATATACCAAGTTTAGGTTTGTATTTTAAATATATTTTCATTGTCAAGCGTTGGTGGTCGAGAGGTCAGCACAGCTGCCTTACAAGCAGTTGTCCCGGGTTAACGTGTTCGCTTCCCGGCCGATGCAATGACACATGAGAAAAAATATATATATATTTTCATGTTGATCTATTACTTACATAATTTTTATTTTTGATTTTTTATGAACATTACTGATTAATTTTTTTTTGATACGCTGGTATATAGATGACAGCCCCATCCTATGCATAAAACACAAGTTCTATTATCATCATTTAAAATTTATATCTGGCCTAAAAATCATATGATAATTTATGCCTTAATAAATAATTAGTAATATATTCACCCAAAGAGAATGTGACAATAAAAAATTAAATTGTAATAAAAGAAATATATATCTATAATGACAACTTAATATTCAATCAATTGCAAAATACTTTATTACCATCACCAGAAGTCAGAAATCCTTCAATATCATTGTTGAAAATATATTATCTTAAATTAAAAGGTTAATCATAAAGTTAATATCTTGACTGTGAAAACACCTTTATTATCCCAGTAGAGCTTTGGCCATATTAACATCGTTTTTCAATATACACCTGGCCAATCCAGATTAACATATATAATCGTTATCATGGCTAAGAATAAAATCCATTTAACAAGCAATATTGGAGAGAATAAGGATTGACTCAAAGGCATTATTAAGTGGTAAAATTTTTTGCTTAAAGCATATGAATGATTCCTATCCAATTTAATTACATTTACTGATTATCTATATACTTTCAAATATACATATATGTGTGTATTGATCTTCTCTGATATCTCATTTTTATTACTTTTAATTTCATTTGTTAATGTTTAAAGGAAAATAAAATTATTATCATCACTAATCACCAGCTATCTGTTAAATTAAGATATTGCAAACTAAACCATACCCCCCCCCCCCAATCTTTTTATCTCTTGCACAATTCTTTACTCATAATTATTTCCTTCTTAATACAATCAGTCATCATATTTCTCATTCTACCATTCTACTTTTGCAAATTTCCCTTCTCTCCTACATGCTTTATCCGAGTTCTCTTCTGACTTATAACTTTTCTCAATATTTCCCCTTGCTCTTTCATATGTATAAAATTAAGAAATTTGTATTAATTTTTGTTTTACAAAATTGTATGCATACTTATAACATGGGTTTCATAAAATAAAATTTAAATAATTCGAAAACATAAATTTTTAATTTAAAATAACAATATAAACAAAACATAATAAGACATTGCAGTTTATAGAGTTTGAAACTTCATATACAGTAAACATAATTTTAAATTGTATTATATGTACACATCTGCAAATAGTCACTTCTACATTAAGCGTTTCTATAATTCTTAAATTTATCCATACATTATTGATAAATTAAATAGCATTTAAAGAAGTTAAATATTAAATCGGTGTTTTTTTTAACCTCTTTATCTTAAAGGCGTATCGTTTGCAATTCACAGTTAATTCGGGGGAAAAAAATCTCAGGTCAAATTTCCCAAATGGATAACATAAGCTCCATTTTATAATCTTAGGAATATAAGTTTAACCTTATGTATGTAGAGCAGTCAATATAAAATTATCATATAAAATTAAGTCTGGACACATACATAGGAAAAATATAATTAGCAAAGTAATAATATTTATCATATTAATATTCAAAAAATAATTTGCGATTTTTGATATCAAAATATTTAACTAATTAACTAACTATTCTTTAAAATAATAATAAAAAGCAAATATTTTATTACAGAAAAAATGAAATATTTCAAGCTGGAGTGTAATATGATTTGCTGAGATAAACAGAAAGTTTTTATCCAACGCTAACGACAAGCTTAATCAGCTTTAAATCTTCGGAGCTATTTCATAAATCTTTATCCTTTTACAGACTCAAAATACCGTGTAATCATTTCATTTTTTTTCTTTTCTAATTAACGCCAGATACAAGTCTTCCTAAATCTTAGTAGAGTTGATATTTCAGCATTGTTGTGAAATAAGTAGAAAGACATAAAATAATTAGTTTGAACATATAACTTATCGAGTTACCATCTTAGTAACAAATTAAGACGGTATTAGCCAATCACGAACGCTAAAATGCTTCCATAAACTTCCTAACATAGATCCCGCTGCAAGCAGTAATTGCCCATAGAAAACTTTCTAAACCACATGACACGTATTTGAAGTCAATGGTAGCTCGTAGCACCTAATACTCTATTATAGGAGAATTAAAAAAAAATACAAGTATAGAAATATGACAAAGAAGGTAACGTCGTTAACCAGTTAAAAACAACAATGTTACCGGCTGGAAATACAATAATTTAATTTAATCGTATTAACAGAATCAAACGAGTGAGGTTAAAAGTTAGTGCATTTACTTATAGAACAAATTTCATAAAGATTTATTCAGCAACATACGGATATGTACATAAGCAAATAATTATTTTTTTAAAACTTTCAGGCATTTAAGGGAAACAATTAGAGATTTTTTAAAATATTAATAGCCACGATCGAGATTTAACTTATGAAAAAAGTTTTAAAAAACACTTAATAAATGTTATTACCAATTAGTTTTATAAATCGTGGATAAATAACGAGAGTCGTATTAACTTGGAATTATTGGTTACGAATATGGGTTAATGATTACGCAATTGACATTTACGCACATGAAGTTATCCCCATTTCATTAGGACACATGATTAACTAAATTTAGTGTGACTAAAAATGCGATCTGAATACATTTCTCTCGATTTCCAAATGAAAAATGTGACAGTTCATTATCAGTCAGATTTTCGTTCTATTTTAAACGGAAAAATATTAAAGTAGAAAATGAGTGTGTAAATTGGATGCAAACTTGCCCGGAGCAACTCGTAACTACCTGGAGCGTCTATCGTTCATTGAAGTCAGTTTTTTTGCTAACGCAGCCGCATCACAATCAGCATTCGAGGGGAAAGAAGAGGATAGTAATTTCTGAAAACAGTAGGAATAAATATCAGTCAAAAATTATATTTCAAATCGTGTACAAACAATTTTCGGTTCGACTATAACATTAATTAATCAACCAATAAGGTTTTAAGAATACGGAAAAAAAAATTAGAAAAGTATAGACATAAATCGCTAATATATAGTAAAAGAAGCAACTATCACTGGGCTGATCAATAATAATTTGAAAAAATTTTCTTTCCTTGATCCTAATTTTAAAAAAAAAAACAAGAATAAAGCAATACGATCAGGTAAATTCATTAAACAACAGAATGGCCTTTTTTTTTTTTTTTTTACGGCAAGGTTTAAGAAAATCTACCTCAACAAAGCATGAATGAATTCTGAGCTGGCATCATGCCAGTTCCCGTAGTCAGATACGAGGTCAGAAGAATACGAGCGGAGTTTATTCGCAACGTGCTTTTCCAAAAAAGAAAAAATCTACTTTTCTTTAGTAGTGCAGAAAATAATAAATAAAATGTTTTGAAAATAGTACTCACATAATATTTAGAACAATGTAAAATAAAAGTACCTTGTTAAAGAAAATTTTCCTGAAGACTCAATCAAAGTTTTAACGCCTTTTGTTCACTGCTACTATGGGACGATGTAAGAATCGGCGCTGACTCACACGGTCACGCCGTCAGAATCTGGCCGCGCTAAAAGCAAATTCTATTCGATTCAGTAACTTTAGAAATGTCCAATCACAAGTTGTTTAAATATGAAGTCTCTATTTATACGTGATTTGGAGCGAGAAACTGCCATGTTTACCAAGTTTATGTTGGATGATACTAGAGAAAGTAAGTGATTTATGAAGTTTTTATAACTGGTCGTCAGAAACACATTGTTGAAAAATTATTTTACTTTTAAATAAATCACGAGTCTTCATATGCGATAAAAACAAAAGAGTAAAAATATGATTATCATATTATTAAGTCATAAGTTAATTAAACGTTTCCAATTTTCGTTTAAGCCTTGATGTTGACTAATAGACTGTCAATCGTAATTTTTTGGTGTAGGGCGTTGAAATTTTATTATAATAAAACATATTACATAACATAGTCATTACTAATTAGTTAGGAGCTATATACGAAAGACATTGCAAGATTTTCTGGTGTTATTTTTAACCAAATTGTTATTTCAATCTGTTTTGTTTATATTTTAATTGATTAAATTCAATGAGAATTTTCGTGTATCGGAATGCTTATTGGAACTCAATTAAAAGTAGCCATGTGCTTTATTTATCTTAAAGTAACTGGCTAGTTTCCTTAGAGCAACTTTGTCAATAAAGGCCTATTTTGCTATTCATTAAATTTATTATTTCATTTATCGCGTGTAAGAAACCCCATGTCTTCACAATCTAATGCATAGAAAAATTTTACATGATTAATTTTTTTATGTAATCAGATAATGGATTTATTCTAAAAAGTGGAGTAAGGAAACGATTAATATCACGTGTTTGTTTTTGCATCAATATTAATACTTTCTTAAAAAAAATCTGTTCACTTTTACTATTACTAGAATACTATAATAAACATTGAAAAAATAAAATAGGGTTTGTATTTGTCTATGTATTAAACAGTAATTATTTGTTCAGTCTTTTGTTCATTTGCAATTCTTCATAAATAGAGCGTATTTTTGAGAGGTATTTAATTACTTTAAATATTAAATGAAACTTTTGCATATTCAAAGATACATAAGAAAATAAAGATATATATTATTAAATAATAAAACAAGGAATTAACAAATGTTTTGTTTTTTGCATTATGTGCTCCATACTACATCTTTCTATTGATGTTTTTGTTCATTATATTCACCATTTTTAAACATTATTGGTCCACTGCAAAATGAAAGTCCAAGTTTAATCCAGTTTTTCTGCCTTTCTTCTCCACAACACACCAGCAACTTCATTATTTCATCCATACATTCCACATATCACCTCTTTCTAGATCTTTTACAATCTTTGGGGATAGACTTTAAAACTTGTTATCCATCTCTTCTAACATTATGACACCCAGTTCCATTTCAGTCCTAATTCTTTTAATGATGTTAGTGATATCTGTTTGTTCTTTTATTCATGTATATAGTTTTCAGCCTTTTCTTTTTACATTCAATATACATGTATCGATATTTCACTGAGTAGTCTGAAATCTCGGCATTGCTCTTCTGTTAAGTGCTCAAGTCTCAAATTCATAAATAAGAACTGGTAAAATTCATCTATTAAACACCTTCCTTTTCAAACATATAGGCATATTTGTTTCTATCAAAAGGATTCCAAGTTTAATTCTTTGATTAATTTTATTCATTTGGTTTGATTATTGAATTAATGAGTATTATAAACATGCATTGCATATTAGTTAATATAACATCAGAGAGTTGAAAATTTGGAAATGAAATGGAATGAAAGTTCTTTTATCAAAAACATATTTTACTATAGTAACCATTTTTGTTAGTATTATTGTTCTTTCCCATATGAAATATTAGTGCACTTTTGAAGACTATACAGAAGAAAGCATTCTTGCACCATTCACTTACTATGATAATACTTCCATTTATACATATAGAAATATATATATAAAATGGTTTAAAAATTTCTGTAAGAAAATTATTTGAATTGTTTTACCGCGAAGAAAATTTATATTTTCAAAAAACATTTTTACTTACATTTTTTTTTTTTTGGATTATATAACTGGTAGTTATTGATAAAAAATGATTTTAAATATTGTCTCTAAGAAAAAATTACAAATAACAATCCAATTTTTTTTAAAATCTATATTAATATATAAATGTGAAAGTTTATTCACTTATTACTTTATAACTCAATAAATATTGTACCAATCTTGAAGAATCTTGCATGATTTTCTTTTCTTTTTTATATAAAATTTTACTAGCATATAAATTTTTGCTTTAATTATTTTGAAAAAATTTGTAATTTGCAATATGAAAATGCATGGAAAATCCATATCATAATTGTTTTCGAATGACATCATAAAAACCCCACAAAGAGGGCAGCACTTATTAAAAGATTTTAGAGTGGAAATTTTTTAAAATGAAAAGTATAGTTTTTGGTTAAAAAGGTAAAATTTGTTTATAATTATATTTTAAATTAACAAATATTTAATTTCTCATTTGAATAATGATAATTTAAATCAGTTAAAATAATGAATTTGATAAACTTTTACGATTTCAATTTAAATATATATTTAGCACATGTTAAAGTAAAATTTAAAATGGCACCCGTACAGCAAGAGAAATACTACTGCATTTGATAAACTTTAGTTTGACAGTTTAAATATATTTAACACATGAAAAAGTACATTTGAAAATGTTGCGATTATAGCAAGAGAAGTTCTGAATTTGGTAAATTTTTATTATTTCCTTTTAAATATATTCTCACATGCTAGCATATTAAAATACATACTACAGAATTGAAGTGATTTTAGTTTTGGGTAATCCATATAAAATTTTATTGAATTATATTTTAAATTATTTAAACTTCATTTGGACTATATATTTAATTTTTCTCTTGTGTATTTTAAGACGATGTTAAAAATTTTTAGCCATTTTAAAAATTATCACTTGAGGAAATATTTTAATTATCAAACTCTAATAATAGTGTTGGAATAACTAGAGAAATAGAGGGAAATTTTTGTTATTCAATACATTAAAAATGAATTTACATAATAAAACATTAAAAAAGTATTACTGCTAAGAATATATCTTCCTTATATGTATAAATTAGAAATATATTTTAATAATCAACTGCAATATATTTTTTATTTTTATTATTCTATTAACAACTTACAACTTTGATTATAAAAATATGTTACAATAGTTGTTTTTACCTTTTAATCTAGTAATGCAAGGAAAGTCATAGGCATAACTAATTGAATTCTATATATTTTGTTATATATCTTAATAATGTAAAGAAGTCATTAAAGTTTATGATATAGTGTTAAAATGAAAATGATAAAATAAATTGGAAACTTTATTTGCTGTCGTTGATCAAATATTGCTTGGTCATCCTAATTTCTCACTTTGCCATTAAGGTAGATAATATGAAAAATATATAAACCTTTTTATATTTATATATTGATAATATATATACTATATTTTTTAAGCTACGTTTTTATTTATATGTAAAATCTTAATTAAAAAAATACAAGAAAATGCACTTTAAATCAATTAAAAACTCATACAAGCTTTATTTAATGAAATTAAAAAAAATAGAATTTATTTTTAAAAATTCTAAAGCCATATTGTAAAACATATTAAATAGAGAAAAAATTTAAGTTTAAAAGGAAAACAATTTTGAAAAACTAATCTTTTAAAGAATGTTTTATCTATATAAAAATAGAACTGATAGAAGTCTCAAAATATTATTTTAAAAATTCTACTTTCTATATAAAATTGTTTATAATTTATAGAATGCTATACATGAAATGATATTCAGGAAATATTTTATGGCTGTTATTTGCAAACATTTTTTTCTCAAGTCTTCCTACTTTTTGCTGCATACTGACAATTCATAAATTATGGATATGGACAACATGACTCGACATGCCTGTATTTGAGGAAAATCACATACTGAAATTAAAATTTTCTTACAAAAGAATAATTAAAAATGTATGCATCCAAAAAGATTACAATAACAATATATGCTATTACTAAAGAGTTTATATTATAATCTCATCATCAATAGTAGTCTGTCCAATAGACAGGTCCAGAGAGTACTCACTACATCAGTTCATCCATTCTTCCATTCCATTCTCTTCCTTGCCCACTTCCTCAATTCCACATAACTCCTTCCATCTCGTATATCATCCAATAATGTCAATCTCTTCCGTCCTTTCTTTTTATTTCCACTCACCATTCCTTCCAAAACATCTTTCATTAAACTATAATCTTTTCTTAGTATATGTCCAATCCAGTTTCTCTTTCTCTCTCTGATACTTTCAATCAATCTTCTTTCCTCATTAACTCTTTTCAAAACTTCTTCATTTGTTATTTTATTCATCCAACTGATTTTTTCCATTTTTCTCCATGTCCACATCTATAGGCATATATATTTTAAACTATCATACTTTCTAGTTTCTATATCTTAATGAAATATTTCATATTTTACACCTCATCATTGTTATGCATATTTAAAATTTATTTATTTTCTTTTCTCTGGTATTGGCACAAATGTCTTTTTTTTTTGGGAAGTTATACAAAATGAATTTTATGTGCACATAACATCAAAAAGGAGAGGAAATATTTATTTGTTCATAATTCTCTTTTACTTTTGTGATTGTCAGTTTCTTCAGATCATTTTTTTTTTTTTTTACTTTTTTTTTTTTCTAACATTTTTTTCATTAATATTCTCCCTATAAAAGCATTTCTATTCTATTTCATTTTCATTTTAGAGTTTTATTTTAACTTTATTAATAATTCTATGTTTTTACTTTTACTTAATCACCTAATATTTTTTTTCCACTTACAACATAAATCCTTTTTTCTCTTTTTAATAATCCAATATTTTGCTTAATATAATGTTTTTATAAGTTTTTTTAATATTTTCAGTATCTATATAAACTCATTTGTGAAACATATTGTATCCTCATATATCATAAGTAGCAAATTTTGTTTATTTTACATCTTGTAATGCTGTTTTTTAATTTTTTCTGCAGCAAGTTTTTTTTTTTTCTGAAAGGTTTTAATATCTTAATATAATTATATCTCCATTGTATTCTATCCTCAGGCACATCATCCAATAAAAGTAATTAATATTGCAACTGAGATACTCTTTACAATGTAAACGGAGATCTGCTTTTGCATTAAAAATCATATTCAAGATTACCATAAAATATATCTTTAGGAAGTTTATTTCTATTCATCTATATTACTTAATCAAAGACATCAAAGATATCTTTTACAATAGTACATTCAATAGCACATTTATCAAACTAGAGAATATATTCTATGGTCTTGCTGTTACATTTTGAAAATACTTTAGATCATCTTTAAGTGAAATTTTTCTAACGCCCTTTTTTTTATTTTTGGCAAAATAACAGCTCTTTATATAGATAAGATAGTTGTACTAGTTATATTAATTTCAATGAAATATAATATGATTTAAGTTATTAAATACAGCAGCATTTAATGAGTTATTGATGTGCTACACATCTTAGCTTCTAAGTTCATCTTTTGTACTTCAAAAGCTATCAAGATATTTAATTTAATTCACACTCTCAAGTTAAAAATCATTTTGGTTAAAAGTTATTGTAGCTTTTTATTGTATTACTGGTGATAAAGTGTTTAAATTTTTTTTGAATGTTAATTATTAAAAGTTTTTATAGTTTGTTTTCAAACATTAGGAACCATCTGTGGATTATCCTTTAGTTTTCAAAAATAGCATATTAGACAGCTAACTAACTATTCACATAAAAAAAATTCATGATCAAACTTATATCACATCTTGAGATCTACTTTATGGAATCAAATTGTTTCAGCATTCAGTTTGTATATATCCTTCATTCAGCATTGGTTTTAATTTCATATTCATTAGATTTTCATCATCGGTAATAACTTTTCCTCTCATGTCATTGTTAGAAACTGTATCAAATAAATAAACATCAGACTAATAGCAAATTTTAAAAATTGTCACAAACTTTTGTAATTATGGTAATCAAATGCTATTACCAAATTAATGAAAACAATATATAAATAATGATTTTGCTCATCTTTGAATGGAAGCAATCTAATCAATAAAATTCTTGAAAGTACTTATGCTGTAGTATATAACAATAATTTTTTACAATAATTATTTAACCATTATATTAAAAAACTTCTTCATGGTATCTCATTAGGCATCTGAATCTTTTCATATTTAAGATTATAAAGATTATCAATGTACATATAAGTTAATAATATTGATATATCATTAAAAATATCTGAATTTTTATAATCATTATTTAAAAGATAATTAAAATATTTCCTCCATCTAAAAGCCATCTATTGATTTAATAGGATTATAATATCATTCTTTTAGCCCACAAAATCATTTATTTTCTCCTATCAATTTTTTTTTAAACCACATCATTTCCTAAGGATTAGTGAATTAAGAAAAAATATGCTTTGCAAAAAACTAATCAATTACTACATTAATCTTATCAATAATCTAATGTAAAGAATAAGCAAACTTCAAACAATACTTAAACATATGAAAAATTTGTATCAAACACATAAATTTACTTATTAATACTAATTAACCTTGTTTTTTTTCATTGAGTTTTTGTGAGTATAGTAAGTAAAAGATAAAACAGCTTCTAAAAGCTCTGTAGAGCAATGGTCTCTCTCCTGACATCCCTTACCATTCATAAAAAAACAAAAAAGATATTACCAGACCTGAGTATGAACATTTTTTAAATCCTTGTTTTATTAATTATTCTGATATGTTAATTGAGTTAGTTATGAACTTTTTGTCTAAAAGAAAAACTTTGTAACTTATTTTAAAAAATGTTAATATTGATAACAAATGAATTATTAAGAATTGTATATTATGTGTTTGGTCAAAGTATAAACACTACAACAAAAAAAAAAAAAAAACCAATATTAAATATCTTATAATTATTCAAAATTAAATTTCAGATCAACCATTACTTTGAGAAATATAACTATTTTGCTATTTGGTTATAATCTTATTTTTACAGTCCAATATATCTATTAAAAGATTGTATAATGCTAATATATAATTATATGATCAAATTAGTACATTATCCTTTATATTATATTATTTCATATTATTTGTTTTACTTTTGACAGTTATAATTTTACTGAATCTTGTTTTTTTTTTTTTTCGTAGATTATCTATTAAATTCATAAAAGAAAAAAATGTAGCTTTTTCTTGATTCTGAAATAAAGGAAGGGTTATTCATCAAAATAATCCTTCATTGGTATTTTTATATGTCAGAAAACTAAAGCAGTATCAATCAATTCAGATACAATATGGATTATACATATCCACAAGCTATAATTTTTCATTCAAACTTATTTGTATTCGCTAGTATTAATTATAATTCAAACTTATATTTAGTTTCCAAACTACTCATGCAGCATGAACTCGGATTATTATATTTTTTTAGAATATGTAGAGCATAAAAATGTATTCAAATAATAAATTATTAAGAATTGAAATTATCAAAAAAGGATTGGTAATAATTATTATATATTATAAATTTTTTAATAAAAATTACATAGATAAAAGGAAAAATAGTATGTGTGTAGTAAAACCTCACTGTAATATTACTATTTATATTGTTTCACCATATAATTTTGTTCTGTTGTTTTGGTTTCAGATTCAGCATCCTAGAAATAATATTTTTTCCCCATTTTCATTATTCTTGAACTATTGATTTACTGAATTGATTGTTGACAGATCAGTTTTCCAATTAAATTTTTCTCTCGTGGATATATATGACATCACATATATTTTTCTAACAAAGTTGGTTGATCAAAGCATCTGGTTTGATTAATAAATTTTGTTGTTTATATTTAAGTTTGTTAAGTTTTTTTTTTATTTCAAAAGTACATAAACATTTTATAAAAAAAATATTGTATCTAATCACTATAATTAATATTAAACTCAATTTTTTGAAGATATATAATTAGTATGATATATATATAAATGCACATTCATATTTTATAAATGTTGATTTTTGCCCTTCATTTGTATTTGTAATTCAAATTTGCTTTCATTTGTTTGTCTATATAATGAAGTGATTTCTTTCTTTTTTATAATCTAAAGTTGAGTGCAATTTCAGTGAAATTCACCAAAATCATAGCTTCTTTATAACCTAAAGCTGAGCACACTTTTGGTGAAGTACATCATAATCATAGCTTTGATTATGGTGAATTTCACCAAAAATATACTCATTCTTTAGGTTATAAAGAAGAAAGAACACTGCTTCATTATGCAGACAAACAAATATATGCAAATTTTAATATTTTATGGATAATAGATATGACAAATTTTGAATTGTAATATCGGAATTTTATTTTGTGCATATTTTAGTGAATAATTAAATTGTTCTTTGCATAATTTTAACAGTTTCTGTAATATTTTCCATACAAAAATTTTACTGGATTAGTTTAAAAATTAATAAATTTACTTTGAGAGATTGAAAGAAATTATAAAAATAAATAAATAATAGTAAATGCAAACTGGTATTAAACTGAAATGTGCATATAAAAAGAAAAAAACATTGTAATAAAAAAATAATTTAGAAAATGTATATAAATTACATGAAATAATCTATTTAAATTGTATTAAAAAAAGTGATTACATAAATCTGTTGTACATAAAAATATATATTTAGAACAAAACATAAAGATTACAAATTAAAATGCTGACAATGTTTACTATATAATGAAAAAAAGATTATCAAAGAAATTTTATATATAGAAAGATGTAAACCAAATCCATATTTCTTAAGCCTTGCATATGTAATACAATTTATCCTTCCAGTAGGTTATTTTTTTAATGTTTGTATGTGATTGTTCAGATGTACTTCTAGTTGCACTTAGAAATGATTTAAATATCTTCTAAATAAAATGAGAAATATTTTTAAAACATATTTAACAATATTAATTTAAAGCAAATGTAATTCATATTTATGTATCTTTTAAAACCTTGAATCCTAAATTTTCAAAAATGAAAAAATAAAAGCTAAACATATAATTTAAAATAATATATAATTAAAATCTACTTATTAGTAAAGTCATAAAAACAACAACTTATTTAATTATATCAAATTTATCTAAAAAAGAAAATTAGGCTTATAGTTAGGTAATTTTTCCAGGGAATTATTTTTAGTAAACTACAATTATAATTTTCATGTATTTATTGCAGTATAATGAAAATAGAGCCATTATGGAGCAGATTGCTGAGAATTGAAAATGGAAATATGTGTTTAATAGTAGGAATTTGATTAATATAAATAATGATAGTAATTTTATTTCCCCCTTCTATGTAGTAAAAAGATTTTTTTTTTTTTTGGACAGTTAATATGCAACATTAAGAATTAATTTAAAAACTAAAGTGTTTATAATAAGATGTTATTTTGTAATTTAAATTTATATTATAAAGTTCTTAAATTAAAAAAATATTTTTTTAATGTTCTTAAATTTATTTTAAATGTTTAAATTTAATATATATATTATGTATTTAAAATTTAAATATTCTATATAATATCACCACATTCTTTATTTTTGGACATAAAAGTGTTTGTATATATATATGTGTGTGTGATAGACTACATGAAGTATAGTCAAAAGTCTTGATGAGGATCATATAATAGACCAAATATTGGCAAAGCATTAAATTAATAAAAATGTAAAATTTGATTCGGAACAATTAAAAATTAGAAAGTTATAGAAGCAATGAAGTGCTAAGTAATATATAATAAAACAGTCAAAATTAATGAGAAGGTGAAAATGTATGTAAATTAATTATATTATGTCACTACTGTGCAACAAATAATGAAATTCAGATTCTTTCGTGTAATTTTCACTACACCACTCTTATGCAAGGTAGGGACAGGTTTTTAGCCAATTTTAACATCTTGTTGGGGTGTAATCATAAACATATGATCAAAGATGTGAAAAATATGTATGATCCTCATGATGCACATTTCATACTGGATCATAACTCATCAATTGGCCCAGATCACAACCTCTTACATATATCTTTATCATGTAGATAGAGAATTACTGCAATTTAATTGATGTATCAAACTTACTGCCCTCACAAATTTGATGCAAACCACTTGGATATAAGTATATTAATAATTTTTATTAGTCTTTCATTAGACTAGACATTATCCACTTAATGAGTCATCTTTCTATAATGTAATTTTCACTACACCACTCTCACACATGGTAGAGACTGTTTTTATTTGCTTTTAATATCTCGCAGAAGTGTAATCATAAACATATGATCAAGGCTATGGAAAAAAGATGTATGATCCCCAAAATGCACATTTCATGCTCAACCAGCACTTATCAGTTGGCCACATCACAATCTTTTACATATATCTTTATCATTGTTCAGTATATATATTGATAACCAATTATTACAGTTTAATTGACATGTCAAATTTACTGCTCGCATATCGTTGATATACATCACTTGATGGAAGTGGATTAATAATTTTTATTAGTCTTAGACTAGAAATTATTCATTTAATTAATATTTCTGTAATTTTCACTACACCATTCTTATGCAAAATGGTAGGGACTGATTTCTATCTTGTGTGAGAGGTGTAGTGAAAATTACACTACAGAATGTTCATTAAGTAGATAATCTTTATTCTAATAAATGATTAATAAAAATTATTATATTTCCGTCAAGTGGTTTGTGTCAAAAGTTGTGAGGGCAGTAAGTTTGACACATCAATGAAATTGTAGTAATTGCCTATATATACATACTGAACAATGATAAAGATATGTGTAAGAGATTGTAATCTGGACTAACTGATGAATGCTGGTTCAGCATGAAATATGCATCTTGGGAATCATATATTTTTTTCACGTCTTTGGTCATATAATAATAAATACATTCTTCCACTAAGTGTTAAAAGTGGATAGAAATCAGTCCCTACTTTACGTGACAATTGTGTAGTGAAAATTACACTACAAAAGTATTATTTATTAAGTGGAAAATTCGGATGTTTTATTGTATTAAATTAGATACAAATTATCTAAATTATTTATTATTGCAATAAAATGTTAATTATTCAAAATTTAAATCAATCAGTCAAACTACACTTTCAACCATCTCATCAAACCCCCCCCCCCCCCAAAAAAAAAAAAAAAACCCAGAATATTCTTGTTTTACTGGATATTATTCTAAATAAAATTATATTAATAACAGTAATATCCTCTATAAGTAAGAAAATGATCAATTTCTACTGTTATAGCAATGTCAGCAAAGTCCACAGATAAGTTTGTTGGTTTTAACCTTTATCTATGAAGCACAATTGAATGTACATATCCATCCAGAAAGTACATTGACTTGCATTAGTCAAACTAAGGTTTTATACCCAGTTCAACTTATTTGTATAGCTACATAAATCTAACACTAGATAAATAATCATACATTTTAATGATTTCAGTTATATGAAGCATCAGCAATAATCCATTTTGTCACCCTGTTCTAAAGTGATCTATGCAAGTATGAATAATCACTGGATATCAGATGGTAAAGATACCTAGATTTCTAGACTAGCTTCTGGTTCTTGGTCTTTATCATTTTAGCTAATGACCTAAAAGTTTCAAAACTTAATGGTTTAAACTCATATCACCTTGCTAGTATAAGTATATATGGAAACTCAGTGTTTCTTTCAAGTAAAAATAATTTTACAATACTTGTCAATGATAAAAACCAATAGCCAGAAATTAGTCAATATCTGTAGTTGCTACTACCATCTCTTATTCTTTAATTACTCATGTGGTTTTAGGGTATAGTGATATAATGAATTGCTTATTTTAATGTAATTGTTAAATATAAGTTAAGAGTACATGATGCTTTATTTGGTGTGTGTTATCATTTTGTTAAAAAGATCCTTATTTAGCACTGACATACTATCAAATATCTTACTTTATTTTAAAATATTTTATTATCCTTTAAAAGACTTGGTACAGTCTATTAATTATAGAAAAACATATCTTGGATCATTTTATTTTCGAGACTTTTTTATTAACTTATATCAACACACACTTTTTTACTTGTACCTGTAATTAAAATATGCTAATATACATATATAAAAAATTATACCTTTTCTTCTTGTTTGTTTGATAATTTTGATTAAAAGTATAATTTCATTTATGTATTTTTATACATGTATGGATATGTAATTGTATCAATATGGATACTTTTGTTACATGTATATGTATATAATATAATGATTTATACACATGAAATATTGTGGAAGTAAACTATTCTTGACAAGTGCTTTATAATAGACACACACTCTTCTATCAATAAATGTCTTAAAAGCATAGGGAGCTAATCTATGCTTAGAGCTTGTTCTTTAAATAAACCAGTACTAGCAGGAGATATATTGGTTTTATATATATTCATATTTATTTAATCAATTTTAGGTTCATTTGTAAATAAAAGAAATATGGTCGAAACATCAAGAGTAAACAAGTGTATTTTGATAAACATCAACACTTTATAGTAATGCAAGCAAGTTAGTTAGTTTGGCTTCAAGACTTTTGGGATATTGAAATTTTGGAAACATGAAAAATATTTTTAAAAAAGTAGTAGTGGTTATAGGATAGATATATGCAATTCCATGTTCCTCACTAATAAAAGGCCATAGTCAGGTAATTTGCTGTCCAATGTTAATTAAAGGAGTTATAGGATAGTTTTTGGTAGATGCAATCTATTTAAATGAAGATCTGTATAACAAGAGATTAATTTGATAAAAGATTTAATATAAATGATTGTGTTTGTTAAAAAATTCATTGAGGTATTTTCTGATGTTTTTTTTTTTTTTTTAAAAAAAAAAACATTTTAATTATTAATAAATTTGATTTTAAGTATATGAATTTTTTTTTATAAAGTATATATTATTTGAAATATATTTTCACTATTAGAATTTGAGTACTTAGTTATTTAATACATGAATTATTATTTTTTTGCAAGACAAAGACAATTATTAAAAATAATGGATGCTCTGGAATTATTAAGTTTATAATTAATAAAAATTTCATTTGCTAAGAAGCAGTGGAGATTAAAACATCCATTTAAAAAAAAATATTAAATAACTAAATATTTATATTTTATTAATGAAAATATGAAGTTTTAAATGCAATACACTTTATAAAAATATTTCAAATACTGTAAAATAATCACATTATTGCAATTTTAGCATTAAAAAAATTATATATTTGTGAATGTTATAATTTAACAATAAATTGTTTGATAAAATTTCATCATTGCTTTATTTTGACATACAATGAGACTAACATAATTACAGTATTTAGTTCTAAAATTCCTTAGGGTTAATGAAAATTCAAGGTTAGTATATAATAAGTTAAAAACATGTAAGTTAATGTATGTATTTGGATATGTACATAAACCTATAATATGTTTTAATTTAAAAATTAACATAGAAACAGCAACAAAAATAATTAAAAAATTAAATAATATGCAGTACTGTATATTTTTTTATATATATGTATGCTGTTATAAGGATTGGGAAAAGTAAATGAAAATGGTCACTTTTTATTTGCAAAGCAAATTTGATATAAAAGATAGTGCATTGATATAAGCAAAACTTGGAAAGTAGCACTCCATTATTTATATATGTATACATTAATGTATAATGAATTATTAATAAATATTAAATATAATTAAATGGTCTTGCATTGGTGGTCGAGAGGTCAGCGCGACTGCCTTGCTCTTCCAGGAAGTTGCCCGGGTTGCGGGTTCGCGTCCCGGCCGATGCTATGACACTTAAAATATATATATAATTAAATGAAAAAAATTTTAATTATACATTTTTTGTTAAGTTGCATAATAAATAAAATGAATTAAAAATGTTTGACAGAAAAAAAGGAATGAATATATATATATATATATATTTTTTAAATGGTTCCATGTCTTCTTGAAAAATATGATTAAAATTTTTAAAAATGAATACATATTTATATATTACAAATCAAATAAAAGTGTTAACACAGATAAACACTGTGAAAGCATGACTTCCTGTAAAATATAATTTTAATTATTTCTCATTATCATTGGGATTTTTTTTTTTTTTTCCATGTGTCATAGCATCGGCCGGGACGCGAACCCACAACCGTCTGCAACCAACTACTTGCTTGCATGGCGGTTGCGATACCTCTCGGCTAACAACGCAAGATGGCATTGGGATTTTAGAAGTAAATGTTAAGACAAAAAACAGTTAACAAAAAAAAAATAAAATACTAACAGACAATCATTATAGTATTTATATTAATGAAAATCTAATTAAATTATTAATGCAAATATAACATTCTCTTTTTTTTTTGTGATGATAAAATGCAAAAAAAAAAAAAATTTAAGTGTTATTAAATAATTTAATTGATACAGTAATTAATTAATTTATTGATTAATTTATTTAAGTGGAGGTGAATTGGACTTATTGTTGGAAGAGATGATAATAAATGGCCTGTTGAAATCTTAAACTGGATTCCAAGTGATTGTAAAGACCTAGAAAGAGAATACATGTGAGATAGGTGGATGAAATAAGGAAATGTGCTGGAGTGATGTGGAGAAGAGATGCTAGAGATCAGAGAAGATGGATTGAACTTGAAAAGACCTTCATCCTGTGGTGGATCCATAATGGTTCATGATAATGATGAAATAAATTAATGTCGATTGTTTTTTCTGAACATTGTTTTATGTAGGCAACCATTTTTACTTGTATTGGGTTGTGATTTTAGTTAATCACAACTCATATCAGTTGAAATGTTGTGAACTAAAAAATTAAAATTCCAGAAATTGAAAAAATTTTTAATTTGTAAATTATTATATATTTTTGGAACTGTAAATGAATCAGTGGATGTTGAGATAATAGATATAGCAGTCTCACTCTATTGATTTTTACCCACACAGTTTTACACATTAAATTAACTTCATTTCTTTTAGTTCTTTTATATTTTGAACACATCTTAAGTTATAACTTCCATGAGAATATGTATATTTAAAAAAGCAGTAATCTTTTTGTAAATCAATCTTCTTTTTTTAATAAATCTTCATATTTTAAAAGATACTATTAATAACCTTATGAAATTAGTCATTTATTAGTGAATATTTTTCATTATCTAAACTAATTCCCTCAACTGACCCTGATAACAATTATTTTCTATATTCAATGTCATACTGTATTATTTTTATGTGGCTAACTTGATTTTTGTTATTTCATATACACATAATGCCTTTGATTGTCAGCTACTTGTTATTAAGCTTCTGGAGATTATTTTATTTCACTTTAAGACTTTTTTTTTATAGTCTGCTTATTGTATTATTTTGTTCATATAATAATAATAATAATAAATTCTAATTTTGCAAATGAAACAAAAATCACCATTATATTATATATGTTATTAGCAAATTTAAAATATGTTATTAATAAAGATGAATTATTAAAAAGAATCACTCAAGTGTTTGAACAACATATAATTATAGAAGAAAAAAACCTGCAATTTTTAATCAATTTAAATTTCTCTAAGAGAAAAGCAACCATTATTTTCAGAAATATAAATATTTTAATTCTTAGTTGTTCTACTTCTGTATTTATCAATAAATTTATAATAATATCAACCAAATTAAAAAAAAAATCCTTCTCCTTTTTCGTTTCAAAAACTATTTTTTTATATTACTATTGAACATATATATTTATATAATACAATCTCCAGCGTTTCAACTGTTTTATATTCTTACAGTTTTTTTTTTTTTAATTTGTTGATGTTATTGGAAAACATATATATTTTAAAGAAAAAAGTGATTGTATATTTGTTGTGTTATATGATAAATTTATAATACAAAATACAGAATTATATAATCAAAATACCACATTAGATATTCGTTTTTATTGTGGACTATTCTAATTTTAAGTAGCTCAGTTTTGTCTTTATTCCACATCTCTTTCTTACAAAAGGTAACCTTTAGATCCTTAGGTAAGAAGTTTTTTTTCTTCATGTTATTAATTATTTATCAAAATTGTTCATTGGTTCTTTTACAATTGACAAATTAATGCAGCACAATATCACTTATACATGACTATAATTCATAATCTTTCATTTATATCTCATATTTACTTACTTATTTATAGTTCAAACTTTTTCCATTTAGTTTATAGTTTACCACAGTCTATTTTTCCCATCATGACAATCCCAAAACAAGATATGATATCTCTATTCAGACACTATTTCAATCCTATCATTTTTACTTGATTTTTCCTCTTCACTGGTCCCCTTCCCCCTCCCAAGAATTTTAGCGATAATGCTAATTTTCAAAAGAATATTTATGGCAAATATTTTAATTGACCAAAAATAATGTAACCAAAACTGATGTAATCACAGTTCTTTATAGTTTAATGTAGTAATAGAATAATAACAGTCAAGAACTAAAAATTCCTGGATTGAAGTATTATCGTATAACCTGAATGATGAACTATTATATATATATTAATTACTTTTAAATTAATAATCAATATAATACATAGATTTAGTTATATAGTATTAGTGTACTTAAATTTACCTAGTCTTCTTTTAATCCAAGAATACTAAAATATATACATTTTAATATGTAAATCCAATATTTTTTGTTTTTATAACTTCTGATTTATATTATTATTTTTTTACCAGATGTACCCAGCCTTTGGAAAGGTCTTTTTTTTTAATTGATTACTTTAACGAATTGTTTTTAAGATTTAATGTAAATCAAACAAAAGATTTTAATATTATGTAAATAAATATGAGAAATGTATCCATTCTCAAATGCCGTCATTTTGACTTCAATTATAAGCTAACCAAAACTAATGTAAATACAGTACAAGAGCATCTTTTTTTTTTTCTCATTAAATATCACATTTCAAATATGAATTTATGTACTGTAATCATATTTTTTTCATGATTTAAATACTTTACTTATTCAGTTCTGTATTGTAGTTAAAAGCACATGTATTGATTTTTTTCCGAATGTTTTTTTTAATGGCAGAATTATATCCTTTGCATAAAATATGCTTTATAATGAAAATTATGGATTATTAAATATAAATGGTGGAATTACTTCTTTTGCATAATAATAAGGTATAGTTATTTATAAAAACAAATTTAAAGTTTTTTTTTATTTCTCAATTGTCAATTTGACAGTGTTTTTAATTGATTGCTCTTACAAATTTTTTTTTGCTTTGCAGAATTACTTGCTTTGAATAAAATGCTTGAAACCAAATTAAGCCTTTAAATTAAAATTAAACATTTTAAATATACCTGTAATATTTGATATGTGAATTTGACAGCATTATGGAGAACTATTAATGGTGGAATTACTTCCTTTCATAAAATATTCTTCATAATTGCGAAACATAATAGTTTTTTTTAAATGGTTGAAAATTTGAAACTGGACAGCCTTGTGGACAAACATACATTGACCAATCAGATAACAGATAAAATAGATTTTATATATGATAAATTGAATATATGTGCATGCAGCACTTATGTTTATGTGCAAAAATAGAAAAATAAATAACCAAGCATTCAAATTTTAAATACACATAAAATTATTGTAACGAAGTTGTTAATTAAATTGTAAATAAATATATAAGAAATAAAGAACTTGCACTCCACTTCATTGCAGAGAAAAATTGACTTGTCCTGCAACTAGGAACCCTCTGTATTTTAGCTTCACTCACTACTTAGGTATGGGTTATGTAATATTTAAATTGGAAATGCCCAATTTTTTTCAAAAGAGAAAAAAAAACACTTGAAAATTGCATCGCCAAGGACTGAAACCATAAAGCTATTTACTATATATGTCATTATATTTAATTTATTAAACTGGCATTCAGATATATGTAATATGACCTTGATATATGTAATTATCTGATTTAATGTCAATCAAATAATAACCAAGCATATATATACTGTTATAAGTTATATATATATATATGTGTGTGTGTGATGTGCTTTTTTAAGGATTTTGGTTTTTTTCATTTTTCAATAGAAACACATTTCTCACTTGAATATTATATATGACCATATTTATGTATTGAGTTTTAATTGATGTTATATGTCCAAAAATACTGGAGTTTCTACCTATAAGACAGATATGTATAGTGACAAAGTAGTTGTTGAATTCTTTGATTGCATCAATATAAGTGACTATTTTTTATTTATATGCTTGTTTGCATTTTGAATAAATGACTTTTTTACAATATTTAATTAAGCTTATGTTTACATATATCTTGGATAAATATATATCAGAGAATTTGCAATAAATTAACTGATAAATTTTTCATATATGTGGCCTTCAGTTTGAATAGTGTATGTGATGGGGGTGGGGAAGGATATTTATTAGTAAAAATATCTTTACAAACAAAAAAATATTTTTAGAAATAAAAGATTTATATTAAGATATTAAATATTTCATGTTTACCACTATATAAATTTACAACACTTCAAAAAACATACTTATAAAAATAAAATAAGCTTTAAAAAATTACATTTAAACATCACCTACTTATTAAAAATTAATGCTAGCCTTGAAATAAAAAATAGTTTGTTGCTATTATCAATGTAATGTTTTAAAAAAAATAATGAAAAATTAGTTTTCTACATTTAAATTTTAGTACCCCTCCTAATTACAGCAGCCACAATAGATAAAGTTAGAATATATAGAATTCTATGTTTAATTACAAATGATAAATATATGAAAACAGGCGTAATAACAGTGCCTGTGGAGATTGTTTATAATGATTCTAGCACCACATTTATCAGTCAGTACAGGTTATTTTAGAAGAATTGATTAATTTAAAACATTTAGAATGAATTTCAAAAGAAACAATTTTAATTTTTAACATTGTAATTAAAAATAGTTATGCTTAATTTTTCAACTTCATTAAAATCAACAATTTCATTATAAAGTAAAATATATTAAATTTTTATTTCTATTTATTTGCTTTAATTTTAATTAATTTTTAAAACTTGTTATTAACTCTATAAGTGGATTATTTTATTACATAAAAAAAAAGATCAAGTTTCTCCTATTATATATATTAAGATAGGGATTATATTTTTCTATATACAAAGCTTTTTTGATAATTCTTTCTTTCAATTTTTTTAAAATTTTCTAGTATTTTAATGTTATAATTGTAATGTTTGGATTTTATTCTATGTTTATACATGTCTATTTTTTTTTAAATCATTAAAATATTTTAATTCAGTCTTTAAATTTGTGGTTAATTTTTAATTTTTCACAGTTTTGTTAAATAGGCTACTTAATATAATAAAATAATATTAAAAGAGAAAGAGAGTGGTGATGAAAAAGTTAATGTATTATTTTATGTAATAGTTTCATACATGACTGTAATAAAAAAAAATCATTTCGATTCATTGAATATAGTCCATTAAACTCCATAGAACATTGCATCACTTTACACTCTAGTAAAAACTATCAAGGTAAATATATAGTTTTTTTTAGTTTGAGTGAAGATTTTTAAACAATTTCCTTAATCTTCTATTGTCAGGGTACTATTGTGAGTCTTTAGAGGGGATTTGAACCTAGACTTTCAAGCTTTCTTCAGTCTTCCCACTCCATCTTATACAACCAATACACATGACCTCAAATGTAAAAAAAGATATGGATGATGGAAGAGTTGTAGAGTGGAGAAGATTAAAGCTTGCCCATTAAAGTTTGAAGATTTGATATCTTAATATAAGCAGAGCACTGATTATATATGTGTGGGAGATGATGATCCAGACTAACTGATTGAGTGCTGGTTCGGCATGAAATACATATATTGAAGCTAATTTATCTTTTTCACATGTTTGTATCAGTTGTATAAAATAGAGTGGAAGATTGAAGGGAACTTGAAAGTCTGAATTCAAATCCCCTCTAATTACACCTAGCTTAACTATAAATACTAAGTATACTTGTATTTAAAAATATTATCTTGTAACAATAGATAGATTTTCAATAGATTATATATTTTATTATCTGAAGAATTTCTGATCTTAAAAAAATAGATGTATAACAGATGTGATTAGAAAGATTAAAAGTATTATTAAGAAATATATATAAAAGAGCAAAATAAATTAATATTTATTTTTCTGACTATGAAAAGATATTTGATAGAGTAAATAGGATTATAGTATTTTGTCATATGAGTGAAAAAGAAATAAATTGAAAAGAGGCATTTATTGATAAATAGATGTGATGTGATGTATTGTGGCTTCTTAAACGAAATCAATAATATCTCAGCAATTATGCCCAGATAAACCTGTTAGCCACTTTATTTTCCATTCCCCACTCTAAATTTTCCCATATTCTGCCCCACCCCATTTCCACAACATAATCTTTATCAATTCTATAACCTTTATATCTAAATCTCCTTTATCTTTTCCCAAACCCAGCATAAAAAAACAATAATTCACTTTCTGTATAATCACTTTTTTCATATTTATTCTTCCATAACTTCATTATATGTACCCTTTCTGTTTTCAAGATTTATATTCAATTAACAAATGTCTAATATTTTCTATTCCTTTCTTACATAATTTACAAAATAAATCACCCATTTTTTTCCATTTACATGTATATTCTCTTGTAGCTAAAGATATTCATTTAGTATGCTGTCGCCACCTTTTTGGTTTCTTAAGGGGAGTCCCAGACTCTATGGTTGATGCATCCAAGTGATAAATGAGATCAAACAAACTACGAGGTCGCAATAGGTAGCATTCCAGTTATTTGGACCATTTGTTAATGAATCGTATTTTCCATCAGTAATTAAAAAATTAATGTGCAAATTTTGTACAGCTATGCTTGATCAAAGCATGTAACTAGAAGATAAAAAATAAAATTGCATAAACTCAGACTAAGTTAAAATAAAATTGCTTATGATCAAACAGAAATTGCTTAAGCTAAATGAAAATTAAAAATAAAATTGCTGAAAAAAACTGCTGAAAGAGCATTTGTGTATTCAAAGATATAAATTAAAAAATAAATTGATAAATACTAATGCATTTTATTACAATTAATATATGGCGGTAACTATGTGTTTAATAAATGTAAAAAATAACTGCCTCAAACAAACAATGTGTGTAAGATAAAATCTAAAATATCACAACCAAAAGAAAAATTGCCTTACATTAATATTATAAATAATAAAAAATCAGATTTTTTTTTATTTTCAAAGCAAGTATTGTTAAGCTTTTTATTTTTCCACATGTAGCTATGAAGAAAAAGATGGAGATACCAAAAGATTGACCATAAAATTTCATAAGCCTGACCATTTGTTTAAAAAAATGGAAAAAAAATCAAATTGCATAGGCTCAAACAAGAAATTTGCATAAGCTGAAATAAAATTGCATAAAATAATTTAATTAACAGGAAAAACAATAAATCCTAATGCATTTTATTACAATTAATATAATAGAGGCAATCACTTAAAAACAACTAAATTGCCTGTAAGTGTAAACAAGCAATGTGCCTTTGGTAAAATAATTAAAATATAACAGTTTAAAGAAAAATTGCCTAAACTAAAGCGTATTAATTTTACAATTAATACTAAATCAGATTTTTTTTTACCAGAAAGGGAATGATGGTGCTTGCTTCCCTTGTTGCATGTAGTTATGGAAAAAAAAAGATGGAAATAAGAAAAAGATAGTGGTGTTCACATTTGATTTTATGATATAGATATCAGATCAAAGCAGTGGAGATCACACACACTTGATCATGTGAAGTTCTTATGGGCTCTTGAAATTTATATAGCTATTTATATAATTTTCTATCTATTAACATCAAAATTATTTTCCCCATCAACAAATGAACACGGAAGCATATTTAAAAAAATATTTGCAGATTTTATTATTTAAAAATATTACAAATTCAAGTACTTTTAATTACTCAAGAAGAGGAGTGCTATGGAGAGCAGCTGCTATGTCAAAATAGTTATGCTACAAAATAAAAGTAGTAAGATAAGCATTTAAGAAAAATTTGCTGATTATTTCAAATGTAAAAGAAGTATTTGTTTTTAAATAATTGGTATGTAACATTAGCATATTTGAGAAATTTAACGAATATCTCTCACTCAGGTTCCTTTGACCCATCCAGAAAATATAATCCAAGTGGGGTTGGAGTAGATCCAGTGACATGCCTCTCATCTTATTTAAAATTTTTACTTTTGCTTCTAGCAAAGATCTTTCTATAGATTGCATAAAAGTGCCTGTCACCAGATATACATACTTATGCTGATGCTTGACGAAGTATTTAAACCCCTTATAATATTAAGGTCTGCATAAACTGGCCACTGATCTCAATGGGTGACAGCCAGCTGCACATTCCCTTTCAATAATGGGAATTAAACATAAATTATGGCACTGAAAAGTAGTGGCAATTGGGGTTCTTTTTTAATCTGAAAACCCAAGATCTATCAATTCAGGCCCCATGGTTCTTATTAATTGGTTTAACTATGATATCAATACTCATAGCCATATGATTTCTGCTGGGCAGTCTTAATAATTTTCAGTTGCCAGCAAATCTGACTTCATCAGTTTGAATAGATTATTCAGTCCCGAACAAACTTTTCTATGAAAATTGAACCAGTCCACCACAGTTGCCAAAGATTTGCTGCTCATCTTCATCATTGTTTTAACAGGTATATCCAATATAAAAAAACAATTTGAAAATTTCACATAAGATTAAATGACTTAATATAGTCGCTAACATTCATGTAATAAATGAATTTCCTGCATGGATAGAGTGGATAGTCTGGCACCACAACAGTGCAGAGAAGGCAGTCAATCACCCTTGCAGCTTTTCCTCTGCTTTTCAACCATGCATTCACTATACTTTGTGCGTGGCTTTTTTCTCTCTTCATCATTGATGATATCATGCTGTCTTAAAAAGTTAACAGCTTGGTTCTTGGTAGTAACAACTTCAAAATAAAATGATTTCAATGCCATAATAATTTTGCAGGCTGGTCTCAGATAAAATTATTATGTTACTTAGAAGAAATTAGTCTCACAAGAAGTTATTTTTATTTCTAAAATTTTGAATGAAAATTTGTTCTTTGTAGACATTTTCAAATCATGTGATCACATGTGAATAATGCTAACTTTTTCTCCATCTTTTTTTCGTAATTACATGTGAGAAATGAACACACAATATTACTTGCTTTAGTAAAAAAAAAATCCGATTTATTATTTTTTATTAATTGTAAAATTAATATTCTTTAGTTTAGACAATTTTTCTTTCGGCTAATTTTTGGTTAGGTTCTTAGGCACATTTCTTGTTTGAACTTATTCAATTTTTTTTTCTATATCTTTTTTTTCATAACTACATGTGAGAAATGAAGTCCACAATAAAACTTGCATTGATAAGAAAAAAAATCTGATTTTTTATTAATTGTAAAATGAACATGCTTTAGTTTAGTCTATTTCTCTTTAATCTGCCTTATTTTAGATTATTTTACCTTACACATGTTGCTTGTTTGAGCTTACCATAATTTCTGTTGTGGCAGTTTTCATGTTTATTCAACATGTGGTTACTGCCATATACTAATTGTAATAAAAGGCATTCAGATTAGTTTTTTTCCTGTTAATTATAATATTAGATTATTTTATATAATTTTATTTTACTCATTTCAAATTTTTTCTTAGTAACTACATATGAAAAATGAAGCACACAACAATACTCATTTTTGTAAGAAAAGAAAAAAGATTTATTATTTTTAAATTAATTATAAAATTAATATTTTTTAGTTTAGCCAATTTTTCTTTTGACTAATGTTAGGATTTCTGGTTCATGTTATCAAGTGTGAATTCTGCTGCTTTGATCTGATATCCATGCCATAAGATCAAATGTGAACACAGCTATTTTTTTCATAACTAATTGCAACAAAGTTAGCATGTAACATCAGTCCCTTTCTGGTAAGAAAAAATCTGATTTATTATTAATTGTAAAATTAATATACTTTAGTATTTTATATTATTTTACCTTACACACATTATTGTTTGAGGTTCCACAATTTCTCTTTCTGCAGTTTTGACATTTATTCAACACGTAGTTACCACCATACATTAATTGTAATAAAATGCATTAGGATTTATTGTTTTTCTACTAATTATAATATTAAATTATTTTATGCAATTTTATTTCAGTTTATGCCAATTTCTTGTTTGAGTCTATGTAATTTGTTTTTTCTTTGTAGTTTTTTTTTTTTAACAAATGGTCAGGCTTATGCAATTTTATAGTCATCTTTTGGCATCCCCTTATTTTTCTTTGTAGCTATTTGAGAAATTAAACATACAACAATACTGGCTTTGATAAGAAAAAAAATCCATTTTTTTTATTAATTGTAAAATTAATATGCTTTGGTTTAGTCAATTTCTCTTTTGGCTACTGTATTTTTGACTATTTTATCTTTCGCACATTGCTTGGTTGAGCTTATTGCAATTTCTCTTTTGGCTGTTGTTTTTCTGTTTATCCAATACATGATTAGCACTTTAGATTAATTGTAATAAAATACATTTCCACCTTATATTAATTGTGATAAAATGCATTAGTATTTATTAATTATAAGCTTAGTTTGAGCAATTTTATTTTTTAATTTTTATTTTTATGAGTTTGCAAATGCTCTTTTGACAGTTGTTTTTAAATTTCTTCGACACATAGTTACCACTGCATATTAATTGTAATAAAATGCATTAGTATTTATTAATCATATGCTAATTTTGAGCAATTTACTTTTTAATTTTTATCTTTGAGTACGCAAATGCTCTTTCAGCAGTTTTTTTACATTTATTCAACATGTGGTTACCACCGTATATTAATTGTAATAAAAAATTTGAGCATTTTTATTTTTTAATTATATCTTTGAGTATGCAACTGCTCTTTTGATAGTTGTTTTTATATTTATTCAACACATTACATGCATGTTTTGTTTGTCCGTATGCAATTTTATTCTAGCTTAGTCTGAGTTTATGCAATTTTATTTTAACTTATGTACATTTTATGGACAATCTTTTGTTTGGTCATGTGATTTTTTTGATTTTTTTTTTTTTGTAGTTTAGTTTGAGTTAATGCAATTTTATTTTTTATCTTTTAGTCATGCGATTTGATCAAGCATAGTTGTACAAAATTTGTGTGTTCATTTTTCAATTATTGGTGGAAAATGCGATTTTGTAACAAATGGTCAAAATAATTGGAACACCACCATTCATGAGCTCATGATTTTTTCAATCTCATTTACTGCTTGAATGTGTCAGCAATAGGTTTGGGGTTTCTCTTAGAAATCAAAATGGTGGAGAGCATATACTAAATGAGTATCAAAAAAATGTGCACTTTGATTCAAAATGATTTCCATGGTTTTTTTAATTTTTTGTTTCCTAGGATAATATTTTCGTTTTATTTTATATATGATACTATCTCCTGTTTTAAGAGTTATTATTTGTTACTTATTGCATAATGTTCTACATAACAGATTTCACTTTTATATATCAGAAGCAGCAATCAAAGTTATAATGATTCTGGTAATAGATAAATAAATAAAAATTCAATCATTTTCTATTTATTAGAATTTGTAATTCCCTTATTTATTAAGATTGCAATTAAAAAAAATAAAACAATTCAATCAAACAATTTTCACTATTTAATTTTTGAAACAATTTGCTTTCAAAACAAACCATTTTCAATATAAATTCAAATTGACAATTTCTCTTTAAACAAAAAAAATTAGTATTTGGACAATTTCACAATTAGATGCTGTGTGTCACTTGTTGAGGAAAAGATGCCAAAAGTAATTATAAATTTAATACTTGTTTTACTCCATGTTATTATAATATTTTGATATGGATGGAATTTGCACAGAGTAACTAGCCGATTTTCTGATAATTTGCCAGTATTGCAGATTATAAGGAAGACCTCAATAGAATCTTATCTAGGATTGATAAAACTTGAAGATAGTTTAGAATGAACATAAATGCCAATAAAATTAAAATAAGTAAAATAAATAGAGAGAATAAAAAAAATTATATGTAAGCAATAGACTGGAAGTTACAAAGAATGTTATTTCTTTTAATATTTGGGAAGCTGAATAACTGATGATAGAAGTGGCAATCAAGAAATCAGTGTGAGAATTGCATTGAGAGTAGGAAGCTATTCTTTGGACTATTGAAATTAGATCTAAGAAAAAAACTATGTTAAATGTTTTTTTTTTTTCTTCTGGAAGCTTCATAGGGAAAAGAAATGTGGATATTGGAGGCTTTAGAGCAGTGGTCTTCAATCTTTTCACACCTGTGGCCCGGCAAAAATAAGGATAAGATTTCGCGGACCGGCAGAAGTTTACAGATAAATTTTCGTAAAGATGTAACCTGCTTAGCCTTAGATAAACATAATTGTTATAACTGACCAAAACAGCACACTAGTTATTGTGTATTGTAATGGTGTTTCTTACCTTCAAATGCTCTTTGGGAAGAGAAATGGGCAGTTCCTGGAAGTACTGCAATACCAGGTCAACCCGTGGCAGAGGCGGAGCAAGCCCCTAATTCTCTACCTAATTCCAAAAATCAGTTTAATATTCTGGCCCCCATTAGGGAGCGTATCGGATATTAAGCTGATAAGAACAGATTGTTCTTATTAATGTGCTTGCATTTCTATGTTTATTATTTCATTGTTAAAACATTCAAGAATAAAATGTTATTCACCTGAATGTTGGGAAATATCATGGCAATGATTATGATAAATGTAATATCTGTATTTAATGTTAAATATACGAGATGGTTATATATATATGGAGGTTGTCTTTTGATACTAGTAAGGGCAAAATAGAAATCGCTTAATTAATCACTGTGCTGTCAAAAAAAAATTCGCCGTATTTTAAATCTGAAAAAATAAAACGAAACGTGTAAAAGTCTGAAGTTTTGATGTTATTGTAATTTTTTTTGTGTGCTGGTGTGTTGAAAGGATCAAAAAATGTAATTAATAGGAAAAGTTTTTTTTAAAAAATGGTAAAATAGATATCGCGTAATAGAAATAAAGCCAAAAAAAAAAAAAAATCGCAGTTATTTTTTGTTTGTTTTTATTTTTAAAAAAAGGTTAACAGAAATTGTTTAAAAATAAAAGTTTTAGTATATTAGCAGTATACAAATAAAACCAAAAAATATTGCCTTATAGGCCAAAAAAAAAAGTGGGCGTATTTTTAAACAAAAAAAAAAACGAAACTTGAAAAGGTCCAAAGTTTTGATCTTGTTTTAACACATAATGGCGACAAGCAACCGTGATTGGCTATCCAAAGACAACTGGAGTTTGTTTAATAAAAAACCTTTTTTTTTTTTAAAATTTTGAATTTTTTTAGAAAAATAATAAATTTAATTCTATCTCTCCATAAACATCTGTGATAAATAGAAAAACAAATTAATTTATGTATGATTGATTAGATTTCGTTTTTGTTCTGTTTCTTATTTTTTAACAGAGTAAAAATGCGATGAAAAAATAAATAAAAACTGTTTATATTAATTAAAAGTTTAAAATCTGATTATTTTGTTATTACTAACTTTCTTGCCAGTCTAGCGCGACCCGGCAGAAAACTTCCGCGGCCTGACACCGGGCCGCGGCCCAGTGGTTGAAGACCACTGCTTTAGAGAATTGTATTTGGAAATATATGGAAAGATAGAAGTGTTGAAAAGTGCGTAAAAAATATGAAGAGGTAGAGGAGTTATAAAAATATATGATGGAAGGAACTCTTAAGCTGTATAAGGAAGAAAATTTTAAAAAAGGAAATTTGATGATCTTAGAGAGGAAAATGACTTATGTTGTTTTTGTATGCAGATATACCAATTAACTAAATTTTAATGATGATTATAATGGAATCATTATTGTTTGAAACCATTTAAATATTTATGAAATTAATTATTAAAGCTTGCATGAATTTTCAAGTATAAACTGCAATCAAAACAAATTTAAATAAAATAGAAAGTATGAATGCAAGAGAAAGTCAGCAATCAAAGTGGTGATGGTAAATATTACTTGTATTTTGCTATTATTACTTTCTTACGCTATATTTGGAGCTACATAAGTTTAATCTTTATTAATTAGTCCTTGATGCATTGTATCATAGTTATTTTAAAAATTGGTATTATCTCATAACACTATGTTTACATTTACTTCTTATTTAAATTTATGTATATGTAATAGTCATATTGTTTAGGGGTAGACATCAAATTGTCATACCATCAATCAGTGTTTGATTAGTCATATTGTTTAGGGGTAGACATCAAATTGTCATACCATCAATCAGTGTTTGATTATGTGATAGGTAAAGCTTAGAAATATTTTCAATTTTCATACAAGTTTGGGATTTTTTCCTTAGGCAGGTAGCTAATTCATTACCAACCCAACTTGCCATCTATTTGTCTTTAAGTAGATATTTAGCTGAAATTAGATTAATACTCATTTGTCTTTCTTTTTCATTGTTCATTATTAGATATTTTCGAGAGTAGCCTATTTTTGCCTTAAAACGGGCTATTCTTGAAATAATATTGATGTTGAAAACGATATTTTCTTAAAATGTAGAAATGTATTTATGTTATTAATTAAAAAAAAAAAAAAGATTAATTACTTATGCAATTTAGATACAAACTGGTAGAGCATAGCAGTCTTATTCTCAATCAGGAATCGATCTAGACATCCTTCTTTGTCAAAAAACACCTATCACAGAGTGAACTGCTCAGGGCATTTAGTTATTAATATATTTGTAATATTATTTGTTATCATGATTATATATTGTTCCACAAGAGTACTTAAAAATATAATTTTACAAACACTTTATTTCTAAGTTGGAGTTGCCTTCTGTTATATCTTAATTTTTACTTGTTGCCAATTTAATGTGTGCTGGTATATACATATTAGCTATAGGAAGTGTTTAGAATATGATGCAATATTCTCTTATTATCTTTTTCAAAGTTTATTTACATTCAGTCTAGAACAAAAGCTTTAATTAAAACTTGTTCTATTGTTTTTCAGCCTTTGTTATTTTCTCCCTGTTATACAATTAAAAAGCCATTCCCCTTTTCAATTGTATTTTAAAAAGTTTTTTATTTTTAAATTGTGGTCAGTTTTTGTAAGCATTTGCAAGATTCTGCCTGCCTGTTTGATCTTCGAAAAATTTCTTCAGGTAATAAAGATAGATGTGCTTAATAATTATATTTTATCATTTAAATCAGTTGCTGTAATTATTAGAAACGAAGAAATTTTAAAAAATATCAAGTTATAAATTCATCTCATGTTTAAAGAGGGTAGGAGCAAATATTCTTTGCATTAGCTAAAAAAATAAAAATATTTAAAGATTTGTTGATAACTATAAAATGGATTAGATAAAATATTAAAGCTGTTGTTTGAATTTTATGTATCTAACTATGTGTAATATACCCAAACATACATGCTAGCAGATTGTTTATTTTCTGTCTTATATGAATTTTTGAGATTTTTTTAAAAATTATTAAATCAATCATTTACTTGGTGTTTTGAGAAAATTTCAAATGTCTGTGTAATAAAGTAGTTTTTTTTTTTTTTTTAAAAAAAAGATAAATATCTTGAAATAATCCATTGTAAGGCAATATTATTTATTCCACTATCATTTCATAAAAGAATAACGAAGCAGAAGACATTGCTGATCAAGCTAGTTATTGCTGATTGATTTGTGATGGTTTTTAAGTTTTCCTTTTTTAAATTTTTTATCTAAGAATATAAATGTCTCTTCATACAAAATTTAATATATATATTTCAGCATAACTATATATACATGTGTATATGTTTGCCCTAATTCATTTTTTCCTTCTAAGTATACATTCAAATTTATTTGAATGATTAATACTATTTGGAAATTCAATAAATTACATAAATGTAACTACTATTATGACAAACTTTTTTGCAAATATAATTGGTGAAAAATTAAAAAATAAATGGTTATATAAACTTATAAATTTGTTGTATCCAATGTCTTCATGTATAATTAAAAGCATTATTCATTAAACATTGTTTATCTATTTCTGAATTGCTTTGGTGAACCATAATTTTTTTTTTCTGTTAACAAAAAAGACTTAGGATTGGTAAATGATCTACAACCAATCATAATCTTTGATTAATGGTTGATCTAAGATTATCTAGCTATTATTAACTAATGGATATTGGAAATCTGGGTATACAGATTATAAAAATAAAATATAAAATTGCATATGTCCTTTAGCAAGGATCATGGAGGTACTGCATTTGTACAAATGTGATCTTATGGATTCCATTTACCTTAACATAATATCATTTTTATATAGAAATACCTGTCCACAAGTTATGAAACATGTTTACTAGTATCAATAAATATTTTATATCAAAATAATATTCCTCATAATAAAAATCTGTTTGGACTCAAAGTTTATGTTCAATAATATATTTAACTCTACATATATTAAATAAAAAATAGGAATGGGATGGGGTAAAGATTCATGTTGAAATAATTATTTCTCTTAGAAAAATGTATTTTAATAGAATATTAGAACAAAATTGGTGAAAGCTAGAGATATTATATTACTGAAGAGAATTCTGTTTTTATTTGCTATTATTGCAAACATTGATTTATAGTGAGAAAAGAAAATAATTTGTATGGAATGTTAGCAGAATGGGCAAAGATATAATGCCAAAAAATGACTTTTTGATAATTTTTTTATCTAAGTGTCATCATGAGCATGGGAAATACATTCTTAGTATATGTAGTGAATTCTTGATCCATCATATGTGCTTATATTATTTTTCTGTATCTACCATCTGTTTGTCTTGAAATCAGTGTCACAGAAATACATGTTTATCTTTTATTGATCTAGTAATTTTTGAAATTCATTTTTTACATTTTTTGTTGATAATTCATCATCTTGGTGCAATATGTTTTTATCTGGATAGTTTTTTTTTTTTACTTTGCAACAAAATATTTATTTTATTTTTAAAAAAATTAATTGTCATATGTTTTCTCTCATTTAATTTTTTACTTTAGATAGTTTTGTGAACTTGTATTTTAAAAGGAGAGGTTTTATTTTGTATGCAAATTTTCTATTTATTTTTTAAAAGTAAATCTTTTTCAGAGATCAGTTGAAACTTAAAATTTGTTAGAGCAAATAAATGTCTTCTTTTTTTTTATTTTTATAAAATCAAAATAATTAAATAAATTATTTTTTGTAATGAATTAATGATTAGATAAGATTATTTATTTTTAAAATGTACTTTTATCTTATTATTAATAACTCCAATTTTTTTTTAAATAATGTAATTATGGCAATTTTAAAATTATGTATACAAATATTTTATTATGCATGCACATATTTTGTAAATAGTGGGTTTGGAACACTGAATTATAATATTAGAATTGTACTTAAAGCTAACAGTTAAAGTTTTACTTCACATATACATTATTTCAATTGTAAACATTCAAAGATCAGCCTTTCAAGCTAATTGTGCATGCGTCTTCTGCGAGTGTTAAATAATAAATGAATACTTCACTCTACAGTACAAGATATAGTATTTATGCAGGAATAAAAGGAATCCTCTTATTCCTACAACTCAAATTCTTTTATATGAGCAAATCTGAAGTACTGTTGAATAAAGCGTGAGAGTAGAATTCTCACTTTAAATTACTATCTACGATGTTATGATGAATGACGTCATGAAATTGTCTAGAATTTACTAAACGTCACTCTAAGTGAAACTTAATTATAAGTAAATAAGCAATTATTTTTATATAACGCTATGCATACAATTGTATACATTCAAAGATCAGCCTTTCAAGCTAATTGTGCATGCATCTTCTGCGAGTGTTAAATAATAAATGAATACTTCACTCTACAGTGACGCATGCACAATTAGCTTGAAAGGCTGATCTTTGAATGTATACAATTGTATGCATAGCGTTATATAAAAATAATTGCTTATTTACTTATTATTTCAATTGATAACTTTCTCACTCATAAACACATTCTTTTGGATTGATTGTGTTGCTGTTAGCACTTAGCTTAAATGGCTCAATTTGTAGATATATGTAATGTTCTTTGCTGGTATTACATTATTTTATGGTAAAACTTCAAATTAAGATATGTATAGATTTAATAATTCCAATAAAATTTTTAGAAGTCAGTATTATATGAAGAAAAGTTTAACAAAAGACAGGAGATGGGGTCTAGTGAATGTGTTTTCTAATAAAACATATGAATAAATTTTAAAAATTCAAATTAAATAATATATATACATCCTATGTAATCATTAAAATCAGTCATCACTTAGATAATTCCAATATCAATAACAATCAACAATCTCAACCCATTGTCATGGCAACTTGCTTTGTGTATATATTCAGATGAATGATTTACATTGTGTGCATATGTTGTTAAAATCTGCCAAATATTGAAGATGAAGGGATAAAAGTTTTTGGAGGAAGTTAAAATTATAAGAAATTGAAAATGAAAATAAAGGGAAATTATAGAAAATGAAAATTGGAACATTAATATAAGAGAAAATTTTGATCTAGCAGAGCAAGTAGTGAAGCTAAATTATAGAATAGTGATGAATTATAAAAATATAAACAATAGAATACTAAAAATAAAAATATTGAAAGAAAGAGGAAAATGCATAAAGAAAGAATAAAAAAATTATCAGAGAAAGGGAGTGGTGAAAATAAAAAGACACAGCATAAAAAAATGAGAGAGGGGATGAAGAAACTAAAAAATTTAAAAAAAAATTTGATGAGGACAAAAAAAAATGATTAAAGAAAAATATGTTATAGAATTTGTGGACTTAGTTAGTGAGGTATTGAATAGCCTTAAGCTCTCAAATCAAAATGCTTTAGATTCTCCCACTTATTTATAAAAGTAGGTTTAGATAAGAGTGGCCGCTCTTGTCTTTTAAATAAATCTTGTGTTAAAGATTTGCAGAGGTCCCTACTGTCATTTTTTCAGGTGCATAGTTTTAAGGTTGTAGCCTTAATATGTATTACTTTATATGAAATGTGTATGTTAATGAATATATCCATACCATCTTATTGAAATTATTGATTATAATAAATCTTCAACTTAATAATTTTTGTTATGATTTTTTAATAGAAAATAATGTCAAACTATCAGACAATCAAGTATTTTTATGACTTTATCAATGTGCCTTTTCCTGCAAATCAATTAACATTTATATACAGTTTATTCAATGGATAATTGTTTTTTATCAACATAATCATTTGAATATAGACTTTTTGATTATTAGTTGGAATATAAAAAGGAAGTAATATACGTATTTTTATTTCCTTTTTATATTATGCAGTCTATGATTATTGATATTTATCTCTGCACAAAATAAATCATTTAAAAAATGTTAATGAAGTATAATTTTAGTAAGGCTAAGCTATTACAAATTTAAAATAGTAAATATTCATATAGAAATATAGTATTTTAGCACTATTTATATATGTATAACACATACAAAATATTTTTTTTACAATTATATGTTAATAACTGTATAAATAAATATAATTTAATATATTAATATTTCTCTTTCAAAATTGGCCTATAAATTCCTATACATAAATAATTCTACATATATTAATTTCTTTAATTATCTTTTTTGCTTTATTATATGAACTAAAAAAATTTCATATCCATATATAGTAGTCATTATACATTTCTGTCTCAGTCTTATGATATTTTAGTCTATTCTTTTGTTATATCTTGCCAACTGCTAAATTTATAAAAATAAAATCAAGATATTAATTTTAGCAGATACCTGTATATGCATTATACACTTATATTCAAAGTAATGCTAAGTTATTATTGTCACAGAATTGTATGAATATATATGTTTTTTTTTTTTTTTTGTGTGTATGTTTTTAGATGTAATATAAAACCAATCAAACTACTAATTAAAAACTGATGTTCCAAGCTGAAATCACAACTAGTTATAGTATTAATCTGATTCATTATTAAAACAAAAATGAATTGCTTTGAGTTTATTATTCTAGATTATATAAGGATTTTTAGATCAAACTGTAGTTTATATGTGTGAAAACAAAGTATCACAATTTCCTGTACATATATTTGTCTTTAGTAGCTGAATAAAGTCTTGTAAGCACAACAAAAACAGTATACAACTATACATGTATGATTTGGGGTCATTTCTGAGGTCAGTGATGTTTTTAATCCCACATATGAAAATTTCATTACTAAAAAACATGAAATTAAGGAGAAGGGAGTAATATTTGGAGACATGCACAACAAAAACAAAAAAAATAAATAGTCTTCAAGACTTTTCTGTTCTAGATGATCTTCTTCAGAACAAAATAGAGTATAAGTGAAGGCTTATAGAGGCATTTTCAATAAAATGATTTAGAGAAGATAGAAAATATTTATGGGAAATAAAATAATGGAACTAAAATTGAAACTTCATATTTGGATTGCAGATGAGCTGTTTAAAAAGGTATTTGATGTAGAAACTGTCTAACTTCTTTTACAAAAAGATGCTGTTATTGTTATCTAACCTTTATAAATATTGAAAGAGGCTAAAGACAAAAAGGATATATTTAGTATATTATTTTCTGGACATCTTATCAGTGTTCTCAGAAACAAGTTGTAGCAGTTTTTTCATTAAAAGAGTCATCCTTGTAAAGACTTTTCTACATCAATGCCAATTTGCATTTGAAGAAATCTTAAATAACTGACTTTTTATAGGAAATCTGTGAGATGATAGTATCTTTCTAAAATTTGTTGATTTTTTTTAAAATTTTATTTTCATGTTGTTTTCCCTTTGTAAGGCCAAACATTTTTTCAAATACTATATGTATTGTCAACATTTAATATTCCTGTCTATATTTTTAAAATAATCCTCAAACCTTTCATATATAATATTTTTTAAAAAAATTGTCCAATTGTTTAAACAATTTTTTTGATTCTGAATAATTTGGAGGTTATGCGAGTTGGCAAATTTAAAAATTATGTCTAGCTTATGCAACATGTTTCCACTCACATCAGTCTTGTTAATATAATGTGATGGTTCACTATTCTCTTTTTTTAGGATTTATATTCTTTATAGTATTTACTTCCAATAATAAATTAAATTCAACTTTTCATTTATTTTTTAAATAATTCTTGATTTTTGTTGTTGTTCAGGTAGATGAAAATTGTTTTGTTATTTGTTTTCTGCGTAAGACTTTTCATCATAAATATTAATGTTAAGTAAAATTTATTGGGGTTTCAGGATGTCAAGCAGCCATTAGTTGCATATTGTATATTTTTGAGACTAGCTGATGAGTTATTTGATTTTGACTATTATTATATAGCTCAGTCTAGTCATTTGAATTAGTACTGTTATACTCCAACATTCATGATATCAAAAATGTTCAGTAACCAAGATACAAGGATTTTTTAAACTGGATTAATCTGTTATAATTAGCAAGCTAAGTGAATGAAAACTTTAAAAATCATAGTGGAAGGCAGCACTATTATTCTCAATGAAATCAGATTAATAAGGGCTTTGTACTTTAAAAAGACTAAAAAAGATATTTGAGTTTTTGAGTGGCTCTGCTAAAGGATGTTATTAAGAAAATAACTTATGCAAAAAGTATGTAACATATGTATTTCATTAAAAATGTCACCTTTTTCATAACTATGATTTAATAGTATATAATACTTGGTTGTTAATGAACATATAGAAAAGGTATTTTTTTAATATTCAGCTTTATTACTGCCTATCATGCTTTCAATATATTTACTATATCATATGACATATAGTATCATGAATATGATATAGTAAATACATTGAAAGCATGCTAGGCAGTAATAAAGCTTAATATTAAAAAAATATTTTTTCTGTGAGTATAGTGTTCAATAACAACTAAGTATTATTACATTAGCTCAGAAAAGAAGAAAATTCATAACAATTGAATTAATACTATATAATGAAATAAATGTGAAGAAGGGGGGAGGGGTTAAAGAAGTAATAATATTGTAACAATTTAAAAGGGTTAATAAAAGTTGCTACCGATTGTGAAAAACTCTTACTATAGATGAGATCAGTCTCTGTTTTATTATATGCAGTGGATAAACTATTGTTTATGCTTTTTTTATATCTCACATGTCAGAACAAGTGAATGATAGTAAATAGACATTTTTCAAATAATTTATGGAAAATCAAAATTGAAGAACATCATTCTTAATGTAGATAGGTTACTACTGATAAATGTAACTAATCAGCATATCTTTTATTGATTATAACATAGTTTTTGTTTGTCTCTGAGAAACAGTTCTCTAAAACACCATATTGTTTTTAAAAGAATCTATATTAGAATAAGGGTTTATAATAATGAATCTGATAGTTTTTGCACTATTAAAAATGTTATAATTAATATATTACTCAATTGAATGTAAACACCAAGCATATAATGCCTGAAGATACACTAGATGACAATTACAAATTAAAGATTAATGTATAGAGTAGCATCAGAAATCATTTGATATGTTAATAACAATTTATACCTGTAAAAAAATAAAACTAAACATGAAGGTGATAAAACTTCTAGCAATTGATTTTAAATTTTATTGTAAATATGTGAATATTTGGACAGATTTTTAGTTTCCATTGATGCATTTATTGAAAATAGTGAATTTGGAAAATTGCTGCAGATTGACACTTGTCAAACTTGAAATCACAAGTTTAGTGCTCATAGATGCACAACACCTTCCAAATGATGATTATATTCTGGGTTCTTTACTGTCAGTCTAAAAATAGCTATACAAGTTAAGTACGAATAACTAGATGAGTTCATTATTGGCCATCTATTGGAAAAAGTCTAAGCTTGAAAAATATTCAGCTATTTGAAGGAATTTTCAAACTGTATATGGATGACATGATCATGGCATTTTCATATTCTAATCATTGTACTAAAATGCTTTTCATTATATTTCAGGAGTTATCCTAAAAGGAAGTACTTTTAAGAATACCAAGAATTTTTTAAAAAATGAATTCATAAATTAGATGTAAATGCTCTGTTTAAAACATACACTTAAAATTGTCTTACTATAGATACATAAAAATATATGTTTTATTAGAAAAGATTATAATCTATGGAATTAATTGAAATAAAAGCTAAAACTGAGTAAAAATAAATTGAAAGCACTGTTGTGAAGTTTAAAAAGATGGTAGAGCATTTTATATAGATATTCTTTATGTTATTAATGAGTATCACCTTAACAATAATTTAAAACAAGCTGTTATTAGCAGCAGTCAATTTTCCACACAGTAGTGCTACTCAGTGCAAGCTTTAGTAATCAATGGATGTAGGAGGTTGCATTAGATCCTTAGATGTAGGTGCAGTGCTCTCAAATCCAAAGCTCCTCACTGATGAAAGCCACAAGATAGAAACTAGTCTAGGGATATTAGATGAGTAGGCACGAGATGGGGATTTTATGCACAACCCTTTCAGCATCCATTGATTACTAAGACTTGTACTGGTGACTCTACTATATGTCGAGTTGGCTACTGTTTAACAATAATTGTTAATTTAATCTATAATTAACATAGAAATCATCAATATTGTTAAAATAGTGCTGTAAAAACCTGTAATCAAAGAAATATTAGATGACAGTGCAAAACATTTCCAAATTAATTTTGACATTTGACTTTTCTTAGAGGGGAGCACTATGTGTTATAGCAGCCATCAATTGCCTTTAATTATATTATTCTATTAAAATCAGGTTATATGGATAATATTGGACTGGATAATTATTAAACAAAATAGTGCTTCTTACTGAGGAAAGTCATTCACTGAATTTGATACTACTATCTGGTATATGTTGACTAATCAAATGCAAATTAAATATAAGCTAGATGTGTCCTGTTAATTTTGATATTTTTATTATAAGAAAAAAAAGTTTAATATAGCATAGAAATTATACAAGTTTTCCTCTTGATTTACATATATGATATTTATTCACCTAGGTCATAAACCTGACCCCTTTCTTTTTTTTTTTTTTACTAGTATTTTATTTTATGCATTGTTGAGTAGAGATGCTTTTTTTCTTTTATCTTTTGGAATCCAGTTTTACAGTTAATCCATGTTCCTAGAGCAATTATAAACTTGTTGTTCTTCTTTAAAAGCTTTAAGACTAAAAAGCTGATATCAGAAATTACTTCTTTTTCTAAATAAATAAAAGAAGCTGTAAACAGCAATGGGAGGAAAGTGTGATATGAATTATGAATAATGATTTTCAAACTATATCCTTTTCCCAGAAAGTCCCTGCCTATATATGCAAATGTTTGTTTAATTTTTATAAAAATAAAATATTTCATCATTGACTATTATTTTAGACTTTTTTTATTATTGTTGTTGAATTGTCAATTTATACTACACACACTCTTATATTGTTCTTTTGTTATATAAGCTCATATGATAGATCTAATTTATTTGAATATTTAATTAAATAACTTTATTTTGAAATATTTGAAGTTTAATTTTTTATTATACAATCGATTTTTTCTATTTTTTATTTTTTGTTTACTTCAAATGGATTATTTGATAAAAACATCTATAAAGAATCATACATATTTAAAACATTTTTAAATGTTATTATTATTTGTAAATAAAATATCCATTTTTCTTGACTTTCATCTGAATTGATTAAAGAAACCACAAAGTAAGTCTTTTCTGATTTGCCTGATTAAATAAAGAGCATAAAACTACCAGGTAGATGATTTTATTAATTATCTCTACCAAAGAAAAAGAAGTAGCAAGAAATGAATTTTAAATGTACCTCACAACTTCAATTTACAGACAGTTTTATGATTCAACAATTTCACAGACTGTTCCCTATATAGTAGTGGTTTAGTAATAGATGTGGTAAGCCATTCTAGTCTCTTAAATAAAAATATATGGAGTCTGAGGTGAGCATAATTATATATATTTTTATTTTTTATTTTTTCTGACAAAAAAAAAAAGATGTTTTTAATTTTTTAAATTTTGATCTAAGCATTGAAAATTAAAATATTTATTTTTTCTTGTTGTTTTTCAAAGTTACATGTTAGGGGAATAAAGCTTAAATGAATTTTTAATGGGAATTAGAATATGGAATAACAATTGTAAAGAATGGATTAATAGGTTTTAGTTTGAGTGTTTTGTAATTTTAGTATGTATTCTTCATTTGGAACGTACAATTTTTTTTGATGATGCAGATATGATTAACTGTAATTTTATATTGGACTATTTCCATCATCTAATATGTGTGTTGAATGTCTTTAGAAAAGTTTAATTTTATTTAAATATTCCAAATACATTCAACTGTTAGTAATATCACAGCAAACAGATTAGTATATGCACCAATTGTTAGTAATATCACAGCAAACAGATTAGTATATGTACCAACTGTTAGTAATATCACAGCAAATGGGTTAGTTTTTGTTTAAATTGTATAAAATTTGACTACTATGACTTAAGGAGGAAAAGGACAGTTCAGATTAGGATGCTATAATTTTTTTTAAATAGTATGATTTTTTTTTTTAAACACTAATCTTTTTTGTAGTAATTTTACTTCAGTAAACTTCATTTTTTATTTGACATAAAATTTAAAAGAATTTATTTTTTGTAAACTTCTTATATTATTAGTAAATGAACAAAAACATTTTATGTTTAAAAAAATAATGTAATTTTTTTTGCTATTATATTACTTAAATAAGTATATAAAAAAAGAGCAGCTTATATTTAAAAACAATATTTCTTATTTATGAATTACAGAGTTGATGCTAATTTACCATATTTTTACATACAATTATAAACTTCAAGTAATGCAAATTCAAATATTGAACCTTTTCTCAAGTGCATTTCTACACTATTTTATATAATTAAGTGGCATTAGATAAGGATTTAAATGCATAAACTTTCTGGCATTTATTGATTATTATAGCTTATACTAGATGGTTGTGTGGAGAGACTTGCTATTATTTTAATAGCTTGTGCAACGAAATGATTCATTTGAATAGATATATAGATCTAATAAAGAGAAGTTGATCTAGGAGCATTTAGATATCTTTCACACATTTGAATAATTTTTTTATTTTGTTTTGAAATTAAATCTTAATTGATTCAATTTTTAAATATTTCAGTGATTTAACTATTATTTTTAGGAAAATGGGGAGAAAAAATTGTTTTTATTAATATTCCACAATTAATGTTTAATTTGTTATTGCTTAATAAGATTTGGGTGTTTGATATTTGAAATTAATTGAAGGTAATTGGGATGGAAGAGGGTGACTTGTTTGCTCTGGAATTCATTTATAGAAATATTCAGAGTAAAAAAAAATGCCTATATTATATTGGTAAAGGCATCTCATTTGCTTTTATAGTTCAATGTGATTGGAATAACATTTAATTCTTTTATTTGTAGAAGTTAAATAGTTTTGCATACACTTTTTGTAATATTTAACAGGATGTTCTATGATGATAACTATTATATCTATCTGATCTTTCCCATTATTTTATAGGTACAATATGCAATTTATAACGAGCTCTTAAAAGTATAATTTTAAAGTCTGTTTTGGATATGTGATTTTTCTGCACTTTGAGTACTTGAACAATGAGTAGTGGCTTTATAATACGATCTATGGTAAAATATCAGTTGCAAGAGCATGAAATATAGTACTGTAATACTATAATATGATGAAGCTGTTAATTGTTAGGGGAATTAAAAGAAACCTGGATTATATCTAAATTTTGTGAATGTTCTATAATTGATTTATTCAATCCTATCAGATATATATGTGAAATAATTTCAATATATAATACAATAATTAAAAGTAAAAATAAAGATGAAAAATATTTGATACATTTGTTTTATTAAAAAAAAAAAGATATAAAAATTGATATGATTAAAATGTATTTTAAGTTAAGCTAACATTACTTAATTCAATGACTGATTAATTAGTTTTTTCATAATGTGAATATCTATAAACACTTTGTGTCTTTTATTGGTGCTATAATTTGTTCTTATTTCTGTTATATTAAGTTTTACATAATACATATTAAAATACAAGTAATGGATATGTAATTTATTATTATGTGTTCATGTGAAGACATTGAGCTCCACAATCTGCCATCTATCACTCTACTAAAACAAACGTGACCCTAGATAGGTGTTTTTATGTAAAAGATAGGTTTAAAATATTAAACTACCAATACTTACTGATTGGCCCTGTTTTATCCCCCCTCCCTCTTTTTAATAAAAGATTATATTAGATTCAAAAAATTTGATTGACTGAATAGATAAATATTAGTGCTATACATTTTGTGAGTCTTCATTAGGATGAGATGACAATTTCTTTTACTTATTCTAGCTGCTTAGAATGATAATACATTATTTCATTTGTAATGTAACTTTCTCATCAGCATTTAATGATTGCAAACTCTGAATGAGGAAAAGCCATTACAAGCAATCTCCATGTGAATAAAGATGTATATATATATTAATTCTAATATTTTCACGAATAAAAGATGTCATATTATTATTACTATTTGCGGGATATTCCGTGTAGTGAAAAAGCTAAATGCTGACGTCAGCATTTAGCTTTTTCACTACACGGAATATCCCGCAAATAGTAATAATAATATGACATATATATATACAGATTCATACTAATTGCAAGTCATAATAAATATGCATATTTGATTATGCATAAATTAATAAAAAAAAATTAAGTATAGGTATAACTACATAAATTAGTATAGTAATTAAACACTTAAGTATATTAATAGCTATAAACTTACTATATGCATTAAGAGCTTGTAGTGTAACAGTTTGTGTATTATACTAGCCAAGCCTATGTAGACTGAGTAATACATTTTGAACTTTTTTTTTATGATGCAAATAGGCTTAAGACTTTTATTCATTCCATAGCTGGAGCAAATTTAACCTAGTTGATTATAGAATATTAAATGAAGTAACATCCTAAATCCTGGTACTCAGCAGTTATCTAGCAGCCTTTTCAGTCATGCCTTTTTCTTTATTGTTCTACTTTAAAGAGAGGCACTTCCATGTAACATTATTTAAAAACTATTTTATCTACTATTCAATTTTATTATATTTGTTTCTCATTATTTAAACAGTACATTATACCCCTCTTCATCACATTTTAAATATATTATTCTTGTTACCTTCACCCATTTTATTTTTTTTAAGCAATATCTTATTTTGTCTTATCAAATATTTTACCATACATTATTTTTATTTTAGAATTTTAAATTAGCTTGGGGAGGGGGGTCATTACAATTCCCCTCCCCCAAAAACTGAATAATTATAATTATATGCTTTTTTATTAACTTGCCATGTCTGTTACATTTTTGTCTGTATGTCTACATTTTTGAAATTTGCTCTGGCTGAAATTTTTTTAGTTTTAACAAAATAATATGTAAAAAAAATTTTTTTTAAATAATGCTTTTATGTAAACAGTACTAACTGACTAAAAAATAGGAAAAAACTGAATCTCGTTTAATTTGCCATTCTTGGAAAATATCAGAAATCATAAAAATCTAGACTTGTTATAAAAGAATTGGAAATTGCTGGAATATTGTATTTCATAAAAGCATTTGAGGTCTTTTTGATTTATTTGAGCCTCAAATGCTTTTATGAAATGAGAATATTCCTGCAGATTTTTATGATCTCATATTTTTCAAGAATGGCAAATTAAACTAGATTCAGTTTTTTTTTTTCTACTTTTTAGTTGGATTATTTTTTTACATATTTTTTTTTTTTTGTTTCAATACTTTATTCTTTTATTCTTAAAATATTATTGTAAGATATAATTGCTTATTAAGTCTTATAAGGTTATTTATTAGTTGTAATTAATAAATGTAAAAATACCACAATAAATTTATTAAAAAAGGAAGGAGATAGGACAAACCTTATTAGATTGTTATTAAAGATTATTCTTGTCTTCAGCAATGAATTCATCAAATTATATATTGTTTAGAAGTTTTTAAGAAGTTCAAATACTGAAATATTGGACTGGGCAATGACACATGGATTTGAACTTCTGATATCACTGTATTAAATGATGATCAAAACTTATTAGATCATTATTAAATATTATTCTTGTTTTCAATAATGAATTCATCAAATTATATATTGTTTATATGTTTTTAAGAAGTTCAAATACTGAAATATGGAACTGGACAATGATGCATGAATTTAAATTTCTGATATCACTTGTACTAAATGATGATCAAAACTTATTAGATCATTATTAAAGATTATTCTTGTTTTCAGCAATGAATTAATCAAATTATATATTGTTTAGATGTTTTTAAGAAGTTCAAATACTGAAGTATGGAACTGGACAATGATCGCATAGATTTGAACTTCTGAAATCACTATACTAAATGATGATCATGTAAAATAATTTGCTCTTCATCAGCAATATTTTGCTATTGCTTTCTATCAGTTTATCTTATGACTATAGCATCTTATGTTCAGGATTCTATATGAAATATAGCTTCAAAAGAATATGATTGCTCTTTTTCTTTTTTACATTCACCATTTTAAAAATGAACTTACTATTGCCATTAGTATTATTTTAAACATTTAATTTGAAAATACTCATAGTGGTTCTAAAATTAATAAACTACCTAGAAAAGAAGTTAATAACATATTAGTGGCAAACTAAAAGTAATAAAGAAAATAGAACAATTTGTAACTACTGGTTAAAATTTAAAAATACTTCAATAATAGAAATAATTAAAAATTATAAAATGATTAATATCAATAATATAATAAACTAAGAATTGACATTTAAGTATTTAAATAAAACAGTTAAGCAAAAATTCTGACTATATATAAAACCCCTTTGAACATGTTTGGAATAAATGCAAAATAAAAATAATTAATTTTGGGGGGAATGAAAAACGATTATTATTTTAAAAAATACTATAGTTTTATCGTTAATGATGTAGATAAGTAGTTAGCATTCCTTCCATGATCACACTTTTTTAAAAAAAAAAACCTAAATAGATGAATTGATATTAGCATACCTTTCAATAATTATTTGGGAATATCACACCTAAGTAGCAAAAAGTTTTTATTTTTATGTGCAGTTAGTAAAATTATGTCCTAATTTTTTTATTAATTAACCTCATTATTTTTAAATTACATTTATTAAGTATAATCTCATTACTTCCCTGAAAGGAATGCTATTGGAAGTTTGCTATATTAATTTCAATATTTTGATATGTGTGTGTACATGTATTTCTGTGCAACTTTAAAATATTTACAAAATAATAGATGTACATAATGAATATTCATTAGCTTCCCTACTTTCAAGAGATAAATAAATAAATGTATATCATACCGTATAGTAGAAATTCATTGACATCTTCAGGAATACTATATAATAGATAGTTATATAAAAATATCAAATTCAGAATGTAACAAAGATCAAGAATAAAATCTGTAATCTTAATTAAATATATGAAAAATGATTTATTATATTCTGATAGCCAATTGGAATCAACATTGTATTTCTGAGTTTTATCTTTCATAAAATAATTTATTATTAAATAGAATTTTATCAATTATGCTATCAGTTTTTTTTTTTCACTATTTACTTGACTGCTATCACTTTCTTAATAGGCTATTTCTATATTTACTTTTCTTTGATTGTGAGAAAGCTAAATATATTATCTTATTTAATTTCATAAATTATTTTCTTTTCATTATAAATTAACTTGATGAAATAAGTCATGTGATAATAATTGATGTTATTTAAACAATAGCTTAATTAATTGATTTACAATTGTTCTCATAGTTTATTAAATTGAGATAAATTAGCATGGTTAATAAAATCTGAAAATAATTACTTCTTTTTTTTTTTTTTTACTGATATTAACACAATTAACACTATAATTGTACATTTTACTTAAAAACTATTGCTTTCATATTTATGCTTATATATATATCTTAGGAAGAAGCGTTGTTATCGTTTACATGTGTTTATATAAGCAAGAAAATAATTACCAGCATTTCATTTTGAAAAATCTCACAATAGGAAATTATTCTAAGCAGATCAAATAAGAGTAGAGGCAGTTTTTATAAAAAGCATACAATCTGAGAGAATTTTATACATTATATACTAATTATATTAATATAAGCTTAATTATAACTGTATGAAAGACATAAGCATAGACAAATTACCCAAGTGCACATATAACACACCTAATATATATATATATGTAGAGAGAATAATTCATGATAATTGAAAAATAAATATAAATATAGTTTGGTGGCAGTGCAACTGGATATAAAGACTGCTTTTGATTCAGTACCAATTGACATACTCATAAAGACAACAGAAAAAACAACATCACAAACTTACTAATAAACAGAGAAATATATATAACTCTAAATGGGAAAATGTCTCCCATTTAATCCATACAAATAAAAATTCATGTAATATTACAATACTAGTCAAGAAAATTAAACTTTACTAAAATTCTTCCACGGCCATGGTTTCATCTATTAACAAGTAGAACTTTTCATGATAGCAATTTAGACAATAAATGTATTGTTTTAAAAATATTTTTATTAATAGATGACAATGCAATTTGATGAAATTATACAAACAAAAAATTTATTAGCATACAGAGGTTACTGGTATAAAATTAAAAGATGTAATTAAACAATTTTGCACACAAGATAAATAGTAGAAATAGAAATGTTCAATAAAATAAATTATTTGAATCTTTAAAAGAAATATATTTAGATGATCAAAATTAAACTCTTATTTTCAATGTTTGTGTGGATATTATTATATATTTTTACATGTAGGTTTAATTAGCGAAATTTAGAATATGATATTCCATTTTTTTTTTTAGCACATTATACTTGCAAATTTTAGATATAGCTTTAAATTCTAAGGGTATCTTTAACTTCTTGATTTTGGGATCTTTTTTGGAATATGTGCTTGTATGAGTTTTAAGCTCTAATATTTGGAAACAATGATACAACTATTATCAAGATCAGCTCACAAAATGAATAATTACATGACTTATATGAAAATGTTCAGTAATCTTGGACTCACATGGGCAGACAAGAATATGCAGCCTCAAAAGAGAAATTTGCATACTATTTAAGACACAGTAGGAGTTCCCTAGGTTGGCACCATCATCTTTAATAAAACAATTTAATTTATATGTTTCCTGCTAAAATTTTAACTATTTGGCCTCTAATATTACTTTCTCTTGTGGTAAAATCTCCATTGTCTACTGATGAAATCAAAATGTTTTCTGTTATACTTTTAACAGTAGCAAAAATAGGAATGAATATAAAAATATGAATAATAGATCCTGGAAAAAAAATTCTTCCTTTAAATATCTGTTGCTTTGCTTGCATAATATCTGTTGTTGTAGTAAATATAGTGTTCCATGTGCATTTTTATTTAATAAATATTTTAATTAGATAATCCTTTTATATTGCTTCTTAAATAAGAAGAGATTTACTTTAATCATAATATTTTCCTGTCCCTTAATTATGTTTTTATACTACATGTATATAATTCATTCATTCGTTATTTTATTCATATTTAATTTGTCCTTTCAATTTTAATATTTGGAACCACTATAATATAATTTGTACTATGGATTTCAAATTTAAGATTACAATTAACTTTATTTAACATTCAGAAATATTACCAAATTCCCCATTCCCTTTATTTTGCTGTAATATCTTATATAAATTCAATTTATCCACTGAACTTTAAACACTTTTTAGCAAAAATCTTTTATTGTGCATATGTGCAAACACAATTTTACATTTCGACTGTTCTGCAGTCTTTTTCAGAGCCACTTTTACATGTTTTTTTATTTTTAAAAAAATTAAAGTAAAAATGGCTCTGAAGAACACTGCAGGACAGTCAAAACTTAAGATTGTGTATGCACAGTGTTTAAAGACCAATAGATAAATTGCATCTATTTAACATTGTGAAACAATTCCTTTTTCACCAACTTATTTTCTTGTCTAAAATATAATGATAATTTTTATCATAATTTGGATTTGCTACCCAAATATTTATTACTTTGAAAATACTACAAAAAACCTATTTCCTCATTTATTAGACAAGTTTAAAAAATAAAAAAGAATAATAGTTGAATGGCTTCATTGCTCAGAAATTTGTAAGAAATTTGAATACTGGAAGTGCTAGATTTGGAATCATCCAATGACCTTATGCTTCAGAGTCTGAAGCTCTGCCATGTTCTAAACTATGCAAGATAGAATAAATTATCAAATGGGTTTATTGCTTGGGAGTTTATAAGTGTCATAGTGGTTTACTGCAATAGTAAAGTGTCTCTGGATTGTAAAGTCCTTCAGAGACTTGAATTTCTTATGAACTCCTGAGAAATAGAGGTACTTAACTATGTAAAAAGATGGTAATCTGGTCCAACTGATGATTGCTGGTTTAGCATGAAATACATATATTGGTGATTATTTATCTTTTCAACATATATGTGTTCAAGTGTATCAGTGTTATGAGATAGTGTGGAGAGGATGGGTCATGTGAAAGTCTGTGCTCATATACCCTAATTATTAACTTTATTTTAAATGGAGGAAAAGTTTAATTTAAAAATACATCTTTTATTAAGAAAAATCTTGCAAAAATAGAACTCACAGAAAACAATTGCTGAAATCTAAAATGCATTATTTGGTTTGATGTAGTGGTAGACTATCAGATTCTGACATGTAAGTTCTTAAACAATTTTATTTCTGGCACTTTCTGTATTCAAACTTCTTATGAATTCTCAAGCAATCAAATCATTCAGTTACTATTAGATTAAAAATTTGATATTAATACTGTCTACATAAATGATATATTACATCATTTAATTTTTTTATTTTATTATTCTGTGAACTTCACACTTTTTTGAATATATACATAATTTCAATAGATTTGTCTTTTTAATTTTATATAATGTAGTCATGAGACCTAATTTATCCCAATATTGATACGGATAGAATACCATTAATCCAGACATCTATAATTCTGAAATTTTTATTATCCAGATAAAATTATGATGTTTATTTTTAATTTTTCACAAATCACTTTTTTTTTATTATTTCAGCATGATTTAGAATTTATTCAAATAATATTTTTAATTCCTTTATGATAAATGTTGTGCAGTAATTGAGTTATACTTAATTTCTAAAGTATAGGGAGGCAGAAATCATGAAATAAACTGACTCAAGTATAGAATCATTAATTTTTCAAAATGTTTTTGATTTTTAAGTAAGATTACATTGAATAGCTAAATAGTGAAGAAAGGTCACTAAATAAATTGATTTCATAAAAAACAAGAATTGTTTGATTATATTGAATTAGTAAGAAGAGAAACTAAAATCCTGAATAAACTAAACTTGTGTTTTAAGTAAGTAAAGAGAAGGAATAGTGCAATAAATTATTATTTTCATTAATATGATATAACAAAATTAATTTATATAATATATATAGTTTGTATACAAAACTGTAGATAGTAAAAATAATACTTAAATTTTCAGCAGCAAGAGGTTTATTGATAATATCCTGAAAATTCACAAATCTAGAAAAAACAAAGACCCTAAACATCAGATTAATAGTATTCTACTAGTATTTTGCAAATATTTAATTTATTGGTGACGTATTCACAATGATCATTTTTAATAAATGTCTGAAAGAATATTAAACATTTTTTGTGTTAGAAATTATTACAAACTTAAATAAAGTACAATGATATCTTATTTTTATGTATGGAGCACAGAGTTAATTATAATTTTTTAGAAATATAAATATAGTCATATCTTTCTGTAGTCTTTTCTTAGATCTTAATGTGTAAGTGTATAATTCCTTTATTTTGCAAGTTAAAGTATGTGATACCATGTTCTAATTTTATTTTTATCTATTATCATGAATTAATCTTTCAATAAAACCTTGAACAATAACATAAAAAAAAATATTGGTACTTAATAATATAGTTGTAACGTTAAACATTACGGTAAAGAAAAAAGTTTTACAGACAATTTTTATTCTATACATTATTTTATATTTTGTTTATTTCTAGAGAAAGTTAATTTAATAAAAGAATATAAATTACTCTTTGACTTCATAACAATAAATTATTCAAGATTAGTAAATATCACATGATGGAATTTGTTATGATGCTGTTTTTCTATTCTTACTAAATATTTATGAAATACAGTTTAAATAGAAAAAGTGGTAGAATTTTTTTTAAAAATTATACATAAACCTTGTCACCCGTGAGGGTTAAGCTATTGGTTTTTTAGCTATTTGGATAATTGATAACATTATGAGAAATTACAGGTTGATATTCTCTAACATATTACCATAAACTAGCTGTGAATTGGAAAATATTTAGTCAAATTAATTTTGTAGTTAAAATAATCTGTCAAAAATGTTCAGAACTTTTTGCACTTTTATTGCATTGCTTCTACTAAATATTTACAAAAAAAACAACCACATCTTCTCAAAATGCAGTTTTTACAATCTTTTTAAAATACAATTTTTTGTTACTTCATAGTTTGAAAGGAGATAGATGAATCATATTTCAAATATATGCAGAAAACTGCTAGCCAGTCGAAACTATCATAAATTAAATATATCATTGTGTAAAAGTGCAATATGAGAAGTGTCTTCCTTTTTTTTTTTGTAAACCTGTCAAAAATATGATTTAGATTACCGCTTGTTTAATATTTTAATAACTTCACTTTAATCTACAGAAATATTTGTATTGTATGATTAATTCTGCATTTGAAACTGTATCCAGTGAAGTAGATAATTGATTAGAATTAAGAAAAAAGTAACAAGAAATTTCAAATGTATCCCAAACATCATTAAAAAAAAAGGAAACTAAAACAAATAAAGATTTTTATTATTAAAGTAAGTATTTATTTGAATTATTATTACTATTAAAATTCAATTATTATCGAATTTTTGTTTTCTAGTTGTTTTATTTTATTATTTTTTTAAAAATCAATATAAATTTTAGAATTATGCTGAATTTTTCAAAAATTGTGATTCAGATGAAAATTAGGAACATCATTCATTTAGAATAAATTAATGAAATGGGATAATAATTTTCAAAATAGTCTTATTTTTAATTGTATTTATTACAAAACTATTTGTATATATTTTTTAAGTGATCTATTAGAAATTTCTGTAGATTTATTGACTGAAGAAATCACTTTATCACTAGTAATAAACTATTAATGGTTTTCTAAAAAAACATTTAAAGATAAAATAAAAGTATCATGAACCATAAGAATGATTATAGTTTTTTTTTTTTTAACAGATAATGTATTGACATTCATCTAGTTACCTATATTTCTTAGAACTTAGTTTATTAGATTGTTGAAGATAATTAGGTATACAGAGAGTTACTGATTTATATTGGATGCCTATATATTGGTTGCTCATGCACCAGTTGGCTAAAAAAAAATATTAGCCAAGAGGTCATCACAGCCGCCATGCAAGCAAATAGTTGGTTGCAGACGGTTGTGGGTTCGCATCCCGGCCGATGCTATGACATATGAAAGAAAAAAAAAAAATTTGAATTTGAATCCAGATTTTGAAACCCCTTGATAATAATCAAAGATTTCAGTTCTCTGTGATAAAATATAGCCTATAACATTTATGATTGATTCTTTGTAAAGCAGTGAACAATCTATTTTGAGAACTTGAAAAATTAAAAATTGGAACTTATACAAATGAATATATGTTTATATACAATATTCACCTTGATTCATTCCTGTTCAGTAGTTAATAATTTTTTTTTATTATTCTTGACCAAGTTTTTGTTGCTTGATTAAAAACTAGTGCATTTGGAATTCTTCATTTTTTGTTAAAAACAGAACTTGAAGATTGTTTACAAAGCACTTTCAGTAAATTAAAATCATTAATTGAAATATAACCTTAATAATACTTCAGAATCATTATTAAATAGCAATATTGTTAATAAAGCAAATTTTCATTAGTCAGAAAATATTTATTCTTAATAATATTATATTAAAAAATGAAACTTTATAAAAAAATTTTGAAAAATATAATTCCTCCCTGTTATTGTATCTATGTTAAATTTTCTGTTTGAGGATAGTTTTAGAAATATAGATAATAGGTGTTAATGTTAATAATTGGTTATAATCGTTTGCTTATCATTGTTTTCTGTCCATTAATGCAATTTATTTTAATCATATATTTAAGTCTGTCATAGACAATAGCATGCTGAATGCTTAGAATCATATTATATATATTGAAGCTTTTTTACATCATTAAGGTGGCATATTAATTTAAACTTCTATTATTTCATTTTGAATACTTTACATATTGGTCAATAAAAATCAAATCAGATTTTGTTCTGCTACCTATCTTGCAAAAAAAATGTACTGTGGGTGAAAGATATTACATATTTATATATTGATTTGATGTATATTAAAAATAATTAATTGACTTATTAAACTTTGTAGCTTATTTTTCATATCAAATCTTAAATCAAAGTATTATATAACTAATAGATCTGGTATTATTAAAAGTTTTAATTAAGAATGCATGTTATTAAAGCACACTAATCAGCACATGTATTCAAAATATAGCATTGCATTGCACGACTTTTCTAATTTACATTCAATCTCCAAGAAATTGTAGTGATCTATGAATAAATCAGTGTGATACTTTATTGTGAACTGATTTTAAGTTTCGCTTGATTAAAAGTCAGCAGTGTCTTTATATAGATTATAAGTAGGTCACTAAAAATATAAAGTTGCTTAACTAGTGTTAAATTTATAAAATATGTAGTTATAATAGCAAATTTCAGTTTCAAATCTTTGAATTTAAAATTTTTAAATTATTAGTTTGAATGGCATATAATGAATAAAAAATAGCCACAATGATTACATTGCAGAACAGTATTTTCTACCTGAAAATGTCTTCATCATATATTTTTTTATTTATTCATTTCTTGCATAAAAAATTTGCACAGGAAGATTATTTTTATAATAGTGTTATTGGGGTTTTTTTTTTTTGACATTTAAAAAAAAAAAATTAAGAACTTATTCATAAATTAAAAACTCTCAATTCAATTACTTTTACTATTTTGGTGTATTATTATCATAGCTAAAAACAACTAATAATTTGTTGACGTTATATTACTCATATTTTTTCATTATGAATTTATATATATGTTCTTGAAGATAAATTGCCTTTTTATTTTAAAAGTACTGTGTTTTTATATACAATATACAGTTATTTTATTTTTAGAGTACTCAATAATTAATGTAAAAAGTTAATGCAAGTCATTATCACTGTATTAATTAAAATACTTGCTACAAACTTATGTGTTTTAATAACTAGTTAATCAGGTGATAGTTCAGAATTGGAATGGAACTGGGGTGGGTGGTATAACTACTTTATGAGTCATCATGACTGATGTGAAATTATTTTTCTCTTATTATGTGATTTTAAAATTTGATTTCTATACCTGGGTTTGTGTTTTTTTTATTATGCCATTTTTGTTCATTTTATCAAGTTGTTCCATTGGTTTATTGCTTTAGAACTGAACCACTGCCTTAAATGAAAGCTAAAGTATTCCTTGAACTTTTAAATTACTTTGAACTTGATTTTAAAAAAAAGAATTAATTTATGAATTCCTGAACTTGTTTCATATGCCTTGTGATAATATAGACAGATTATAAATACACTATCTACCAGTTTTTCTAGTTTAAAAAAAAAAAGATATTGCATTTTAATATCCTCTCAATTATAGTATAATTATAGAAGATATTGATTTAATTATAAGCATTTTAATAATTATTATACAAGCATTATTTGTTTTCATGTTCAGACATCATTCTTTACATTTGTTCAAATCATTTTAAGGACATTTTCTGTCTGAAAGTTGTCTAGGCAATTAGATACCACAGCATTTAACATTTAGTTACTACTAGTGACAAAATGTCAAAGCTGAATTTTGTCCTCAAAATTTCTTTAGGATTTTTCATTACAAATGTAACATAGTTTACCAATTTTAAGCACGTCTGATCTCTCACCTTACAGTAGTAATTATACAATCATTATCAATTAATTAATAAAATATGTCTCTTTTAAAAATAATCCATTCATTGATAAATATATTAAATATTTTTTTTATTTCTTTTGAAAATATGTATTCATTTTACATATATCATATTATAGATTTTTTTTTACAAGTTTTATGTTTTGTCATTATTTTTAATAGTAATATATCATTTATTATTATATATATATAAAGTATTTTGCAAATTTCATTTGTTTTTCTATAATCATATTTATATTTTATTTTTCCAGATAATTAAAGATATATATATATATAAACTTTGTTAAATGACCATAAAATATGTTTCAAACATAAAATAAATATATGTTTTTAAATGAAATGGAATCATATTTTATATTGGTGTTTGAATATCTCTGTAATATTTAGAATTAAAGGAAGATGTGTTTAAAGTCACTCTTTAGAATATTATATATATGTTATAATGGGACGATCCTTTTCAGGACTCGAGGAAGTCGCTTCTAACTATATTCAGACTTTGAGTCTTCTTATAGAATGCCATGGATGATGTGATTTAAAATATAATCCAATCCACTCCTCTATTAATAACCTCCTTACTCTCGGAATTCGAGCTCAGAGTAGAAATCACAATTGACTCTCTTCAGGCATTTCCACAAATATCCCATAGTAATGATAAATTTAGTATAAGCTATATATAACTTTTTTATAAATATATATGCATGAGTATGTATATTTATAATTATTGGTTTTATAAAATGACTAAATAAAATAAACAAATGAGACCTGTTTAATTTTAAAATCAAGTTTAACACATTTTAATCTGTAATAGAAACAAAAATATCACATAAATACTAAAAATATTAAAATTTAGAATTATAATCTGTGCCTATATATATACAATAATAAACTTTAACATTCAGAAAAAAACAATGTAATTATTTACATATATATAATTTAAAATCATGTGTACAATAAATAATACCACCATACATTATAAATCTACGTATTGTGTCATTAAAATGATTCAATGTGTGTTATATGTCTATATAAGATAACATCCATTCACACTAGATTAATAATAGAATGTATTCTGATATTAATTATGTTATTGTTTAAAAAGAAATTATGATAATTGTCAGGTAAGGTTCAATTTGGAATATAATAAAACTTACTTCCAAATTGAAATAATTCAAAAACTTTTACCTTAGTCAGTCGTCACTTTCACCAGAGCATATATCAAAATATCAACATCTAAATTTTATTAAATAAATAAAAATAAAATGTTCATCTTATCAGTTCTCCAATTTAATATAGGAAGTAATTTTTCCTTGTAAATATAATTATCCCCAAAGGAAATAAAGTTTAAGAGTTATTAAAGTGCACAATGAAGTATTCAAAGATGCGAAAGAATAATGGTTTCATATTCCTCCTTAGACGAAATAAAATGACGATGAATGTTGAAAGGTAAAGTTCCTTGATCATCCTTCGAAGAGGTAATCCAAATATTCATTCTTTTAAATATTTGCATAGTAAAATATTTAAAATCTTCAATATAATACTCCATTATTAAGGCAACTTTTTTAGTGGAAATTACGATGATTATACTTTAGGCATTAAATAGGAATAAATTTACATGTTCAGGTTTAAACATCAGCAGAAATCCTTGGCATAAATTGTCTAGCCAAAGAACATCTTTATAAATTTTTGTCTTCTTAAACGTATATTTTGAAAACTCATTTCGAAGACGTTGATTTCTCTTATAACCTTGTCAATTTCAATGATTATTTTTTTATAGTTCTTTATCATATTAAAAGCAAGTAAATTAATTACTTGAAGACAGTTTTAAAATAGTGAATCTTCTTTTTTTCTTAAATGTGTTCTAAATTCGAACACATTTAAATTTACAGACATAGTTATTGACTTGATAACTAAATAGAAGATTATTATATAACAATATTAGTTCGTTTTTATACTGGATTAATTTCTGCAAGCATATAATCATGCTCATTCTCTCTATTGTTTAAAATATACAATTTGTAATGAACCCCAAACGTTTATTTCCTTTGTTTCAACTGATAAAATGCAATGATGACTTATGGCTTTGTCAATGTCAAGTTTTGGTTAATAAAAAAAATACTATTAGGTAGAAACATTTATTTATGTGTGTGTGTATAAACAAATTAGAATAATTCATTTTTACAATTATTCTTTTAATATTAATTAGTTTATGTATATAACTGATATATGAAAAGCTTAAGATAGGTGTATGTTATTTATATCTGCTGATTTGATATAGGCACAGTTAAATTCACAACGAAACACAAATTGTTTTAGATGAGGCTCATATGGTACTCTCACAATATATATATTTTAAAAATAATCATACTATGTTTTTATTGGATTTTTTTTTATATATTCTAAACCAAGTTTACTGATATGAAACCCTTTCAAGAGCAGTGTTTCCTAAAGTTTTCTGAGACAGTATTTTTATGGCATTCATTCCACTTTTAAAAATATATAATTTAATTATAGCATTTGTATATATTTTTTATCAACATTTTTCCTGAAATTTACCATGTGATCAAATACACTTTCATTTCTACTACATATTCACATATTTTCCATCTTTTATATTTTTTCTATATTTGGAATAAAATTAGAAAGAAGTAAGAAAGTATTTGCTCATTCATATTCAGTGTTAATTAGTAATTGAGAAAATTCATTGTTGTGTTTGATTTAGTGATAGAAAAATTTGCAAATGACTAAGAATAATAAAAAGATAGGGGGAAAACATTTTTATATTTTGAGATGAAGTGGCAGATTTCAACATTTGTGAGAATGAGACTAGCATTAGTCAACCAACTTGTAGAGTCTTTCAAAATGGATAGACTTCATAGTCATAATTAAAATCAAGGGAAGAGAAACTACTAAATTATATGAATGAATAGCTATACCAATATTAAAGATTTGAAGTTTCCAAAAAATGACATCAATATGTCTTAGAACTATGAAAGAATAAATATAAACAAAATGACTTTTATGGAAGTTTATCATGATGCAGAAAGTAAAGAGGAAACTAGTATCTTGTTTATCACCAGAAATGCACTTCTTGTATCATCTGATGTGATATTATAGCTTTATATGTGACTTAAATCTTTATGTATAAAAATTAAAATATTAAGATTAATGAATGAAAGACTTTAAAAAGTCTTGCAATCCACACAATAGAAGTTGTTGATTTCTAATGAATTTTAGTAAAACTTTATTAATTGTGATTAAAATGATAACAAGAACCCTTTATGATATATTCCTTCAAGAAATCTAAATGTTCATTATTCGTTAATGTACTTAACTTTCTGAGTCTGCAGTGCTTTTTTCTGTCTTTAGGGATATCCATAAATTTGTAGGGATAAGTGGTAATGAAAATGGAACCTTTAGATTTGTTGTTGGATTAATTATTATAATAATTTAATTATCTGATTGAATTTTTAGATTTAATCATTTTCTTTTTTATATAATAAGTGATTCAATATTTTATCTTTTTTATAATTATTTTTTTTAATTGACCCCTTCATCACCCCCAGATCTAGAATTTAAAGATCTAAATTCTTTTATCTATATCTCTCAATTTTGAGTAATTTAAGAAGATTTATTCAAATTTAAAAAGTTTTTTTCATATATAGTAGAGAAAATAAAACATGTAATGTGTATATTAGTATGGTTGATTATATATATATGTGATTAAAATCTGCTAGACTATTAAATAAGAAGCTACATAACACACATTTAAAACATATAATATTAATTTAAAAGATATAACAGTACCGATATAACATTCAATACTTAATAAATACATGAAAATATACCATAATAAATAATTTCTTAGCAGAAATACCATTTAATCATATATATTATAATAGTACAGAATAAAGAGTTGTGAGATGTGACACCAATGTCAGGAGTGATGCAGCTAAACATTAATAAATGAATGTGAATTCAGTAAGTAAATAAAGAATCAGCAGCATGAGACAAGAATCAAATGAGGATATCAACAGCAAGTTAAACACCATTTAACCTTTGTGACTGGATTTAAAAGAATCATTGTATAAAATCTGAAGCTAATCATCATTTTTGGGGCATAACATTATAAAAGTGCAATCATCAATATGTTATATGTAAGTGCTAAAATTATCACAATAATAAACATATTAGAAAAATTCTGGGATCATTATATCAATAATAATCATCATCAGTGCTCAAGGTCATCAAGAACCATGAATATACTGACCATTATTATTAAACTAGTCATTATCATCATAAAACACATCGAGTAGACTTTAAAGGTATCTATTATTTTAGCACTATCTAAATAATTTTGAAGACAATTATATAAATGTCAACAAAAACATACTTATGTATTCTCTAGATTGTTGGTTTGGAGCTAACTATGGGATTGCAAGGACCCTGATGACTATGAATAAGTTAAATACTTTAAACTAGTATGAACTTGATAACTCTCATATTTATTGGAAATTGTTAGGTGTTTTTCTCAGGAAAAAAAATAAGATTATTCTGCAACTTTAGCATACAGTATTAACGTCATAAGTGATAATGATTTTTTTTTATGACATAAATTTCCCCATAATGATAATTGAAAAAAAAAATCATCTGAAGAGATCACTATCTTATTAACTGTAGATAACATCTAAGACTTTATTCCATTGCTCTATAACAGAAGAAAATACCCAGAGGGTGGGTGTTCTCTTCCTTCTGGTATAGTTTTTACATAAAGATTTTGAAATAAATTAAATATGATTTTTTGATTACTTTTACACTCTAATTGGTTATTACTTTAAATAAAAAGAATACACATGTAAACATTCAATTGATTCATTTTATTTTTTATTTTTAGAAATAGAAGTTAATAAACTTTACTGCAAGATGAAGATAGAAAATGACAGCATATATTAGGTCATCTATGAATTGGCATGTTGTTAAAATCTTTTCAAATATTGTAATTATTATAAAGCAAATATCAGATTTCAAAGCAGAATGTAATAGATTTATCTTAAATTTTTGTTTGTTCACATTTTAGAAAAACCTTAAAAAATATTTTGTTCTTTTTCTGAATGTTCACATTAACTTAGTTGATGTTTATAGTGTCTAATTAACAAGTCACTTTTTAAATATTTAAGAGTCAAGTGTGATTTTGTTTTAAAGAATATTATTTGTTTATAAAATTAAATTAAAAAGAAAATCAAGTCCAATTTATTCAGTTTTAGTATAAAATAAAGATTTTATACAGAAGCATAAGGATGAGCATTTTCTAAAACTCACCATATAGAAGAAAAGAAAATAACAGATTTCATATGGATTAAATAATTTCACTAGAATAACTTAAAATAATGCAGTCTGATAAATAATTACAGTACAAATAAAACTATACTTTGTAATTTGTAAATATATAAATTGTCAATGATATGAAGTAAAGATATATTTATGCACACATGTATTTTGAACATACAAAATATTTCACTTATTAATAAGCTAATAAATATTCAATTTTAACAGATTACAAATAATTAAATGTTATACACATGTGTAAGCACACATATTCTACTATAAAAATAAAATATTTCAATTACTAATTTTAAACTTTAAACTAAATTATTTTCACAATCTAATTATAGAAAATCACAAAATCTGGATATCATTTTGGTAATTTCATTATACTTGTTAACTCTAATAAAATCTTTTAAGAATGACAATAAAATTCAAAGAAAATATACCTAGAGTTTATCCTCTGGAAACTTTCACATGTCTGGGATTGTTAATACTCAATTCCTTTGTCTCCTCAGCTGGCTAGTTAGTTTATTTAAGAGTTGCTTACTTCCATAAATTTTTAAAAAAATTTTTTTCTTTTTTTTAAAATAAATAAAATATTGAAGGGATATAACTCCAGTGGAATATTTTCATTCTTCAACACTATTTAACTTTCATTAACAATATATATATTTTCCTGTGCATTCATATATTTATTTGTGAAATAGGTCTCATGTATGGACTGTATGTATATATGATTAATTGTAGATTTATTTATATTTTAATCTATATATAAATTAGCATATGTATAACATATTGAAGTCTTTCAGTCTTGCTTTATATATGGATTACTGATAGGAGACAAGATAAATGTTGGTGGTTCTCAACTTTGATAATTTTCTAACTTCACCATTGGCATTTGGGGGTCTAGTCCATACCTATCCTGCTACTTCTCTGGGAGTTCAAACTTGACTATTGTGGAACTAACAGCAAACACTCTTCCTTGAAGCTGATTTTATACACTAATAACTTATCATCCAATCTGAATCCTAATATTTATAGTAACTACAAAGAAATTTAAATACAAGAGGATTAACAGTAAAACTTTTTTTTAATTTACATTTATCAAAATCAAATACAAGTATTAATTAAATAATTCCTTAATCTTTTAAATGAAAAACATGTTATAGAATTAACTTCAAAATTAGTGTGTATTACATTAAAAAAACATCCTTGTTTTAGACAAAAATGTATATTTTTTTAAGTTACATTGAAAGTTTAGGTCATTGTCAAAATCAGGAATAAAATTAAGTATTTGTTAATAGATACCTTTTTTATATTTGATTTTAAATAATTTACAGTTATTTAAAATTACCAAAAAATATTATTACTTAATCAATATTTAAGTTATTCCAGAGTTTATTTTAAATAATTATCTATATATGTAAATTTTGTCCATGTTCATTTCTACTTTTGTTTTCAAACTTTAAAATATATATAACACTTTATTGTGAGATCAGACTATGTCAATATATATGTACTTAGTGGATCACAGATTTTTTAAAAACTTGTTTCATGTTATGAAACATCAAATCACTTAATTTTTGTCAAAGGCAATTTAATTTGGGATTCAATTTACAACAACTGTAAGTTTTTATATCTACAAAAGATTGCTGATAATCATGTGTTTTGGCATGAAATAAAAAAAAATTATAGTCTTCACCATGCTTGTAATAGTATCATAATGAAAATCTTAAATATTTGATAATCTTTTTAGATAATGTTCTTAATAAAGAAATATATAATCTGGGATATAGCAATTTATCATAAACTAGTATCATGAAAAGCCATTGGGTCAAGAAAAAGTCATAGATTGGTTTTCAACGATATGGGACTAATTATTCAACTGTAAACATTATTTTCTAATCTGCTTGCTTTGCATGGATAATGTCTGCATCCTGTATAAATCCTCAAAGGACAAATGAATCCAGAGATACTGAATCTACTACATATAATATTTCAATGAGAAATGGATAATAGAGGAGGAAATAGAAAACATTTTTATTGTGGTCCATGTTAAAATTCAATAACAAATAAAAACAATCGAAAAGTAGATATTTATGAATAAACATTTCATGATTGAAATATAGTATTGTGGGTTTTATTATTAATAAACAATGGAGAAATAAGGGTTACAATATGAAAGATATTTTTTACACATTAGACATACTTGTAATAGCAGTTTCACTTAAATAACATCAAATTTTATTCAAGTTTATCTCAGTTTTCATCTATTCATTCGAAAAAATTTAAGCAAATATTCAAAAGCAAAGAGTAAATTATATTTAATGTATGGAAAAAATTATTATTGTGTAACACTATAATTTTTATTCAATTAGTCAGATATAATATTTTTTATTTATTTATTCAGAAAATGATCCTGAAACTTATTTTCCAGCCAACTATTCATAACTGGAATAATCATTGCTAAGCAACAATATATCATCTCACTGAGAGTTTGAAGTATTAATATATGGGTAAATAACTATGGATGAGATTCTAAGAAGAGTTAATTTAATTAAATTACAATATTTAAAAAAAATATTGATCAAGATGTAACAGTACTCAACAATTTATAATACTCGTAACCACTAAGGGCTTGCAATGTTTTAAAGACAAACTGTAAATACATAAATAATAATAATAATAAAAACTTACATATACTAGCATTTAATTTAGAAATCAAAAATAGGTTTGCAGTACTTAAAAAAAAAAGCAAGGAATCATCAGATTTTTTAATGGTTTGAATAGTCATTGTGGTTGTGAGAGTTGTGAATTTTAATTTCGTATAAAATATTAAAATGATTTATTGCTTTGAAGTTATTAAGAAATCTGAGCACTGCGATGGAATCATATCCATGGGTCTTGAGATGTAAATTGCCAGTCTACCACTGCATTAAATCATTCAGGACAAATTTTAGAAAGTTATAGAAAACATGGTAGTAAACATTACTACTTCAAACATCAATTATCTCAGCCATCACCACTCTTTTCCTTTTCTGAAAAAAAAAAAAGGGGTTTGCTATTGATATATTATCATTATGCTTAAGTATTATACAATAAATGGTTAGGTTGGCAGAAAAATGATTTATGAAGTTGTTAAAAAAAATTCTTTCAAAGCAGTTTTAGGAAATTGAGAAGTAGTTTTTTAAGGTTGCATTTTAATTGTTAATTAAACTTCAACTTTTCTGCACAAAAATAAAGTTAATTAAAAAAACAAATGTATCGATTTGCATCATTGTTAAATAACTGTATATTGCTTGAAGCATTTTTATAAAGAGCACAATAATATTTTTCCTAGTTGAATTTAAAAGTAAAAAATAGTTGATGACCTGGAATTAATTAAGTTGTAATTAGTAAAAGATTTGTTTGCCTAATGATTTTAACAATTAAAACCGTTTTCTCTTGATTTTTCGTACTAGTTCAAATTGATTGAACTGTGTAAAAAAAACCTGTCTGCCTGATTTAGTGCAGAGGTAGTCACACTTAGAAGCATAAAATCCTCAGATTGATCTCATTTCTGGCACTTCTGGATCTCAACCTCTTAAGAACTCCTGAGCAGTAAAGCCATTGAATTATTTATTTATAAAGAAGTTCGTTTTTTCAGCTAAAATAGAATGGCAGATATTGTAAGAATTTGAATTTTATAAAATTATTATCTACATTTTTTAAAATTTAACAACATAGTCGAAGTAAGTCATCATTGTTTTCAGAGTATTTGTATCTTCATCTATATTGTAGTTGAAAATAATTTAGAAAAGATTAATAATAAATAATTTGAAATATTGTGATATTAAATTTTATTTAGAGCTGTTTTGTTTAACTTTACCAGCTAATTTTTGGACTGCATCCTCCATTTTTCTTGATATGTGAATGTATTTGACGAATTCAGAACATTTTGATTCTTCTTTAAAAACCATTTTTGAAAACAATTTTTTAAATAATGTTTTACATTTAAAAATATTAGTTTTCACTTTGCGTAAGTACATCTTATTTTGCTTAAACTAAAAATTATATTGTAAAGTAAGTTTGATTATTCAAATTGATTGATTCTCTGAACTATCTTTAATTGTATTTATTTCAAATAATTGGCATTATTATAAAAGAATTTTTAAACATGTAAAAGTGGATAGAAATCAATCTATCTTGCTTGAGAGTGGTGTAGTGAAAGTTATCAATGTTATCAACATGGACAAGGAAACCAGGTGTTGATACATCTACAACATTGCTGATATATTATTCATTAAGTGAGATTTAAATATATATTTGGGCTAGGAATAATGTCTAGCCTAATAAATGATTACTAAAAGTTATTAACATGTTTCCGTAAAGTGGTTTTTTATTTCAAATAATTGCCATATTATAAAAGAATTTTTAAACATGTAAAAGTGGATAGAAACCAATCTTTATCTTGCTTGAGAATGGTGTAGTGAAAGTTATCAATGTTATCAACATGGACAAGGAAACCAGGTGTTGATACATCTACAACATTGCTGATATATTATTCATTAAGTGAGATTTAAATATATATTTGGGCTAGGAATAATGTCTAGCCTAATAAATGATTATTAAAAGTTATTAACATGTTTCCGTAAAGTGGTTTGTACCAAAGTTGTGAAGCAGAAAATTTGAAATCTGTTAATTAAATTATTGTAATTTGTTATCTATATAAATACTGAACAATTGATGGAGATATGTGTAAAAGCTTGCAATCTGGATGAACTGATGAATGCTGATTCAGCACAAAATGTGCATCTTGGGGATTACTTGTTTTTTTTTTTTTCATGTCTTTGAAATATATTTAAATACATATTATATGAAGTTAAATTTAAGTATCTCTAAAAATAATGTGTATATGAAGTTAAATTGTAACATGTGCTATATGGGTTATTTGAAAAAGTGTATATTATTAATAGGGTGAGAGGTTAGTCTGATTTCTGCGATGATGGATGGTTGTGATAGGATTGAGCTAAAGATACATTAATAAAAGCAAAAAAAACTTGCAAATGCAATTCATGATGCTTGTTCTTTTGATTGTTGTTTAATACAAAAAAAAAAAAACTATGTAGAAAAATAATTTTAGAAAAACTGAACAAAAAGCGATTGTAAAGAAAGTTTAATTTTTTTTAAAAAATTTATATTAGAGGGAATATAATTTATTAAATAAAGATAGCAGTAAAGAAAGTTATTAGAAATGTATATAAAGTTCTCATCTCAAAAATGAATCAACTTATCTAGGCAATAGGATGTTAAGACATTCATCGGAGTTTTTGAAATGATCATGGAGTTTTTTTCTTTCAATATTTCACTTTGGAAGTACGGAAATTTTTTTTTTACTAATAATTTGTTAAACATGTGATCTATTATTAGGAATAAATATATAAAAAATATTTCTTCCATGGATGAGTCATTTGAAAAGAAAATGAATGGATAATTATTTTAATGAATAAATAAAGTTTGCATAATTTTAATATTTTCAAGAATCATTTTCTTTATATGTGCATTTTTCTCTTTTCTTTTCCCTAATGGATTTTAACTGATTTACACAATTCTTTAAAATCATATCAGGTTTAAGCAATGTTATATTATTCTATTCTGGCATCTATTCATTTTGTGGTGTTAAGCCTTTCACTAATAAAATAATATTACAAAAACACCATTAATTCAAAAATGTCTATTATCAAGACAAAATTATTATGAATTTATTGTTTGAATTATTATTATATAATTTTTTGTTAAAAGATCATTATGGACTGCTCACCAATATGCATTAGTCAGTGTGTTTAATTTATTGTTTTTTTACCTCTTGACTTTAAAATCAAGAAATACCATGGTCTTTCTTGTTAGATGCCTGATAGTACTTAACTTAAATATCAGTTGAGTTTTTTTGAAGGCAGAAATGAATGTGTGTGAATGAAAAAAACATTTTTTTCTAATAGATATTTACAATCATGGCTCTTATTCCCATGAGGCTGTAAAGTAACCAGTCAAGGCAGCAGTTGGTGGTTGAGAGTATTAAGAAACCCCTGTTTGTGGACCCAATTTTCCATTTGATGATGACCTTTTATTTAGATACTTACAACTGCAGATCATTTTCAAATGAATGAAGATTGCAAGAATTGGAAGAACTGTCTTATATTAAATGGGACATTATTGGTCTTTGTGAAGTTAGAAGAAAAAGTAAAGAGACAATTGATTTTAAAAGTGGACATGTACTTTACTACAAAGGCACAAATATTGGAAGTACAACTGCAGTAGGATTCATAAATAAAACGTGGAAGATCAACATTGTGGAAATTGTTGGCATATTGGACAGAGTGGCAAGATTAATTATTCAACTTAATAGCAGATACCAAATGCAGGTAATTCAGGTTTATGCCCCTTCAAGTTCTCATAGTGATGAAATAGTAGTGAATTTTTTATGGATGTACAAAAGGCTTTGATTAGACCAAACAACATTTTAAAAATTGTTACGGAAGACTTTAATGCTAGAATTAGTAAACAATTGAAAGATTAAAGTGTTGATAGTAAATTTTGTTATAATAATAAAAATGAGAGAGGACAAAGACTTGTGGAATTTGTAGAAAAAGCAAAACTTTATATTATGAATTCTTTTTTTGAAAAATGTTAAAAGGAAGTGGACATGAAAACATCCAAATGAAGGTACAGCAGAATTGGATTATATTTAGACTAACAGAAAATACATATTTTAAGATTGTAATGTTCTTAATAAATTTGGCATAGAAAATGATCATTGATTAGTGAAATGTAAGATACATGTTAATGCAAAACTAGAAACAAAAATTATTAAGACAAACAATAGCCACATTTCATATTCCTAATCTTCAGAAACATTCTAACAAATTTAAATTAGAATTTGCAAATCATTTTTATTAGCAGATTTTGAACATGATTCAGATTTGAATGAAATTAATAGGAAAATAACTAATATACTTTTAATAGCTGCAACAAAGATAGCTTGTAGAAAAAAAATCAGCAATTGATCACTACATAATTTATGAAGAAAAGAAGGAATAAACTATATAAAATTGATGCATTATGGATTGAATATCTTGAATTTTGTAAAATTATGTGAAAAAGCATTGACAATGATATAAGAAAGTATAATTGTGAACCAGTAAGAAAAGCTATAAAAGCGAATAAGTCTCAAGAGTGTAAAACAACATTTTGGTATTGGTAGGAAACTTTTATCTGCAATCAGAAAAAAAAATGGAATTATTACTAAAAAGAGAAGTGACATCATGAAGTGGGTAGAAGAGTTCTATCAAGAATTATATAGTAATAAACAACAAGCACCTTCTACAACTATTATATCTTCTGAATTGCTGGGGATTTTAAATGAAGAAGTGAGACATTCAATTAAATTTATGAAAAGGGGGAAAACTCCAAGTAATGATGAAATTATAATTGATATCTTAAAAAAAGCAGGTGAAGAAATATAAATGTTTGTGGCACAGTTATATACCAAATGTCTAAATGACAAAAATATACAAGATGATTGGAAGAATGCAGTGTTAATATTAATATTTAAAAAAAGTATTAGAAATTACAGGTCTATCAGTTTTATACAAAATTTTTACCAAGATAATTACAACTTAATCTGCAGACAACTTTGAATTTCAACCAACCAAAAGAACATGCTGGATTTAAAAGAGGTTTCAGTACAGTGGATCATATTCAAGTATTAGGATAAGTTACAGAAAGGACCAATGAATATGAGTTGCCATTATGCTTTGGATTTGTAGATTATGAAAAAGCATTTGATTCTATAAGCATTTCTTCAGTGATAGATCCAGGGAGAATATTTATAAAAATGTAACATCAACAATTAGATTACACAATAACATTAAGATTAACATTGAGAAGGGTGTAAGACAGGGTAACTCCATATCTCCAAAACTTTTTACAGCATTGGTGCAGTAAGTATTTTGTGGATTAAAATGGGAAGCTAAAGGAATAAAAATAAATGGAGACTATTTAAGTTATTTAGATTTTGCAGATAGTGTAGTTGTTTTTGAAAATAATTCTTCAAAGCTTCAACAAATATTGCAAGAGTTATCAGATGAAAGTAAGAAAATACGATTAAAAGTAAATGTTAAAATGACCAAAGTAATGTTCACTGGATTTTCTTGAAAGATGAAAATAAAAATTGATAATGATGATTTATAAGAAGTTAACAACCACATATACCTCTGTCAGATTATTGCTACAGATGGAAACATAATGAATGAAATTAATCAGAATTAAAATTGGTTGGAGTGCTTTTGATGAAATAACTTAATATTAAAAGGAAGTATGCTTATGTGTTTGGAAAGGAAGGTTTTTAATAAATGTTATCAGTTTTTATTTATGGATCTGAGACTTGGACACTTAGCAGAAGAGCAATACAGAGACTGAAGTACACCCAAAGAAGTATGAAGAGATGCATGTTAGTAGTAGCAAGAAATCAAAAATGCAATACATGGGTAAGAGAACAAACAGGTGTTATTGATGTTGAAAAATTAAGAGACAAGTGGAGTTGGGCTGAACATATTGCTAGAACAGATGATAATAGGTGAACAGTTGAAATCTTAAACTGGATTCCAAGAGATTCCAAAAGACCCAGAAAGAGACCACCTGTGAGGTGGATTAAGGAAATGGGACAAGGTGATGTGGAGAAGAGAGACTAGAGATCAAAGAAGATGGGTTGAACTTGGAGAGACCTTCATCCAAATTGGATTGATAATGGTTGAAAATGATATAAAAAATGTGTGCTGATATAAGTATATTCTGAATTTTAAAGTTTTATATTGTTATAATAAAAAATATTTAATTGTAGATAAATTATAGATAGTAAAATTAATATTTATATTTTCAGCAGAGTGAAGAGGGAAAATATTAAAATGTGAAAAATTTACAGACTTTAAAAAAAAACCCTTGAATCAATGTTTTCGGATTAATGATAATCATCTACTTGTATTGTGGAAAAGAGAAATGGGAGATTAAATATCGATCAACACCAATAACTCTGGATCCTACTATATGCGTTTTTTATGCAGAACAAGCCCTTCTAACATCTTCGTTTCTCAAGTCATTTTTTTTACATTCCACATCTCCGAACCTTGCTTCTACTTTTCTATTTTTAATTGTCTAAATTTTTTGATTGAATAAAATTAGAATCATTGCTCATAATAAGGTTTTAAGCATATGTTTATCTAAGTTTTTATATACAACAATCTCATGGTATAGTGGTAAAAAAAACATTTTACTATCATTCTCATAATTGTGGCTTGAATCTGAATTTTTTAAAATTTAATTACAAGCAATCTTGGTTTTTTTTCTTTCGTATAATCGGGTCGTAGACAATCCAATTAATTATCCAATTATTAGTCAATAAATAATCAGATTGCTCTTAACTAGAGGGCATATCACCTGATTATTTATTTGAAGGCCTTTTAGATCTTTGCCCTATAATGGGCTGTTCTAAGACAATTTTACTTTATTCCACACTACATACAAATTATGTTGGTTTAATTTTTTTAATTTTATTATTTTAAAATACAAAATTTTATTTGTTTGTTAATTAATTCGCAATGGATTCATTTAAATATAATTATTGATGAAAGTTATTATTTATATGAAAAAAAGATATTTTTTATATTTTCCAAATTTTTAAATATTTTTTATTGTAATCATTTTATTGTGATTGCTGCAATTTGACAGCTACTCTAATTTTTCTCTACAACTTTGAGGGTGCCGAAGGAGAAGTCACTATTTTTTAAACTGCTCATTTGTTGTTTGGTAATTGTTTTAGCTGGAGCGTTTTGTTTTGGTTTTAAAATTACTCCTAAGTAAGAATAGTTAGATAATTATTTATCCAGTAATTGTGGAATGGCAAATTGAGTTGTGTATTACATGCAGCTTGAAAAAAAATTCATTTTTTTACTTATGTATGTGTAATATTATTCACATTGGATAATCTCTAGTCTAATGAATGACTAATAAAAATTACTAATATATGTTTACTAATTACGTAAAACCTTCATTAATATAAATATAACAAGATTCAAGCATACATATATAAATATGCTTTACAAGTAAGTAAAAAATACCTGTTTTATTTAGATTAATCCATTCTTTAGCTATTACTAAGAATAACTATGATTATTATGCTAAGCTCTGAAAATGCATTAAACTACATAAAATTAGCAGCGTTTTTTTTTTTTAATTTTTTATTATATGCACTGGATATTTCGTAAACATATTTATATATGTATGTTTGAATTTTGATACATCTATGTAACACATATGCATAAGAATTAAAAATAAATTATTCGTTTAGAACAGATCAATATGGTGAAGCAGAGAAAAATATATATAACTAAAAATATCCTTATTGATTGGTAAGCATGATATGTTTAATTCTGTTATTTTGGTAAAGTTTTGATTCTATTACACCATCTTTACTTTCAATACTTACGTTGCTGGAAAAATATTTGATAAAACATGTTTGTGTATATATTGCTTAATTATATAATGTTATTTAGAATTTATATATAATATTAACTAATTCGATGTATAATTAAATTATTGTGATTTACTATAAAAGAAAAATAAATAATGGAATTGAACCAATCGTTTTTATAATTGGATATGTTCTAGAGTAGAAAAGAAAGTAAAACACAATAATCAGTCATAAGCATGAATACAATTTAGGAACTTAAAAAAATCATGATATTAATTAAATTAAATGTGCTGACAAAAAATATTTATTATTGTACAGTATTGTAAAGATGTAAAACATGGATGATGAAAGATTTAAAAGAATGTATAACAGAAAATTTTTGAGAAGTGGCTAAAAACAAAATGTTTTTATTAAATAATCTAAATTAGTAATAAAACTATTTGATAACATTTGTCAAATAACTCATCAGAAATTATATCACACACAGGATATAAATAGAGAAAGGCCATTGTAAAGTAATTGCTGACTGGAATTAAAAAGTGGTTTTGAACTCATTTCTCCCTATATATTTATATATAAATAATAGTATGATAATTTGCTTGGGAAATTACATGAACTTCTAGGAGGATGAGCACAACAGCAAGAGTCAAACAAAACTGAAATGAGATGATGAAAGAAAAAACAATTTCTATACCTAAAGATACTGTATGCACATTTTTTGATAATGATGATTTTTAGTATAGATTTTTAAATTCAGAATTTAAAAATTCAGATAATGAAAATAAATGAAACCATTACAAAAATGTATGAAGTTAATATCATATGGATAGAAACTTGAACTGTAAATGCAGAATTGTTAAAGAATTTAAGAATAAAAATGGAAGATTAAGAAAATAGTTATTTGCAATTTGATGTGGTCTCTTCAAGCCTCAATATAAGACACTGTTTGCAGTCAAGTAGTTGTCAGCTTTTACAATTGTTATAGCTTAGCTTAATGCATCTCTTTCTAGAGTATTACATGGACCTATAAAATAAACAAATAGTTTATTGTTTGCTAGTTCATAAAACATTTGAGCATCAGAAGTGACAGAGTTTGACGTGCAATTAAAGGATCTTGAACTTTAAGGAGTACCGCTCACCACTGCAGAAACTATACAGGGCAAAATAATCAAATGATTTATTGCTCACTGATTCATAAGAAGCTCAAACACTTTAAGAGATGGGATCATGATCTAACCAATTTTAAGCTTTAGATTCCACCATTGCCACTATACTAAATCATGCGATAATCCTTCTAAACAAGTAACTTAATATATTATTAAAGCATCTTCAGAATTCTTATATCATTCTTTAGAAAATGCCAAAATATTTCCTTCCATTTATTGAGATATCATTACATAAAATACTATTGACTTTAATGAAGAGAAATAAATTTTAACAAAATGCTTGTAATTTTTTTAAGGTTATTCTGGTAAGTTTTTGGAAGCTAAATCCTCATTCATTATATATTTTAATTATTCTAAAACAGTTGTTGAATGAATTACACATAAATACTGTATTTAATCCAAATTAACTGTGTCAAATATTTATTATAATGTTTTTGAAGTGATGTTTTAGTAAAGGCTTTTTAGTATTATTTAAGATTGCTAAATAATGAGTATAATGGGATCTTAATACTATATCTGTCCCGAGTCTATTTCTGAGGGGAAATACTATTGTGAAGAACTTGTTGACACTTGTAGGAGATACAGAGATAAAATGCTGTATTGAATTTGTTTTTTAAATAGTGGACATGCTATATCTTCACTAATCTGATAAACAAATATGTTTTAATTGTATAAAAATTGCATTAACTGAACTAAATATGCTTGTAATACAATTATTCTTTCATGATACTGTATATTAAAACATAATATATAGTCAAGAATATTGAAGTGTGTTTAACTGATCTTTATGCAAAATAACATATAGATGATATGCTTATAATAAGCCAATTTCTAAATTGTCTGTGCTTATTAATTATATATATATATATAAAGTAAGTAACTTCTTTATGAATATGTTTATATAATATTAAAAACTTTATAGGATGAAATATTATATAGTCATATCTGGAGCAGAAGCATTTAAAATTGTCATATCTAATGCAGTCTTGTAACAAAAACATCTAGTTACTATACTGGATACATTTTTGTCATCAGAACAACTAACTAAATATTACTTCTGAGAGAATTTACATTGTTAACTAAATGCAGAAATTTGAAATGTCTTTGCTCCAATATGATTATATATATATACACACATTCATAGGAAAGGATATAATTTCTAATTTATCAGAATGTTTTTTTTTTCTGACTGTAAACAGTTAACATTTAATAATAGTGAATATTTCATCGTTCACAGAGCAAGTACAACCTTCTTTATATAAAATGAGATTGTATCTTTTTCTGATTTCTGGTTATTGATACTTAAGGGTTTGATACAGGCACACTATCATTAATCTAAACTCTAATTCTAAAAAAATTTATTATCTGAAGAAAATAATACACCTGGGTCTCGTTTTATGTGGTAGATAGGTTCCTCAGAAAATGGGCACAAAAGAAATCTCACAAAAATAGATGTAACTTACCTTGAAAAATGGGGATACGGACGGTAATTTTCCAAAAATCGCATAAAAGCAAAGCAACAACATAAAATTACTTTAAAATTCGCATAAAAAAAAATAAAATAAAATATGACTAATAAAAAATTTCAAATTTGAAAAAAATTGATACAACACAAACTTTTTTTATTAACTACAGTATTTAATTTTATTCAAAACAATATATTTTTATGCATAATTTACATTTTTTTCATACATGTGCGGTATTTTAATTATTGTCGCTGTTTGAGACATCAGATTCATCATGATGTGATGTGATGTGAGGTACTGTAGCTTCTCCTTGAATGAAGTCAAGAGGAAATACAACTAAAACATTTTCCAATCGCTATTGATCCTTCCCATTTCACTAAGTGATCTAAAATTGAAATTTTTGTTTCCAAAGAAATTCATTTTCTTGGGTGTTTTTTTTTCTCTTTGTTAGAGTAAACTAAAAGTTTAAAATTTAAGAACTTAGTCTTACGATAATAAAAAGACACCGACTCACCACTGTTGGGCAAAATTTAATTAAAACTAACAATTAAAAATTAAATTCTTATTTTTGTCTTTAATTTTTTAATTTTCAATTTAGTCTAAAAATCAAATTTCATCGTTTCACATCAAATTAATTTCAGATCACGTTACATAATTTTTAAATTGTTAATTAGAATTAAAAATCAGATTTTAATTGTCAAATTTGTGCCCACTGCTGTTACTCACCTTTTAAAAATAAACTTGCGGACACTAAATGATTAATTGATTACGTACTCGTTTTATAAAAAGCAAAAATTGAACGTGATTTAAAATGCAAAAACAACAACAAACATAGTATTTTTCATCTATAATGTTTGAACAGATTTACATTATAGTCTTGTAAAATTTAATGTGTGTATATAAAATGGGGAAATTCTGATTTTAAGTGAATTATGAACTTCTTTATTACATAAAATCTATTATAGTACTATTATAAAGTGCTGAAAATATTGAAATTATTAGATGAAAGTCGAACTCCAATAATGGCTATTACTTTAAATATGAAGTGAAAGCGTGAAATTTATAATATTTAAAGTAATAGCGCATTATCGGAGCTCACTTCTGGTCGAATAATTTTTATCGCATAAAAGAAAACTGCGTACAAAGATATTAAGAAGAATCATGAATCGCATAACTTCAAAATCGCATTAAATAAATCTGCATAAAATGAGACCCGGGTATAAAGTATTGTTTGAATTTATTGCTTTATTGTTACTTAAAATTTTTGTGCTGTTATAAATATAGGCATATTTCTGTATTCTTAAATATTATATAGTTATTAATACATAAAAAGTATATACTAAAAATAATTTCAATCTGTGCAAACTATATACAGTAAAATTGACATTTATTTAAATTTTTAGATTTTGGGTTATAATGAAATTGGGAAAGATTTATTACTGAAATCCAAAAAGTCTTGAAACCAGGGATTTCAGATTAATGACAGTCTACCTGTATACAGCCCTGTGAGTCTTTGCATTGTCATAATTATGTTTGTTTGCTATTTAGTATATTATTTTACACCTACTTTAATAGAAGACATGTTCACGCTCACTTCATATATATTATTTGACATGTATTCAATATACTTATTTACTCAGATATGTGTTATATGCATTTACTGTTTTATATTTTGCATTAGATTTAATTCTGATTATTGATTATATTGTATTTTCAAAAAGTGGCTGCTAGTAATTACTTCTCTCATTTTGTTCATTTTAAAATACATAAAACTTCAAAAAAAAAGAGTGATTCAGTGTGAAATCTCTAGTCCTCACAAATATACCTGCACACTCACACAAATAATTATATCATTTTAAACGTTTTCATTAATTTCTATTATAGGAAAATATTATTTACTTTGCATCATATATATCTATATTTAATATACTGATAGCAGTCTGAATGATGGTAATCACATTTGACCCCCCCCACTCTTCATTTCTATATTGAAAGCATTTTTTCTGAAATTTTCTTTTGAAGCTTTGTCTCTAAGCTGGCTAAATCTGTCGGGCATTGTGAAATTATCTGGATATGCTAATATTATTTTTCTGCTTGTTTGAGATAAAGGTTTTAAAAATATTAAATTACGATCTGAAATATTTGTTAATTTTCTTAGTGCTTATTGGAGCAAAAGGCGCAATAAATCCTACAACTAGAATTGATTTTTCTAACTGTAGTGGCTTGTTCATGTAATAAGTTACTTTTATTGTTTCTTCTCGATGAAATATTTTAACTTATACTATCTTCGTTTTTCAGGTGTTTCTTAACATCTAGAAATGTTTTTCCAGCCAATTACAAAGGAATAATACTTTTAATTTAATGACAGGTCATAACTGTTTGTTTATTAATGGACAAATGTGAAAAAAGTAAAACAAAGTGGACCAACTGAAATAAATAAGCACTATATCTAACAACAGCATTGGCAAAGGGATTTGACAATCAAAAATAAGGAAGGTTCTATCTTAGTTTCCATTAATCATTCATTAATCTCAGAACTTTAGAAAGAAAAACAGCATGAAATATTCTCAGCAATGCAGTTTTTTGAAACTAAAAGTTAATTTTTTAAAAATACTATATATTTTTATGTAGGCCTTTGATATCCATAAGTGTGTACCTGTGCGCATATAAGAGCATATATGTATATTATCAAATTCATTTAAAACTAACGTCTACATTATTTAAATCCTCCACAAGGTGTTAATAGCTGATAGCACTACAGAAATATTCATTAAGTATTCTATTGGGTTTTCATTTTCAGGTTATAATTAGATGTCCTGGTCAATTTAATTCAGGGGCAAAGTAATTGTTCCAGAAATCTTGATTGAAACTTAAGTTCTTCCACTTTTTTGCATGAACATCACATGACTCATGTGAAGAACCATTTGATGATGATCATTATTATTATTATTACTCAATTATATTGTTTGACATTTTTTGATTTGTAAAAAAATTAAATTTAAATAATAGAACAAAAGTGTATTAGATGTTGTTTTTCATCAAACTAAATGAGGGAAGGGGGCAGTTCTAAATAGTCCATTGCAGGGCGAGGCTTCTGTTGCCTTTCATAAAGAAACAATGAAGAAAAAGCCATTACTCAGTTAACTCTCAACTGAATATCAATATGGTTTTAGCAATTAGAATAGACTAACCATTTATTTATATGATGTTTGATTGAATTGATGATAGCCTGAACATTTAAAATTAAGTTTGTTTGCAAATTATCAACAAATTTCCAAAGTTCATCTAGATTTGAACATTGAATAATGGGTTTCCCATTTAAGTATAATAATTTTAAAAATAGTAAAGATGATGATGAAGTAATTATTTATCAAGAAGATAAACAAGTTTTATTTTGCTATGGTATACTGTTGTTACATCTGTTATCATCATCAACCATTATTAATACACTGCAGGATGAAGGTCTCTCCAAGTTCAACCCATCTTTTCCTATTTTTAGCTTCTCTTCTACACATCACCCCTGCACACTTTTTTCATCCATCCATCTGACATGTGGTCTCTTTCTGGGTCTTTTACAATCTCTTGGAATCCAGTTTAAAATTTCAATTGTCCATCTATTATCATCTCTTCTAACAATATGTCCAGCCCAACTCCACTTCAGTCTTTTAATTTTTTCAATGAGATCAGTAACACCTGTTTGTTCTCTTACCCATACATTGCATTTTCGATCCCTTCTTGTTACTCCCAACATGCATCTCTCCATACTTCTTTCAGACCATGGTCTGAAGTCTCTGTATTGCTCTTCTATTAAGTGTTCAAGTCTCAGATCCATAAGTAAGAACTGGCAAAACACATTTATTAAAAATCTTCCTTTTCAAACACATAGGCATATTTCCTTTTAGTATCAAGTTATTTTACCAAAAGTACTCTAACCAAGTTTAATTCTATGATTAACTTCATCCACTATATTTCCAACTGTATTAATAATCTGACCAAGGTATTTGTAACTGTTAACTTCTTGTAACTCATCATAATCAATCTTTATTTTCATATTTTGAGAAAATCTATTAAACATTACTTTAGTCTTTTTAACATTTATCTTTAGTCCTACTTTCATCTGATAACTCCTGCAACATTTCCTGTAGCTCTAAAGCATTATTTGCAAAAACAACTACATCATCTGCAAAATCTAAATGACTTAAATAATCTCCATTTACTTTCACTCCTTTAGCTTCCCATTTTAATCCACAAAATACTTCTTGCAGCACTGCTGTAAAAAGTTTTGGAGATATGGAGTCACCCTGTCTTACACTGTTTTCAATGTTGATTTTCCTACTATCATTATATAATCTAATTGTTGCTGTTGCATTTTTATAAATATTTTTAAAAATATGACAATATCCTGGTTCTATACTTTGATGATCCAATGCTTTAATCACTGAGGAAATGTTTATAGAATCAAATGCATTTCATAGTCTACAAATCCTAAGCATAATGGCAACTCATATTCATTTGTCCTTTCTATAATTTCTCTCAATACCTCGATATGATTTACTGTACTAAAACCACTTTTAAATCCAGCTTGTTCTCTTGGTTGGTGGAAATCCAGTGTTTTCTGTAGACGAGTTGTAATTATCTTAGTAAAAATTTTGTATGAAACTGATAAAAGACTGATAGGTCTGTAATTTCTAATATCTTCTTTAGCATCTTTTTTAAATATTAATATTAATACAGCATTCTTCCAATCATCTGGTACATGTTTATCATTCAGACATTTGGTATATAACTTTGCTAAAAAAAATTCTATTTCTTCACCTGCTTATTTTAATATATCAATTATAATTCCATCATTACCTGGAGTCTTCCCTTTCTTTATAAATTTAATTGCATGTCTTACTTCCTCATTCAGAATTCTGGGCAATTCGGAAGATATAATATGTATAGGAGGCACTTGTTCTTTATTACTATATAATTCTTGATAGAAGTCTTCTACACATTTCATGATGTCATCTCTCTTTTTAGTAATAATGCCATCTTTTTTTATTGCAGATATAAATTTCCTTCCAATACCAAAATGTTGTTTTACACTCTTTAGACTTTTATTCAATATCATTTTCAACTTTTTTTCGCACCATTTTACAAAATTTGAGATATTCAATCTTTTTTTTAATGCATCATTGTTGTATATCCTCATATTCCTTCTTTTCTTCATAAATTACTCTTGTCTCAGTATAAATTTTATTGGTCAATTGCTGCTTTTTTCTACCAGCTATCTTTGTTGCAGTTTTTAAAAGTGTATGGCTTATTTTCCTATTAATGTCATTCAAATCTGAATCATGTTCAAAATCTACTAATACTTGAAACCGATTTGTAAGTTCTAATTTAAATTCATTAGAATGTTTTTGAAGATTAGGAATATCAACTGTAAATATTGTTTTTCTCAATAATTTTTGTCTCTCTAGTTTTGCATCACTTCCTGTGTTAAATTTATTAAGAACTTTACAATATTGAAATATGTATTTTCTGTTAGTCAAAATATAATCCAATTTTGCTGTACCTTTATTTGGATGCTTCCATGTCCATTTCCTTTTAACATTTTTCTCAAAAAAAGAATTCATAACAAAGTTTTTCTTTTTCTGCAAACTCCACAAGTCTATGTCCTCTCTCATTTCTATTACCATCTTTCATATGTTTACCAATTCTAGCATTAAAGTCTCCCATAACAATTTTAAAATGTTGTTTATTCTGATCAAAAGCCGTTTGCACATCCATATAAAAATCTTCTATAACTTCATCACTATGAGAACTTGTTGGGGCATAAACCTGAATTATCTGCATTTGGTATCTGCTATTAACTAATCTTGCCACTCTGTCTGATACACCATCAATCTCCACAATGTTATTCTTCCATTTTTTATTTATAATAAATCTTACTCCACTTGTATTTCCAATATTTGTACCTTTATAGTAGAGTATATGTCCACTTTTTAAATCAATTGTTTCTTCACCTTTTCTTCTAACTTCACAAAGTCCAATAATATCCCATTTAATATGACAGTTCTTCTTCTAACTCTTGCAATCTTCTTTCACTTGAATGTAATCTACAGTTGTAAGTACCTAAATAAAAAGTCATCATCAAATGGCAGCCTGAGTGCGCAATCAGGGGATTCTTAGCACCCTCCACCTTCGGCCACCAAACGCTGCCTTGGTTAGTGACTTTACAGCCTCCTGGGAATAAGGGCCATGATTTATTTTTGTCTGTCATGATTGAATATATTGAAAAAATATTCTTAAATTCAGAGGTAAAAAGCCAATAAACTCACCACACTGACTAATGCATGTTGGTGAGCAGCCCATCCATATTTGTATTCTATATGAATAATCACCTAGTAATAACAGATGGCTGCAGAAAGAAGTTTGCTATTAATTGAAAGGAGACCCTTTGATTTCTCTTGGAGGCCTTAAAGGAACCGAGCAGGATAAATTCCTAATGTCCACTCCATAATGTATATGTAAATGATAAATATTTTTCCAATAGATATATACAATCATGATAGACAAAAATAAATCATGGTCATTATTACCAGGAGGCTGTAAAGTCACCAACCAAGGCAGCAGTTGGTGGCTGAAGGTGGAGGGTGCTAAGAATCCCCTGATTGTGGACCCAGGCTGCCATTTGATGATGACTTTTTATTCAGATACTTACAACTGCAGATCACTTTCAAGTGAAGGAAGATTGCAAGAATTAGAAGAACTGTCTTATATTAAATGGAACATTATTGGACTTTGTGAAGTTAGAAGAAAAGATGAAGAGACAATTGATTTAAAAAGTGGGTATGTACTCTACTATAAAAGCACAAATATTAGAAATACAAGTGGAATAGGATTCATTATAAATAAAAAATGGAAGAACATTGTGGAGATTGATGGTGTATCGGACATAGTGGCAAGATTAGTTATACAACTTAATAGCAGATATGCCCCAACGAGTTCTTATAGTAATGACATAATAGATTTTTATATGGATGTACAAAGGCTTTTGATCAGAGTAAACAACATTTTAAAATTGTTATGAGAGATTTTAATGCTAGAATTGGCAAACAAATGAAAGATTAAAGTGTTGTAGGTAATTTTTGTTATGGTAATAGAAGTAAGAGAGGACCTAGACTTGTGGAGTTTGCAGAAAAAGAAAAAATTTATATTATGAATTCATTTTTTGAGAAAAATGTTAAAAGGAAATGGACATGGAAGTATCCAAATGAAGGTACAGCAGAATTGGATTATATTTTGATTAATAGAAAATATATATTTCAAGATTGTAATGTTTTTAATAAATTTAACACAGGAAGTGATCATCCATTAGTAAGATGTAAGATACGTGTTAATGCAAAACTAGAGACAAAAATTATTAAGAAAAACAATATTTACAGTTGATATTCCTAATCTTCAGAAACATTCTAACGAATTTAAATTAGAACTTACAAATCGGTTTCAAGTAATAGTAGATTTTGAACATGATTCAGATTTGAATGAAATTAATAGAAAAATAATTGATACACTTTTAAAAAGTACAACAAAGATAACTGGTAAAAAAAAAACAGTGATTGACCAATAAATTTTTTACTGAGACTATAGGATTTATGAAGAAAAGAAAGAATATGAAGATATACAAAAATGATGCATTAAAAAGGATTGAATATCTCAAATTTTGTAAAATGATGCAGAAAAGAGTTGAATATGATATAAGAAAGTATAACTGTGAACTAGCAAGGAAAACTGTAGAAGAGAATAAAAGTCCCAAGAGTGTAAAACAAATTTTGGTATTGGTAGGAAATTTATATCTGCAATAAGAAAAAAAGATGGAATTAATACTAAAAAGAGAGATGACATTATGAAATGGGTAGAAGACTTTTATCAAAAATTATATAGTAATAAAGAACAAGTACCTCCTATATCTATTATATCTTTCAAATTGCCTAGAATTTTTAATGAAGAAGTCAGACATGCATTTAAATTTATGAAGAAAAGAAAGGCTCCAGGTAATGATGGAATTATAATTGGTATATTAAAAGAAGTAGGTGAAGAAATAGAAGTTTTTTTTAGCAAAGTTATACACCAAATGTCTAAATGATAAAGATATATCAGATGTTTGGAAGAATGCAGTATTAATATTTAAAAAAAGATTATGAAGAAGATATTAGAAATTACAGACCTATTAGCCAGACTTTTATCTGTTTTATACAAAATTTTTACCAATATAATTACAACTCATCTAGAGAAAACATTGGATTTCCAGCAACCAAGAGAACAAGCTGGATTTAAAAGTGGTTTTAGTGCAGTAGATCATATCCAGGTTATCGATAGAAATTATAGAAAGTACAAATGAATATGAATTGCTATTATGTTTTGGATTTGTAGATTATGAAAAGGCATTTGATTCTATAAACATTTTTTCAGTGATTAAAGCATTGGATCTTCAAGGTATAGATCCAGAATATTGTCATATTTTAAAAAATATTTCTAAAAATACAGTAGCAACAATTAGATTACATAATGATATTAGGAAAGTCAACATTGAGATAGGTGTAAGATAGGGTGACTTCATATCTTCAAAACGTTTTTTACAACAGTGCAGCAAGAAGTATTTTGTGGATTAAAATGGGAAGCTAAAGGAGTGAAAGTAAATGGAAATTATTTAAGTCGTTTAGATTTTGCAGATGATGTAGTTGTTTTTGCAAATAATGCTTTAGAGCTGCAGGAAATGTTGCAAGAGTTATCAGATGAAAAAAAAAAGTAGGACTAAAGATAAATGTTAAGAAGTCTAAAGTAATGATTAATGGATTTTCTCAAAATATGAAACTAAAGATTGATTATGATGAGTTAGAAGAAGTTAACAGCCATAAATATCTTGGTCAGATTATTAATACAGAAAGAAACATAATGGATAAAATTAATCATAGAATTAAACTTGGTTGGATTGCTTTTGGAAGAAATAACTTGGTACTAAAAGGAAATATGCCTATGTGTTTGAAAAAAAAAAAAAAGGGGGGGGGTAATAAATGTGTTTTACCAGTTCTTACTTATCAATCTGAGAATTGGACACTTAATAGAAGAGCAATACAGAGACTTCAGACCTCTCAAAAAAGTATGGATAGATGCATGTTGGGAGTAACAAAAAGAGATCGAAAATGCAATATATGGATAAGAGAAGAAACAGATGTTACTGACCTCATTAAAAAAATTAAGGCTGAAGTGGGGTTGAGCTGGACATATTGCTAGAACAGATGATAATAGATAATTAATTGAAATCTTAAACCGGATTCCAAGAGATTGTAAAAGACCCAGAAAGAGACCACATGTGAGATGGATGGATGAAATAAAATTTGCAGGAGTTATGTGGAGAAGAGAAGGTAAAAATCAGAGAACATGGATTGAACTTGAAGAGATCTTCATCCTGCAGTGGATTGATAATGGCTGACTATGATGATATTGTAAAAATGTTTGAAGAGTTTTTTGTTATAGTGAAATTACTGTTAACATTTCTGTTGATAGTCATTCTTTTTATGAAATCTAAGTATTGCTGTTCAATAAATTGTCTCACTATTAATAAAAACACTGTTGTTTATGCTTTGGAGTTAAGTATAATACATCTCATGAAAATCAAATAGTTATGAGATATATTCTGTGTTTAAGATTCTTTCAGAGGAAAAATTATTGCAGGCAATGCCAATGATTATTTTATTACTGTCTTTTCCTCTCCTATACTCAAACTTTTTTTTTCCTGTCAGTAATCAATCCATAAATCTCTCATAATTTTTTTTAACTACTAAATCAATAATAATAAAAAAATCAAATTGCTTAGGTGTTCATAAGAAATTTTAGTGACAGAGCTAGGCTATGATTTATGGATGCTGATTCAGATCTGCCTCTTTACCTTTGCATTGAACCATGTAGGACAGTAATCTGAATATCAATATCAATTAAATAGCCAAATTCATTCATGTTATTTTATTTAAAGTTAATCACAGCTTAAAAAAGTTAAACTTTGTAATTAAATTTTTATACCATTAGTATTAAATAATATATTAAGCATTTATGACTTTACATGTGACACTTATTTTATCCAATCTTGTTTTGAGCATATCATTTGATATCTTTTTTATTCTCCCCCATATCATAATCAACCAAGATTAACATGCATATTTAATGTTACTACTATTCTAATATAGCACATATTTATATGACCCCACTGCAGTACATAGTGTGAATATAGAAAAAGTGCAACAAAAAATAAGACATCTTATTTGTTTTATTATAAGAAATCTATTATATGAATATCGAATTGTCTGAATCCTCTTATCTTGACAGTGCCACCTTGGATTTCCCAAAAAATTGTAGCATTTACTTCTTGTTATTAGTTATTTATTTAAAGTTATATGCAGTAAAACAATTGATTTATATTAGAGTAATAGTAAGAATAGTGATTATGGTTGTTAAAAATAATCTAAAGTATTATAAAAAGCTTGAACTGTAGAAGAGATAATAATATTTTTTTTTTCTGTAAAAGAAAAAAAACTTCTTAGAATGTTTACTGGAATTTATTTTTAAAAGATATCTCTTTAATTATTATACAAAAGTTCTGTATGTATTATATTTTGTTTTAAAGCATATCTAAGATATCAAAATTCATGAATAATAGTGAAGCATATTATAATATACATTTGAAACATGTAACTATATATGTACATGTGTATACATATGAATATACATGTTGAAAACATGGAAAAGAAATTCATATATAGATCTGTTCAATGTGATCAAAAAGATTAAAATGTAGATTTTTTTTTTTTAATTCTAAATTTTTTTTGTATTATATTCATTATCATTTTCACTTAGGGATAGCATAATATTTTCATGTCAAATGCTTTTATATTATTCTATAATAGTACTATTGTTCCTGTTTTGGAGTTGATGATATTATGTGAAATCATTACTGCTATGTCCCCAACTATGACTGGGTGACTAGTAAACAAATATACAATTAACTCAACAGATAACAGCACATATATTTTTAGCAATAACAATTCATTAACAATTAAGAAAAGAATTACTCTATGGATCTTTAGCATAAAGTCTGCATTTGAGTGAGCCTAATTCACAGGTTAATTATTAAATAGTAAATAATGTTTATACAGTTTAGGTAAGTTATTAATTCACTTTACCTTCACTACCATCTATCGTCTTTATAACACAACCCTCTAAGAATCCCTTGAGACGTTCAAAATAATAATAAGACCGAGATGGTCTGTTAAAAGTATTAGTCAGCTTAGTGACCTATAGGAACAGATCCTGGGACTGAAGTCCTCTGATGATGATCTTCACTGCTCTTCAACTCATGGACACAGAGACAGTAGCAGAAACCACAGAAAGAGCTCCCAGTCCTTTTTTTCTATGAATTTATAACCTGTCTTTTCTTTTGTTACTTTATCTTTTTCTGTGATATTTTTATTTCTGCTTTGTTCTCGTACAGTGAAATTTCTCTTAGGAATTTATTTCCATATAGATAAGGTTTTGGGTCTATACAATTGATTAGTCTTAGGAATTTATTTCCATATCTGTAAGATTTTAGATCTATATAATTAATTAGTGTCTTGAATTCATTTCCATATAAGATAATTTATAAGGTCTATTCAATTAATTAATATATACATGAGTCTATGTTTATTTTAATTTCGTTTAATTTGAATATTTCTTTTCAATGATTTATTTAGCAGCATTCTTAAGTTTAAAATACTATTTTGCAGTTACTATTCTCATGAAGAACTGTTTGCATAGGTTCTTCTTGACCTATCAGCTGCTTTCATTCTGCTATATTCCAAAGGTATCAATTAGAAACCAGTCAGGAGAGCATCAATACCTTGAAATAAATTAATACAAATTTAGTAACAAAATAATTTATTTAACAATAATAAATACGAATAAGAAATAAATAATTTTGAATTCCATTATGTGTTTTAATTACAAAGTCTTTTATACACATATACATGTTTCTGTTTCATGTATATATGTGTGTGTATATGCCTTCCAGAACAATTAAATTTCTGGCAATTGGAAAGGTTTAAATGAAGTTTAAAAATTTTCTAGACATTCAACATTTAATGATAGATGATCAAAATAGTCCAACATATTATTCATCATCAACCATTATCAATCCACTGCAGGATGAAGGTCTCTCCAAATTTAATCCATCTCCGATCTTTAGCTTCTCTTCTCCACAACACCCCTGCACATTTTCTTATTTCATCCATCCATCTCACATGTGGTCTCCTTCTGGGTCTTTTACAATCTCTTGGAATCCAGTTTAAAATTTCAATTGTCCACCTGTTATCATCTCTTCTAGCAATATGTCCAGCCCAACTCCATTTCAATCTTTTAATTTTTTCAATAAGGTCAGTAACACCTGTTCTTTGTCTTACCCATACATTGCGTTTTCGATCTCTTCTTGTTACTCCCAACATACATCTCTCCGTACTCCTTTGAGTTGTCTGAAGTCTCTGTATTGCTCTTCTATTAAGTGTCCAAGTCTCAGATCCATAAGTAAGAACTGGTAAAACACATTTGTTAAAAACCATCCTTTTCAAACACATAGGCATATTTCCTTTTAGTATCAAGTTATTTCTACCAAAAGCACTCCAACCAAGTTTAATTCTATGATTAATTTCCTCCATTATGTTTCCATCTGTATTAATAATCTGACCAAGGTATTTGTAACTGTTAACTTCTTCTAATTCTTCATAATCAATCTTTATTTTCATATTTTGAGCAAATCGATTAAACATTACTTTAGTCTTTTTAACATTTATCTTTAGTCCTACTTTTCTACTTTCATCTGCTAACTCCTGCAACATTTCCTGCAGCTCTGAAGCATTATTTGCAAAAACAACTACATCATCTGCAAAATCTAAATGACTTAAATACTCTCCATTTACTTTCACTCCTTTAGTTTCCCATTTTAATCCACAAAATACTTCTTGCAGCACTGCTGTAAAGAGTTTTGGAGATATGGAGTCACCTTGTCTTACACCTTTCTCAATGTTGATTTTTCCAGTATCATTATGTAATCTAATTGTTGCTGTTGCATTTTTATAAATATTCTTTAAAATATGACAATATCCTGGATCTATACCTTGATGATCCAATGCTTTAATCACTGAAGAAATGTGTATAGAATCGAATGCCTTTTCATAATCTACAAATCCAAAACATAATGACAACTCATATTCGTTTGTCCTTTCTATGACTTCTCTCAATACCTGGATATGATCTATTGTACTAAAACCACTTTTAAATCCAGCTTGTTCTCTTGGTTGGTGGAAATCCAAAGTTCTCTGCAGACGAGTTGTAATTATCTTGGTAAAAATTTTATATAAAACTGATAAAAGGCTGATAGGTCTGTAATTTCTAATATCTTCTTTATCACCTTTTTTAAATATTAATATTATTACTGCATTCTTCCAATCTTCCGGTACATCTTTATCATTTAGACATTTGGTATATAACTTTGCTAAAATTGTTTCTATTTCTTCACCTGCTTCTTTTAATATATCAATTATAATTCCATCATTTCCTGGAGCCTTTCCTTTCTTCATACACTTAATTGCATGTCTCACTTCTTCATTTAAAATTCTGGGCAATTCGGAAGATGTAATAGATATAGGAGGTACTTGTTCTTTATTACTATATAATTCTTGATAAAAATCTTCTACCAATTTCATGATGTCATCTCTCTTTTTAGTAATAATTCCATCTTTTTTTCTTATTGCAGATATAAATTTCCTACCAATACCAAAATGTTGTTTAACATTTTTGAGACTTTTATTTTCTTCTACAGCTTTCCTTGCTATTTCACAGTTATACTTTCTTATATCATTTTCAACTCTTTTCCGTATCATTTTACAAAATTCGAGATATTCAATTCTTTTTAATACATCATTTTTGTATATCTTCATATTCCTTCTTTTCTTCATAAATTCTCTAGTCTCAGTAGAAATTTTATTAGTCAATTGCTGCGTTTTTCTACCAGCTATGTTTGTTGCAGTTTTTAAAAGTGTATCAGTTATTTTCATATTAATTTCATTCAAATCTGAATCATGTTCAAAATCTCCTAACACTTGAAACCTATTTGTAAGTTCTAATTTAAATTCATTAGAATGTTTCTGAAGATTAGGAATATCAACTGTAAATATTGTTTTTCTTAATAATTTTTGTCTCTCTAGTTTTACATTAATACGTAACTTACACCTTACTAATCGATGATCACTTCCTGTGTTAAATTTATTAAGAACATTACAATCTTGAAATATGTATTTTCTGTTAGTCAAAATATAATCCAATTCTGCTGTACCTTCATTTGGATGCTTCCATGTCCATTTCCTTTTAACATTTTTCTCAAAAAATTCATAATATAAAGTTTTTCTTTTTCTGCAAACTCCACAAGTCTATGTCCTCTCTCATTTCTATTACCATAACCAAAATTACCTACAGCAATTTCATCTTTCATTTGTCTACCAATTCTAGCATTAAAGTCTCCCATAACAATTTTAAAATGTTGTTTACTCTGATCAAAAGCCTTTTGTACATCCATATAAAAATCTTCTACTACTTCATCACTATGAGAACTTGTTGGGGCATAAACCTGAATTATCTGCATTTGGTATCTGCTATTAAGTTGTATAATTAATCTTGCCACTCTGTCCGATACACCATCAATCTCCACAATATTGTTCTTCCACTTTTTATTTATAATGAATCCTACTCCACTTGTATTTCCAATATGTGTGCCTTTATAATAGAGTATATGTCCACTTTTTAAATCAATTGTTTCTTCTCCTTTTCTTCTACCTTCACAAAGTCCAATAATGTCCCATTTAATATAAGACAGTTCTTCTTCTAATTCTTGCAATCTTCCTTCACTTGAAAGTGATCTGCAGTTGTAAGTACCTAAATAAAAAGTCGTCATCAAATGGCAGCCTGTGTCCGCAATCAGGGGATTCTTAGCACCCTCCGCCTTCGGCCACCAACCGCTGCCTTGGTTGGTGACTTTACAGCCTCCTGGGAATAAGGGCCATGCTTTATTTTTGTCTGTCATAATTGTATATATGTATTGGAAAAATATTTATCATTTACACAAACATTCATTCTGCCTTATCAGGCACTGAGAAAAAAGACCATGGTGTTTCTTGATCTTAAACTCAGAGGTAAAAAGCCAATAAACTCACCACGCTGGCTAATGCGTGTTGGTGAGCAGCCCATCCATGTTCGTATACTATATGAATAATCACATAGTAATAACAGCTGCAACGACAAGAACATATGGAGTGGACATTAGGAATTTGCTCTCCTCGGTTCCTTTAAGGCCTCCAAGAGGAATCAAAGGGTCTCCTTTCAGTTAATAGCAAACTCCTTTCTGCAGCAAGTGTGTGATGATGGTATTTTAGATATCATAATAATATGTGTTTTTTTTTTTTCATACTATGTTGAAAAAAATATATTATTATGATATCTAAAATACCATCATCACACACTTTCAGGAAAACAAAAAGATTACCATTCAATTTTGTTATCACATTGTACAGAACATAAATGGAAATATCTAAATATCTTTTAATGCATTGAAAATATATATTAGGATTTAATTAAGTATTTTGAAATTTTCATTACATGGTTCCTGTTTTAAAAAATACCAAAATATCTTCGTCACAAACCTTCAGGAAAACAAAAAGATTACCATTCAATTTTGCTATTACAGTATATGGAACATAAATGAAAATATCGTCTTAATATCTTAAATGCATTAAAATATATATACTGTATAAGGATTTAATAAAGTATTTTGAAATTTTCACTACATGGAAAAAGCATTTATATTCACACACAAAATAATTAGTTCCTGTATTAACCCTCCCCCAGTAAATATTACTTTTAAATAGCAATAAATAATAGTCTGCATGTGAATATGCACACACACTATTATAGCCTCATAAAGATTTGTAAAAATGTAAATTTAATTGCAAATATTGTACACACACATATATATGCATATATAGATGAGAGAAGGTGATGTAACACACAAATTTGCAACATTTCTTGTTGTAGAAGCATGTCTAAAAAAAGAATCAATTTAGGGTGGACTAATTGTTTGATTAATATTTTATTATCAAATTGATTTTAAAGGGTGTGTTAGATGACTTTTTTAAATAAAAAAAATGATTATACTTAGCCAAAATTTGCTGAGCCAGTATTCTTGCATGTTATTCTATAGATAGCAGTTAATTTAGTCAGACAATAATTATTTATTTGTATTTTTTAAATGAGCAATTTGTAAAATAGTTAATTGTATTTATTTTTAGCTTTTTTTGTATTGTTGTGCAATAATTACTTTTGTTGTATGTTCTGTCTTTGTCATGCTGGGTCTGAAGTTATTAAGAGATTCATTTAATTCTTGACTACCAGCTCTTTTGTTAAAGACCATTTAATACAATCATGCAATTCTTCTGGTTACATAAACATTTAACTGTTACATTTTTCATTTCTGGTTGCTTTTTTCTTCAATAGTTTTAATTCCACTGGAATAGTTTTTATTCTCTGAAGTCTCTTGAAAAGGTTTTTTTTTTTTTTAAACCCCCCATAAAAGTTATTTTAATTGGAAGATAAGGATCTTTTAAAACTTCAATCAAGGTAATTAATTTTTTTCTTATTATTTGTTACATTTATTGTGTGATTGGAAGATGATAAAATACGGTTATTTAAAGACATTATATATTTTTTAATAATAATAAAAACGCATATAACTATTAAAATTGTTTTTAAAGAAGCATTTTGAAAAGTAAGGAAATTATTATTATAATGAAACCGATAATTAAAGACTTATTAAAGATATAATTTACAAGCATATTTTAATGTTTAAGCTTTTTTTTTTTTGTTTCAAAAAGCAATTTGGAATAGCATATTAAACTGAGCATAAAGGAGTTGATGGTTTGCCCTAATTTATTTTGTAAATTTAATTTACTTTTATTATAAATTTTAATTTAGGTGTAAATCTTAATTATGAATTCTACCATTTCATAATTTGATGTTAGTTAATAGGCTGCCATACTTCCCAGTACACCAGGACTTCAGGATTTCAAAAATTATGTATAGGTATTATAAATTGTAATGTATTATTTCTAAAACATCTAACACAGTTAAATGATTGTTTCTTTATAATATTTTAATTTATATTTGGTTTTCTAATTATATTTTATTATTAAAATTATCAAAGTTATATAAAAGTTTTTTTTTCTTGACCTGCATCATAGTTAAATTTTTCTCCCTTTTCCTTTCCTGCTATAGGCTATAGTGAAAATGTCCCAGTTGCAATCAAAATATTTTTGGCAGTTCTATGTTAGTAAGATGTGAAAGGAATAAGGAGTTATGTGGTAATAAAAACAATATTCTAGTTTATTTGTATAAATATAAAGTATTCGCTTTCTACACTTAATTTTGCAATATATAAGATTTAATATCAGATATTTTGATTGAATACTGATCTTTAAGAGATATTCATCTTGTGTCTTGCAGCAAAAAAAAAAAGTTTCTAAAAAGGATTACTAATCATAAAATTTTAAACATAAATGTTATATATTGTAAAAAATCAAGTTATGATACAATATCAATTAGATATTTTTAAGAGAGTTTTCATCCATATTGATGAAAAAGCATTAACTATTAACATGTTTGGATAAAATTGTGATAAGCAGATGGAAAGCAATAATAAAATATCATTGGATAATAACCTGTTACTAACTGGACAGAGTTGCTCATTTATATAATCATTCCATTAGCCTTTAAAGGAAAAGAACATGCACAGATGTCATTTAGGCCTAATTCTTCTTCTTTTTTTTTTTTTGGAAATGCAAAAGGTATTTGAAAATTCAATAGACTGTTGAAGAGTTGGAGTGTGGAATGGATTATAGAGCCTGTCAATTTAAGTATGAAGATTGGTTATCTTAATATATATCTGAACACTATTGCATATAGATGTAGAGATGATAAGCTGGATCACCTGATGATTACTGGTTTAGCAGGAAATACATATATTGGTGATTATTTATCTTTTCGATGGGAGGCAAATGTAGGGATAGAATCCAGTCCCCACATATATATTTATTAAATCAAGAGAAAATTTGTAGCCCCAATTTTTTTTAATGTTGTTTGTGTGTATTATAGATACTCATATATATATATGATTTTATTTTTGTGTGTAGTTATGAAAAAAAAAGAATATAATGAAGAAATAGTTTAGTTTCAAACTTTTGTTTTTTATTAAATAATATAGTAATTTTATTATATAGCTTTATTTTTTTAAATCTAAGATATGTTAGCAGATGGATAGCCTGAAACACACGTGTGTTTGAAATGGAGGCATGAGTGTGTGATTCCATGATAACCACATTTACAAATCTCACTAATACATATATTTAGATTTTTTTTTTGTGTGTAATTTTTTGACTTGTCAAATTGTCAAAAGAGGAGTGATTTTTGATTTGGGAAAAGAAATTATTTTTTACTTTAAAGGTAACCAACCACCAGTAAAAGTTATCAGTCTTGAGTTTTTTTTTTATCAAAAGATTAAAGTGTATTGTTTGGAAAGGATCCTGAGCTGATTCATGAAGAAACTTTAGCAGTGATAACATATACACTTTGCTCAGCTGCAATTGGATTATGGAAATTGTGAAATATAAAAATGGCCGAGTCAGAAAGAAATCAGTTTTAGCTTTTATTATTTTTATGTTCTAGTAAGTGAAGGAAGAAAATCAGAGAAAGAAAAAAGTTTAAAATACCATCGGGAGAAAAGAGATTTTTAAGGAGCAAAATATTGAAGTATTATTTTATATGAAATAGCCTGAGATGTGTTGATAAATGAATAATATTGCATGTGAGTTATGGAAGAGAAGAGTTTTAAAAAGGACAAAGGAACTTAGTGAAATAAATAAATGTGTTTTTATCGTCATCAATAAAGATCCAACCAAAGGAAAACCAAAAGTAAAATGACCTTATAAGAAGGGTATATAAGTTGTTGCTTCAAAGAAAAATGGACTCTGTATTTATATTTATATTCTCAACAGTTAGAAAAGAAATAATGCATTGTTATCCTCATTCATTTTTGTTCCAAGATCAAAACCACCATGAGTTGAGAATTTGTCTGCACACTTCGGTATGTATAAGACCAAGAGAATGGCTATATTCCCGGTTAACTACCCTATAACCACATTTGTCTTGGAGACCTAGTTCACATCCTATGGTTTATTAAAAGTTATCATCTTTAAAGAAAAGGAAAAGAGGAAAGGAAAAAAGATGTATATAATCTACACATCAAGCCTCAACTAATCTACTAAGCAGTTTTTAAAAGTTTTCTATTTTCATTCGAAGTGCCTAGAAATTCAAAAGTGTTTTAGTTGATGTATACCAAGTTCTCAAGAGAAATGTAAACAGCAGGAACTTTGTCCAATTTAAATTTGTTTTATGAAATTATAAAAAGAGAGAAAATGTGAAGTGCCATAAACCAGAACTGAAAAAGGGATCGGTAACTTTGAAAATTTATTAATGATTTTTTTTTACTTCTATGAATCAAACCTCCTTTCTTTTTATTTTATTTTGATACATAAACATTAAAAGTTTTTATTATTATTATTAATATGCATAACAACACTGCAAATATATTTTTGAAATCAGTAGATTTAATTTTATTGTTTTTGAATATTTTTTTGCTGTAAATAAATGTTTTTATTTATTATTGTCATTTATTGGTCCACCTAGCCATTAGTAGGATAACCAAAATACTTTAGCAATCTGTCAGTATATATTTTATAATCTTCTTTTTTAATTATTAGTATATTTAAGTTGAATATAAATGTTGCTTTGCTCAAGATTAAAATTTTTATTTATTTATATATCATTCATTTGTAAAATAATAATGTGAAGGGAAAAGTGTTTTAACATTATATATGTCACAATATCATGGAATGCTTGTGGATGACTGCATATATAAATATAAGTCAATTAGCATAAATTAGAATAGGTTATACTAAAATCTTAAAGCTTAAGAGGCTTTACATTAAGTGAGCAAATTAGTAGAGCATGGATGTACATGTGTGAAAGTGTACACACACATACTGTGCAAATGATTTTTTATTGCATTTAACAACATATATAGTAAAGCTGGAATAAAATATTAAATAAGTATTAAATAGAATGTTTTTTCTTTGTTATTGGAATATTCCATTTTAAACCAGCTTGTCATAAATGGATGTGAGCATATATATTTAATTTTCTTATTTGGCTACTGCTTTAGTAATTTGTATTTATGTATTATTGTGATTAATAGAAATTGAAGTTACTTAGATAATCAAAAAATTTATTTTTATCAAAAGAAAAGAATCTTAATAAACACAATTATATAATATTTTTGTTTTAGTGTTATTATTATTTAGTTTTATTATTTAATCAATTAATAACAAGTATATCTGGTCATCATCAGGAAGATGGTTGATTGCAATTGCCATCAGTCTAATTTAGTATCCCAGTTCATAGTGATCAAAGTATACATGCCTGGTTAGATTGATAGATATGAATTGTGTTAGTTGGTCATAATTTAATCATCATCATAACTGAGGATTGTAAAAGGTCTTTATATGAATATTATGGTTATGACTGTCATAATATTAAATGATTATAGAGATATATAGAAGTAATCCTTCATCCCTAGTTAAATTGGATATACATCTGTAACTTGTATAAGTTGTTTTATCATTGAGCATTACATATAGGCTTGAAGTATTTAATAGGTTTCCCTTATGTTTCTGTAAAACGATTTACTCACTTTAAATGTACTTGAAATTATTGATGTATGGGCAAACAGTACCTAGACGATGATGATCATGGATATTTTTTTTGTAGTATAAGAGGTTTTTGGTAATTTAATGAGATGCTTATTTCAACTTTAAATCAATATATCAATTAGATTTGTATGGTCATACGTCTGGATGGAATGGAGGTATTAATGTGAGTAAGATATAGTATATTACCATTTGGGAATCTGTTGGCTTAAACTAATAAATCCCATGAGCTAGACCTGGATAGGTTTTATTTGATGCCATGTAATGATGATGGTAACAAACATCGTGAACCCTTTCGTGGTAATAATCAATAATTGTTTATTAGGTAGTAGTACTTATTAAATTGTTCAATTCCGTTTGACATTATGTATTGTTACAATAGATATGTATTAACTATGAGATAACTCAAATTTTTATATATAAAATTTTCAACATACCTTTTCTTTTTTAAAATTTTTTATTTTTGCTGAAAATCTTAAAAAAATATAAGAAATATCATCAGCATTTCAATTATAACATAATTTTTGTCAAAGCATAATTCATTTGAAACATAAAATAAAAATACACAAGTCAAAAACTAAGTAAAAGTACATGTTTATATTATAATGATTGGGGAAAATTAGAGTCTTAAGGTATCTACATTACAGGGCGCCACTAGGCATTTGAACCTAGAAAATTTATATAGTAGGCAGATATGTAAGTTAAAAAAAAAAACAAATTATTTTAATTTATTTTGACTGACTGTTAGCCCATTGTCACTAGCTCATTTAGTAGCAGAGATTTAAAAATACAAATTCTTATCTAAGAATATTTTTAATATTAAAAAAAGAATAAAATAAGCCACTGCCAGTAATTAAACACACAAGTATTTATTTATGCACATATATATAAAATTTAGCATTATTATTTTAGTATGTTTACTTTAGCATTCAACTATATTTTTAACTTTTATTTTTAAGTTCACACAGATTAATTTAATATTTTTATTTAGGTGTTGAGTATGAATAAACTACACAGATTGCATTTGAAAAGAAAAATATTTTATCCCTGATTTAACCTTAGGCCAAAAGTTCGCAGCCAAACCAATGTCAATCCATCTGATTTATTGATGTATTCAATGTAGCATGAATATGACAGCACCAATGGCATACTGTCAGGAATGTACATCTAAACAGCATGGTTAATAGACATTGACTCTCAACCAAATAGGAATGCTACATCTATCAGCAAGAAGAACAATAAACAAAAAACTCCATAGGAAGGGACTGCATTCTCCATCTTACTATCCATCCCTTCCATAGGCAAAAGGGGGGGTGCGGTGTATAAATCGATCCTGCAAGTAGTGAATCTTATACTACATCTACTAATTACACCGATATATCCAATCCATTGACCCAATTTAACTACGAAACAAATAACCTAAGATTACTCTCCCTTAAACTGACATAACTTTGTGAATCTATGCAGCCATTCATGCCGACTTAAGTTTAGTTTAACGAAAAACAAAAATCATAAAACTTAAAAGAACAAAAAAAATAAATGGAAATGATTTTAAATAAAAAAATACATCAAATAACATTATTAATATTAATTTACGTTGGTCAGATAGGATTCTATTTGTATTATTTACTGAAAGGTTTAGAATTTAGAGTTCTTATTGTTTTCAAATTAATATTCCTTAGAGTTCATAAAGTTCTTACGGTTTTAGAAATGTTCATTAGTTATATAGTTCTTACTGTTTTAGAAAAGTTCATCCTTTACAAATCCCCCGATGATCCCGTGGTCCTCAATATAGAAAAAACGATGTTTCATTTTTTTTATAACCACTGAAGGAATTGAAAGTGCGTCTTTCAATCCCTTCACCTCCAACTCTCCGACTTAACACATCTCCGTCTTCTCTTAAATTTTTTTCACTCACTAAAAATTTATTCCCAAACTTTTTCTTTTATATGTAACTTTCGGATCCAATGGACATTATGTCATCGATGATCCTTCCGTTGAGGTCCGATTCCCTGATGAATTTCTTTCATTGGCCATTCTGTTCCTATTGTTTTTCCTCTCCTATCTGACCTTTGCTTATGCATTTTGAAATGCCCAAGAGCTGGTTTACTTTTACTAATTAAAATTAATCATTTCCATTTTATACAATAGAATTAATTAAATTATTTTGCAAACTTAAAGATATATTTTTATCTCTAAATCTTTTTAAGTTTTTGCTTTTAAAATACTTTTTCTATTTTTAATAAAGTTTTATTTTAATAATTTTTTTTTTTACCTGTGCGATTTTATATATATACGAGTTTAAGATAGAATTAATTTTCAATTTTTATGTTTTAAAAAAAAAGAAGTTTTTAAATGCGAACTTTTTATTTTAATTTCATGTTTAATAAAAAAAATGTAACGGTGTATGTGCCCATTACAATATATTAGATTAACAAATACAAACAATCATGTTTTGTAAAAAAATACTTTTTTAAAAAAATAGAGAAAGGAATTATTGATATTACAGACTCATCTTTTTGAAAACTTTATCAGTTCCATCATCATAACATTTCATAGTAAATTGTCTTTTATTTTTCAGATTTTTCTTGGTTGTATTTTTTTTTTTTTTTAGCAAATAGTCTTATTTTCTATTTCAACTTCATTTTTCACAGATTCGATTGAAAATATAAAATCAATACACCTAGGTCTCGTTTTATGCGGTAGATAGGTTTCTCAGAAAATGTGCACAAAAGAAATTGCACAAAAATAGACTTAACTTACCTTGAAAAATGGGGATATGTTCCAGTAATTTTCAGAAATCATATAAAAGCAAAGCACAAGGAAAAATTACTTTAAAATTCGCATTAAAAACATAAAGAAATAAAGTATGACTAATAAAAAATTTCAAATATTTGAAAAAAATTAATACAAGACAAACTTTTTTTATTAACTACAGTATTTACTTTTACATTTTTCATACATATTTTAATCACTACCGCTATTTGACAATATGCTTTCGTTTGCGAACTGATAAATCAGATTCAGATGTACAACTAGCCCACTTTCAGTCTTGTGCTGTGTTAATGATTTTCTGTTTCTATATTAAAAAAATGAGATTGCAATCAAAACAAAAAAATTATCATTAGAAAGATTATTTTCAGTTTAAAAAATCAATAAAATCTTCGCTATTTATTTTAACAATCTAAAAAATTATTTCTGTTATATCTAACAAAATACATTTAAAATTTTTGAATATTTATTGCGATATTTTTATATGTAAGTATAATCTATTTTTATTATTTACTCATTAGTATAAGTAGGTTATTTACATAGAAGCTAAGATTCTAAATACAGCTTCATGCCATATTCACGTTAGCTGCTAATATAACATTATATTTTTGGAAAAAAAAAAAGTATTTCAAGTCAAAATAAGTTATTAATAATTTAAATTTCTTGATATCTAATAAATATAGTGAAATATGAAAGATATTAAGAAGGAATATGAATCGCATAACTTCAAAATCGCATTAAAATAATTAGCATAAAATGAGACCCACGTGTACATGAAATTAGTCGAAAAAATAAAATATTAATTTTGAAAAAAAAAAAAAGATTAATAAACAGAAACAAAATCATCAAAACAAAAAACGTCCAAGCAAGAAATATATTTTAACAAATAAATAATCATTCTTCAAAAAAATTGCATTTTAATATGTACTGTGACAAAGGATAATTTTCAATAATGAACACTTTTTAAAATATTAACTCATACTTATAAAAAAAATTAATCAGAAAATAATAAAAATGATGTGACAAGAAATGCTTCCATCTTCATCAATAAATTTTTCATTTGATTAATTTGATGCTAAAAAACTATTATAATTCAATAAAATGTTCACATACTTATTGAAAAAGAATTACTTAATAATTTTGCAAAAAAAGAAAATAAAATAAATTATGCAATGCAAATGAATTACTATCATGCCTCATCATTGCAATTGAATGGACTTTTCATTTGACTTTAAACTCTTTCGATTGTTATTTTTTGATCTTTAATAATCCCTTATATCTAGATATTTTTCTTTAGAACTAATAAATCATGCAAACCTTTTTTAACTACATCTAGCATCAAACATTCAGTGAAGGGCTGATATAATAATTAATTTAAAGATTAAAATTTGTATATCTAATTCCCATTATCAATACATTATTCCTGGCCATAACTATTTCTAACTTCTTACAAATCTACCATAATTAAATCCTATTTTGATAATTAAAACTCAAACCATTAAATCCCACTACTAAAAAATTTCAAACTAAATACATTCATTTTATAGTTAAAATCCAAAGTGCATGTGCAACAGTTTAATGCTGTTTAAATATTATTAGTATTTACTAAAAGCAAATTTACATTTTTCAAGATAGTTTGTCTTTAATTAGTCTTTAATTATATTGTTTTTCATTGTCAATCCCTCTAAATCTTTATAAAAATTGTATTTATTTTAGACATTTTTTAATAATAGGATGTAATGGTTTTGTTTTTAATTATGTTTCTCACCAAAATATAATTTAATTATAGTAAATTTGTATAAAGTTAAAAGATATTTACAATGCTTTTTCCTCCTAGAGTAATTAAGTCTTGATAAAGAAAACTACCTGTATACACACATACATATATAGATTTTTCTTATTTAATAATGTTTTTTAAAAGATGGGTCTTTGTAATATTAAAAAAGAAAATAACTTTTTTTAAGGTGTTGTTATATATATGTACATGTTTATTTCAGCAATAAGAAAAAATGATGGAAATATTACTGAAAAGAAGGATGACATCACGAAACATGTGGGAGAATTGTACAAAAAAAAAGTGTACTAATAAAGAATAAGGGAACAAAATAACCATTACATCTTTTGGATTGCCAAACTTTTTAAATAAAGTAGTGAGACATGCAATTAAATCTATGAAGAAGGAAAACATTCTATGAAATAATATTATTTTTGATATCTTAAAAGAAGCAAGTGAAGAAATAGAAAAATTGTTGGCAAAGCTATTTACCAAATATCTAAATGTTAAAATTATATCAGATGGTTGTAAGGTTGCAGTAGTAATATTGATATTTAAGAAAGATGATAAAGAAGACATTAGAAATTATAGATTTATCAGTCTTCTATCACTTGTGAACAAATTGTTTACCAATATAATTATAATTCATTTACAGCAAATTTTGGATTCTAACTAAACTGGATTTAAAAGTGGTTTTAATATAATAGATAACATCCAGTGAGAGAAGTTACAGAAAGGACTAATCAATACAGTTGCCATTATGATCTGAATTTGAAGACTTTGAGAATATGATTCTATAAACATTTTTACATTGATTAAAATTTGGGCCATCAAGATACTATACCCAGAATATTGTCATATTTTACTGAAAGTGCAACAGCAATGATTAAATTATATAGTGATGCTAAGAAGAATAAACTTAAGAAAGTATATAACATGGTGAATTCATATTTTCCAACTTTTTGCATCAGTATTACAAAAAGTATTTTATGGATTAAAATGGGAAGTTAAGGAAATAAAAATGCATAGAATTTATTTGTCATCTGGATTTTGAAGCTGATATCATTGTTTTTGCAAGTGTTGAATGAGTTATCAGATGCAAATAAAAAAATATGTCTCAAAGTAAATAGTAATGTTAATAGATTTTTTTCAAACCAAAAAAAAAAAAGATTGATAATCCTAAATTAGAACAGCTGACAACAACAAATATCTTATTGAGTTTATTAATGCAGATAGAAATATAATTAATCATAGAATTAAATTGGATGGGTAATGGTTTTGATAAAAATAATTTAATATTAAAGGAAAATATGCCTTTGTCTTTGAAATGGAAGATTTTTAAAAAATGTGTTCTACAGTTTTTACTTATGGATTTAAAATTTCTATGCTTAGCAGAAGACAATACAAAGATTTCAGACCACTGAATGTAGGTAGAATGGAGATATATATATATTAGAATAACAAGAAGGGATCAAAAGCAAAATTTTGGGATGAGAGAACAGATAGGTATTTGATACTTTGAAAGACTTAAGAGATTGAAATGAAACTGAGCACAAAATATTTTTAAAAGCAATTATAATAAACATACAGTTGAAGTTCTTCAACTTAATCCCAAGAGATTGTAAAAGACCTAGTGCAAAGAGTTCACATATGAGATGTTGAATAAATAAAGATTGTTGGTATGATGTGAAAAAGAGAATCTGTGTGTTGGAGAAGCTGGATTAAACTAGGAGATAAGCAACTTTCATCTAGCAATGGATTGATAGTAATTGAAAATGTTGATGATAATAATATATATTTTTTGATTCGTATATTATATTTTAGATGAAATATATTTTAACAAAAATTAAGTTGATAGTATTTTTTTAATGTTCAGTAAAAAAACATTTTTTTTTCTCCACAAAAGATGTGTTTGAATTTTATATATAACTGAGTTATGTTTAAAAAGAAAATTTTTAGAGTATATGTATTTTTAACATAAATCAAAACTTTAATTAGGAGTTTTAATGAAAAATAAATTATATATAGTTTTTAATAAAATATAGTGGAACTGTATCTAATTACATGTCTACAATTATATGCTATCCAAAGAAAAATGTAAACAAATAAACAAAAAAACTATTAAAATTTGCATATATTATGATATTCAAGCAACCATATTTCCTTCTCTGAGTGCCATATGCCAACATGTTTAAAAAAGTGGAATTTGTAAATAAATTTTATAATATGGCCAGTAGCCATTTTTCTGTATTGGAATGCCATACATGGTTACATATATTAATAAAATTTCTTGTGTTTATGTTGAAAGCACATAGATTTTATTCTTCTTTTATTATATTTTCTGAATTTTATGTGCAATATTTTTGCATAATAAATTATTTTCTGAGAATAATGCTAAAAATTTTACAGAATGCACTAAAAGTTGACAATGATTTATTAGAGAGATCTTAATTTTTTGATAACAAGACCATTATTGTTTTTATAAGGGAAAAAAGTTATTGAAAAAAATGAATATCACACAGAGCACATTCAATAGTGATGAAAACCAGACATTTCTCTATTTTTAAAAATATATTCTTACTACTTTAGTGAATGCATGAATGAATTCACAGTCAATAAAATATAAGCAAATAGGTCTTCTCAATTTATTATTAATAACTTTACTATTATTTTTTAAAATTTTGTTCATAATATAATCTTAATTTATATATGCATACTATACATTAAAAAAGTGTCTATTATATATGTGTTTGTGTTGAAAAGTGCTATACACTTGCTATTCAATAAACAATAGTTTTGCAAGAGGACTTTGGAACAAAATAAAGCATAGTTCATAGCTCTACTATACAACAAAATTTATTTTTAATTATTGATTTTTAAAATAGTTATTGGAAAAAGAATTGATAAGAAACAATTAGTAACTATTGTTTAAATCTTTTTTTTAATTCTATTTAAAATTTGTTAAATCATTTGAACAAGAAGTTTAATAACTGGCAAAATAAAACAAATATTAAAAACTTTTTTTTCTTAATTTTTTTAAATAATCGTTTGAATGTTATTTAGTTCTAACATAGTTCTTATGAAGTGGTAGCTTCACTACAACAATGTGCCAGTGCTCAAAGCCTTGAGTGTGAAACAATTTTTAATCAAAAATAGTTTGAGTCAGATTATCCATCTACTATATTCACTCGATCTTGCTCTGTACAAACCCTGCCCCCACCACCACCACCCTGAATGGCTTGTAAAAATGGCAGAGGCTTTAAAAGGCATTGCTTTGCAAAAGTTTCAGGACTGTTTTGAAAAGTGGAAAACACATTTAGACCAGTGTATTGTATCAAATGGACAATACTTTGAAAAAAATTCAATTTATAACATTTAAAAATAAATATACAATTCTTTATTATAAAATTCCAGATTTTTTTGGGTACCCCTTCATACGATTCATTTTTATTTATTTAAAGTAATTATATAATTGTTTAAATTCAAACTTTTTCTTTAAAAAAAAAAAAGAAACTATCATAAGCATTATTATTAAAATGGAACCATAAAAATATGACATTTATTTTTACAAATTATTCAGTAATAATAATACAGTTAGAATGTTTATGATCCAGCAATTTCAGTCAAGTGGGCAAAATTATTAAGTGCCCTTTACTATTTTAATCCCAACTTTTATTTTATTCATTTAGCAAAAGTTGTGATTTAAATAAATCACATCAATATTTATGTTTCAAATTAAAAAAAAAAAACCATTTAAGTAAACATCTATAAATTAATAAGCCAAATTGATAGAAATGTTATATTTTTATTCTTTTCACACACAAGAAAAAAACAACTCTTATTTCTACAATATGAAACAAAATTAGAACTTTTCTAAATATAAAGATCTAGCTCAAAGATTTAAAAAATCTTATCTTTAAATCAGGGTACTTGAATTAGTTATTTTAAAAATAGATTTCAATGAATTAAAAAAAAAACAATAGGAGTTTTACTTATTTTACATGTGATATATTATAAAATTATACATATATTACATTAAATATTTTTTCACATTTCCAACAGCAATTTAAGTTTTAAAAGCATAGGAAATTTATAATGGTAGGGGTATAAATCTTAATCAGAAAAATTGCTAATCTGGAAAAGCTTACAATCCAAAAGTCTAGGATTAATGGTCTATTTTATGCAGCAAGAACAATTAGACAAATATACAACCATACATATATATAAATGCAATTGCACAATTTATATCAATGAATCAGGAGAAATATACTCATAAGTTAGGTCTCTTATATAAAAGGACTTTTAGTATTGAAAAATTAGGTCAAATTAAACTTGATATCATTAACTAAAAGGCTTAATTAATAATATTTCATCAGAAATTTTGCAAAAAGTAAAAAAGAATCCATAAAAGTACTGATAAATTATGCCACTTAGACTCAAAAATTCCATAGTGGCCTATATATTAGAGAGAATGAATTTTTTATTTCTTCCATGAAGAGAGGAATCTTAATATAGTGTACAAACTATATATGGTACAGCATCTCATTTCGCATGCAGGTAATAATATGGTAAAACCCATTTACCATAAATTAGAGACATATTAAAAGAGACTTGTTCTTATGTATAAACTGATTATGGAAAAGTCAATAAAGAGACACTTTCTGAAGAAGAATAAATAAATGAAAAAGACTTGAAATGACAAAGTTCACCCTTTTTTTTATATTGATTTTAAGGGCCCATGCCAAATTATGAAATATTCTTAGAAAACTGGACAAACCAAATTATTTCATTGTATTTATGAAAGTTATCTATATGGCACTAGAAAGTGTAAATAAAACAAACTATGGATAAATAAACGGCTTAGTTTCAAATTGGAAAATAATAAGATATCCAGATTGGAAGAAGATAAATTTAGAATTTATAGAAAAACATTACTAACTTTAGATATATTAGTACCCATACTTAGGTTTGAAAGTGGAGGAGACTTTGGGATAATTATTAGAAAAATTAAAGATCATGATGAAAAGATATAATTATGACTAAGATGGTAGGGAGCTTTCATCAACAATAAAAGATTTGACAGTTAAGAATTATTAGCAAATCAAAAATGATTATTGATCCTTTGGAAATGTACTAGTGAAGAGCACATTATGGACAGCAAGGAAAATTAACAACTGAATATTTTATCAGTTTAGATCTGCATTTGCACAAAATGACTGAGTTGAAATTGACTTGTATTGTGAGGTGATCATTTTTATTATTAGAAAAATGAATAATGTCTTCAAAGTTAAAACTAAAGTGAATGATAGATTTTTCTGCATCTAGTATTAACCCCAAAATTAATAGGAATTCCTAATAATAATACTATAAAGAAAAAATGAATGCAAAAGTCATCTATTCACTTCTTAGTAAATATTTTAATATTTTAAGGCCATTGTTCCATCATTTATTTTCAATATATCTAAATTTATTATAAAAATGTGCATTATAAAGAAATGATCGCATATCTAAGGTAATAAAATTTACTTTTTCAAATAGTTAGACCTCCAAAAAGTCAGTACAACTTTAGAGTCATATCTATCGTTCTTATTATTTAGTTTGATTATATACTAACTACATATGTCAACTTATGTTTAGACAGTGAATTTAACACATATATAAAAGATATATTTTAAATTTTCATCCATGTATGATTTGGATCAAACTGAAACATCGGTATATTTATAATCAACATCATTCATGATGAACCTACAAATATATTTATATCTGTAACCCATGAAAATCTTTGTACCAATATATATATATCTGTAAGTTTCTTGCTTCCCAAAGATTTTTAAATCACTGAATACTGGGATGAAATCAAAAAATTTTATTAGAGTTTTTAAACATAAATTAACCCAAAATTTATAAATCAATAACTTTGTTTGAAAAATTATGAAATGAACTTAATATTGATCCAGTGAGATTACAATTTGATTTACAAATTTCATATGAAGACTTCATGAGAGTTTCTAAAGCAGTAAGAAAAACATTCTACATTACATGGAAAAATAAAAGTAATGCCAAAAGAAGAACCTTGCTAACCTACATGGGCATATCAAAAATCATGATGTATCAAGCACTGCACCAACTTATTTACACGAGCATATCAAAAGTCATAATGTATCAAACAGTGCACCAACTTCATCAGTTAAAAATCTCATATCTAAACATCTAACAGATACTGAAATTTCTGATCTTGAAAGAAGATTAAGCTTTGTCATAACACTGTCTAATATGCCTTTATTAGATATAATGGCAGCCACCGAAGAAGTCACTCAAAAAATGCCTTTAGAAGAAGCAGCAGAATTATGCTGGAGAATAAAAAGAACACTTGGCAAGCAATAGAAATTGCAATCAAACATCCTATGGTGAGAGGAAAGTAATTAAATCTCTCAAAGTAGATAAATCTATAAATTATTCTCCCTGCTGACAAAGGCAGTGTAACAGTTGTAATGGATACAACTGTTTATGACAACAAAATACAAGAACTGAGAGCAGGCCAATATAGAAAAGTGGCAAAAAAATTCAATATCAAGTTTTACCCAGAAAGCATTGCAGAACACTGATTCAGAAAAAAGTAAAATATTGTCATATTTCAGTGAAATTCCTCATCTTTATGGTCTACCTAAAATCCATAAAGTTCATGTTCCATTAAGGTCTATTGTTAGTTCTAGAAATTCATCTTGCCAAAATTTATCAAGGTTTCTTCTCAAAGTTCTAAGTCATTTGGCATCCAAGACCCAGTCCTTGTCAGGGATTCTAGACACTTTGTAGAATTAATCAAAAAACATGAAAATTGAAAGAACTGACTTACTAGTAAGCTTTGATGTGGAAAGTTTATTCACGAATGTACCATGTGAAGAAGCATTGTCTATTGTAAGGAAAAGATTAAATGGCGATAATAGTTTTCAAACCAAAACAGCTCTTCCTATTGATAGTATAATGGAACTATTAACATTCTACATAAAAATAATCTATTTTCAATATAATACAGAATTCTTCCAACATAATCAAGGAAATGGCTATAGGCTCACCATTGTCACTTCTGATTAGCAATATTTACATGGAAGAACTTGAAACCACAGATATATCCACCTAAAGTTTGGCTTTGCTATGCAGATGATACCTTTGTTGTATGTGGTGAAGCACTGCTACAAACTTTCTGGAAACACATCAACATATTCTTTTCAATTAAATTCACAATAGAATCAGAACAAGAACAAAAATTGATATTCTTAGGTGTTCTCCCTCACGCCAAAATCAAAACTTCAGTTTACTGAAAACCCACACAAACAGGAAAATATCTAGACTATACATTCAATCACACCAGAAACACAAAACATGGAATTATACTGTCACTATGTAACAGAGCAAAAGAAGTTTGTTCAGAAACCAGTGATTTGGAAAAAGAAAAGATTATATAAAACAAACTCTTGTGAAAGATGGTTATCCGTCAGCTGTTATTAAGAAAACCTTAAATGGACAACAAAAAGAACCATCAAAAGAAAAAACAATTATTGGTACTGTAGTGTACCTATACATTCCAAAAAAAAATAGACAAATTAAGTAAAATCTTCAGTCAGTATAACATCAGAACAGCATTCCAGATTATGTATGTGCCATTGAACATGTTCAATTGGGAAAATACAAAAATATTGGATAAAGAAAAAAAATATACAAAGGAGAAGATTTAAAAGAAGTTGCTCGCATAACAATGGCAAACAATCCCATAAGCCAAACTAGTGTGACTATACATAAATGTATGGAAACCACTAATCAACTTTGCTCTTAGGAAAAAGTGGAGAAATCAGGAGGAACATCATACATAAGTATATGAAATTTCTATTGACTGTTGCCTTTGCCAGGATGGCTCAGTTGGTTAGAGCATTACCTTAAAATTCAAGAATCTAAGGGTCCAGGTTCAATTCCCATAATAGTACTGTCACTGATCAGGCCAGCAACACCTGAAGAAGAAGGAAGAATAATACCTCCTGAAACTTTGTGCATATACTAACCTATTTAACAATTGAATGCATTTGGAATATTTAAATAAAGTTAAATTTTTCTAAAGATATTCAATACTCATTTTAGATGATGGAAATAGTCCAATATAAAAATACAAATTAAACAAGTATTATTGTTTTATTTAAATACAGATGTTTTTTTTTATATCCCTGGAGTTTAGATGTAATTATAGGGGATATGAATTCAGACTTTCATACTTTGATCAGCTATCCAATCTATTTCTTACAACCAATACACATGATTGTGCACATGTTAAAAAGATATATGATCTCTAATATACATTTCATGTTGAACCAACATTTATCAGTTGATCCAGATCATCATCTCCCACACATTGCCAGTACTATTTCTGCTATCACAAATAGAACATTTACAAAATGATTTATTACAAAAAATTCACCTTGTTAACTTAAGATTAAAAATAATGTTTGTATTTTATTAAGAATTACATTTCCCTGAAATATTATTAAATACAATAATAAAACTGCCATACAAATTATAAATTAGTCTCAATATTTAGCAGGCAATGAGAAGTGGGGATAGGGTGTTGGTAGCCTCAAGGCAATGGTAGCCTCAAGGCAAAGATATGCTTATTTTGCTAAAGGGCAGGAGATTTTCTTGATTAATCATCAGGAAATATATTTTTTCAGATTTCAAATATTTTACTATTATTAAAAATGTAACTGATAAAAGAATGAACTAACCTGCTTGTTCTTCTGTCTGGAAGAAAAGAGGTAAAATGTCTTCTTTTATTATTTTAAAAGTAGAAGTGTTTTATATATCTGTGTGTGTCTATTTATATATATTTTTTAAAATTAGACATTATACTCACTAATTCAGTAATGCAACTCTCAATAAATAATAATAAAATTGTTTGTAAAATGAAAACTATAAAAATTGATATCTATTGGCCAATAGTAAGACATTATATATCACAACTATGTATTTACTTTGTTTCAGACAGTGTGGAATACTCTGGCACTTATTCTATTTTATGAAGCATCTATCTTATGTAATGAGATGATCTTATTATTTATAAAGTAAAACTATAAACAAATAAATTGCAGTCAATGTTTATCAGTATACTTGCAAGTATATATTCTTATTGTCCATTTAGTTTCATAAATTAGTAAATTATTAAGCTAACTTAAAGTAATTAATTTACAATATAGTCTCTGCAAATTTTGTTTTGTTTGATTACATTATTTACAATATATAATGTTTACATAAATAAAGGCATACCCTTATTACACACACCATAGATGTATTAACACATAACAAATATATTTCAAGACACAATTTTGACCACACATTGACATGTTATCTAATACAATGATTTAAAATTCTGTAAATGGATATAGGAATTCAATTTTATAGACATATATTTAATAACTTTCATATTACTAATTCCAGATTCTGGAGTGATATTTCTGTCCAAAATCATTCATTATTATTAATAGCTTTCATTATTTTCTAGAGTGCCATAGTACAATGTACTAGATAGAGTATGATGAAATAATAGGGATGCTGTTTCTACCCTGGGATTTCACTTAAAATCAAATATCAAAATTCTTGTGATCAACAAGATATCAGAAATAAAACTTATGTTGAAAAGAAAGAAACATTAACAAAGTTGTAGAATAAAATTATTATATTGATTAGCATAGAAGTTATAAATTTTTAAAACATATGACAAAATATATTAAAATAAATACGAAAATTTAATTAATCTTATGTATTATATGAGAATACTATATAATTATTATTTTACAATAATAAGCAAAGGTTTGCTTTTTTAGAGGTAAAAGTATCTAAGATGTTATTAAAACAATTGCAGAGAGATATATTGAAAAAAGTAAAATGGAATTTGTGTTTGTATTGTGGATATGGAAAAAAGAATAATCTGGAACAAACTTAATGACCATTTTAAAAAAGAAAAGAATATTTTGGAAAGAGAGACGATTGAGTTGGAATATGTATACTAGACAAAAAATAAGAATCAGATTGATGAATAATGAGTTTGAAGAAGTGAATATAGAAAGAGAAGTTAGATAGAGATGCTGCATGTTATCTATGCTTTTTAATGTTTATTTAAAAGACATGTTAAATAAATATTTAGGTTGTGGAGGAACTAATATTGGAGATAGAATATAAAAGTGTATAAGATTTGCAAATGATATTGCTCTTATAGCTGAGGATGAAAAGAATATGAATTAAATAAATTAGACGGATGTATGGAATGAAGATTAATGTTGAGAATACAAAGTATTTATGGATGGATAGAAAGGAATGCAAAAAGAATATAAGATAATATATATGCTAATATAGTTCAACAGGTGAATTATTTAGATTATTTGGGTAATTGTTTGAGTGAAGATACAAAAAGTGATGATGAAATTAAAAGAAGAATAGCATTGGTAAAAGGAGACATTTATTAAGAGAAAGCAAATGTTTTGTGGAACTTTGAAGAGAGAATTAAGGAAAAGATTAAGTGCTTTGTGTATAATGTATTGTATAATTGTGAAATGTGGCCAGTGAGTAAATGAATTAGTTGTAGATTGAAGACCTTGAGATGTGGTCATGAAGAATTAAGAAAATTAATTTAATGAATAAAATAATAAATGAGGGAGTTTTGTAAATGAAAAAAGAAAACTGATTGAGGCAATTAAAGATAGAATACTAAGAAAGAATAGATTAGTGAAAGCTGTTTTGGAGGGAGTGCCAATAAAAATAAGAATGAATGGAGAAGATAGATGATATAAGAGATAGAAATTGATATGTGGAAATGAAAATATGTGCAATGAACAGAACAATGGAGTAATTGATGAATTAGTTGTGTGAATGCTCTCTGGACTAGTCCGTAGAACAGAGCACTATTGATTGAAAATATTAACAATATTAGTAATAATTCTTAATGTTAATAATTTCCCAACATGCATGCATAAAATAAATTTATTTTGATAATATATTAAAATATATGTATGCATAGATTTGCAAAATACTTGTTGACCTAATCATAAAAATTAATATAATAAATTTGATTTAAGTTAAGCTAATATTATAAAGCACACTATTTTGGAGATGATCTTGCTGATAAGTAAAAACTGTTTTGAAGGTAAAATATTTACGAATTCAGCTACTGTGACATCAGCTGCAGTGAAAGTTTCAATTATGAATAAATTGAACAGTGAACTTTTTTTTCCATTAAAGTAAGATTTTTGCAATGAACACACCTTTGTCATGTTTTGTAAGATTTAAATAGCCAATTTTGTTTATTTGCTGATATTGGGATTAGTATTTTAAGGGCTACTATCTCTTGTTACTGCAAATTTGATTTTTTTCTTCATTCTTTTTTATGCAAATAAATGCTTATAATTACTTATCAATTTTATCTATGCTCTTTTCTACTTTTTTATACCTTATATACTTATTTTCTACAGATTCACATTTTCCCATCTATTATTTTACGCATGTTTTACTAATGCAAAGCTTTTTTTTTTACAACTCACTGTCTGTATTGCAGAGCTTATTAATTTTACTTGAATACTTTCCATAATTTATTGCAAATTTTTTTAAATCAGACTACTATTATTTGTATGGTACCCCTTTCCCAAACCCCAATATTCTTTTTTAATTAATCAATTTTTCATATGTTTTTCTTGCTTCAGTTCTTAATTTTTTAAAAAGTTAATCTCTTATTGTACCACTACTAAATTGTGATCAAATCTTTCATCTCTAGGATATACAATGCACATTTAATATTGTTTCTAAACCTATTTTGAACCAAAACATAATTTTATTGAAATCCTTTTTATCATATGGGACTTTTGATATATAAATCTTCCATTTTTGATTTTTATCACATGCATTCATTACTATCATAGTATTTTTTTTTGCAGTGCTTATTACTCTTTTTTTTAATTACTATCTAAAATATCCAGCAATTTGTACCATTTTTAGATTTCTTCATTCATATTTCCTATATCAGCATATATCAGAATAGCAACAAAATTTCTTGGAAATGTGCTTAATTTTATCATTATTAAAAAAAATATGTGCAAAAGTCGTTTATTCATGAACTAGCTTAAAACAACTTTTACTTTCAGAATGCAAAATTCTGATACTTTCTTCAGTCTTTTCTTCAGAGAGACAATACATCTTATACTAAATTGTACAATATCCAACCCATTTTTTTCTTCTTTTATGACAATAAATTTACTATTTTATGTGGATTTTTCATCTTCTGATACTTCTTGTTTTAATAGCTTCAAGTTGTTTAGTCATGTCTAGCTTGAAATTGTTAATCCAGAAGATCATATCTCAGTGGAATAGTTTTACATTTGCTTTCTCCATCCATCTTTACAGTATTTGTAAATCTAACTACATAACAAATATATAGTCCCATTTTTTGGATATACTCATTAAATCTATTTACTGCTTACATGTTAAATGTTCTAAAGCCCATCATTTAATCAAATAAAAAAGATATATTGTGCATACAACACTCTCACACAAAGTTTAAAAGCTATATAAGAATATCTTTAGTGTTTGGTTATTAAATTATTTGTATTATATATATATGCAAAATTCATATGAATTATAGTCTTAGATATGGTTAGGAATGAACCTTAGAAAAGAAATATACAGAAAGGAAGAAGGACAAGTTGAAAAGTCTTTTTTATTTAATTAATAAACAAATGTTAGTCAACAATGTGATAAAGAAAATGATGCAAATATTTAAATGCTTATGCTACTCTTAGAAAATATAAATGAATACCATCTCATAAATATATACGTTTAGTTTAATGCCCAGAGCAATTTATTAATGAAGAAAATAAACTGAAAAAAAACCTAGGTCTAACAAAATGAAATAGAAACTTATGTTTATTAGGACAGATCTGAAAAAATAATATAGAATTATTGATCTATTGTCAGAACTTAAATGTCATTGACCTCATGAACAACTAAATGTTATTGAATAAGTAAATAATGCAGAAAACTAATAAAGTGATAAGTAGGTGAATAGATAAGAAATTTAATAAGCTCCAGATTCAAGTTAATAAGCTCAAGAAAATATGAAGGTACAAGAATTGGAATAATATATATTAAAAATAAACAATTTAAAATAGATAATAGATTTATAATTTGTGTAGAAAATGAAATAAATTGATGTGTTGAAACTGTGAGATGTGTGTAATTTCAGTCTTAAATATTAAAAGTTTAATATTAAATGGAAAACTATCTAAGTGCCTTTCTTTGTTATTTTTCTTTCTTCATTGCAGTACATTCCAGATCATATTTCTCTTTTGAAATTTTTATTTGAACTTTTCAAAATAATGAAATATATCGAAGGGCAAGTTTCTTTCTTTGTAAATTGTATTATTATAAAACACATAAAATTATTTATACCTCTGTATAATTTTAAAATCTAAATATTAATTTTATTAATGATCTTTGAATACTGTTATTTCAAAAATCAAGTTTTATTTCTGCATACATTTTCAAATTCAATAACCAACCTTTCATCACTTTCTAAAAACATCCTATTATCTAGACTTACATTACAAATTGGATGTGATTTTTAAAATTATATGATAAAATATTTTTATTTTTAAAGAATTTTAGTTTTTCTCTCTGTAGGCAGGTTGAAGTAACTGGCAGTAGTTACTACCATACAAGCAATGATAATTACTGTTGGTAGATACTTCAAAGGCATTCTTGCATTTTAACATTTAAAACTATATCAACCAACATCCAATCAATTTGCCACAGCTGTGGCAGGGATGAGGAAGCATTTGATCACATAATTAAAACATGCATGGGTCTAGGTAATAAAAAAAAATTATATTTGATAACACAAAGATAGATTATTACAAAATACTTAACATCAAAAATTGCATCCGTGGAAGAGATATTCCTACAATCAGGTTAGCAGTTTTCATCACCTATGCCATATGGGTTGTTAGGTGCAAGGCACAATACCAACTTCCCAAGCCGGATGAGAACTCACTATTTAATCAAAGCATGTAAAAGATTAAACAAAGAGACAAAACTCTTGCAACAACATTCATTTTTCAAGAGACAGGAAGCTATTTCAGACCTGTCAATAGAGTTAATGAACTTAACCTAAATATCTAACCCTGTTTTAACTCAATAATGTTAATCCTATAACTTATCTATTATTGTAAATTTTCATTATACATATTTATAATGTATCATCCATATTTATACTCATAATTAATGTAACATAGGCATTAATTAGTTTAATAAATGTTTTTGAGAACATCAAACATTTTCATTTGGTATCACTTAATTAAAATGTCTAATAATTATTTCTCCATTAAACTTATTAGAGGTAATTTCAGCAGAAGTTTATATTAAATGTTGTAATAGCTTTTCTAATCAAGTAACAAAATAATGACAATTGCTACAGTAATCATTTCTTATTAAAATATAATGTAGCCATTTAATTATTTAATAGCTTCAAGTGATATTGCTAAAAAAAAAATTTATAATAAATAAATATCAATCTAAATTTTGATTAGAAATTGGCTTTAGCTGTTGACAGTACTGAATTGTTTATGTATATTATCTTTGCAATATATTTCACATATTCTTAGTTAGTAGTTAGGATGGGTTACAAAAATTAAATGCTTGAAGTAAAAAAAAGTTTTTTTTAATTTATCTAATTTTATCCCTGTTAAAAACAAATTAGATATGTGACAAACTGTATGGTGGTAGAGTTGTATCAACAGTATTTATCTTGATGGAAAATGTAAATCCATGTGTAATTATGAACTCTATTTAGAATAATATATAAAATGTAAAAGTTTAAACATATATGTTGTAACGGGCATACATGCTGTTACATTATTATAATAAGTAAAATTAGAAATTAAAAATAAAAAGTTCGCAAATAAAAACTTCTTTTTTAAGAATTAAAAATTGAAAATTAAAAGTCATCTAAACTCGTATATGTATAAAATCGCACACATGGAAAATTATTAAAAGAAAATGGTGCTCTTTTAGTACGCGATCTTTGCCATTTTGGATTTCAAAAACAATCAAAAACATGATCTGACACATGTAAGTGATAAAAAAAGTACACGAAAATGGGAAAAATTTAGAACTTGGGTCACGTGACTTTGAAAAATCCCCCCAAAACATCGCGCCGAAAAAAAAAAGCCAAAACATGAAAAATGTAGAACTGATCACATGATTATAATATCAATTAGAATCAACACATAGATCTGAGATCCAAAAAATATTTTAAAAATATAAAAAGCTAACATGCATTAATGAACACAGGTTACAAAAGAAAACCATATATTTTTAATATATAAAAAGCATCACGTATTATTGACTTCTAAAAAGCATAGATATTTAAAATATATAAAAAGCTAACATGCATTATTAAATCATGCAGGTTACAATATTAACACTTACATTTATAACTTGTCTCATTTTTGTAAACATATAAAAAGATCGATCGAAGGGTATATACTGTATATAAAAATCAAACTAAAACTTATTCATTTTATAATTAATTGCGTTTTATCTTACCAGAATCCTGATATTGTATGTTCCCTTTGTTTGCCAAATTTCAGATTCTCTGCCTAGAAAAAATTCAAAATGTATAATCCATTCATAGGACAGCCCCCCACCCCACGCGCAAGTAAATCAACAAGGTATTTTTTTTTTAGATTATCATTGGCTAAAAAGTACATTTTCTCATTTTAAATTATAAATCAAATAATTTATATACAGCCTAGTTTACAAAAATAATATTAATTTTAACTAATTATTAAATATTTAGTTTTCATAATTTATAACTTATTACAAGTTATAGATGAATTGCGTATTAGCTTTTACAAATATTAATACAGTTGCTTCTTAATTCTATATATATCTAAAGTTACAGTATTACCGCACTTTATAAGTTTATTTACATAAAATATTTTATTTGACTTATGGCATTAATTATTGGGTAGTAGTGAAGTAAGTTATAAAATGATTTTTTACAGTTTACTTTCAATGATGGAGGGAAAGATTTTAGATAATTAAATTGTTTATGTTTTCCTCTGCTCTTAAAATCTCGAGGGAGATGACACCAAAACTTCTTAGATTTTAAACTGAACAATAACAAGATAAAAGTTTCTCTTACTTCCCCCCTTCATCATATCAAAGCATATTGTTTAAATTCAAATATGTATTAAATTTAATAAAGGATGGCGAGCATTTATTGATTAAAGTTTAAAATTATTCTATTTGTAATATTGCTCTCTCTCTCTATATAAGATCTAACCCAAGAGTTAGAAAATAGATTAATAAAGTATTAATAAATCAGATAATTTGAACACAGTTACTTCACCATTACCCAATAATTAATCCTGTAAGTCATATAAAATATTTTGTGGAAATAAACTTATAAAGTGCAGTAATACTGCAACTTTAGATATATATAGAATTAAGAAGTAACTGTATTAATATTTGTAAAATAATACGCATCATAACTTTTAATAACTTATGAATTGCGAAAACTAAATAATATTTAATAAATTAGTTAAAATTTATATTATTTTTGCAAACTAGGCTGTATATAAATTATTTGATTTATAATTTAAAATGAGAAAATGTACTTTTTAGCCAATGATAATCTAAAAAAAAATACCTTGTTGATTTACTTGCATGCAGGGTAGAGGTGGGGGCTGTCCTACAAATGGATTATACATTCTGAATGTTTTTCTAGGCAGAGAATCTGAAATTTTGCAAACAAAGGGAACATACAATATCAGGATTCTGGTAAGATAAAACACAATTAATTATAAAATGAATAAGTTTTAGTTTGATTTTTATATACAGTATATACCCTTCGATCGATCTTTTTATATGTTTACAAAAATGAGACAAGTTATAAGTGTAAGTGTTAATGTTGTAACCTGCATGATTTAATATATGTTAAAAATATATCAAAGAAAGAGATTTGAAATTAGTTCCTCACTTTATAGTAAATTCCACATGGAATCTTATTAATATTGGACATTAAGTAATTTAATGGTTTATAAATGTATTGCCAAATTTAATGTTATTTTATAATTTTTTTTTTATTGTAAACATAGTTGAATAAACCTGTTTTTGATAAGTAAAAATATATGGTTTTCTTTTGTAACCTGTGTTCATTAATGCATGTTAGCTTTTTATATTTTTAAAATATTTTTTGCAATCTCAGATCTATGTGTTACTTTTAATTGATATTATAGTCACGTGATCAGAGTTCTACATTTTTCATGTTTTGGCTTTTTTTTTTTTTACTGTGCGATGTTTGTTTTTTGGGGGGGGGTTTCCAAGTCATGTGACCCAAATTCTAAATTTTTTTTGTTCTCGCGTACTTTTTTTATCACTTAGATGTTTTTGGTTGTTTTTAAAATTCAAAATGGCAGAGATCGCGTACTAAAAGAACACCAAGAAAACTTTATTAAAAAAAAAAGTATTTTAAAGCTAAATTTTCAACAAAAACTTTAAGATTTAAAGATAAAATTATATCTTTAAAAATATACAAAATTTACTTAATTCTTTTGTGTAAAAAGGCTAAAAATGGAAATGAATATTTTTAATTAATCTTAAGTAAACTAGCCCTTGGGCATTTCAAAATTTATAATTAAAGGTCAGATAGGAGAGAAAAGCAATAGTAATAGAATAGCCAATAAAAAAATCCCTCAGGAAACGGACCACAGCAAAAGGATCATCATCATCATGATGTCATGTTCAGTCAATCTGCAATTTTAATATAAAAAGGAAAAGATTGGGAATAATTTATGATGTGTGCTATATATGTTAAGTTCCAGGAGAGTTGAAGGAGAAGGGATTGGAAAGAAGCACTTTCAATCCCTTCCGTTTTTATAAAAGAAATGAAATATCGTTTTCCTATATTGTGGACCCCAGGACATCAGGATCTTGCAATAAAATCTTGCAAAGAACTATACCAGCTACGAAAAGGACCTCCGGATAAATACCAACAGAATGGCTAATGGCATACCAGTCTCCCCAGGATGTCATTGGGATTAACACTGGATCCAAATTACAAGCAACTATTAAGGATGGACTTTTAAACTATAAGAACTATATATATATAATTCATGAACATTAAGTATAAATATTTCCAATATTTAAATATAAATTCCTATCTGACCAAATTAAATCATTCATAATTATTTTTATCATATGTAGTTTTAAAATCATTTCCATTAATTTAATTTTTCCGTTCTTTTAAGTGTTTATTATGTTTTTTTTTTCACATTAAGCTAAAACTTTTAGTTAAATCATTTTAAATTTAAATCGGGTGTGAATGGCTGCATAGATTAATAAAGTTATGTTAGTTTAAGGGAGGGTAAATCTTAGGTTATTTGTTTCGCAGTTAAATTGGGTCAATGTATTGGTGTAATTAGTAAATGTAGCATGAAGATCCACTATGTGCAGGATCACATATGCTACACTTGGGCAAAATAAGTTCCATTTCTTACTGACCATCGGAAACAGACGGTATTCCCTGCTCCCTGGATCACCCTTTAGCTTATGGAATGGGATCGTAAGTCGGCAAAAAGGTCCACAATCTCTTCCTATGGAGTTTTTTTTTGTATTGTTCTTGCCTGACAGACGTAGCATTCCTGTACTGGATGAGGGATATTTTTTTCTAAATAACCACACTGTTCAGATGTATATTTCGGTGAGTGCGGTAATACATTGATATATCAGGTAGATTGGCATTAGTTTGATTGCAAACTTTTGGCCTAGGGATAAATAAGGGATATAGAATATTTTCTTTTTCGAGTGCAATCTATGTAGTCTATCCACACTCAACACTTTAATAAAATATTAATAAATTCATCTGTGCGAACTTATAAAATCAAAAGTTAAAATGTAAATCAAATTATAAAGTAAACATTATAATAAAATAATTCTAAATTTTATATATGTGCAAAATAAATGTTTCTGTGTATTGTTAATCTGGCAGTGGCTTATTCTTATTTTTTATTATCTTCCTTTCTTTAAAAATAAAGTATATATTATATCTGCTGCTCTGCAAGCTAGTGACTGGGGCTAACAGTCTATAATAAAATAAAAATTGAATCTTAACTTAAGTATCTGCCTGCCTACTATATAAATTTTCCAGGTTTGAATGGCCTGGTGGCGCCCTTATATGGCAGATATGGTAAGACTCTAACACACCCTTTCACCCCATCCATTATAATATATATATGTATATTTATAGAAGTTTATATACATCCATCTATAATATTTTATTTTAGAATAAAAAGTAATAATAATATGGAATATCTTAGTATAGATATAGATATTTTCTTTGCAAGTTTATCTTTTTTTTATTTTTATATTTCCAAATTTTAAAAATAGATTTATAAAGGAATGTTTTAAATGGTTAAGCTAACACTATATATGCCGTTATCATTCTTCTGCATCAATGTTTTTACTTACCATAATTGAAAAGAGACTTATTGACAAAATTAGTTAGTGGCCATGTGAAAATCAAAACAAAAATCACCAATTTCACAACCATTTTTCTAATGCTAAAAATGTAATAGTTTCATTCTTTGAAACAGTAAGAGAAGTTTTAAAAAATCTTGAAAACTTAATGTCTTTTTGAAAAAAGTTTTTGAAGTACTTAAAACAATTATTGTACTTGTATCTAATCATTATAAGTAATATTAAGTTGCTTTTTTAAACATAGAATTACTTTGATATTAAAATTATATATATACACTTATTCATAAACCAACTAAATTCAAATATATATTCACATGCTTTTTTCAAATAATAGGTATATGGAACATGATGATAAAATGTAAAAAAAAAAAGAAGCAACATTTAAATGATAATAGAATAAAAATTTCATTTCCATTATTAATTTCTTATTATATATATATAGGGGGTATGGCAGTACCATTGCATTAAAACTGATGAAATTTTATTAAATAGTTTATTGATAATAAAAAAAAATCAACAAAAGATAAAGAAATAGTAATATTTTTTTAAATTGTAGCTAATTTATATCTACTTGATCTGTAATTTTAAATGAGATAGCAGCTGCTTTAATTTTTTTCAAATTGTTCAGTCTACAATTCTACTTTGAACTTTGTATAAGAGACTTTTTTCCTTATATTGTATTAATAAACAAAAACTTTTATTCTATATAAACTTGATAATTGCAGGTTGAAACTATTTTTATTGTTTAAATCTTATTGACAGTAAAGTGTTTCAAATAATATGTTATTAAGAAATTTTTCAAATATGCTAAAATATCTTGTATGTAGTAGCAGATTGTGATCATTCAAAATATATGCTTTAATAGGTTGTCATCTGATCCTTTGGGTCAGCCGCTAGAGGCGCAATTTCTAACTAAAAACACATTAATATAACATTCCCGGGCTAGCGATTCTCTATTAATATTGAATTTTTTTTGGTTTGTTTACAAAGTTTACTTTCTTTCGTTTCTGAATTATTTTTCCCAAATAATATTTTTGACGATGGGATAATAATACTTTTTTTTTTTAATTTTTTTTTTTTACCAAAGGGTTTTTTTTTTGGTGTGTGTTCAAATAGTAATTTGTGTTTTTTTTTAAAAATAATATTACTGTTTTTGTAAAATTGGATTGACAAAATTCAAGAGAGAACAGGTTTTTTTGATGGATCTTTAAATAATATTTTACGTTACTTTGATAGGTTTACATTTGATTGCCGACAACAATTATTGGGAGAAGTGTTGTTTTTTTTTTTTCGCGTGTGTATGTTTAAATAAAAATTAAAACCTTTACTTTTATCGGTTTACATTTGATTGACGACCGATTGGACTTCCTTTCATTTTTAAATTATGGTTTTGGTTCTACAAATAAATATTTTTGACAATGGGACAATAATAATTGTTGTTTGTTTAATTTTTATTGACAAGAGCGGGTGTTTTTTTGGTGTAGATTCAAATAGTAATTTGGGTTATGTTTAAATAATAAGTTGCGGTCTTACTTTGATCGGTTTACATTTGATTGCCGACACTAATTATTGGGAGGGGTGTTTTTTTGTGTGTACAATTGTAGACAACAATTATTGGGAGAAGGGGTGGGTTAACCGTTTAAAGAATAGTAGTTTACGTTACTTTTAGTAGTGGTGTATATTTGATTGCTGACAATAATTAGTGAGAGACGTGGGTGTTTTTGGGTGATGATTAAATACTAATTTACCTTCCTTTTATTTTACATTTGATTGCCAACAACAATTATTGGGAGCTAAAGAGGTTGTTTTTTTGTGTATGTTTAAATCAAAATTGAAGTTACTTTTATCGGTTATATTTGATTGACAACGGTTTTGACTTTCTTTTTTTTTTTTCATTTATAAATTATGGTTTTGGTTTGCCCAAAACCTAATATTTTTGACAATGGGATAATAATAGTTGTTGTGGTTTTCTTTCATTTTTATTGACAAGAGCGGGTCTTTTTTCGGTGTATGTTCAAATAGTAATTTAGGTTACGTTTAAAAAATAATCGGTTTACCTTATTTTTAGTGCTTTACATTTGATTGCAGACGACAATTAGTGGGAGGGGTGTTTTTGTTTACGATTAAAGAATAATTGTACATTCCTTTTATTTTTTACATTTGATTGCCGACAACAATTATTGGAAGAAAGGGTTTTGCGTTTTGTTTTGTTTTTTTTTGTTTGTTTGTATGTTTAAATCAAAATTTAAGTTACTTTTATCAGTTACCATTTGATTGAAAACTGATTTGACTTTCTTTTTTCATTTATAAATTATTTGGGTTTTTCCAAATAATATTCGATTTGACAATGGGACAATAATAGTCTAGGTTTCTTTAATTTTGATTGACAAGAGCAGGTCTTTTTCGGTGTACGTTCAAATTGTAATTTGGGTTATGTTTAACTAATAATTTACTGTCTTACTTTGATTGCCGATGAGAATTAGTGGGAGGGTTGTTTTTTTTCTATACAATTAAAGAATAATTGACGTTCCTTTTATTTGCCCGTTTGATTGCCGACGACAACAATTATTAGGAGAAGAGGGGTTTTTGGGGCTATATTTAAATAAAAATTTTAATTACTTTTATTTTACATTTGATTGCCGATGACAACAATTATCGGGAGAAGAAGGGATGTACATTTAAATAAAAATTGAATTTACTTCTTTTATTTTTGACATTTGACGAAGGCCATTTAGAATCCCTCAAACAAGCTTGCCTTTACGAAGTGAACATTTCCGTCGGCATATGTTTTTGGACCTCAAATTTGCGTATATTTGCCGCACAATCCAATCTTTTCTTTCAGCAGCAGGATGTTTTTTTCTTTTTTCTGCTGTAGAAATATTCCAGCACTGGCTTCCGTTGTCTGGAAATTCCCATCCTTTCAAGTTTTCTGTTGTGGGAATTAGCCATACTTTTTGTCTCGGAAAATTTCTCGCTAAAACGTGACTCAAAGCGTGATTTTTAAATTTTTACGCTATTCCACCCTAATCAAAAATTTAAGAGGAATACAAATTTATGAGAAACAATCACGATACTGTTAAAATTGATAAAATGTAACAGTACATCAATTGGTCTTAAAAAAAAAAAGGCACCAATGAAAATTTAAATAATTTTGACACGATCAAATTAACTCACCCTCATACGATATTGTTACATAAAATACATAATGCAGCATTACGATATAGTGCGTGACACAAACAACTACGGCATTTTTCTCTGCTTTTAGCATCGGAAAAAGCCACACCGTTAGCGTAGAAAGTAGACTTAACTCTGAGTTAACAATCTTTCTAGGATTTTTTTTAGAAAGAATGCTTAAAGGCTTGGGTGCGGCCGCAGAAATGGCATATTTCTAGAAATTTAGCTAGAAATCGCACCTCTAGTGGCTGACACGAAGGATCAGATGACAACCCTTTAATATATCAAGAAATGATTGGTTTTTTAAAAAATAGTAACTCGATCTTTCATAAACATATAAACATATTAGAAATATTCTAAAATATTTTGATAAATTGTAATCATTTTAAATGAGGCAGCTCTAATAAAGTCTTCATAATACAGTATATAGAAAAATAAAAATTCTTCAAAGATAATTGAGGATTCTGTACAAAAATAAAAGGAATTGCTATTGTTTGGAATAGCCATTCCTTTAAAATTTCAAATGTGATCTTAATTTTTTGAATAGTCTATTTTTTGATCAACCTTTTACTACTGTTAATAAAATCAGCTTTTATCAGATTTCTACCCAAATTACCTTAAAGTTAAATAATCAAAATAAGAGCCATAGATCACATGACCCTATCTCTTAAGCTTGTAAGTTATAAACAATGAGGATTGCCAATTCCTCTACAAGCTTTGTGATAAATGCTTACCTTCAAGTTGTGTGTTTTTTTTTTTTTCAAAACTTTATGATTAATGTCCTTTTGTGAACTTTTCTAATTTTATTATATTATTTCTACTGTAAGTTTAATAATTCAGAATAATTTCTTGTCTAAAGATACTGCAATATGGTAATAAAACTCATAAGATATTTAGTTATGTTTGATTGTATATAAATATTTGGATTTTGAAAGTAGAATGTCTTCCATACCCTTATCAATTTATTAATTTTTTTTTTAATCTGTGGACTTATCACTATTTCAATAACTCACAGTTTGGAAGAAAAAAAATTAAAAATATGAATTATTAATTTTAGCTGGCACTTGTCTTTATGTATGATATTATAAATTGTGAGCTATTTTTCATCTCACACTCAAAGCAGTACTCAATCATCAGGGTGTTATCAAAGTGAAAATATTATTTTGTAATGTTACATCAAATTACTGAATGCAAGTTTTGATTTAAAATGACATCCAAACACAAATGATGATGGCAATTTATGGGATCAAATGAAAATAATTGATTTAGTAATGGAAAAAAAAAAGTTGTATGCTATGATTGACTAGATATTGTTAGATTGAATAATTCATATATGAAATATTATATATATCTATTTTAAACGATCAAATTTCAGTGTTAAAATTTGTCCTTTTATATATAAAATTAAAAATAATCAGTTTTAAACAAAATTGAAACAAACAACTCACTAAAAAATTATTTTATGTTTTAAAATTATTTAATAGTTGGTCATAATTATGTAAAAAGCAACATCTTGAAAAAATACCATTAAGGAATGAAAACTGGGTTGATATATTAAATTTTTTTTTTTATATAGTAAGTACAGTAGTCTGTTTTTTTTGTTTAAAATTGATTGTTTTTAATTTTATGTATATATTGTGATAATATAAAATCATTCAGTGATGATCTTTTTCAAAATTACAAAAACTTAATAGGATTTTAAATAATTAAAAACGTTATACTAAATCAAACTAAAAATTATTTATTTGTGATGATTACACCTGGTTATAGAGTTAATGGGTGTTTGAATCAAATACATTGTTTTCACAATAAAATGTTTGTAAAAGTAAAAATTCTATAAATTAATAAATAATGTAAAATTATATACATATATTGGTGTACTTCTGATTTCTTAACTTGGTAGTCTGTTTTGAGTTTAAAATTTTATATTATTGGATAGAATGGGAAAAGATGAATCTATATTTGACAAAGGTAAATGAAAAGTTATGAAATTAGGAAATTTATAGATAAATTTCAAAATATCACATGTATTTTTTTTATAGAAAAGAAAAAGCCTATGAAAAGTTCATTTAATATTTAGTTAAACTTTTAAAAAATGTGTACCAAACGTAATTATTTATACTTAATTAAGATTTTGTAATTAAGACATTAGCTCCAAAAAGAAGATGAAAAAAATACAGCTGGTAATTATCCCTAAAAAACAACTTTCATAAGCAAGAGCATGGGCTTATAGGCTAGGAAACATGCTTTTGTCAATCATTAAGAAAGTTATATAAAGAAGTTAAGACTGATAAATTTTTATTATTTACTCTTCTTCATTCAGAGTATTCTCTCACCTTCATTTACAAAGTAATTCTACTAGAGAGTGCACAAAATTGGATTAGAAAAGAAAAGAAACAGGTATAATTATTTCATATAAAGAAGTATCTAGAACACACTATTTAGTGTTAATTTAATTCTGGCTATAATGGAAATGATGAGGACTTTTTGCAGCATGTTCAAAATATAGCTAGAGGTATACCATCCAAGCTGCTGGAAATATAATTTTTCAACAATGACCCTTTTACCTTCTGATAGAAGTTTGCTTTTATTGCTCAAAAGTTACCCTACCTTTTGAAATATATGGCATAAAGAATTAGAAGACTCTAAGTTGGATATTAACCCAAAATGACTGATAAAGTGATTAAAGAATGATATAAAGAAATATTAAAAATGTACTATGTTGGAAACGCATTTATAATTATCTGTCTTTAGATTAATAAGTTTAATTATTAATTTGTGGTAAGATTTTTTTTAAAACAGGCAAAACTCATTATATATATTGCCACACACAGCAAGCAATATATATATAGTGAGTTTTTGCCTGTTTTAACAACAGTTATACATGAACCATAAGAGGAGGTGGTCATGTGATGTTTATTGGTTTAAGATTATTTTTGTAAGAATACTAGGTCATGATTTTTTTTCCTTCTTATTTTAACGTAAAATATTTTGTTTATTATTTTTCTTTTTTTTATATTATCTAATAGGTTGTTATAAATATATAATATTGACTTGATTTATTAGAAATGTCAATATATATATAAAATGTTAAAGTTCACATATAAAGAATTATGTGTCAGCAATACAAAGCAGGTTAAATTGATTAATGAAGATTTGATATTGTAGCCATAATGACAGTTTTTTATCTTTAGTTGAAAAGCATGTACAAATATTTTTCTGTGGTAGAGGTATAGAAAATGTCTAAATAAGACCTGTCTCACATAGTCTGGCTAGGTTTTAGTGCCTCTTGTATTACTCATTAGAGCAATAATAATAATAGCAGTAGTAATGGTAAAACTGGAAGCAGTTATAATGCTAAAGTTAAGCATTATAAATTTCCCCCCCCTAAATCTGGGGACATTGAATGTACTAACATTACTTGATATAAACTCTTCTAGATGAGAATGGAGGACTGCACTAATGATTAAGAAGCTGTCAAAATTTAAAATCAATATAACTACTATTTGTGAAATTCATTTTCTAGAGTAAGGAAGTTTAGTAGAATAGGTGGTTAGCTACAATTTTTTTTTGTAAAGACAGATCAGTCAGCAAAAGAAGACTGTATATTGTTGGATTTGCTGTCCAGTTTAATTTAGTATTTTCTACTGTTGGAATTTCTTGTTGCTTAAGTGAAAGATTAATGCTGTTTAAACTTCCCTTGCAAAAATGATACTAATGCTCATTTTATTTATACCTTTCTGAAAAAGAAAGCTTTTATTCCTTTTTGGATAGCATTATTACAGCAGATTTTACTATAAATGACTTTAATCAAATATTATAAATAATGATATTGCTGCTATAAATTCAAGTCTATTGTCTTTGAAATAGTGACACTTAATAGGCTACTTTATAATTAGAAATTATAATACAAAAACTTGCTGGCCTGATCATAGATCAATACTACTCTAGATTAAAATTATATTTGCATTAAAATGTATATCTTATTCTGATCATTTCCACAAGAAAATTATTGTTTGTTCTTTAGATATCCTTTAGATGTATACATTTTCAATACTTATTAAATATTAAAATTGCTAATTTGTATCTCCAGGAATGTCATATTTCTGAAGCACAGACTTCTCTTAAGGGTGTGTTGTGGATACAAGTCAATCTATTCTTGGATTTACTTAAATGAAGAATTATGATTGGTTTTCTGATAATTATCTTATTATTTGGGGATAATAAATGTAAAAACTTTGTAATAAATAAAGAAATCTAAAGACAGAAGTTCAATGACTGAAAAGAAGGCTTTAAAATAATATGTGGATTAAAACTGCCTAGAAGATATAGACATTCGCTGATTATGGTCATATTAGAGCATTTTTGATGTACTTGAAAGCAATATAGGAACCTGAGAAATAGTATCAGTTTTATGAAATTAACAATGGCACACTTATATAATAGCAATATTTTGAACAGCAGGAGTAGTTTGATTATCTTTTGACTAATGATAAAAGTGAGGTGATGACTTATAATAATATATCCATTTTAGCTACTCATTTACATTTGGACAAAGATATTTTGCTTAGTGAAATCAAAACAGCTTTTTGCAATTTTAAAAAAGAAAGACTACAGTCTTGATGAAACATCTTAAAAAGTTTTAAACTAAGGCGATGACATGTCAACATCAAAATATTGGAATTTATTAGGAAATACAGGAATATATGAACCCATGAAGTTGTGCCACTTGATCTTAAGAATTTTTTTTTCACACATCTTTAAAAAATACAGGACACAGACCATATTGCAGTAATTTTATTGATTAGGTTGTTCCAATCATAGAAGAATGGTTACCAGACAGCCTAGTGTGATTTTAGAGAATTGAGTAGCAGTATAGAGAATTTTGTTGCCAAACAAGTAAATGAAAAATGTCAGGAACAAAAGAGTAATTTATATATTGCCTTTATTGATGTGGTCAGAACATTTGATTCAGTTAATTGAACAGCTTTATGAGGATTATTTGAAATTAGTTGGTTGTCCACCAAAATTTATGCATATTGTATAGATTCTACATGATGGAATGAGAGGATGTTTTATTACTACAAGTGAAAGATCTGAAGCATTTGAAATGAAAACTGGTGTTAAACAAGGATGTGTATTTGCTCCAACATTGTTTTCAATTATTATGATAGTTGTTTCTGACACTGGTTTATTAAAACAGAGATCATAATGATATACAGGTTTGATGGTTTAATTTTTAATTCTGGATTTGCAGTATGCTGATGATTGTGCTGTTTTTTCCAGTTGAAAAGATGATTTATAGAATATACTTAATGTTTTGAATGCAACATTTAAAGATGTTGATTTAATAATTAATTTTCAAAAAAAAATGTATCTGCTAATAAGAAAAAAATAATCCTCAACTACTTTTAGCTTGAATAGTTATCAAGTTGAGAATGTAAACCAATTTAAATATCTTAGTAGTTTTATAAGTAGAATGATGAATGTGGATGTTGAGTTACAACACAAATTTCGTTGTTTCTGTTTTTAACAAATTGCAACTAAGTTAACTGTTTAAAACTATTATTTTATTTTCTTTATTGTATGGAAGTAAGACCTGGACACTATCAGTGCAATCTAAAGGCATTAGAAAAGTTTTACTTAAAGTTCTGTAAAATTTTAAAATTACAATGGCAAAATAATAAAGCCATCTATTTATTCTTCAACTTTCTAGTTATGATACTATAAAATCATGCCATCATTGGATTGGATATATAAAATGAACAATGTAAGATTTCTTAAAAGATTATTTTATTGGTGAACTCATGCATGGATTATAATAGAAAAGTAGAATTTGTCTACATAATAAAGATTTTCTTAGACATTCTAAAGAAAGTGCAACAAATGTTTTAAAGGAATACAATATTGATTGTTTTCATTGGGAAAATATGACTGAAAATTGAATACTTTGAGGAATTACACGTAAACATGATGTTAAAGTATATTTAAAGGAAAAGTTTTCTAAAAGAAAAAATTAAATTACTGCATCAAAAAATATCAAATAAATAGAAAAATGGGCAAGCACATTCTATATATGGATGTAATTATTTAACAAATTGGTTTGTGTAGTCATTGGAAAACTGCATTGTAGAGAAAAAAAAATTCAACTTTTTTTTTCTTTCTTGGGGTTGAATTGGCCATACTTGTTTATGACTGACTGCTATATGTATTATGTATGTATGTATGTATGATGATAAGTAAATTTTAATTAAAATGTTTTAACAAAATATTTGTTTTGTTATTTAAAACTAAATTTAGTGTATTTCTATTGCTTACTTAAATAGCATATGTTTCTGGGTATGCTTATGCTCTAGACCGGTAATATGTAGATATATTAATAGAGAAGCAATTAGGATATTAATTATATGAAGGCAGTACTTCATTATATGTATGTAATCTTAATTTGAAGGGGAAGTGGCATTCTAGGAACATATTTGTTGTATTCTGATTATTAATGCATCCTCACATAGGTGTTTGAAAATTGATGGTGATTAGGAATTATACTCCATCTTTCTTTTAAAGTTCTTCCATATAGTCTTTACAAGTTGGGAATACATAATTTTATCATTGTTGTCATCCTAATCATTAATTGAGAACCAACTTCAGGCTGTATATTAATAAAATATCTTTTGTACTTGTACATAAATAATTACTAATGTATCCCTCAAAACTTTATTCTCTTATATAAAAGTTCAACATAGCATTTGTAAATGAAATCTGCATCTCCATTAAATTGTACAGACATACCATCCATTTATTCTCCATCATTTGTCCATTTTCTCCAGGTTATGCAACCAACATGTAACAATTATAAATAAAATTTGTACCTGTACTCAACCATATATCAAGTCATTTTTTGTCCATTTATCCAATCCATTTTTTCTCTGTTACAATGTATTATTATGTATGCGCATGGATGTGTTCTTTATCTGAATTTATTATAGTACTACTTTTCATGTAACTACATCTATATTCAATGTTAATTATTTTTGATTATGTTTTAATATCAGTAAAATAATGTCATGGGTATATTATCCTATCAATTATCTGAGAACTGTGAGAACATTAATGTGGTCTCTTAATGGCAGGAAACTATTTTTGTAGTTTTACTAGCAGAAATTTTAATTAAAAAATGATTTTTGGTGAATTATTATTTCTAGCTGCAAGGATAAAAAATTCCAACAAAAAAGATCTTAGGAGCCAAACAGAAACAAAAAAGAAGAGAGTGCATTCATATTGTATAAAGATGAAAGAATAATTAGTGCACTTGTATTTCCTTTGTTTCTATTATAAAAACAAAAAAAAAATACATTTTATATGTAATCTTTATTATTATTTTGTCAAATTATTAAGTCTTCGTTTTTACATAAATAGAATTTAACAACTTTTGGTACTTACGTATTAGTCCGGCAATGATAAAAGTTTCTAGTACAGACAAAGGTGTATATAACGACTGAATTAAACACATTTACAATTTTCTAAAAAGGAAATGAATTAATTTTGTAAGTGGATATTAGATAGTAAATTCTGGAGAGGAGATAGTTATTAGTCAAAATATTGGTTTTGTTGCTAATGTTACAGCCATGATATCACTTTACATCCACAGTTTGGACAAACAATGGCGATGTTTCTTCAAGATTGTTAAATGAGAGTAATCATTCATAATGGAATGTGGTTCGAGCTAAAAAAGTTCAGTTCACTGCAGTGATGCTAAGAAACAATGTTTATTAAATTGAACAGAATTTCACAGTTAAATATATATATATATTTGGTTTAGTTGTTGCTTGTTATAAATTTAGACTGTTAAAAGTTTACTTGTCTGAAGATCATTTCTCACAAAAAACGTAAATGCATGTTTGTTTTATTTTCACTAAATAAAATTATAAGTGGCCATTTTTCAAAACAAATTTTTTTTTATAAGTTTAGATGGTGGAAGATAATTTCTTACAAAAAATATAAATGCATATTAGTAGATATTTGTATCATTTACAATAAAAAAATTATATGTCATCATTTTTCCAAATATTGCTAGACTAAAACGTATGTGAAATCTCATTGCCAGACAAGTATATAAGTACCCAACTTTTTAATAGCAATTTAATTAAGTAATCTTTATTGATATCAGAGAGAAAACAAAATGCAAAAAATAATTCTGTCAAAACTATCATACAATATTTTATTGAATTTTTTTTATAAGTGCAATTGAAATTTTTTTTAAGAAAATGACCATTATTCAAAGTTATCCTTTATTAAAAGACCTATGAAATATATTAATTTTTAAACGAATCATTATTCATTCAAAAACATTTTATAGCCTGAAAATTTGTGTTTATTCGTCTTTTTTATTTTATTTGCAATATTAATGTTTTATGTTTTAATGTTGTTTAATTTTTTGAATTCATATTTTCAACAAAAGATGAAAAAATTGGAAAGTGAAAATAGAAAATAAGATTTTATTTGTTACAAAAATACCACCCAGTAAAAGCACTATACAATAGAGTCTGTTGATCTTAAACTGAATCTTCTTAAGGATTAAATATATACATATATATGTAGGATTTGTGTACATAATTTCACATATCCACACAAAAGTTAAGAATTGTAGTATTTAGCATTTGCATTAAGAATTTTTTGTATTCTATGTGAGATGGAATTCAAGGAAAATATTTTTTATTGAATAAATAATCTTCAGTTCTATTACCAGATTAAATGAGGCCATATATTGTTAGTTATATATTCAGACATAATCTCAATGGACTTTTGACAAAAGTAAAGATATCTTTAGACAGCTGACCAACAAAACAACAATAATGTAAACAAATGCAAATCAATAAATTGATTGTTCACCATGAGTTAGGAGGACTAGCTTTGAGAGATTGCTCAGACAACAAAAAAATGTTATGTCATAGTCAGAGAAGTTGAACATAGACAGATATGCTCACACTCAGAGCAAGGTACCGCTAGTGGCAAAACCAAGATAACCAATATGTCTGGAAGTGTTAAATTTTTTAAATAGGGAGAACTCACAGCATTCCTACTTATAGCAATTCTTATTGTCAGCAACTATATATTTATTATTCTACTAACTATGACAGGTGGAAAATTCTTTATTGTTGAAAAATATATTAATGCTATAAAAAATTGCAGTAAATATTTTGATGTTATTTTTGAATTTAATTTATTTATAAGCCAGACAACATTTTCCAGCATCAAAACATATAAGGATACCAGAATTGGCACAATACAACAAGATTTATATATGTTGAGATATGAGATCTTAATCAGTTTTAAAGAATTGCACAGTAATTAAGATTATTTAGCATTAGTCAATTAAAAAAAGAAGTAGAACAACAAAACTGCTTTATTTCTGTTTAAAAAAAAAATTGAGGGTGGGAAAGTTGATTTCCTGGAAGAGTTCAATCCAGAAAATTCACTAACATACTTTGATTATGTTCTGTTCTTTCTGAAGACAAACCCAATTAAAATATCTGACTTAAGATTAGTTCTATTTATGAATTTGTTCAGATCTCTAACATAGATTTTATAATTTCAGTCTCGACTCCTATGCTTCTATTGCAGTTAGATAAAGCAAATTCTCTACTAATGGCTTATTTCTTTTTTAAATTCCTATATTATTGAGACACAATTTCTTATTCCAGATTCAGGAGGGTAAGGACATGGCTATAGATTCACAGAGCTTAAGAAGCTAGCATGGAACTATGATTTCAAAGTTTTCCCAAATGAGGACTGAGAAATTTTATATGTGAAATGAAGAATCACAGCTTTAGATTAAATTGTTAATGGATCCATGTACCAAATTTACTGTTCATTTTCTCAGATAATCTTAACTGAAATTACAGCAATTTGGGCATTTAAATTAAAGAAAGCTTACCTCAGTATCAAAATTATTAAGAAATCTATATCAGATAGTTACCCAGTTGATCAAAACAGAAGAGAGTTCCAGCAAAAAATGTTGCCAATGTTCTGTCTGAATAAAGCAGCTCTGCCAGAAAAGCTTATAAATGCAATGGCAACATTATCCCAAATGTTCATATAGAAGATGTAATTATGCGGTGAATATAGAAACTGCTTGCTTAAAAATGAAAAAGCAACAAAATAGCTTCTAAAGAAAACCCAAAGCATAAAGTTAAAATCTTTAATCAATATGAACAATGTGAAAGACTTGGAAAGTATGGATTCAGGTATTAAAGCATGTCTTACTATTAATGATGTGCCAATATTAATAAAAGATCAATACTAGATCTGCAGGATTCATTGCATAAAAAAATACTTGAGCTATTATATTTTTTAAAAAAATAGTCATCAATTGCAATATCATCATAAAATGATTAAAGATTACAAAAATAATTAAATTCATTCATAGGTGAAACGAGTAAAGTTTACAATACCTAAAAATACACTATATTTTGCCTCCTGATGTGGTTGCAGAAAAACTTAGCGATATAATAGATTATGACTGATTATTAGGATATGACAATAATTAAAGTAAGCTAGGTCATGAAGGCAATTAAAATTAATAAAAGCTGACTAGACATGTATGTTAATAAACTGAATCAGTATCTATGATTGTTAGTTCATAAACAAAACAAAATAATAGACCAAAGTCAAACAATCTATTAGTAAAATAGATTGATAAATAAAAGCACAGATGAACAGTAAATCTGTTTCTAGATGGATTACTAGTGATTCCAGGTTTCAAAAATTAATTAATTGGATCCATTTAGGATAACTGAATAAATAACCAGAAGAGCTGTTTTCTGGTTCATATGTCAAGAGTTTTCAATTGAAAATAATTATATTGTCTAGGAATCGAGAATAGTGATTCCTTTAAGAGCTAAGAAATTTGCAGAGTCACTTAGGGATCAAGCAAATGAAAAAACTGGTTAGATTCTACATGTGGTAATTATCTTAGATACTGATGGTTTAAGATCCATTAACTTCAAGATAAGCCAAAACAAATTATAAATGTTTCTGTAGACTATGCCATATGTTTATTGGGACCAAAAGTGGGTTCCTGCAAGCATGACAATGAAATATAATATAGTGATGAAAAGCCCATCATGATGGTTGAAATGGGCAGCAAAACATTAGTTTCAAGATTTACTGAAACCAGACAAGAAATGAAGCAAGAAAATGACCTAGACATTTACCTCAAGGATTATATTCTCCAAGTTAATTTTAGTCATAAAGAGGGAACATTATGGATTCAGGTTTGCACTCAATATTGAATTTGCCCAAATTATAGAACTCTATAGATTAAATTCAATATATAATGCAGCTGATCAATGAAACCAATAATACTATAAAACAGATGTCTATTTGAGAGATTGGTCAGTGGCAACTATTTGCTAGAATGCAGACAGATATGTTAACTTGAAATGGGAATCTGCTAATAGTAAATACTATTGTATCTTTCATGAGCTGCTAATAGTAAATACTATTGTATCTTTCATGAGGCAAGCCACTGTGGCTGGAAGTGTTTGGTTTTATTAGAAGTATTAGTGTTTCTATAAACTATTGATTGTTATTGCCAACAACCATGCACTTATAATAAAGCCAGCCATAATGGATAGTAAACTTTTTTAACTGCTGTAAGCAAAATATATAAAAATAACACAATTAATGTATGTTTACATAAATGTATGTGTCATTTGTTTTGTTAGGAATGATATTTTCCCAATACAACTACTGCTAGGTTAAAACAAATTTGCTTTATTTTATTTTTAAAGAAAAAAAACTCAATTATTGTAAAACACATTTTTGTGAGCATTCCATTGCTCCCAACATTTTTTTATGACTCCTCAAAGTGTTGTGACTTATAGGTCATTGGTTTAGAGCATTATAAGTTATTTCTAAATCATAAGATCTAAGAGATATCAGTGGAGAATATCTATTTTTAACAGCTTGTGAATGACTCATATAGACCTGCTAGTATTTAAATCAGATGATGCAAATGGTAATGGAGATATGTATGTCATTCTCACTCACACTGTGCTGTTCTAATGGTCATCCAAATGTTCAAATTATAGCTGTACTTTGCCTAATTTCTTTCACTGCTATTTGTGTTTTTAGATTATAATTCTTTTTAGTGTTCATTGATGCTTTCCTTTAAGCTTTAATTTCTGTTCATAATTTCACTTTTTTAAAAAAATCTTTCATGGATGCACTTATCATTTCCTGAAACTTGATTTTGAAGCATCACATAATTTGTATTCTTTAAACTTAATCAGGGGTAACACTTTCCATTAATTTATATAACTGACATCAACTTTTTATTAGTTTTTTTGCTAACTATTTAGGGATTTTATATATAAAAGAAGAAAAAAAATTAGATAATTTAATTTCTGTATACATATTATCAAAAATGTAATGCTGTTATAATAAGTATTTCCACTATTGTCCCAACTTTTATTTTATATATATTGAACATCTACCATTATTGTAAATAATATTAAGACACTATAATAGTGAATAAAATATAAATTAATTAAAAGAACAGGTATACTCTTACACATTAGCATCTTACTTATAATTATCAATATTGTTTTTCTGTTTGATCGTCTGCTTATTTTGCATAGTAAACCAAGCTTCTTGGATTTTTCTCTTTCTGTTATTTCTTTCTTCACAAATCATTTTATTAATACCTCGATCAGATTCATGACCATATTCTTTTTCATAATTATGAAATAATGATGCATTTGTAAAATTAGTGTCAGCCTTTTTGTTACATAAGCGAATGCCCAGCATATGTGACATAAGATTTGTCTATCTTATCTACTTCATCTTTCATATTATTGATCAACCTGTTCAAACTTATAGGTATCCTAAAGACCACATTGAATTTTTTTTTACATATTACCCCAATTTTATTTCCAAAAGTCACTAAATATGGTTCGTAGCATCCATTTTTTTAATCATTTTTAAATGTTTCTTTTTTATGCGTAATATTGATTCTAAATGCTCTGAAACCAATCTTTATCATATCTGAATTATAAATTACCAAATCCATAATTTTTTGGACTTAAACCTACATAAACAATTGTTTCATTGCAAAAATACTCTCCAGCCCATGTATTACACAACTTGACCATCTGAACAGCCGATCCAAGAAATAGCAGGACCTTATATGCAGGAAGCGGGAGATCTTTAATTTATGATAAAATTACTTATTTGCAAATATATTGCTTTACAATTACTATTATTATTATGAATTAAGTCCAGAATGATTTTCTTCTTAAAACTTTTATTTTGAATGAGATGTTGCTAAAAAAAAAAAAAAATTTAAGGCAACAAAATATAATTTTTTGCATTATGTATATTTTTTTATTCAAAATAAAAGTGCACAAATTAGCACTTATAATGTATAAATAATTATTTATTTATGATTATTTATAAATTTTAAATATAGCTTTGTGTAATTTTATTGAATGAATATTTGAGAAAAAAATAAAATATATATAATGCAAACATATTTTATTTTCTTGAATGTTTTATTGTGAATCTGTTAATAATATCATTACAATTTATTCTTTTTTGCCAATTCTGATTCAATGGGTAAAATTGCTAATGAAGAAAATCATTCTTGATCTATGCTGATTTCACAATAGCATGACCAGAACATAGTGAAATATTTAAGCACACACATTGTGCATAATTAAAAATTCTACGTCACAGCACAATCAGTGCTTCAACAATTTTTTTACTTCAACATGATAGGTCCTCAAATTTACACAATTTTGACAAAAAAAAAAAACGTAATTATGATTAGCGAATACTAAAACATTATTTTTTGATATTCGCAGAAAGTATAGATTATGCAGTCACAGCGTCTAGTGCAATTGCATCATTTGCATTAAACTTGGTCCAGATCTGCTCCCTAATATTAAATGTTTTAACTGGCATTTTATAATACAATGAATTATTGCTCCACTTCATTTTTAAACATAAATAACAAATTTCATCATTAGGATGAAAATGATATGGCATTCGCTGATATATAAAAATGCTAAATTTAGTTTTATATATGCATTAGTATTTTATAATCATGAAAACATCATATGGATATGAATTTGATCCAGATATTGTTGAATTAATTTGTGAAAAAAAGAATGACAGAAAGAAGTTTGATTTATTGTGAAAAATAAACATGCTGAATCAGAGAGCCAATAGCTTTCAAATAAATAGAAAATGGGCTTTTAAATTTTAATCTTGAAAGATTGCAGTTTTAATAACCATAATAAGTAAGGCATGAATATCTTGGAAAGTATATTTAGTTTTTAAATTAATTTTATACTTCATTTTTTGTTATTTTGTTTTTATATTATTATACATGTATGCACTCATTTGTACATATAAGATGCATATTATTAAATGCAAAGTATGAAACATGCAATAATGTCTGTATTTTCACTAACAAATCAAATTAATTAAATGACTAAATAGCATATATGATCAAATAACTGTCTTTTCCCATTAATAATATGTTTGCGTTACATGCCATCCTCTTAATATACTTTATTTAGTTGCTCAATCATTGAGTTGCATATACTGTAGTTAAAATATTGAAGTCAGAGATGAAACATTTAGAACTATTTATGCTTGTTCACATTAGGTTTTTTTCAACCACAAATGAATTGTGAAACACATTAAAATTAAACACGAATTTGTGAACTGAGAAATATAAAGTATGGTTAATGTAGAATTAAATTTTGAAAACAATTTTACAATAAAAATTTTCAGAGTTCACTTTTTCTAAATCAAAATGGATGACTTTTATCTATATGTCCAAGCAGATATCTGTTATAGTAAGGAAAAAAAATTAAATACTGTTTATGATATTCTATTTTAATTTACAAGTAAATATAAAAACTTTTTTTTTCTTAATATTTTTATTTTTGACAAAAATGATTATTAAGTAAAAATAAATCAGTCAAATGGTTTATTGTTGGGAGTTCATAAGAAGGTCTAGCATTGAAAATAACAGACTAAGCTATGATCTATGGACCTTGACTTCTATAGTTGTACTACATGACACCAGGCAGCTATTAAAATAAAGATGAATTAATACTTAGTACTGACTAATTATTGTTTGGGAGCATCATTATTGCTCTCACTGTTCAGTTAAAATGTGTGATATTAAATTGTTCAGATTCATATGTGTGATTTATGACTACTTCTACAAAAACAAAATAAGTTTTCTAAAATTGGAAGAAAAAAAAAGTCAATTAAATAATTGTGTTTCTTTTGTTCTAATTAAATTTTACATTAATTATAAAGATTTTATTTTAAAAAGTTGTTATTCATTAAAGAATATCAATAAAAAAAAATAAGGTAGAGTTTCTATAATTGGACTTTATATTTTAATAACTTCTTTTTTCTGGAGGAAATTGCCAGGGAGTTTTTGAATTTTGACAACTCTCAGATTTTTTTATTTAATGTAAGTTAGGAGTTACTTATGTACATTAAGGGGAACAGAAACATTTTAGTAAACTGTTGTATATTAATAAACCTAACTGACATGAAAGCTACATTTTTTTTAAATTAATTTTTTCTTCCCTAGAAAAAAACCCAACAACTTATCTTAAAATCAGCTGATAAAAAATTGGTAACTGTTTTTAAAAATAGATTTCCCTTAAAGAAGAAAAAGAATATGAAACTGATCACTAAATTTTTATTACTATCTATTTAAAAAGTAAATTGCAGAATGTACATATATACAATTTATATTCAAATTAATATTTGATTACATTTAATATAAGTTTAAGTCTCTATTAGCTTATGGATACATTAAATTTAAAGAGAATAATGAATGTATTGTTTAATTATTCTTAATTAGACAAAATTACTATTCTGGGAAACATTAAAAATCATAGCTATCTGTCCCATGGACAGGTCTAGAGAGTAATCATATCACCAATTCATCAATTTTTCCATTCCGTTCTCTTCATTGTTCAGTTCTTCAATTCCACATAACTCTTCCCATTTCTTATATCATTTAACAATGTCAATCTTTTCTGTTCTTTATTCTTCCTTCCACTAACCATTCCCTCCAAAACAACTTTCATTAAACTATACTTTCTTCTTAATATATGTCCAATCCAGTTTCTCTTTCTATTTCGAATTTCCTCAATCAAACTTCTTTTTTCATTTACTCTTCTCAAAACTTATTCATTTGTTATTTTATTCACCAAACTGATTTTTTCCATTCTTCTCTATGACCACATCTCAAAGGCTTCTAATCTGTTCGTGATTTTATTACTTATTGTCAATATTTAAATATTATATTTTTAATTTCAAATGTACTCCAGTTATTAATTAAGAAATTATGAAAAAAATAACAAATATGCTATAGAGCAGGGGTGGCCAGCTTTTGTGTTCATAAGATCTACTTTTTATTTTAAAAATGTGTTGCGATGGACTTGTTGTCATAGGCGTTGTCTAAGTGGAGGGAGTTGTGAAATACATACTATTTTTATATATCTACCTAGTAAAAAATAACAATTATTTAACGGACCAAAAAACTCATGTTTGGGGGAATTAAAGCAACATAAGTAATTATTAACAATATTTATTAATTCAAATTAGCTACATTAAGTCAAGATTAAAAATATTATTTTCAATAATGCTACGACTTAGTTGACTTCACCTATCTAGAATTGAAAAAAATTTAGAACAAAAATAAAAATAACAAAAAAACTTGACAATCTTGATTTAATTTGTTTCATTTGTTACCCGACAGTTCTTGCCAGATTGGCCTCATAATCGACCAAAATTGGCTTTGGGATCAACCAGTGGATCACGATCGACTTGTTGGCCACCCCTGCTATAAAGTATATAAATAATTTATATGTAAAACAGTAAAAGTACAAAAACTTAAGTTTTCTGGTCATATTGTAACTTTGAACTAATAAACTTTTTTTCCAGTTTAGTGGATGTCATACAATTTTTTTAATTGTAAACAAATAATAAATAAGTGTTTACATTTGTATAAACAATATTCTTAAAACTCACATAAATAATGTGATTTATCATCATCATCATTTTCTTCTAATTAACAGTACATTGCAGGATAGTCTCTAAATTTAATTCAGTTTCTCTAATCTGTAGCTTCTTTTCTTAAATATGTTTCTTTCTAGATCTTTAATTGTCTTTTAGAATCTCGTTTACTATTTCATTTGTCTATCTATTATCATTTCTAGCAGCATGTCCAATCCAATTCCATTTCAGCCTTTTAATTATTTTTAAGATTTAAGTTCACCCATGTATTAGGCTTTTCTATTAAGCATCTATATCTCAGATCCATATGTAAGTATGATAAAACAAATTCATTAAAAATATTTTTTTTCAAACTCATAATACATGGTAGACTCATTCAGATATTGTAGGACAAGGTTGTCATTTTCAGTGCTTTGACTGTCACATGATTTCCTGAACAACAAATTAACTCATCAAAAATATAAAAATAAATAGTTTTATTACTTGGAAATTCATAATAGTTCTAATATCAGAAGTAATGATTGGAACCTTAAACCATAGACTTGATACCTTGAGTCCATCTATTCTACCAGTGTATCTACAAAGTTCTATTTTTTATCATTACTATTGTGATTTGTAAAATGGATATATGTGAATATGAATTTGTCAGTTTAACCAGTTTGTTGTTATTAATAAATTGATAGTTTGAGGGATGAGTTTGGTATTTTTTAAAATTAATTTTAATGTTTAACAAACAGCAACCAGTTTATATCATATCATACAATTATTTTAATGTTAAGATAGTACACTAGTACAATAAATAGTTATACACTTTGAATTAACAACATTCATGTTGAAAAAAAAAACATTTTTAAAAATTACTTATTTAGTTACTAGATTACAGTAATATAATTTTTGTTTCTTAACAATTATAAAATATTTAGAGGTTTAATAGATTAAATTGTGTCACTATGAGCTACTGTTATCAGAATGTGCAAGAATTTATTATTATTATTTTCGATGTAGATCTACAAGGTTTTTACAGAAATTGTTTGTTTTATGCAAAATGCTTTAACTAAATGATAGCAGTGGCCTCTAATGATAACTATAGAAATTATAATCAAAACTTGTGAAGACACTTCAATATCATTGTTGATGTTATAGTAACTATTCATGTGCTGAAATATGTGATGATGAAATATGAGCAACTGTTAGTTATAAATATGCATAAGATTTAACAGATTTTGAAATTCATAAAAAGCTTATATAGATGTAAAGAAATAACACCAAGTTTATGAAAATGATACAGGATATTCACCAAAGAACTATTTTTTCTGACAAATTTTGACTACCCATCTCTTATCCATCAATATTTGGCAGAACAATAATTGGGCGAGCTACTCCTGTTGCAAAAGAGATTTGAGAGTTGTGTATGATTTTGAGAAATAACAACTTGAATAAATGATGATGTAGAGATGTGTTTTAAGGTTGTTGCTTTCAAAGAGTGTGTAATATATATATGAATAAATTTTGCATAGCTTAATATATTTGAAATTTAAATGAAAGATATGGCAAGCTATGTACTTTTTAAATTTACATTTACAAAATTGATGTTTCATTTAAAATTGAGGGGATGTTAAAAATGAGAATTCACCTTTATTCTTTAAGTGCTTAGTTGTAATTTCAGAATACTTTATGACTACTTAAATCAGACTTGTATACAGATTTCATGCTCTGTTTTCAAATGACACATCAGTAAATGATTGCTTATAAATATCAAGAGTTTAAGGAATAGAGATATTAATATAATGCGATTCTTTGCATTTATTTATAGCTTTTTGAATTTAGTTACTTCTATTTAAATTTTATATATATGTTTAGCAAATATAGGGGATTTGAACTCAGACTTTTAAGCACCCACCAACTATCTACACTATCTCATACAACTGATACATATGATCACACACATATAGAAAAGATAAACAATCACCAATATATGTATTTCATGGTAAATTAGCATTCATCAGTTCATCCAGATTATCATCTCCCATACATATATATAATCAGTGCTCAGTTTATATCAAGGTAGCAAATCCTCACACTTTAATAGACAGGCTTCAATCCACTCCAACTCTCATTCCTTCAGCCATCCATATCATTGAAAATCCGATGCTGGAAAGCCTAAATCCTATGCTGATGCCAACATTATTGCATGCCCATGTTAACCTGAAGTCACTCTGACCTCTCATGCACAGGACCCTATCCATTTAAATACATAGAAGAGGTATGGGCAAGATACAAGTTTCATATGTAAATATTTGAAAACCAGGCATTCTTCACAAACCTGAAACTTAACTGTAAATGTAGGGGATTTGAACTCGGACTTTCAAGCACCCACCAACTATCTACACTATCTCATACAACAGATACGCCTGAGCACACGTGTAGAAAAAATAAACAATCGCCAATATATCTAATTCATGCTAAACCAGCATTCATCAGTTGGTCCAGATTATCATCTCCCAATATTTATAAATGAAGCTTGTATCCTGCCCATCCCTCTACTATGTATTTAAATGGATAGGGTCCTGTGCATGAGGAGTCAGAGTAACTTCAGGTCAACATGGGCATGGCAATCATGTTGGCATAAGCATGGGATTTGAGCTTTCCATTGTCGGATTTTCAATGATATGGACCTGTTTATTAAAGTGTGAGAATTTGCTATCTTGATATAAATTGAGCACTGATCATATATATGTATGAGAGGTGATAATCTGGCTCAATTGATGAATGCTGTTTTAGCATGAAATAGGTATAATGGTGATTCTTTATCTTTTCTACATGTGTGTAGTTAGGTGTATCAGTTGTATGAGATAGTGTAGATAGTTTGGTGGGTGCTTGAAAGTCTGAGTTCAAATCCCTATATTGAAGAGTGCCTGGTTTTCAAATATTTACATATGTTTATAAAGTAATTTGTAAGAAATTGTTAAAGGATAGTATTAAATTGCAATCAAACATGCAAACTGCAATTATCTACACATGTTCTAAATTATAAAGACAATTTTACATCTTGAACTCAACTGAATGAATTACTAAATACTGAATTAACAAATTTGCAGCATGCTAGTGGATAAAGTATTCATGGATATTTAACAATTCATATAGATTGTGTCTGGATAATGTATATGATTAATCCAAACAGGCTAATCCTAATATCTCTCATTTTTTTTGCTCACTCACTAAACCTACCTTTATTAATATACTTTTTAAATTGTGTGTGTGCGCGCACACACACACACAGAATAACGGATATAGTACTATATTACAAATACGTTTCTTTTACCATATTTTAATTTCTCAAATTAGCTATAATTTTAAAAAATTGGGTTTTTTTTTTTTTTCAATTTTACTAATATTGTAATACCTTTAATTATTTAGTTGTAATGTTATATATTATGCTATTAGAAATATTGGAATTAGAAAAGGAAGCTTTCAACTAATAACTTATTGAATTTCTTTTCTGGAAATTGAATTGCAGGTGTCCCCCCCCCCTTCTGGAATGAGAATTTCCCTTGTAAGCTTTCTCTCATGTCCTGAAGGCTTTTATATACCTGTATTACTCAAAACTATGAAAGCTAGCTTTCAGTTACTATTTACTAAAAGACTTTTCCACTTGAGGATACAGTTTTTTTTTCAGCTGAATTATTTTTCAGCTTTATTTTCTTCGAAACTAATTTTTATAAAAGATTAAATATGTTGGTTATAAAAATAATAATAAATAAAATCGAACAACTTACTGCCATGTTGATGTAGATCCAACTTGAAGGAGCGTGGAACATTGTTGTGGAGACAAATTAGTCACATGTCAAGGGACATCATTCTGTCTCCCTAGAGGAGTTTTCAATTTAGTACAACAACAAAATAAAAAAAGATTTTTTTAAAAAAATTATTTTACATTTTCAATTGTGTTTTTTTTCTCACTGAAAATAGTTTCTCTATATATTGTATGTATAATCTTATGTTTTAAATAAAAGTTATTTTAAATTATATATATATTAAAAATAATTTTTAGTTAAAAACAAAACATTTAAACTATGTTTATAAATTCTTATAGTATATACTCACAACACATAATTGATTTATATTCACTAGCGCTTAGCTTACAATATCCTATTACTTTTTAATCTCTTTATTCACGTGTTGTGCAGACGCCTACGCCAAATCAATATGAAGTATCAAGAAAAGATAAACTACCCAATTTTTTTTAAAATTATAATTCTCACTTTACATTATAATAAATGTACATTGATGAACTTCGTCTTCCCTCTAATAATCTTTCAATAAGAGGAATTATATTTATTTTTTTGTCTTCTTGCTTTTTCTACTTATTTTGTTTATAATTTATTAATGTCTTATTTCTAATACCTATACATAGATATATAGCAGGCATCCCTAAACGAGTTATGACCATCCCAACTCCGTGATAAGAAAAGAAAGAAAAAATGTTCTAGAAAGAATTTTGAATGAGTATACAAACCAATCTTAAACCACAAATACGTCCACATATAAAACACAGTAGTCCACTATTCTGTCTATTCGATATTTTGCAGTGCTGGCTTTTAATAATTTCTTCTGCAGAAACATTTTCTTTTTGAAATATTTCAACACTATGTCTAATTGTAGCTTTCCAATGTATTCTATTCACTGCCATATCTTCCCAATGGAACAGTAAATATTGCATTTCTTTACAGTGTCTTAAAGATAATACTTATAATGCAGTCAGGATCTATCTCTCCTATGAAATCTACACACAATTTTATCATATAACGTGCTTTTAGGAAGTCTTGCATTGTTCATTCATTTTACGTGTTCATTCCAATGAATGTGTGATTTTGCAATAGTGAACTCTATAATATCATATCCAGCAAGTTAAAGAAAATATTGATTGGTTTCATGGTATCAAATTTTATGGAGCATTTTTAGTTAACTTTACTAATGCCTTTATATTGGATTGATAATGTGCCCATGTCCTACTTCCATGCAATTAAATAAAATTATAGTTCTATATACAACTTAATTGCAATAGTAATTTCCCTATAATGAAATATTCTATCTTTTAACTTGTTAAAATCAGTACATTAGAATCAGTGTTGTAAATCAATATCTAAGTCTATCTTTCTGCTATAAATCTGTAAATATATTTAAATTGATTTAAATTCTTAAGTTGATAAACATCCAAGCTAAAAATTGCTGAGGATTTTTCTTCAGTGCCTAGCTAATAAAAAACTCAAGCTTTTTGAACATTAATTATTAAACCAAAATCTTTATATGTTGAATTCAAAATATTTAATATATATTATGCAAATTATCTTTTGAAATGGTAAAAGTAGCACAATCCTCAGCATATGTAAATTTGAAATCCATGAAGTGAAGGTCTTATTTTTGCTTTTAATGAATTCAAAATGAAAATTCCACTATCAAACCTATATTATATTTTGATCCCTATTTTATTAAATCCATCTATAAACAATTCCAAAGATTATTAACACCTTAGTCTTTATTTCAAATGCCTCAGATTTTCCATTTGTAGTAATGATCCTTCCTCTCAGGTAGACACTGTATAATATGAATAAATTTTAGAACCGATTCAATTAGCTTAATCAAACCAATAAACACAATTTATAATGCCTTTCCATCACTTTTCTTGCATTTTCCTGACTACAAAAATCATGTCTATAGTGCTTCTTGATTCTGTAAAACCACATTGAGTTTCTGATAAGTATTTATATGTGATGAGAAACAATCTACTCCACAAATTCCTTGAAATTTATCATGCTGTAGTGGATAATAATGATATTCCATGATAATTACTGCAGTCTTGTCTATCCCCTTTATTTTAAAAAATTAGAACAATATAAGTAATCTAACGATCTGGTAGCACAATTTTATGGGTTCATGTATTCCTAAAAAATTCTAAAATTTTTGAAATTAACGTATCACCATACTTAAAAACTTACATATAGGTATTTTTTAAGAACCTGCAGTCTTTTCATTTTTTAATATTACAAAGGGATATTTTGACTTCACTAAAGTGGATGGATCTCTGTTTTAATTTTAATTGATAAAATGGATATATCATTAAAAAATCATCGTATCAGTTTTTGTAATTCAAAAGATTATCAAAATATTTCTTCCATCCGTTTAAAATATCATTGGCATCATATAAGAGAATGCCATTGCAAGATTTAATAAGGTTATGATACTATTTCTCAAATCCATATATTGAGAGTCTTCTTGTAAGTCATTGAACTTCTCTATCTTTAGATCTCTATATTTATTATGAAATTTCATATTTACTTTATTATTCTACAAGTAGAAAATGCCATGTATTTTTTAAAATCAAATTACTAATAAGATCATTGTTAGAAAGAATCGTGATTCTTCTTTTTAATGAATCCAAGAATAGATTTATTTGTAGTCATAAGACACTATTTAAAAGAATTCTATCTTTTATTAACACGACAATCGTGAGAAGTTAGCAATTTTAGTGTTTAATAGCTATTAAAATATAGTACATATAGTAAGTAAATCTAAAAAAATAACATCAATTTGTTTGTAAATATGATTGAAATAAGATCTACTTTAATCTTGAAACATGCTAGTCTATTTGGAGTATGTTAGTTATTATTCATCCAACAATCTGCTTTTGCAATTGCTAACATAATATGAACTTCTTTTATATTTTGATTTCTATCTATAATGTAATCTATTAAACACCATTATTTTGAGCATGGATGTTTCCATGGATAAATACACACTCCTTTGTAGTGGTATTACTCACTAAACAAATTATATATGATAGTATTTACATGTGTTGTGCAAAAATTCATTAACAACAGTCTATTTTAACTTACAGCTCCAATACCAGTATTTCTAAACAACTTTTGGTAAAGCCTACTATTTGAGCCAACATGTGCATTAAAGTCTGCCTGGTGTCTGAAATTTTCTTTCTTTGTCACTCAGCACAGTTATGTTGATCATAAATATTGACAGCTCCTCAGCTATCAGTGCAGCCCTTTGTTCTGGACTGGAATACTCTGTACCAAGTTCACACATTCCAAGTACTATATAGAAAAAATAATAATACTTTTCTTTAGTACTACCACTGTATCCTATTTCATTGCTACTACTGATATTATTATTTTCACTGTAATGAGATGTTTACTAAGCATAAGTTAGAATGTGTGAGACAAACCATTTTTGATTAGGTCTCTTCCACTTTCATAATAGGCAGAGGATTTCTAAATAGGATTACCTAAACATATACTTTTGCCAGCTGAAAGTTATTTCTCTAATCAAGTTCCAAACAGAATCATTAGTAATTATAGTGTCTCTAGCAAAGATAACAACTAAATGCTTCCAGCTTATTGTTTTCTTAATTCTTGAAAGTAGAGATTAAAAAAAAGTTTGGAGCCAGAAATGTTGTGATGATAATTAAAGGATTGAAATATAGTTGTACAATCACACAATCCTATAGTCATAATTAGTAAGGCTCATAATGGGAGGCCTGCACTAATTTAAAGAGGGTGATAGAAAAGATTTTGTATGAAAACAATACCTAGCCTTTAATAACCAATATTCTATCATGCAAGGCATTTAGAGGTATCCTCAGTTGGGCACTGCTTATTTATTATTCATTGTTGACCATCATATTTGAAGATCATTCCACTATTTGCCACATGTGGAGCCTGTCATTAACATAATGCCGATAGCAGTAACATCAGTTTTATATAAAGTTTTCGCATATATGGTAGCTGGAAGAGTTGTAAAATGGATGGAAGAGAATAATGTAGTGGGGGAAATGCAAGGAGGTTTTAGGTCAGATAGGCGTATAGGAGATAGTTTGTTTGTAGTTACACAACTTATGGAGATGAGTAGGAATTCAGGTAGATCGTTATATATGAGTTTTATAGATATAGAGAAAGCATATGATAGAGTAAATAGAAATAGATTATGGGTAAGATTAGCCAATTTGGGAATGGATGAAGCTTTAGTAAATATTATTAAGAAATTATATGAAAATAATTATTATACTTACCAATTAGGGGATATAGAATCAGTTATAGTTAAAAATGGAGTGGGATTAAGGCAAGCATGCCCTATGTCACTGATTTTGTTTTTGTTGTTTTTGAGTGAAATGGAAAAAGCAATAGAAAGACTAGGAAGAGGGGTAGAGATACCATTAAAGGTGGCAAAGAGTATATACTTTGTCGGCTCTTTTTTTTGCAGATGATATCTTTTTATTTGCAGAAAGAAGAGAAGATATGGATATTATGTTGAGGACATGTTCAAGGGTGGGTAAAGAGATGGGGATTAAATTTAGTGAAGAAAAATCAAATATAATGATGGTTAATACTGTAGTTTTTTTATTGGGGGATATAAAGTTAAGCGTGGTGGATAGATATAGGTATTTAGGAATCATCTTATGTAATCAGGAAAATTGCTTGGTTGAATGGGAGAAAAAATTGGTAAATGAAGCAAAGAAAAGAAAAGGTTTGGTAAAGAAACTAACAGTATTTTCATATAATAAATATGATGTAGCTAGAATTGTATAGAAGGGAGTTGCAGTAGCAGGGTTAACATATGGTAATGATGCATTATGTGTTAGTAAAAGGATTTTAGATTATTTAGAGAAAGTACAAAGAGAAGTAGGAAGACATGCATTAGATGCAGAGATGTGGACAGGAAAGGAGGTAATTTCAAGAAGAAATGGGATGGTCAAGTTTCTATATGAGAGATGCAAAAGTAAAATGAAAATGTTTGGTAGGTTGCAGTTTATGGATAGTAAAAGAATAGCCAAAATAGTGTTTAATTGGGTTATGAGTAAAGGGCAGGTAACAAGATGGGTGAGAAAGACAATGCGGTATGCAAAAGATTTGGATAAAGAATTTATATCGGTATACTTGTATAAAAGATGGGATGATTGTGTTAGGAGGATTGTTGAGTGTTATAGTGGTAAGGAATGGGATAAAAGAATAGAAGCATTAATAAAAAATAGGGAGTTGGAGAGATGGAGAAGTAGTATGGAGGGTAAGAAGAGTTTAAATATATATAGAAGTAAACGGAATATTGGAAGCGAGTTAATTTATGATAATAGTAAGGAAAGTAGTTTATTGTTTAAGGCTCAAACGGGATCTTTAGCAACAAGAGAATATACATGTAAATGGAAAACTATGGGTGATTTAGCATGCAAATTGTGTAAGGAAGGTATAGAAAATATTAGGCATCTGTTGATTGAATGTAAATGCTTGAAAGCAGAAAGGGTATAGATAATGAAGTTATGGGAGAATAGGTATGAACAAAGTGACAATACAGAAAGTGAGTTAGTAGTTTTTATGCTGGGTTTGCAAAAAGATAAGGGGGATTTAGATTTAAAGGCCATAGAGTTGACAAAGATTATGTTGTGGAAATGGGATGGGGCAGAATATGGGAAGACTTTGAGTGGGGAATGGAAAATAAAGTGGCTAACAGGTTTATCTGGGCATAGTTGCTGAGATATTCTTGACTTCGTTTAAAGAGAAGCCAAATACATCACATCACATCAGCTCCCAATTTCAGTACTGATATTGGTTTAAAAAAATACTTCTTGGATTCTGGATTCATAATATACTGATGATTGTGCTACTGTTACCAATTCAAAAGATGATTTATAAAATATATTTAATATTTGAATGCAACTTGTTGCAAAAACATATTTAAAGCAATTTTAACAACCAATTAAATCATTGGAGATATTAAAGACAGCACACATCTGTTATGATTATAATGTTACAAAACATTAGCTTTCCTATAAGTGTTACCCATACATCTAGCTCCTTTAGAATGTTACTTATATGTTAAATATTTTAACTTACTCATAATCAAAAAAGAATTTTATTGTATAAAATAGAAGTTATTAAATCAAAATGAAATAACATTTGTGATAGAAGTCTTTACTTTAAACAGCCTTCATGTATTAAATTATTAAAAGAAAAACTATTTGTTATTTGAAATAAGAGAATGTGGAGTCTGTCTTTTTTTATTTTTATTTTAGTGAGGCATAAATGAAATATAATCTGCCTTCTGCAAGTTAGTTTGTAGTCTTCCTTTAGTATCTGATCTTGTTTATCTTCTATCTTTATTCAGCCTTTAGCTAACAGGGACAATTGATTTTTAAACAATTAAGCATCCTTTTTAACTTTGTTTTAAGGTAAGATTCATCTATTATACATTGCTACATATTTCATAACCTAACTTAATATTGTTGCAAATCAGTATTTTTAAGAAGTCTAATTTAGTATGATTTAAATAACATTAAAAATATATATAATAAAAATAGTGTGTTATGTTTACATGAATAGCCTATGTAAACATACATACACTAGCATAGTGATGAGACATATATTAGTTATTGCTATCAATTGAAAATTGTGTATTTGTGTTATATTGTTTGATATATATTACATGCAGATGTTTGCTATGCATTGACTTAATTCAAAAACTTACTATCAATTCTCACACTTTTGATTATGTAATATGTTATGTACATATTCTATTCACTACAGTATCTCAGAAATGATTTATTATATGTTTGCAATCTTTTATTTAAACTTACTCAAAAATAGGTATTTAAAATAGTATTGATAGAAATGTGTCCCTTGATAGTCTTGAGTTGAACATGAACATAAAAGGTCCTTGGAGCACACTTTGGAAATACTACTATTGATAATCTTAGCTCACACATGCCATTATTTATAGCTGGCAGAGTATTTTGAAGCATTAAAATAATGAGCTATTAAAATTGAAATATTGGACAATAAAAAAATGCCATAACATGTCATTATTCAAGTTTAACAATTTCTAAAACAGCAAATTAATTAGGTATTCATAAGGAACAGTCATTTCTTAAAAATTCAATTCTTTTCATTTTACAATATATTTGTCATAGTTTTTCTATAGGCCATAAATTATTGCAAAACAAGATTTATTCTGGTGTCCATTTATCATTTAGCACAGGCTTATTATAGTGTCTGTGTTTTATTATACTTGTTTAAATTTGTTATGCAATCTTTATTCATGCTTATATATACATTTAATTGCTATATAAATTCCAAAGCAAAAAAAAAGTAACATACCCATTTGTTTGCTGGATGGTGCTAAGAGAAAATAATGCTTTCTACTTAGGAAACCCTGCAGCCAGAAAATTAATCTGGGCATTTGTTTGACATAACTATGGTGAAGGGAAATTTCTACTGTTAAATAAACAACAGTAGATTTTGTAGTATTTCACCGAATGTCTTTATTTATTTTTTGTTAAGAAATCTATTTATTTATTTTACTCTTGGGATATCTTCTGTCTAGTTAATTTATTGTAAGATTAACTTCAGATGAGCAAAAGCTTCCTGATTCGATTCATCACCTGGAAACTGGGGGAAAAAATTCAGTTTGGCTGATAGAAATAGAAAGTTGCATTCTGTTATTTTGGTACTCTTAATATCTATATTGGAATAATATTTTTATTTTATTAGGTTTCAATGGCATCAAATTGTCAATTGGAATAATATTTGTGTGGTCTTATTTATTCAGTTTCAGTAATATCAATCAAATGAAGGAATACAATATTTCATTTTTGTTGGTCACATTAAATTTTTTTTTCAGTCTCCTAAGTCAGGAATGAAATTAGAAAACTTGTTCTCCTCTACAAGTTTAATCTTATGATAAATTAACTATTTTGATATTTAATTTAATAAACAAATTAATCAAATATTCTTTCAGATAAATGGTTCTTTTTAAAATTTGATTTGCATTTATGATTTCTTTTAAACTATTGAATTGCATCAAATAGTTTATCTTTTTAAAATTCTTTAATAGCTTATTTAATATAGTATATGAAATATATTCTTGTGATGACATTTTGAATTTTGGTAATTACTCTTGATATACAACTAGACTAACAATATTTTATTTCATTTCTCTTTTTTTTCTAAAAAGGTTTAGAAATTTAAACATATATAATTGGCTATAACCAACATAATTATCTATCCAATTTCGGTTAATAAATAGATATCTGGCTATTTTTACTTAGGGAATTAAAATAAAGTATCTAAAACCTTTAGCATCTGGAAATGAGCAAGCTTGGTTAGTTATGCTTGTTTTCACTGATCCTCTGAAAGAAAGAGGGTAGTTAGAACCTTGCCCTCAGTAAGCTATTTAAATAGTTGTTTTTCCTTTGTATTACTTTTTTTTTTTAAATATAAATTTATTTTTTAGCTAGTATTCTAATATTACATGATTTTTTATTTTATTTATCATTACTAGTATATATATAGGAAATTTGAACTCAAGACTTTCAAACCACTTTACTATCCACACTATCTAATACTACTGATACACATGACCACACACATGCAGAAAAGATAAATAATCACCAATATACTGTACCAGTCAAAACATGTTGATCCATCTAACATGAACTGGAACTCACAAAATGTACTCCAAACCCAGTCAAACCCCAGATTTAGGTCAGGGACCAACCTGGATTCAAACCCATTCCCCAAGCTCCAGATCAAACACCTAATGAATAACATATAATGATGGCACACGAGAATTTATTCTAAAATTTGCCATGTTAGCAGAGCAGAGAAGACAATGAGACTCAATATTAACAACATTATAACTTAACTAAAATATGCATACACATAGTTGTACATGTGGAAGTGGAGAAAAAGGGAATTCAAACCACTCAAATAAGTTAAACAATAAAATAGTTTAATATAAGAAGTTAATTATATACTGTACATTAACGTGTGTGTGAATGAGCGGTCTACCAAATGGTAGATAATTACATATTGAAATTCAAGCTAACGGTTCTCATATGCTCTTTTATTAACTAAATAGTCTATATAATTTAACACACATCTTTGGTGGGTACGATATTAAGAAGCCAATCAATTATTAAAAAGATTACATGAGATTGCTATTAACGTTTTTGTTTATGGTTCTGAAATGTGGTGACTAACATAATATTTCGGGGAACGTTCCAAGATTCATTACAGAGATAATAAAACTATTTTCATGCCATTGCAGTCGTGAAAAATAAATAAAATTCTTTTATAAAAATTACATTGATTATGAGACAAAATATTAACAATTGTTTTATTTAGCATTTGGAAGGAAGAACACTTTGTTTTCCCAAAGGCAGATACTCTTAAGTACAGAAATAAATTACAAAGGGATTGTATAATAAGATCGAAATAACATTATTAATTAATAAAATTAGTAGTATTTGGAGTTTATGTATATATTTGAGCAGAGTGCAATTTTAATATTATAAATTAAAACTAGGTCATGAAGCAAAAGAAATAATAAATGAAGAAGTGGCAGTACTGACATAATGGTAGAGAAAAGGTCATGCTTCTGGACAAAAACAAAGTCTAAGACCCCCATTTTATGGCAGTGGTTAGAGAAAAGTGGATAGGCATAACATGTGCCAGGTGTATTGGAATCACCAATGCCAGAGGTCTTTTTATACGAAATAAGTCCCGGGAAGCTCAACTATCCATGGGACAGGACATAAAGAGAAATCTATGGGTTCGATCCTGTCGCAACCCCCAGATTAGAATCACGTATATAAATTCACGAAGATGAGCCGAATGTTAGTAACGCAATATGGTCAAATGTCACTAACAACATGGAATTGGATTTACTGCTTTAAAATAAATGACCTCTTGTTTTAATACCATAATTTATACAAATAATATGCGATGCCATTATAATATATGTAGAGATTTCACTCAATAAAATATCCGTTAAGATTTTATTTAGTAAAAGAAACAAAATTTTCCCCCCTTCATTTTCTGCTGTTTAAAAATGATTCAATCCCATCTTCGTGGATTTTAATAACTAGAATATTTAAATCTTTGAAATTTTAAGAATGAAAAATAAAAGAAACTAGCAGTTATATAGAAAACAACTAATAGGTCACCCTTTCAGTATTTAAATAAATAACATTTTAAAAGATTTCAAAGCATTAATTATCTTAAATGATGAATTTACCCTGTATAGAACTACTTCATTCTATTTGGAGTTGAACAAATAAATTTTATAATAAAACCAACACGTTGATTCAAAATACAATCTGGCGAGCGTATTAATTAATCATACATTATATTTTAAGGGAATGTTAATAATCTTAATTCATGGAGGTTTAACTAAAAGGAGGAAAGGAAAGATTTTGAGAAATTCAGCTCATCAGATTGCTTGAGATTGGTATTGGCATATTAATAATAACAAAAACAGATATAAAATCAAGTAATAAAAACATATAGATAATTGACCACACCAAAGTTAAAGAAAGTTAGAGCATATGAGAGAGAATTAGATTTATCAAAATCATTTAAGAGCAATTTACATATTAGAAAGATACAAAGTTAAACCATAATGTTAGGAGAAATCTTGATAGCAGGATTTGAGATTAGTTAGACTAGATTTTTCTTTAGGTTGTCGCATGAGATACTGATTTACCTTGCACATTTCTTAGAGTCCATTTTGAAAGTCAGTTCGTGCATGGTGGTTTAGGGATCCATGCTAGTTCTTAGGTAACAGCAAGCTTCTGATCAGCATTCCAAAGTTCTCTGTTGGGCATTTACCTCATTCTTAGGACAGGATGGTACGGCAGTGGAAAAAGACTTCCATAGGTGATGGGCTTTCTACTCAATCATCATTTTTAAATTTTAAACCAGCATGGCTTATCTTGACAACACAGTTCTCTCAATAGCAGCTAACTCTATTGGTATTCTAAAATCACTCCGTTTTATATCCTGCTCAGGTATTTGAGGAATACTTTTAATTTCTTATTCCTAACCCAAAATCTAATCTCTGATCTAACAAAAATCTTACATTTTTTTTGTCCATTGTTTTTGGAGATGCAACAGTTAGATAATGTTCCAAAAATATATTCAAATCTATTTCCAGTTTGGAAATAGATTTGACAAAAATGTTTATAACAAAAGTAAAATATATTAATCCCATTCCCCATTTTATTTTCAGTAAAAACTTTAATTAAAATTTCTTCCTCAGATTAAGACAATATTATGTTTCCAACCCTTTAATTATTTTGGGACAATTAACAATTGCATCTGCCATTTTGGATTTGACAAAATATACAATTTAATTGAAAAAAAAAAACAATTTAGTCTTGCATTGGTGGTCGAGAGGTCAGTGTGACTGCCTTGCAATTGCAGGCAGTTGCCCAGGTTGCGGGTTCGCATCCCGGCCAATGCTATGACACTTAAAAAAAAACAATTTAAAAAGAAAGTTTTATAAATGATGTATAATAAAAATGTTTATAAAATTAATGTTTTGTTAGTGTGTTTGTTCCTGTTTTATAAATGATGTATAATAAAAATGTTTATAAAATTAATGTTTTGTTAGTATGTTTGTTCTTGTAATATATATCTATATCTGAGCTGCACCTATGTACTTTAATAAAAAGAATTAATAAATAATAAAAAAATGTTGAGAAGGCTAAAATTTATAAATTTTAGGTGTGCATGTCAGAAATATATACATGAAATATATATACATGACTAAAGGAGTGGGATGGAATACAGGGTTTGAACATGTGTTAGTACTTGGTAAGTGGATAGAACCATGAAGTTCAATCTTAAGCTAAGATTGATTGCTTCAATATATATTTTGTGCTAAACCAGCACTCAGCAGTTGGTCCAGATTACCATCTATTTAAATGGATACTGTCCTATATGTGAGGGATCAGAGTGACTTCAGATTAACATGGGTATGACAACAATATTGGCATCAGAATGGGATTTAGGAATTCTATCATCAGATTTTCAATGGTATGAATGGCTGAAGAGTTGGAGGTTGGAATAGGTTGAAGCCTGTCCATTAAAGTGTGAGGATTTGCTATCTTAATATAAACTGAGCACTGATTATATATATGTATCAGAGATGGTAATCTGGACCAATTGATGAGTGCTGGTTTAGCACGAAATATGTATATTGGTGATTATTTATCTTTTCTGCATGTGTGTGGTTATGTGTATCAGTAGTATGAGATAGTGAAGTGGTTTGAAAGTCTGAGTTCAAATCTCCTATATTTACAATTAGGTTCCAGGTTTAACAGTGCCTGGTATTTCAAATCTTACATTACTAGTATAGTGTTAGGCAGTATTTAATTTTATAAATTAATTAATTATGTATAAATAAATCACACCCAAGACATACAATACATTAAAATATGTATACAATTAATAAATAAAAGTTGAATCTGTCATTATTAGTAGAACTAAAAAAGTAATATTAAATTAAAATAGTGATTATGATTCTTAGATGCATTAAATCTTGGCAGATGCTCATTGATGATTTACATATTTCTCTTTGGAATTGGTATAGAATGTGTACTCACAACTTTCCATAGTAAATGCTCTATGTTATAGTTTATAGTTGATCTTCTAATTATAAAAAAAGATCCCATTTTAAAAATCAACAACAATATTTACCCTACAAAATGAATGCAAAATTGTTGATCTTGTTTAGTTGTATCATTCTTTTAATGAGTGACCTAAATATATAGATATGACCCATATCTTCAATTTTTATTCAATACAACATTTTGGTTTAGGTTTTTGCAAATGTATCTTGACTTCCATTAATTCATATATATATTTTTGGCTATTGATCAGATAGCATTGTAAAAATGCACTGAGCAGCTTAACTCAGTGATGATAAGTATCACACTTAAGGACAGATTATTTTTCATATAATGACTATTTAAAAAATAAATCACTACCAGTTAAATGGAACTGTTGTGCTCAATTGCCGCTTTGTGAATGATACTTGTCCTGAACAATTGATCAATAAATATTTATTCTAGTTCCTATTTTTAAATTATCAGAAAATAATTGTAAAGAAATCTGATTGCCTGACTTATATTTGTTCTTTGTTCAAAGGCAGATTGATTGAATTTTTAGGCAGTAAGTTGCCATGACCAAATAATGTTGATCATTATTGAAATTAGTTTACTATTGCTTGTCATCTTCCAATGTAATTGATTCTATCAACATAATATTTAGAGTTACAATATATGTAAATCAAACCATCATTATAAGACTTTCCAAAAAAGTTTATTATAATGGGCTTGAACAAGGTTTGTTGAAAAGGCAAATCTTTTTTACATTGTAAAAATTATTTCATAAACATTCTAAATAAACGCAATATTGATTGTTTTAATTGGAAAAATATCGCTTGAGGATAGAATAGAATGGAGTGCTACAATTAGACAGGGCGTTTAAGTCTTTGAGAAAGTTTATTGTAGAAGAAAAATTATAAGACAGAATTGTAAAATATCAAATAATCACAATAATGGACCATATTATATATATATATACTGTATATGTATATATATATTGAAGCATTTGTAGTTCATGAATTGGTTTTTATTGTCATAGCAAAACTTATCTCTAATTTATTATAAATTTTTTTGTCTTTCTTTTTTTTCCTTTTGAATTTGAAATGGTCATACTCATTTACAACAGAGTGCTGATGATGATGGCAATATATCATAAATATTAATTAACTCTATATTAACAGCGATTAGATTATTCTATTGATAATATGATTTTTTTCTTCAGTACTTTGATACATTATACATTGTTTAAAGGTATAATTTCTCTAAATATAATATTATATTTAAGTCTTATAATTTGCCTCATTGAAGAAGTTATATAATGTCCAGAAAGACTCATAGTAAAAGATTGCCATAGTATTGACTACATTTTGTTTAGAAGACTGGATAAAACAAACAGATGATAAATTATTGAGGTAAAATGCCATTTATGGGCAGAAGCCTAGGCAACTAGTTATAATAATTTCTTTATTTGTTACTAATAGGTTTGCATAATCATAATTATTCATTTTTTGCATTAATAGTCACATTAGGTAAGCATGACTGATTTTGACTTTGTCAAGAAAATCAAGTCTTTGATGTAATATCCAGTGCTAAATGTTCTTCTGGATACTGCTATTTGTGCATTGATATGATATGATGTTTTTGTTGTTTGCACTAATATTTTTCAGAGGAATTTATAATATTATCTATTAAGACATTGCAATGCATGAATATGATATCTGAATCTATTTTTTGAAAACATTTTGAAAGCATACTCATTTCTTAACAGCATTTATTAAAATAATCCCAAATTGATGGTTTATGCTCTTTATATGCATGTATATATGTTAATATTTCTGCAAAGTTAGTTATGGAAATTATGCAATTCAATACACAATTTATTATAGTATACAGTAATTATGCTACATTATAAATTTTAAATGTTTAACATTAAGAGTTAAAGTACTATATATCATGTTGGAACACTTTTTGGTAATAGTATAAATACTGAACCCTACCGTTTGATGGTGCTCTTTTTTGCCCAATGCACATCAATATACCGATTCACGGGCTGTCTGTTTGTTTACCTAATATTATGGTAAAAGATTTTTTTTTTCAACTGGTTTTTAATTTTTTTTCATCATCAGCCTATCTGTTTGGTTTACATAATATTATAGTAAACCACCATGTTTTTTTTTATTCCACCCAGGTTTTTTTTTAATAAACAAATACTTTGCTTTTAGATGGTCTAGGGGTGTTGGTTTGTTTTTAAATTATCGACTGTCGATCGGTTTCTTTACATAATATTACTTACAGTAAACCAAAGTTTTTTTTTTCACCCGCTTTTTTTTTTTGTTGTTGTTGTTTTTTTTTTTTTAAAGAAACAAACACTTTGTTTTTAGATGTTGTTAGGGGTGTTGGTTTGCTTTTAAATTATCGATTAACGCTCCATCGGTTTATTTACACAAAAATATGGTAACAAACACTTTATTGTTTTTAGATGGTGGAGATGGGTTGGTTGTTTGCTTATCTTTTTTTGTTGTTGTTGATGTTTTGATTTGCTGAAAGATTTCAACAATTCGGTACTTTTGAATAAACCAACACTTGTTTTTTTAGAGGGTGGAGGGGAGACTGGTTGTTTTGATTTTGAATTGTCATCATCTTTTTTTTTTTCGTTAATATATTACGAGGCTTTTTTCTTCAAATCTTTATGCTACAGAAAGCTTTATATGATATCGAAAAGTTCTTCCTTAATTTTTGGGCCTTTAATTTTAAAAAAGACATAAACAGTTCGTTTTTAAAGAACACTTTTTTTTTAAGCCGGGACAGATGGGTGGGATGGCGGGGAAGGTTTGTTTTGATTTTTAATTATCAACTTCTTTTTGGATTTTCTTTTTGCACATTTTATTATGTTGCTGCACAGTTCTTTATTATTATTTTATATATTTTTGGCGTGACCTTTTGAATAAACTCTTAAACATTTCTTTTTTTTTTTTTTTTGGTAAAATAAAATATTACCTACTTTAACTGTTAATAAAACTTATCAAATATTACCTACCTATTTTATAATCATGTGAACAAGAAAAAGAAAAACAGTTTCTCATAAAATAATTTATTGAATCCAAAATAAATGAAACTTTGGACAAATTGTGAACCAAAACAAGTATAAAAAAACACCATTTTTGGAAACATAAAAAAAAAAACAGCTGAAGCCAAATGCCCTCAAAACAACTTCCCTTACGCAGATCTACACAGGTACGCTTGCAGGAGTGGCAACGGAATTGCCCAGATCCTGTGGTTGACTAAAAGCATGTCTCTCCCACAAGTGCATAGCTTCACATCTGGCAGGATTTTCTCTTTCTGTGAAAATACAATATTGTGCATCCACTTGTGTGGCCCGCCAGAAATTCACTCAGCTTTGACTAATTCCGACAATTTGCAGATGACATTTTACAGTTTTCACACAGATTCATGCATAAACGGGCATTTGTGTGTGAAATCGGAAACAACTCTGCTAAAAAAGAACCTTTTCAAGTTGTGTGCAGTTCAAAAGTGTAGGGAAGCATGTGTGATGACATGCCAATTCTTAATATGGAATACTAATTCAGCTACGCTTTCTAAAAAATTTGAGACAATGAATTTTTGCAGAGTTTCATCTCTTTCAAATACAGCTACTATCAAATCAGACCGTAGCAAGAGTTCAAGAGCACTCACTTGACAAATACTGTTGCAATGCAATGGGCATAGTATTTCATTATGTAATCATAGAATACATTGCCCTCAGGCAGTGTGTTACAGCTCAAAAACACCTATTGTACTGTCAGCCATAAGTTAAAGCCGCTAAAATGTGCGTTTTGTGAAAAACATCATCAAGCGGTGGGGTTCAGTATTCATACTATTACCCATTTTTTTATTCATGATATTTTATAACTATCATTTATCTAAGGAAATTGTGACTTCTAATAGTTTTCTCAATAAATTAAAGAATTGAATGGCTTTATTGCTCAAAAGTTCATAAGCAATTTGAGTACCAGAAATGCCAGAAGTAGAATTGATCTGACAACTTTATACCATGACTCTCTTCCTCAGATAAATGTAATAGAAATATCAAATTGTATAATTTTTTTTCATGGATTAAGTACAATGAAAATACAGATCTTAGTTTTTGGTGTTTATGATAATAAAGTGCATGATTTTTTTTAATTTTCAACTCTTTTGTCACATAATTTACAGAATGATGATTTGGATTATAATTTCTGAATGACAACTTGGATTATGATTTGTAATCATAAACCACTTTCTATTCATTATATTTATAAAGTAATCAATAGTAATAATTGATTAAAATTCTGATTATTTTTAGCATAGCTTATGTTTTTATAATGCATTTCACTTTGTATCTTTTAAAATGAAGTGTGAGGTCTATATTTTGAAACCCTAAAATGTAGCTTAACTAATAGCTATGTACTATAATCATAAGATGCCATTAAGCATGATATATTTTATATGTATGGCTAGAGTTTATTATATATTGGGTGTCTATATTTTATATTTGATAAAAGGGATATTAATTATAACTATAAAAATGAAACATTATACTTTCTACTCAAATTTTTTTTTGATCTAATGTTCTCATCTCATTGATTCAAATTTATTTAACATTTTCAACTACAAAAATAAAAATAAATTATGATCTTTACAATATCTCATTTTTATTGAAATGCAAGCATTTTACTAGAAAGTTGATTTTCTTAAAGAAATAGCAATTTGATTATTTTATCATAAGAATTTAAAAAGTGTACCAAATATTGTTTATTAAAATTGATATGCAAATATCTGGCTTAATACATATGAAATCCAAACGAAATAAAGCAACTATGCCTTAGGTTAATATATAATGTCCATTCTTAAATTTTTAACAGTCAGGAAAAGAAAGATTATAAAATCAAAAATTGAAAAGATAGATGAATTCCCTTTATTTCTTATTGTCTACTAATATTGATTACTGTGAGTTGGTTTACTTCTATTTGGACCTTCATAAACATTAAGCTATGCATATTTGATATTTTTATTTTACAAACTGATATTTGATTACTGTTAGAGAAGTTATTAAGAATGAGATTCCATCTTTATTCTCTATTTGCACAGTTACAATTTCAAAATAAATAATACAATATTTAAATTGAGCTAAATTTATAGTTTTCATTCTTAATTTTTTTAATCTCAGTCAACAGCTTATAAAGTCTGAAAGGATAAGTTATCTATTCTTTATCATTTGTTAATGTATGAATGTTATTTATCTATAACTTATGGGGGAGTCAGTTTTCTTCTGTTTGGATTTTATAAAATTGAGATATACTAAAATATCTATTTAAAAAGTCTCATCTCTCCAAAAATTTCCAGCATTAATATACATTCTTAATCTATCAGATGAAATTATAATTAGTATAAAATGAAAAATTAAGTGTGGTATTCCATAAAAATAAAAAGAATTCTATGCTTTTTAATGATAGAGCTCTTTAAAGTTTATGATGTAGCTATAAAATTAATAAACAGCAGCAAATTATTGTTAATGAATCTCTTGATCTAGTATTTTATATAGTTATTCAACTTGAGTTCAATAGAGAACTTGCCATATGGATATACTGAAATGCATAAAAATAAATTTTACCTGTATTTTAAACTTTATTAATATTTACTTATTCAAATGTAAAACAAAATGTAGACATTTAGAACAATAAAATGAATACGACAAAATAAATTCTACCTATATAAAACATGATTAGAAAAAAACTGAAAAGCAACATATGCCCCCCAAAAGTGACCAATTCATAATTTTGCTTTATTAAAATGACTAAAAGGATTAAAATAGGAATGAAAGCCAAAGATGGAAATGAGATATTTGACACTTTCTTATTGTTAAAGAATTTAATTGCATTGAGTCTTTTTATTCTGCCTTTAAATATTAGATCTAGACTGTTTCAAAAAAGTATTTTCATATTTCCATAATTATGAAATTTTTTAAAAAATATGTTTATTTGCTTGATTAGAGCATAAAGCCATTCGATTATTTATTTATTTAGTATTTTTATTAAATTGATTGTCAATAATATTTGCTAAATTGTATTCAATATATGAAATTCAACAGGTAAATTTCAAATTTTAATTTTAAAACAGTAAATTTTATTAGGTAGCCCTGGGGTTTAAGTTTTTCCAGTGTTATGTGTTAATCATATTTTGATTTTATTTATAAATATTATTTAAGTTTTTTAAACATATATTTCTTTATTGATTTTAAAGTCATGTAAATATGATTGTTGTCTCATGTGAAATAGAAAATTAATTGATAAGTTCCTTAAACATAACTTGATATTTTAAATAGCAGAATAGAGACTGTCTTTTCTCCCTTGTCAATGTGTACATATTATATCATAATCTTTGCTTTATAGAACTCATTAAAGTTTATATTGTAAAATAAGATTTTAATTCTGCTAGCTTTTTTATATTATCTTATGGTCTAAATTTACTTTTGATCCTAACAAGGTCACACATATATATGTACCTATACATGTAATGCTTTATAACTCTATTGTACATCGATTTAACAATTTGTTTTTGTACTTGTTTAATAATAAGTATTTGACTAACTTTCTAAGTACCTATTGGTGTTAATTTTGAAATTGTTTTAATTAAAAATAAATTACCTTCAAAGTTTATGACAATTTCATTTAATTTAGTAGAATGAATAATTAAGGCAAAATAAGAAGGTATGTGATCTTGTATGTATGTATCTACATACAGACATATTGTTTTAGCTTCAGGTGAAAAGTGTTTCTGATTGTTATCTAAGGAAATGTATCCAACAAGTGTCTCCTTGTTCATAGTTTTTTTTTATTAATTGGAGGATTAGCCTTAGGCTCTTAAGAATTGTTCTCTGTATAACTTTGACAATTCTCAGACTTCCCTTGTTGGTCAACCTAGACTATTTCCCTTTTTTTTTAAAAAAAAGTTTTATCTCATTGTTGAATTTAATATAAAAAACTAGATAAAATATTTTAAGTAAACAAAAAATTGTAAAGCCTTTTGGAACAAATTATTTTTGCTATGGGACTGGGGACCGTTTCAAAATAATAAGAAATATTTGTAATGTTTTTTCTTTACTACTTCATCTGATTTTTTTGCTATTAGTAATATCATGCATCAGGAATAAAATAAGTAAAAAAATCATATATCATTACCATTTCTCAAATTTAATCCAGATTTTCCAATTCTTAGTTTCTATTTTAACATTATTCCACAAATTGATTTTTACAATCTTTTGAAATCCAGTTTATTTTTAACTGTCTTTATCATCTTCTCTTCTAACATGTTCAGTCAAACCCCATTTCAGTGTCTATTCTTTCAATGGTATCACTGATATAATATTTGTTATTTCTGTCATTTATTTTATTCTAATTCCCCATTGCTGCAATCAACATACAGTACTTTATACTTGACTGTGTGATCCAAAATATCTGTATTGTTTTTCTTTGAAATATTCCACTTTTCAAACACATTATTCTATTTGCTTTTACTATTAAATTATTTCTATCAAAACGTTTTGTCCAAATTTAATTTTATCATTAAAAATAAAACCTAGATATAATAAAATATAGGTTATTTTTGTAATTAAAATTTGCCGAAAAGAGCTTTTATATGTTATTTTTATGTGTTATGATTATATGACTATATTACAGATATTGTCATATATCATTTTGTTGTTAGATAAAAATATTTTATTATATCTAGGATTTATTTTTAATTTGCAAAAGCAACATAAAGGATTTATTCCTTGTATTTTAGAATTTTATCATTATATTAGCTTTGATATATATATATATTAATCTTTATTTTCTTGTTTTTTTCCCCCTTCTTTTTTTGTGTGAAAAGTCACTGAATGTTTCTCTCATCTTTTTTAGCATTTATCACTAGTTTTATGCTTTTATTTTCACTGATTTGTGAAAATAATTGACATTGCAAAATTTAGATGATTTAAATAAACTTTTTTTTTTTTTTTATCTTTTCCATTCTAATCCACAATATATTTCCTGTAAAATCAGGGTGTCCATACATTCTGGTTTTAGGTATCCCAATATATTTTTTCAGTACCCTTAATTGTTCTGGTTTTTTTAACCACTCATTTTTACTTCACTTTTAACTTTATATTTAATTTTTATTTTTTATAAATTAATATTTATCCATTTAATATTTTATAAAATAATTTTTTGATTGGTTAATCAGTAATTTTCTGCAAAGTGAAATGGCCCCTCTGTTAGTAATACATAATTTCAATTTCACATGATCACCATCTCTATACTAGCACATAATTGTTGTAAACAAAGGCAAAACTCTCCATACAGTAGTGCCACCCTGTGCCAAACAGAGTAATCAATGGATGCCAGAAGGTTTATGCATAAAATCCCTATCTAGTGCTTACTCATCCAATATCCCAGACTAGTTTTTGGCTTGTGGCCATCATCAGCGCTCTCAGATCAAAGGCTCCTCACTGATGATGGCCACAAGCCAGAAACTAGTCTGGGGATATTGGATGAGTAGGCGCTAGATAGGGATTTTATGCACAAGCCTTCTGGCATCCATTGATTACTCTGTTTGGCACAGGGTGGCACTACTGTATGGAGAGTTTTGCCTTTGATAATTTCAATTTGTGATATTGTTTTAATAAAAAGGCTTATGAGTTTATTGCTTGGGAATAGGTTCAAGTGCCAGATCTACAAGAGTCAGCATTTGATCCTGGGACCTCATGAACCCAAGTTGGACATTCTACCAACTATGGCAAACAGAACAGGGTTTGTTTTAACAGATAAAATATGTATATAAACAATTCTCTTTTGTTTATATTACAAAATAAGTATATTATTAGTAACGTAAATGTGATTATATATTTTGTGATTTTATTTTATTTTATACTGAAATAATTTTCCAGTAATCTGCAAAAGTAACTTTTTTTTTAGTCATGTATTCTGGGTTTGAGCCCTGTGGAAATATGGAGACCCTATGTAAAGTGAATATTTTTATCTAAGCTAATCTGCTTAATGTTGCAATGTAATATAGTTGCTGCTAGTATATTTTGATATTCGTTGGAACTTCTTAATTTTTTGAGTTTATATCTTGATGTTCCAGCTTGTTTTTTTTGTTGTTGTTGTTGTTAATAATTTAAATATATAATTCTCTGTAGAAATAGTAAAAAACTGATAGCTCTCTAATGTCCAATATCTTGTTTCATATTTTTTAAATATCAATACTACTACTGTATCTTTCTAATCATCTGTATATTTTTACTATTCAGATATTTAATATATATATATTTTGCTGTTTTCTATTTTTTCATCTGCTTCTTAAGATATCATGGTAATCTGGACCAACTGATGATTGCTGGTTTAGCATGAAATACGTATATTGGTGATTATTTATCTTTTTGACATATGTGTGTTCAGGTGTATCAGTGTTATGAGATAGTGTGGAGAGTGGTGGGTCATGTGAAAGTCTGTGCTCGTACCCTGTCTATTACATATATAGACACAGGTATATATAAGCCTGTGTATTTCATCTATTACATTATTTCTTGAAGTTTTTTTTTGTTTTTTTATAGATTAAATTGTATGTCTCATTTATTCATTTAAAAATATTTGGCATTTTAAAAAATGTAGCAATTGTAGAAGCTATTTCATTTTTTTATATCTTTTGTTATTATATAATTTTTATAGTACTCTTTTACACACTTCATAATTTTATCCTTCTTTTTAGTAATAGTAGTCACTTTCTCTCTCTGTCTCTCTCTTTTTTCTGAAACAACTTTTCTTCTAATATTATACTTTGAGATTTTTGTTTTCTTTCATAGCTTTCCTTACTAGTTTAGAATTATATTTTCTTTTACACACCATTTTACAAAATTCAACACATTGGATTCTTATAAATGTATATATTCTTGAATATTTTTATAGTCCTTTTTTTAAAATATACCTTAAATTTATCTCAACTGAAAATTTATTGATGAACTGCTGTTTTTGGTTTTTTTTTAACTGGCTATGTGTGGATTTAACCTCTAATAATATTTTAACACAATTTGGAAATTCTAACTTAAATTTATTGGGGTATTTTTGAAAGTTAGATATTTTAATTATTAATATTGACATTCTTAATAGCTTTCTCTCCAACTTTATATTAAGATATACCTTAAATCTTATTAATTGGTGGTCACTTCCTATGTTGAATTTTTTAACTATGGTCTTGAAAGACGTATTTTGTATTAATCAAAATATAACTAAATTCTACTGTACTTTATTTTGAATCCTTTTATATCCATTTGCACTTTGGATTTTTCTCAATAATAATAATATACAAATTCTCTTTTTTCTCCAATTTCCCAACTCTATTCTGTCATTTCTGTTTCCATATCTAATTTTCACATTGTAATTTCATTTTTCATTAATTTTTATTTCTAATAATAAAATTTCTCATGGCAAACCAGGCGGCCAGTGTTATTTTTTAGAAAAATTTACCCTAACTCTAATAACTTAGATATTTTGTGTTTGAATGTAATAAATATAAAAAAAACATGCTGTAAAAGTAAGGTCATATATGAAAGAATGTAATGAATCTGTTAAAATAATCATTTCATAAAAAAAAAGTTAAAAAAATATATATTTGTAATAGTTTTAAGAATGTTTATTTTTACACTGAGTCACAAATCCTAAATTTTGAAATTCAAATGATAAAATGACAATTTCATAAACAGCTTCATCACATCCATCACAAAATTTCAAAAAAAGAGATGTATTGGAAGTCTTACCTGAGGTAATTTTTCACTGAGAAAATTACTAAAACAGCGGCCTTGCTGTGGTCCATTTTTCTTCTAGAGCCAGATGTGTCCATTTGTTCAAAAGTATCTATAACAATATGAATGGTTTTTAGTGGAGAAAAAAGTAACAACATTGTATTCAAAAATAAATAAATAAACTCATAAAAAATAAAATGAATAAAAATAAATCAATAAAGATAATTTTTTATTATTATTAACAATGATTACATGTGTGGAAGAAAGGCTGAGTTCAAATACATGGCACTATAACACAGTGCGGATGGATTGATGAAGCCAGAAAGTGTGTATAAAATATCCTATATTATATTATAACGATCCAAACGAAGTGGGAGATCCCATCGCACCGCACCGCACTACCAAAGGGCGCCATCTAGGCATTTAAGCCTAGAAAAATTTATAGAGTAGGCAGATACGCGCTGTTAGGATTCCACTTTATTTACATATTTAGATCGTTAGCCCATTGTCACTAGCTCAGCGGAGACGCCGAGATAAAAATCTATAAATTTTATATCTTAAATATAAAGAATAAAATAATAAAGCCACTGCCAGAAATTAACACAGAAAAATATTTATTTATGCACATATAAAATAATATTTAAATCCGAGGAATAGTTTAACATTTAGATTTTTATCTTAATTGTTAATTTTACATTTAAATACTTGCTATAATGTTTAATATTTTATTTAGAGGGTCGAGTATGAATGGACTACATAGGTCTGCATTTGAAAGGAAAATATTCTTCCCTGATCTAACCTTACAACAAATTTCGCAATCAATCGCCAATCCATCTGATACATTCATGTATTCAATTCATGATACGACAACACAAAATACTATATTATCAGAATGTACATCTGAACAATAAGTAGAATAGAGAAGAGATTGATTCTCCACCAACAGGAATGTGACATCTGTTCAGTAGATCAATAAACAAAAACTCCATAGAATGACTCTCTTCTGCTGACTTACAAACCCATCCATACAAACAGAGGGGGTGGATATCTATAATCCTGCCCGTAGCGGATCTCATACTACATTTACTAATTACACAAATATATCCAATCCATTGAACCAATTCAACTACGAAATGAATAACCTAAGATTACCCTCCCTTAATACAACTTTACAAACTATATACCATTCGCCCCGACTTAATTTTAACATTTATATACGTTCGCACAGATTTATTTAAAAATGTTGGGTATAGATCGATTACACAGATTCCACGGCAAAAACATTTCAAAATAAACATAAACGATCAAAATACAAAATTATTGATACCGACAATCCAGAAAACTTATAAGACCCAATAGTATTCACCATAGAACTTCGTTGCACCAATAACTTAAAAGACATCCGAATAAATACATTTTAGATACTCCCGAAGGATCATTATTTACAATGTCTATATATTTTGATCAAATATGAAACCAAAATATAATAACCGCAAACGAATCCATCAAGCGTCTATAACAACTTAAATTTCATACATTTAAAATTTAACAATAAATAATTTATACAATTAAAATAAATGGAAATGATTTTTTTATCAATAACAACATATAAAATATCACATTATCAATTTAGTGACACATAAGTCAGAGAAAAGTTCCTTTTTATAAAATTTAAATTTACTTAGCAATCTTTAAAGTTCTTAATTAGTTATGATTTTTCAATTGTTCAGTTCTATTCACGGTAGAGAGTCCCTGTTCCCGTCATTCCCACGCAGACTTTCCTGAAGACCGTCTGATGTTTTGAGGGAGTTGCTGGTTCTGTCCTGGTATCACAGTCTTTGCATTTTTAAATAAGGAGGAGGCGACAAGCGTCTTGTCGCCAGACCCACCACCTCCCCCCCCTTTTTTTTTTTTTTATTTCATCCCCACACCCCACAAACCCACCCTCCATTTTTTTTTTTTCCCCCAGCTTCCTCCTTTTCCCACAAAACCCCCTTCTCTTTTCTTACCTTCCCTCCAACTTTTATTTTAACACTTTTAATAATTAAAAAACAACCCATTCCCTTTTTTAAATTAAAAAATTAATAAAAACCCCCTTTTATTTTAACTTACATTATTTTTTTTTAAAATCTTTTTTATTTCATTTTTTTTTTTTTTTTTAAAAAAAATACTAAAAATTTTTTTTTTTTTTTTTTTTTTTTAAAAAAAAAATTATTATTTTAAACTTACCTTCGGAGAAACCAATTAAACAAAATTTTATTTTTTATTTTTTATTTTTTTTTTTTTTTTTTTGAAACTTTTAAATTTTTATTTTAAATTAATGTAACGACATATTTATATATCGTTACAATATGAAATTCCAGTTGTGTAGCATGAACTTGTATATAAATATATTTATTATTTTGCATAAAAAATATGAAGAACGGTCGAGTTCAAATATATGGCACTGTAACAATAAGTGGATGGATTGAGGAAGCCAGAAAATCTATACAATATCCTATATTACTTGCCTAAAATTGACACAAATCAATTGCAGGTCATAACTTTAGCACTGATGCAATAATTCGTCCATAAATTCAAACTTGGTCACGCGTGATACACTATTCATATTTATAATCATGACAAAAAATGCATCAGCTCACGGGGTGACAGATTACCCCAATCCCGAACTATTTTCCATTCTACAGCATATTTATTTGAAAATATTATAATTTATTATTCTATAGCATATTTATTTGTTTCAGTAAATAGAAAATATTATAATTTATAAAAATATATATAAAAGTAATTACATACTCTTCAATGTTATCAAAAAATGTTTATTTGCTTCAGTACATCGAAAATATTATAATTTATTATTCTATAGCATATTTATTTGTTTCAATAAATAGAAAATATTATAATTTATAAAAAATATATATATAAAAAAAAGTCATTACATACCCTTGAATGTTATCCAAAAACGTAATTTGAGAAGAGGGCCCAGAATCACGGACAACTTCAACGGAAAATCACAATAAAATCTTCAGTAATTGATCCATCCATTGTGGAATAACTTTTTTACGATAAATAAAGTGATAAAAATAAAAAAAAATAAATTTTTTTTTAGGTACCCTTCGCTAAAAATATTCATAAAAAATCTAAAAATTGTCGTACAAAAAAAATTCTTAGATTTTTAGGTAGATGTCAAAATGGCGCAAAGAATGACGTATTGCGCATATGTGTGACGTTTACCATTCACGCGTAAACTCAGTTCAAAATAGAAATTTCTAGAAAAGTCGTACTGGGTGTCAAAGGGTTATTAATGTTTGGTTTGATAAAATATATTTTATACATCAAATTATATATAATCTACTTTTTTAAGAATAAGAACTCTGAGAATAAATCTGCAATTGATGTTTTTCATTAAGTTAAATAACTAATATTATCATTCTATCTTATATAACTTGGATTTTTTCAATGTTTTTCTTTCATATTTTATTTATAATAAATCTTATTCCAACATTTGCATCTTTATAGTGAAATACATATCCACTTTCCAAATCAATTGTTCTTTCACATTAGTTTTTAATTATCAATATTTTCAATTCAAGCAACTTTTTTTTTTGCTTAATTAAAAGTAGTCTACTGGTGTATATGGCAAAGTAATTGCAACCTAGAATCATAATCCAGTTTTTTTTAACATCTTCTGATTTCATTTTCTATAAAATCATTGACTTTTACAGCTTCCAAAATATGAAGACCTTAATTTATTTTTATCTATCAGTCTTATAATATAAATACATGCTTTCATGTGTTTATTCTGTCTCAAGAAAACCCATCTGCTATCTCAAAATCTATCAGATATCTGAGAATCATGATTATGGTGTTTTTGGTCTTGAACTCAGAAGTTTAAACAAAAAAATTTGTAATATTGGATGATGGTGTATTAATAATTTACTTTTCATATTTGGTTCTTAGATGAATAATCAGAGTAAAAGTAGGTTCATTGATAAGAATATAAGAAGTGGATGTTAGAAACCCAATATGCTCAGTTTTTCAAATATATCTAAAGAAATCAGAGGATCATTCAAGTAATAGCAATTGTTTTGGAATCTTATTTGATTTAAAGCATCCTAATAATGCAAAAGACTTATTAATGATTATGATGTAAATGAAAATATAAGATACTAAAATAAATTGTATTAAAGAAATAGCAAATATTGGCAAACTATCTCTGAGAAAAATGATCATTATTGTTGTAATGTTCGATTGTCTATTTTATCAGTTTTCTAATAGAGAATATATATATATAAGTTATCAGATTTTATTATTAAGATGTACCTCAGATAGGAAATGTTTAGGGATAACAAGAAAATGAGGATTAAATGTTATAATAATAATTGTATTGCCTAAGTGCACAAATTTTACTTTCAGGCATACTGAAATTTGAGTATATGAGCTTCCATGCTCATGGTATTTGATAACAAGGTATTCCATAGAAGATGTGAATTCATGGTTAACAATAAATATATATTCAAAAATATATAGGAAAAAAAATCAAGTTTTTAAAAAATATATTGTAATTGACAATGTCTACATAGTTTGATTTTGTGAAGGATTAAACCAGAGCATAAGACTAAAATTAACTTTAATTGCAATTCGTGACATTCACGAGAACCTGCAATTTGCCTAACTCACTGAACTAATATTACTACAGCTCTTAATCTCTCCTCTCAGATTCTCAATTTTCATCATGTATATATCTGGGCAGCTAATCAAGGGATTTCATACTCATGACAGATTTTAGCATTGCATTATTCTTCATTTAGGTCGTATCCTTGTACAGTCATCATTTTTATAAAGTATTTTCTATTTCATCATCATCACATAATATATGCACACAGTACATTCATGGTTAGATGATGTAATACAGAAAGAACAAAAGAATTACTTAATTTTAAATCTAACAAAAATTCAGAATGTTAATAGATGTCAATGTATATAAGTAAGCAAGATTAGATCTTGAGAACTTATCAATTTGACATATATATAAAATCATATATATATTAAACACTATCTATCGCTAAAATAGAACATCATATAACATTACAATACAAGTCACAAAACAAAATTTTACTAAAATTCTTCTGAGGCCGTCAATCTTATGAAGAGATCCTTTCATATTAAAAGAAGTTGGTTTTTGAAGTGAATGACAGAAAGGGCTATTTTGTTATACATATATGTTGTTTATATCTTGTTGGATTTCACTTGGAAAAGGTCTATTTGTTAATAGTTGAAATCATGATTGTGGAAGAATTTTAGTAAAATTTTGTTTTTTTGTCTAGTATTATAGTGTTACATGATTTTCTATTATATATCATGTTGCTACATATAGATACATATATAACTAGATTAGCATGTAATGAACCCATCAAATTGTAAAATATTTAGTCTACTGCTAAAAATAATAAATTAATTATATTTGTACATTAGATTATGGTATTTGATTCACTATATTTCACTGAGTAGTATTAAGTGAAATATTTTAGTAATATATATAACAGAGTATAAATTTTAGTATTAATTTTAGAAATCAAATATATTTTCAACACATTAACACAACAACAACACAACAACATTCTACAATTTTAAAATCCATTTTTTATTCATTTGAATGCTATGGCTCTTTGATTCACCCTGTATTCATTTTATATAATAGAATAAGCTTCATTGGTCTTACTATTTCTGTTGCTTTTTTTTTTACAAACTATTTCAATAATATCTGGATCAAAGTTGTCAAGTGTTGTTAGCCGAGAGGTCATCGCAGCCGCTTGCAAACAAGTAGTTGGTTGCAGACAGTTGTGGGTTCGCATCCCAGCCGATGCTATGACATATGAAAAATATCTGGATCAAAGTCATGACCATACATAGTTTGTAAAATTAATATTAAAGTTTACATTTTGTTATAGTGATTATATATAATAATGGCATAGGTTCATTTCATTATGTAGATTGGTCACTTTTAAAATTACTGAACACATTTATATAAACCTGTTCTATTTCTGTCAATGATAAAATAAAAATTTATCCCAATATTTCATTTTTTAAAGCTATTAAATAATGTTATTTCACATTGTTTTAGAATGCAAAGAAAAAAATAATATTGAAAAAAAAAAAAAAATTATATAACTAACAGTTATAAAAAACATTTAAACTATTAGCATAATGAAAAATTATTTTATGGAGATTAGTGAGATAACTTTTTTTAAGTTATAGTATTTAATTTACCTAAATGAGAAAATACAATTATTAAAGTGTGTATTTATCATATTTTGGACATACGTAAACAAATGCTTTGGATTTAACAAGCTCATTTTTTTCATCCATGACATATCTTTATGTACATCATATATATCTTGGTTATTGATATTTGAACTAAACATCAAGCTCCTTTATCATTTTGTAAGTACACAATATATTTTAAATTGTAACCCAGATAAATACAGAGTACTATGTCCAAGTCACTTATAATACATCTTAATTTAAAACAAAAATAATTAATAAAAATAGAAAATGTTTTACTATAGCTAAAGTACATTTTTTATAGATATGTTTTTTTACTGTACTTGTGAATTTTCAAAATTGTTTATATTTAAATGTATTTTTTAAAATTAGATTAGGCTAATATGTGTTTTTTTTTCTTTTTTTTATCAAACTAAGTTAAGTGAAACTTTGCTGACAATGAAAAAAAAAGTCACACCTATATTTTTTTAATCCTTTTATTATCTTTTAACATTTAATATAATTAAAAGAAATTTGAAAACTTTAATAGCTTTTAAATAAAAATTTAAAAAGCTTTAAATAAGAAAATATCAAATTCTTAAATATATGTAATTAGTGTGATATTAAAATTTATACATTTACTTCTGTACAGTTAGGGTGAAAATTGTTGATAAAATGCCATAGATAAAATATTTAAGTGGTAATATAGTAATATTTTTTTACTACTTTCTAATTTTTTAATTTTTATTGTATACTTGTGGTTAAGGGATCAATGGATGGTATTTAAAACAAATCTAGTAGCTCCATTGTATTATAGTATAATATAAAATTAATTGAAAGACATCCCTTTCATTTTAAGATCTCTGTTCACAATCAATTTTATTGCATTGGAATCTTTCAACCATAGTTTTCATACTTGATGTAATCACTAATAGTTGCTGTCATTTTAATAGTAATTATTCTAATAACTCATGTACTTATTAATTGTAACATATTTTGTACCATAATAATATAAATATACAATACTTTTTTTAAAAAAAATACTATAATGTACACCCACTGTTTTCAAATATATTTAGTAATGCTTATCTTTTTGTTATGAGATGTGCGAATTGTTGGTGATCCATTTGTGGCCATACAATTATCAAAGGGTATTGATCATTAAGTGAAAGATAATTTCTAACAAAAGAAAAAGGCTAATTCATAGATGCATTTTAAGTCAATACCAATCACCTATGGAATTTGTTGTCCCATTTGAATGGCAATCCATTTTATTATGCTAATCATTAAATGTTTTTCCTGACTATATAAAACTGTAATGGAATACATGATTGCATCACACTTTTAAAATAACGTTTATTCATAAATAAAAAAATAACAGTATGTAAATATGAATGGGTTACATTGATACAAAATAAATCTAAGACTATAGTAAAGATATATTAATAAGACATACATAAGCTAGAATATTACTTTAGATGGAAAGAAAGTAAAAACAACAATAAAAACTGTAGCTAAAAAAATCAGAAAAGGTCACTCAAATTCACTATATTTATAAACCATATAATCTCCATGGTATCCTTCCTTAAAAAAAGATATTACTTCTACCTCATTAGATAATTTAAAACCCATCTCTGATTCCATTGTTAAATAAAATCATAGAATAACTTATAGGAGATAAAATTCAACTTGTTTTTTCTCTTCTCTTTCCAATTTGCTAAAAAGTCCATCATACCTGCAGTAATCAGACTTTTTAAGATAATAGTTGACCATATAAGATAATCAAGGGTATCAGACTTATATTTCAATACAATTGGATATTGAAGCTGCACTTGACTCATTTCTTTGATCAAATCTCAAACTTTTTCAAGACACATGACTCACTGTTAGTCTATTGCATGCATTGGATAATATGATCATTAACAGGTAAATACTCATCACCTTAAATGGTAAAACTTCTTTGGACTTTTCACTTTCAAAGCTCTATATCACAAGAGTTTGTCTTTTCATAGCAATATAACCTTCACTACATGCAAAGGGGTGATATGGAGAGATGGAAGACATCATCCCCATAAAACTAATAATTACAATTGAAGTAAATGAGTAAATATAAAAAATATCTAAAGAGCATGAGAACTTGAGTATGATTAAAACAATAGATAAGTAGTTAATTTACAATATAAGAATAATTAAATCAGAAACTCATCAGCAATATCTTGTGTTTGAATCTAAAATAGGTACACTGTAAACAGGCTAATTATCTATATACTGCCAAACTTAGGGCATAAATTTACAAACATTTATTTGGATGCCTATACTTATATGCTAAAATATTCTAAAAAGAAAAAATTATGCTAGGATACTGTGTCCATATGGTACCATGAGGTCAACTTTAAATTTGTAATTTAAAAAATGCAGTGAATAGAATTCAAAGTTATTATCTTGATGTCCAAACACAAACATAAACCCCACATTTAAATAACAACTGTTATTGCTGTTTAAAGTTAGCTCAACATCACAAGACCATAGGAACTGTGATTGTGAATAAGAGAATGATAAATATAACACCCCACTCTATTTTCAATAGTTTTACTAGAATGATGTAACCATTCCTAAAACACTGCTATAATGAAATTCAGTCACACACTGGTGGAATAAAGACAAAACTTATTTTTAGCAGTTACTTAATAAATTAATTAATAATTAAGAAAATTAGGAATGATGTGATAATATTAGTCAAACAAATACATTTTATTAAAAAATATAATTTTTTATAGTAAATATGATTACCTAATTGTTATTTATTCATTAAATTAAATAATGCTTATTTTAATTAAATTATTTTCTTTTAGGAAAACAACTTTCACAATCAGAAATAAGAAAATATTAAATTAGTTAAAAACCCTTTTTATAATTTTGGAGAAAAAATCAAATCAAATAAAAAAAAAGTGTATTTCAAAAGAAAAGGTTAAATTAATCAAATTATTCATTATTACTAATTATTGTTTTTATAAAAATATTTATAAATGAAGATATAACATTTACATTAAAATATCTGTTACCATGTTTTTTTTAAACATTTAATAGTTGCAATTTTCAATAATATTTTTTTAGAAGTTCTCCATTAACACCTATTCCTGGGGTGATGTACACAGTCAAATTTTCTCCATTTTCGCAATAGAATATTTTTAATCTTCTGCATAGAATGAATTTATCCATTTTTAAATTATTAATTTTCATGTCAAGTTAACACATGTAATGAATTTATTTCAAACTACTAATTTCCAGTCATGTTAACACATAATTCATACATTTTCTTCAATTTACTCATTTCCAGTCAGATTAACATATAAAAGTCATACTTTTGGATAAAAACAACAAAGCTTTTGCAGTTGGTGATATTCTCCTTGTTTATATTTTTCTAATGAATAAGTTAAATGATTAGGTTAGAATGATGCCTAGCTTTTAGCTAACATTTTTTTTTAAAACCCATTTTAGAAAACATTTTTTTTACTTGTGTGTTCTTTACAACTGAACTTCTGCTTCTGTCTTCTTTCAAGACTTTGAGGTCTACTCTGTCATCTATTCTCCTATCTTATTTTTTGGAACAATCTTGCATCCACTTAATCACAATCTTGTTTCCAAAACCAAGTGGTTTTACTTATCTATGATAAAAAATAAATTCAAGTCATAAGAAAAAAATCATTTGTAGTTATTTTTCTCTTATGCCAAATAATATAATCTTTTAATTAACTTTGATTTGGTAAACATTGCCTTTTGTTTTAGAAAGAGGGAGACAGAAAGAGAAAAGGAAAACTTTAATTAATTAAAACAAAATTTAACAAAATGTTAAAACTTTATTTTTATATATATATTTCTTTAAAAAAGACTTTCCTTATTATTTTTTAAAATAGTTAAGGCTTTACTTCATTAGCATTTGAAATCAATTAATATATATATATGGGCTCTGCGCACAGATAATGAAGCTATTAAACAGATAATGAAGCTATTAAACATAAGTAAAATTATCAAAAGTTACTGCCAAGCTCTTTTGGGACAGTTTATAGTCCCATATTCATGGCTACTTGTGTTTAGTTGAGAACTGTAAAATTAAAGTCTTCAATAATTTACTAAGGAGGCAAAAAGTATCCTATTAATTTTTTTAGCATTAAAAAATAAATTTATTTACTGAAGAGAGATAATAAAAAATGTTTACATTATTTTTTTCACTCCCTTTTACAACCATTTATAACAAATTAATCTTATTCATTTAAGGAAAAATGTTTATAATTTTCAAATTACCATCTGGTGAAAAACATTTAATTAAATCAATTCTTATTATTAAAAAAGCACAATATGTTAGATTAAATTTAGTATTTCCCCATTAATTAAAAACATTTTTAATTTAAGAAACTTGTATATTTGACATGGCCAGAGTTGGCCTCTGTCTACAATATTATAATATATATTTAATGACTTAAGAATATTGATTTTTTTCAAAGGGAAATACCTCATTCATCTTAATGTAAGTCTTGATTAATATGCAAAGCAGTACTCACTCAAATTTAATAATAAGTCATCAACATGGTACATCCTCTCAGCAGATATTATGCTTTTTTTCATAGTAACTCTTCATAAATTTTTATAGTTTTTTTATGTTTCTATTAATTACTCCAATAATGGAATAATATATAAAACAGCCCTTTTATTTCTATTGAAACTATTATAAATTCCCTATTTAAAGGACTCCTTTACCGTTTTGCAAACATTTTTCTTGTGTTAGTCTTCCTCAAAATTTCTTAACATTAAATTTATTATTTTTTTTATTAACAAAAAATTAGTTTAGTGATCATCGACTTAGTCTAAAAGCAGAGCATCATAGCAATTACGATTGAAAATAAGCATAAATACATTAAGTAGTCTTTAGTTACATTGCATTTTCACACTTTACTTTCAGAGACCAATTCCTGTCTCCCATGGAAGCATCACCCATTAAAAATAACTTTATTAAAGAATTTATAATATTTTCAAGTGTATCACTCCAACTTATTGTTACATTATATATGTTATACTTTGAACAATAAAACATATTAAATCATACATTCTTGATATGTCACAACAGCCATATGATGTGATGATGTAAATACATAAATTACATATTCCTGAAAATTTAAAGTTTAAATTTCTTTATTTTTTTATTTTAAAACAATACAATCTTTAAAAACATCCAAAATTATTTTTTTATATCTAAGTATCTGCTGATGCTATCTCTTAGCTATTGATATTCTTTATATGATCTGCTATTTCACCATTGTCACAATGTTCTGTCTAAAAAAAGAACATGCATATTTATATAAACATATTATTTTATCAGATAGTTGATGCAGCATCTTATATATATAATTAATAATCATTTAATCTTTAGAATTGGCTTTAAATATTTCTTCATATTAGTTGCATTCATTATTTTTTTCCTTTAATGCTTATTTGTATGTATGTGTATTATGTAAGTATAGATATATATCTATTGTAAATTTGTTCTAGCTAATGAAAAATAATAAAATGTCGACCTTAAAATTGTTTTCTTCACCTTCTAACAATCATTGGTTTTATTATTTTCTACCTGTCTGCCTTTTACTGTATTAAATCTTTTTTATTTTTTTTCTATTTTTCTGGCTTCATTTCTTCTCAAGTCATCATTTGTCATTGTCAAATTTGATTTTATTAGTGCTGTTAAAAAAATAAAAAGGAAGCCAGATTTATTAAAAGTGTTTATTTTTAGGCAACTAGTTTTGAATATGTGCAAAAGTGCATTCTTACGTTCTTATGTGTGTTCACTGTATATATATGTTAATGCTAATTTCTCATCTGTCTTTTGCTTAAGCAGATCACTTAAAACCTTATATAGCATTGTCAGATTTAATCAAACATATATATATATGTATTAAATTCGCATAGATATCAGTTATTTATGCCTCAGACTAAGGTCACACATTGAGAAAATAAATATTTTTGATGTTTCAGAAATCCGTTGATGTGTGATATATAGATTCTTTATCCTTTTATTATTATCAGTTACCCAGTACTGACAGTGATAAAAAAATATCAATAAATATGAGGGCATTCAAAAATTTCCCTGAAAATGTAAATAAAAAAACAAGGATAATTTCAAACTGAGATATTGATAAAACAAGTCTCATTAAGCTTATGTTCACATCCATTTTTTGAATTTTTTTTTTTTGTAAATATTTTAGAGCCCCACTAGTAATTTTTTGTGATGTCCCACAAACCTCAATTGACTCTATGAATACCTATATAAGTATAAAATAAAGCAATGGAATTAAATTTATAATTTTCAATATACCAATATATAAATAAGTAAAAGCTATAGCTAGTTTATGGACGATTGCCATCTAACTATAAATAATACTCAAGAAAGTAAACATGGCATATATTATCTATATGATTTGATTTATTTATACATTGATGTATAGAGTATTGTGGAGTTAATTCTAGTGTTTTGTGTTATTGTTTATTATTTTATCTGATATTACATATGTAAGCATGTGTATAGATTTGTTAATAACAAGCAGTGACAAATCACATTTAATGATAATCAAGGGTTTTTGATTGATTGCTAAATGGTTTGATCTATCTTTTTGCAGAGATCATAAACACATTCCTATATAAATTTAATTATAATATTCATTTTTTTATAATTTATATTAAAACCTCATGTTATGACTTGTTGCTTAGACATGAAGTAGTTATAACTTAGATATAGTAAATGAGGAGAATATTAACTATATTTTTTTTGTGTGATTCTCTAAATATTTCAAGTTGCTTAAAATTATATAGAATTATGGGTTAGTTTCAGATCAATTTAGCAGAAATGATTGGTGGTTCGCATTCATAAGTTTAGCATGCTTGAAGTTTCAGATTACTAACTCAAATAAAACCATTGGATTTAGGCAATTTGTAGTTGTAGCAGTAACTATATTATGTGATAAAAATAACTAGAAACCTATAGTAGACTGAGAAATTTGTAATATAAGATCTAAGATATTACAAATAGGAAAAAAACAGTCAAAATGGATTAATTATTCCACACCCTTTATTTAATAAAAATAGATGTATTAATCATCAATTAGGTTTAATATATCTGTGTTAAAATCATATGTTAATCTCTAATTTAACAAATAATTAGTAATAATTATTAATATATTTAAGTAAAATGGATGATGTCAAATGTGTGAATCAGAAATGTTAGCACTTGTAAATTAAATTATAGTAATTTGATATATTATTTTATAGATAATCAAGTCACATGTTAATACAATGCTTATATAAGTAAAGCCTTATATGGTTTAATGCATTGATGGAATGACAAATCTGGGAGATATGATTCCAGCTTTATCAATTCCAGGACTCAGCCTTCTTATGAAATCTCAGGCAATAACCTATTTGACCATATATATTATAATGGGATGAAGTGAAGAGGGTTTATATAGGAGAAAAGTGAATATAGGCATAGAAAATTAGCAGTAAGCTAATCACTATTCAGTAGTCAATAATCATCCTTTGTGAATGGATTCAAAAGACATATACTATAAAATATTATGCTAATCATCATGTCAATGCCAAACTTGTGAAGAGCAATTATAAATATTTTTTCCTGCATTCATGAACATAAATGCTATAAAAGTAATCATATATCAAAAATGTGAGCTCATTATAGCAATGCTGATTACCATTAATGCTCAAAGCTATTAGGTACTATGATAAATTACTGGTCATCAATAAACTAATAATCATCATAAAACATATAAAATCATCTGAATGATTTTTATTACCCTAGTACCATCCAAATCATTCTAAAGAGAATCATGTAGATAAGATATTCACGCATAGTATATCCATTATATCCAGAACTAGGGCCATGGTTAGCAAGGGCTTTGTGACCATAAACAACACAGGCACCATTTATATTAGTATTAAATACCATTACTGGAATAACTTAAAATAATGATTAATGAATTTATTGAATAATAAGAAATAAATAATAAAAAATGAAAGGTTTGATAAATATTCTAAAATACAAATAGATCATTTTGATTTTGACTGTTTCCAAACATCAGAAAATATTTCCATACATTGAAAAACAAAACTACACATATATACAACATTGTGTGTATTGTAATTTATAAGTAGTAAATAAGCACAAATATGTATCATGCACATGTATCTAATACCAGTCACTAATAAACCAATGTATATTCCATTTTAAATAATTACAAATAATTGTGTTGAATGTATATACCATACAAACTAAATTCACTTGCATATTCCAATATAAAATATTTTAATTATTAATTATCTTAACCTTTAAACTGAATTATTTTCTCAATCTAATTATATAAATATATTAAAACTCAATCCCAAAACTGGCAATTTCATTATATTTTTTAAACTCTAAAACAAAATTTTTATGAATGATATAATAAAATTAAAAGAAAATATAACTAGAATTTTTTTTTCTGAATACTTTTAAACTCATCTGTAGTTGTCTATTTTTTTCTAAACACTTTTTCTCACAAGAGAATAATTTATTCTGATTATTCAGTAATACAGTTAAATATTTATTTTCTTTAGGGCAGTAAGTGGAAATAAAAGGTCAATTTTCAGCTTAGGAAAAAAAACAAAATCCTTAATTTGGTCAACTGATTGGAACTATTATATCTCTGCTTGTCATTTTGATGCTTGATCATCATATATCCTCCCAAGTAACAGACCATCTGGTTATTATTATTATTATTATTATTATTATTATTATTATTATTATTATTATTATTGTTGTTGTTGTTGTTGTTATTATTATTACTGGAATAAAATTAATATGATTATTATTTAAGCATCTTATATAGATATAAAATGATGAAGTAAGCTTATAGATTATTATTGATATTGGAATTATCTAAATGTTGACTGATTTCTATAAATTTACTTATAAATCTATCTAGCCTTGAACACAATGTACTTATTATTTAGGTAATACATTGTTGAAATGCAATTTGAAAGTTATGGTTTGCAGTTTGAATGTTATAATTGATTATTTGCTAGTCTGCATTCAGAACAGATTATATTTACTTGTTTAAGGAGGAGGTTTATTTAAACTTCTTTGTAGCAATAATTTCAGTCTCTGTGGTCAAGTTACAATCTTTACTTTCTATATTGGACCATAAATTAATAAAAGTGGGATTCCATCTTTATTAATAAAAGGAGATTGGCTTGACAACAGATTGAGATTGTTGATTGTTATTGATATTGGGATTGTCTAAGTGTTGACTGACTTCTATGAATGTTTACATATGTATTTTAATTTACAATGTTAATACAGTTGCTAGTTCTCTTCATTCAATTTAAGCAGGTTGATATATTGACCATCACAGACAGCCATAAATAAAAAGTAACTAACTGTTAATCTTGTTTAAATATATTGAATTTAATATTTAAATTTAACTTTTTAACCTAATATTTTTACATCAGAATTTTAAATTATTATTTCTATTTATATTTTATTAATTATAATGTATTTAAATATTCTTAGGTAAATAAGTAAGTGCTAATTACATGTATGTGCTACTCTGCTGGTGGAGTCACTGGCAATAAACCAAAATAGAGAATGCTAATCAATAAGTTTCATTTTTATATGCTTTTATTTTACTTATTCTATTTTTTTTTTATCCATGACTGTCTGAGAAATCTTATAACTCAATTTTCATCCATATACCAATATCTCATTTAATAGAAATTTTGCATGCATATGTATTCTCAATGGCAGTACATTTTTTTACAGTTTGCAAAACAATTTTAGCATACAAATTATATTTTTAGGTTTATATGACATTCAGTACTTTTGGAAGTATTGTCATCTAGTGATATTAAATTATATTTAAACTTCATTCATAATTTCTGGAAGTAGAAAAAATACATCAAAAAGTAAAAAAAATAAATTCTCTTCAGCTTTCACATATAAAAACATGGAGCAATCACATTTAGAAATTGAATCATCAATCTATTCATTAGCTCATTTGTAACTAGTTCTTACTTTCTTGTATCAATGATAAATGAATATTAGTTGATACGATTGGATAAAGATGTTGGAATTGATACAGTTTCTAAACATGACTGCTCCATGTTTTTATTTGTGGAAGCTGAAATATAGTGTTATTAAATTCCATCTTAACTTCCTTCATTTGTAATTTCTGGAACTATAATAAAACAAAAAGTAGAAATAAAAAAAAAGTATGAAATTCTTTTAAGAAATGCTTTTATTTACATAAAAGCATTCTTTTGGGTGTTTGTGTGTGAAAGCTAAAATATGGTAGAGTAAATTGTATCTAAAGATTCTTTGTAATTTCTGAAACTATTAATTTTTTTTTTTAAAGAAACACTTTATTCCTATAAATTATCTCTAAAAAAACCCACCATGGGGCATTCATGTTTAGGTATTACATCAATGCTAATCTCTTTGTCAGATCACCTTCAATTAAACTTTATTTTTTAGTTTTGTTAATATGAATAGAAGCATTTTTATTTTTTATTTTTTTTAGAATTTTTGTTTGAAAAAAAAAAAAAATTACTAAAACAACTTGAGAATAATATCTGTTTCAAAACATGAAAATAGTATTAATTTATTTAGCAAACAAACCTTAAATTTATCTGTTTGGTTAAATACAGGAAAACATTCAAGAAGGAATTAAGTTATTGACAAGGACAAATGCAATTTTAACAAAATTGAATTAGTGACAGGGACTAACACAATTGCATAATGAACTATAACACAAATCATGTGTAATCTATTAGAAAATATAATCCTTAGTTGAGTTAATGAGAATAATTGTTCTCCCAACATGCATTGTAAATCAAAAATCACATTTAAAAAATAAGATAATGTTTTCCTATGGAAGAAAAACTAATTTGTTATTTAAATTCAAAATATATAAAAATCTGATTAAAGAAATAAAATTCAAATTGAAAAAATATTATTTAATAAATAAGCATTTTTCTAAAGATAGTAAAAATAAATTACTAATCTGTGGCTAAATATACTGTATGAAATATTTTGGTAGCTATAATTCAAAAATAAAAAAATTCTATGTTTTTTTTCATTCACTGTCCACCATTGTTCTTTTTGCACAGTGAGAAAATATTTTCTGAATCACTTTTCTTTAAAAATAAAGCATGAAAAAAAAAAAAAACAAACCATGATGTACATTTAAATTTTTAAAAAAAAAATTAACATGATATTCATTTTAAAATTTATTTTTGTTGCACTTTGTTTTATTATCAGTTTTTTATTTTTATGATATTTAACTAGTAAAATATTGCATTTTTTTTTTTGCTCTGCTGTTATTTTTCTTTAAAACAACACTTCATTAAGTTATTTATTTTACATAAATACAATGAACATTTGATAAAGAAATGTAATATACAGTTGATTGTTGAAGTTTAATAATGTAAATGATTAAGTTTTTTTCTTTTGGCCAGTATTATAAAGAAGTAATTTTTTGATATTTGTGATAAAATCTGCCATTATCAGAAAGATTATGTTTGAAAATTGAGCAAATAAATGATATTTTAAACTTATGGTTATTAATCTTTGATCATATAAAATTGATTATTAGCTACATAATGTGCAAAATCATCTCCCATTCTCAAATAATTTACAACTAAGCAAAATATAAGAAAGTATAATTGTGAACTAGCAAGGAAAGCTATAAAGGAAAATAAAAGTCTCAAGAGTGGAAAATAACATTTTGGTATTGGTATGAATCTTATATCTGCAATAAGAAAAAAAAGTATGGAACTATCATAAAAAAGATAGTTGACACCATCTATTAAGAATTATATAGTAATAAAGAACAAGTATCTTCTACAACTATTATATCTCCTGAATTATTCAGGATTTTAAATAAAGAAGTGAGATATGCAATTGAATTACGAAGAAGGAAAAAGCGCCAGATAATGACAGAATTATAATTGATATCTTAAAAGAAGCAGGTAAAGAAATAGAAAAAAAATTGATTATATATCAAAGGTCTAAATGAAAAATATATACTAGACGATTGGAAGAATGCAGTGTGATAAAGAATATATTAGAAGTTACAGACTTATCAGCCTTTTATCAGTTTTATATAAAATTTTTACCAAGATAATTACAACTTGTCTACAGAGAACATTGGATTTCAGACAACACAAAAGAACAAGCTAAATTTAAAAGTGGTTTGTTTTTGTATAGTAGGTCATATTCAAGTATTGAGATAAGTTATAGAAAAGGCCAATGAATGTGAGTTACCATTATGCTTTGAATTTGTAGATTATGAAAAGGGCATTTGATATTATAAGCATTTCTTTGGTGGTTAAAGCATTAGATCATCAAGGTATAGATCCAGGATATTGTCATATTCTAAAGAATATTTATAAAAATGCAACAGCAACAATTAGATTACATAATGATAATAGGAAGATTAACTTTGAAAAGGGTGTAAGACAGGGTGATTCCATATCTCTAAAACTGTTTACAGCAGTATTGCAATAAATATTTTGTGGATTAAAATAGGAAACTAAAGGAGTAAAAGTAAATGGAGATTATTTAAGTCATTTACATTTTGCAGATGATGTAATTGTTTTTGTAAATAATGTTTCAGAGCTTCAGGAAATGTTGCAAGAGTTATCAGATGAAAGTAAGAAAGTGGGATTAAAGATAAAAGTTAAAAAGACATAAAATCATGTTCAGTGGATTTTCTCAAGATTAAAAATAAAGATTGATTATGAGGAGTTAGATGAAGTTAACAATTATAAATACCTTGGTCAGATTATTACTACACATGGAAACATAATGGATGAAATTACTCATAGAATTAAACTTGGTTGGAATGCTTTTGGTAGAAATAACTTAATATTAGAAAGAAATATGCCCAGGTTTTTAATAAATGTGTTTTAACAGTTCTTACTTATGGATCTGAGATTTGAATACTTAATAGAAGAGCATACAGAGACTAGATATCACTCAAAGAAGTATGGAGATATGCATGTTAGGAGTAACAAGAAGACATATGAAAATGCAATACATGGGTAAGAGAACAAACAAGTGTTTCTGATATCATTGAAAGAATGAAAGACTGAAGTGGAGTTGGGTGAACATATTGCTAGAATAGATGATGTACACTTGAAATCTTAAATTGAATTTCAAGACATTGTAAAAGATTCAAAAAGCGATCACACGTGAGATGGATGGATGAAATAAGAAAGCAGGGGTGATGTGGAGAAGAGAAGCTATAGATTGGAGATGGATTGAACTTGGAGAGACCTTCCTTCCTGCAGTGGATTGATAATGTTTGTTGAAGATGATGATAAATATATATATTTTACCATTTATTTATATATGTTCAAGTGTGTGGCATAGGGTAATAGTTAAAGCTAAAAAAAAAAAAAAGTAAAAATTAAAGATCGTTCAAAGGACACAATTTAGTGTTTTTTTTAAGTTAATATAATTTATTTTAGATATGTACTATGAAAGGTGTTTATGTTTAAAATTAACTATTTAATTAAAGTTAAAATTGGAAAGAATGTAAGTGCATACTGATTATTTATCCAGATAAATAAAAGGAAGACATTTCATTATTTAAAGATGGTGAAATAATTTATATAAAAAAAAGACTTTGTAACTAAAAAATAATAATAAATGTACAAGATTATCAACATGTATTCTGATAATAAAAACAAAAGAGAAATGTATATAAGCGGAAATCTTAAAATGACCAGAATATAAAAAAGCAAATAACTTGGAACATGGTCTTGTCTGTTTTTCTTTTGGCTGGTCCTGAATCGCGAAGTATACTGAACTAATTCGTCATGCGGAGGGGAAATCGGAGCGTTTGTGGATGGATACCTTTCATTATAATGAGGTCACTCCAGAAAGCTTTTGAGGCCAGCCTTACTACATAAAAATATCTGCAGAAATCAAAGTTAACTTACCATGAGTTCTTTCAACCCAAGAAATACATGCATGCTATAATGTACACAAATTTGCAAAACTTACTGGTAAGCTACTATTATTCTTACCCTGATTTGTAACTCATTAAATGTTTGCAAACTAAATCTAAATTATAAGCTTATAATACCGATAGAGACATTTGCTGTTTATTATTCAAAAGACTATTTCATTTATGGCCTAAGAAAATTGTAATAAGAATTTTTTTAATTATTTAATATTATCTGGATGAGGATGTGTATGTTTATTTCCAGTGTTATTAATAATTTATTGTTTAAATATTTTAATTTCTTATAATAAAATATTTATCTTTAATATCAACTTTTCATTATACATTATTAATTTTAGTTTATTAAATTTTACTATTACAAAAGATTGTTTTAAGAAATGTCAACCTGTTCCTTTTAATCTACGGATGCTGATTACTTGACAAGAAAGCAAAATCACATACAAATTATGTTTAGTTATTTGCTGCAAAAATACATGATGCGATGTGACAGATCAGTGAGTCTACAGACTGGCGCCCTTTTAAATAAATGTAAAACTGATTCCACCAGCAATGAAAATCATAATAAAAATATTAGGTCACTTAATAAGGAAATATTACTATGTTCTTGAAATATCTGAATTCCTACATGGTCGGAAGATTCTTCTTTTTCATAGTTTGATTAATTTGCACTTTCTAGTGCATAAAATAGAAAGCCTAAATGCACCGTGAACAGCGCAATATATTAAATGCTTCACAAAGCTAACACACAATTTTAAAAAAAAGAATTTAAATATTTTTGAAGCTAATATACTCTTTAAAAAAAACCATAAAACTAATAAAATATAATAATTATATAACAAAGAATTAAAAAAATTAATTTTACATTTATTCATAAATTGTATATTATGGTATGTTAATTTTAAAATTAGAATATTTTTAATATTAATTTACTTCTATTTAGGAAAAGAATATAGTCAGCTATAGAAGAAAAGTATTCTCACACTTACCTATTGTAGTGAGAAATACTGGAGCATAGTACATTGCCATTTGAGAATTTCTGGTTTTATTTTTTTACTTTAACCTATAGCAAAATATAGCTGGATCTCCATTTACTAACCAATAATAGATGACTTGGCTACTGGATGATCATGTGGGGAAAAAAATTTTCTCAGTTGAAGATTTTTTCACTGCCCTGAGTCATATAATTGGAAAATAAATTACGAGTATATATTATTCAGTGCTCTAATCACTATACTAAGACTCTCATACCTGTAGATATATTTTACCAAATATCTGATAACTTTAGTCATTGCATGATTTGGAAAGATTATATTGTGTTTATTAATTAATCTCACAATCCAAAGCAATTAATTACTATTTGAAATATTAGATAAATTTATTATCATCTTTATTATTTTTCTTATAAAATTGTGATTTTAAAGTGCTTATTTTTATTTCCCCCTTTTATCTTCTGAAATTCCATACTGCTATTAGTGCACTGACTGAGTAGCAGGTTCTAAAGTTTAAAGTCCATAGATAATGGTTCAACTCTGTCACTTCTGGTGCTTGAACTTTTTATGAACTTCCAATAAAGACCAGATTATTATACATATATATATATATATGTTTAGTGCAGCATAAAATAATCATAGTGAAGATGCTCTATAATTGTACATACATTTGTAAACAAATGTCCCCAATTAATCTGCATATGTAGTTCTAGATCTACACCATATTAACAATTTTTCTGAATTAAAAAAAATCCAATCATTAATATTCATTTCAGTTTTTATTATGATTGTATTCATTGTTAATTCAATGCTTATTTAATTTATTTTCTTTCAGCAATTGTAACTATATTAAGAAAATATATTTTATCCACAGCTAATATGCTTAGCATGCTTTCATATTCATAGCTATCGAAAAGATTATATTTTATCCATAACTAATATGCTTAGCATGCTTTCATGCTAAGCATACTAGTTATTGATAAAATATAATATTTTAATAGATACTGCGAATGTGTTTACATTCTGTTACAATAGTATTCATTGCAAATTAATATTACATGTGATTACTAAATAATTTAAGTTTAATATCTATTGAATGTATATTCTATAGAATAATTAATCTTTTTATCTATATAATAATAATTTTAGTGTAGTCCCCCCCCCCCAAACTTTCTTGTGATACATTCATGCCAGTTTTCTAATATTTAAGATGTAATATGTTGGACTATTTCCATCATCTATGAATGAATGTTGAATGTATAGAAAATTTTAAACTTTCCAAATACAAACACCCTGTTAGCAATAACACACAAATAGACAGCGCAGGTTAGTAATTACACAACGTTTCGAGTAATATCATTCTCCACTCTTCTTCAGGTGTTGCTGACCTATATGCACAGTGTCAAGTTGTTTGTATTTGGAAAGTTTAAAATTTTCTATACATTCGACATTCACTCATAGATGATGGAAATAGTCCAACATATCACATCTTATAATATTCCATCATCACAAACCTTCAGACGAATACTTAATATTTAACAAGTTTTTTTTTTGTAGCAAGACCCCCCCCCCCATTATTTTTTAATATTTACTTACATTGTAAATTATCAATAGTAATACATTTTTACAAGTTAACGAATAAAGTCTGTTACCATTTTTTATTTGTGTTTCTTTCATTTGTCATTTTGTTGGGAAAAAATAAAAATTCTAATTTGTTTGAAGACAGTTGGACAATTTTTGACCTCAAAGTGACAAACATAGAAATCCCAAAGCGAAACATGGCACTTAGTATTTATTGATTATAATGCCTTTTTAAAAAAAGTATGGACATTAATTTAATCAAGATTTAAATAAAAAAATGTTATTTGTGTAAATGTTAATTCATGCTAAAATAATAAAGTCTAGCAGTCGGGACATTTTGAAGTGCCTCCCATAATTTAGTTTAATTAAAAGTAGTTCCTAATTATTTACGATTTACCTGAACATTAAAATTTTTAGAAATATCTGCGTATACGTATAATTATATTTTTGTCTTATTTAATTATATATATTTTTTAACAGAAAGGATAACTTATTAACAGGAAATCTCCAATAAGTAGCATGTGGTTTTAATAGTATATAATTAACAAGTTATCGACCAAGATAAGCCAATAGCAAACCACATAATTTGTCTGTGATCATACAACTTATAATTTATGAATGAAAGACAATTTCTTATCAGACAGTTCTACCCTATAATTGTACTTTAAGAATAAAAAGAAGTCTGTTTTACGATTTAAGATAATTAGATAATAAGCTTTGAATTTTAATTCTAATTTTTAAACGTATACACAATGTGTAATAAACACATTTTTGAAAGGCGGAAGTAAAAGAATTGTTCATCACTTCTTTTAATTTTCTCTACCTTTCATGTTTTTTTTTATATTCATATTCAAGTATTCTTGTTTTTTAAATGTATATCTTAACATTTCTTTAAAATTTTATTTTATTATAAGAGAGGGATGATAATATTGGGTCATATATCAAAAAAAATATTAAAAGTACTCCTTTTTTTAGTAGTTATTCCTACTGTTATTGAATCCCACAAAATTGTAATAATTTTCCATCATCATTAATAATTTTTATTAGTCATTCATTAGACTAGAGATTATCCATTTAATAATATTTTTTGTAGTGTGATTTTCATTCACCACCAATATTATTTCCCATCATCATCGTTAGTTACTGACCAAAAGATATTATGCATATGATGTCACAGTACCTTTTCCAAATCTTTGTTTCTTATCCTTCAACCTATCCAAATATTTTATGAATTCCAAGTCCTTATAATTTAAAAAAAAAAAACCCATGATTTTATGCGAAACATCTTTCCTTGTTTAATGAACTTCTGAATGAGTGTGATTTTAAAATATGTACAGCATTACCAGGTTTATTACATCAGTTTTGTTTGCGGGTATTAATAATAAATTTAAGATGTTGGATAGAACTGATGAAATTTTTAAAGTGTAAATATATAATTTAATACATCTAATTTCACATCAATAATTAAGGATGTCATTAAGTTGGCAGAAAGTTTAATAGTTGATAAGGTTTGATATTGCAATAGCTAAATGGGTTTATAATAAGAATAGGAGATTATGTTGTGGTTCTAAAAGTTAGACTTGAGAAGAAGAGCTTGTTAAACATTTTTATGTGGAATATGGCCCAAGATATAGCAAAGACTAGATAATTTGAAAAAAGATGTGAAAAGATTGAAGTCTTTTATAAAAAAATAATTGGAGAATTGTGGTTTGTAATGTTGAAATGTTAAAGAGAGTAATTGTTAGGATATTATTTTTTGAATATATATGTAATTAATTTAAAACTAACATTTGGGTAGAAAGTTTTAAAGCTATTGATACTTTGAAATATTTTCAAAGTTATTTATTTGTTGATGAAAATAATAGCAAAGAAATTAAATATGATAAAAACATGCCCCTATTATATTGTCATCTATAGCTAACTTGAGTAATCAGTAATTATTGGACATTAATGCATGTAAATCCCCACTTCCACTTAATATGGCAAAGCAGGAAGTAATAAGTATTATTTCCAGTTTTGAATCCCAAATTTTTTTTAATAAAGGCAAAAGCCATAATCCAGTCTGACAATAGGGATTTAAATTATTATCTTGTGATCAATGATTTACCCAAGATTGCACTAGAGTAGGGAGTTCTCTTGTTTTATCATATATTGTGTGAAGTAGAGGGTGAATTATTAGTTATTTTAAAAAAAAAACTAAAGTGAGAACTGTAATAGTTTAACAAGATATTAATAAGAATATATTTTAAATTGTGTTGTGGAGTGTTAAATATGGAATTGAGAAAAAAAATGTTTCCTAAATATTTTGTTTGAAATGTAATTCTCTCTATATGTGGAATGTTGTTTTTATATAGCAGGCATTTGGACAATTAGAAGGATGTGAAAATTTTGGAACCTTTTGAATAATGAATTTAGAGAAAAATGTAAAATATAATTAGAAGGACATTGTTTATTATGTTGAAATGTTAAAGAGAGTAAAATGAAAAGTGGTTATTTATTGAGAAATTTTTGAAATGGAAGAAGAAAATGAATTGGGCATATATTTGTGAAAGATTCAATAGATTTATACAGGAAAAAGGAAAGAGAGTTGTGACAAGAAAGAAATTGAAAGATTTCTTGGAGTTGTAGAGTGTAAGAGGAAGAGATATAAAGGAAGAAAGAAATTGATTGATGATATAAAAGAATGAAGTATTTATAAAATGTCTGATGCTTAACATAATATATGAAAATATTTGAACCACATCTTCTTTTTTTCCATTACCCCAATGATGATAATGACTTTGTCTAGACATTTTTACAATTTAAATAATAAAAATGTGGAGTGTATGTTAATATCCATATTTAGGATCCATTGGCTTATGTGCATTTGTAGCATTATTCCATCTTTACAGTTTTAGATGTAGCTGTGTTTTTTAATGGTCTATTTTTTATTTCAGTAGTGATATCTTATATCAAATTCATTCACTCTTATAATCTCTTCATGGGTAATTTGATTGCAGTAAATATTTCTAGAATATTAGACATTTGAGATATTAAATCCAAAACAAAATTTTGTAACTTAATATAACTACCAAATTTAATTTACTTTTATCATTATTCATTTACTATATGACTTGTTTTTAGACAGATTGACCAAGAGATAGTTAGATTCATTTAATTCTTCCATTGTAATCGTATATTTTATAGTCATTAATTATTTGCATTTTTCGATATTTACATAAATTATTGGCTATTAAATTAAATTTATGAAGCAGATGAGCATAACGAACACGGATTATTCTGAACTTATTGATGAGATTTTAGTACTTCTATGAAGGCCATATCCAGATGGTTTTATTGTTGTATCTGAAAAAATAGTTTTTTTAAAAAAAGAATCATTTATTAAGATTATTTTGTGATAAATTCATAAAACTAATCTCGCCATTATTTATATTTTTCTGGCACATGAATATAAATAGAATGTTTTATCCAAGAAATTACAGTGAATTATCATTGGTAATTGAGTGATTTGTCATAAGATTCATGAACTTATTTTACATATTAGGTCTATATCTTAAATTTTAATAATGAATGTATTAGCAAAATGATTCCACTATTTAATGGTATAGTTGCAATGTCTCATATTCATTGGCAAATAACATTTAACAAAAATGGAAAGACTTGTATTGTGTAAATTTATATTGCATAAAATTAACTGCTGTAATGTACCTGGAATTCAAAGTAAAGCTAACATTTAAAAAAAAAAAAACAATAATATAACCATTGTTAGAAAACATATATTTGTTGTATGCAAACATTTTTTGTAAAAAGTAAAATACTATAGAGAATATTATTTATTATCATATGGATTTTTTTTTTGCAAAATATCTACTATTATCATTTTCGGAGAGCCTCTGCTTTGTAATGATTTCAACAAAAGATGTTTTTATTCATCGCTTTATTTAATCTTTCATTTTGCCATGGTGTATATTAAACTGGGTCATTAGCCATGTGTTCTTGGTTTGATATAGCTACAAGTAGAAGAATGTTATATTATGTTTTCTGAAGGGAATAAGCAAGTGACTATAAAGTTCTAATTTTTTTTAATGCAAATTTATATGGTTATTATAATGTTGGATCTGGAAAATGAAAGATGAGATCATGCTTGAAGACCAATTTTTTTCTTCATGAATTTTTTATTGTTTGAAAGGTTTTCTAGTCAAACAGAAAAGGAATTTCTAGTTTGAAGCATGTGATATGCAGCGAAAATATTTTCTATACAAGAGCTTTTCCTGGGTAGATGAATGCATTAGAATGGTAGATACTGCAAGAGACAGGAGTATAGTATGCCATGTTAAATTAAATATATATATATTTTAATATTGAAAATGTAAAGTATGTTTTTTTTCAGCAGAATACTATATTTATAAAGAGACATTTTATTAGGAAATAAAGTATATATTTAAAAACAATTGTTTCTAAAGAATATTTAATGCATTTTTAAATCTATCAATGTGGAAGCATTAGTATTGCTTATTTTATTCTTTGTCATCTTTAAAACTATCAGACATGTTTTCATGCATATTAGAACATTGACATTGCATAAAAACAAATGTGGACTGTAATTGTCTATGATTAGCCAAGTGATTATGAGGTTGTCCAATTTAAAAACACTTATTTTTAAAGCAATATGTCTGAAATTAGAATAAAGAAAAAAATTATACAATATCTGTAACTATCAATTAAATACCTCAAGAGATTTTCAATCATTTGTGTGGTGTGGGTATCACAAGAGAAAAAAAAATTTTGAATGTTGTTATACAGCAATGGAGCAATTTAAATTCCTTTGATAATTTATAAGAAAATAATCCTTCAGAAACGATATCTTAAATTAGAATCAGTTGCTAAATCTTCATTGGAAGATCTGATCACTACCAAAGCAAAATCTAGCCCTCTCATTAATTGAGTGAAACTATGAATTATTTCATGTCTCTAGATAACAAATATTTAAGCAGTCAACTATCAAAGATCATATTTCATAAACAAATTTTGAGTATCTCCAAAAGAAATGTAATGCCAAGATAATATTACAAGTCTTCAGGATAAAGTGTTATGTGTAAAGATTATTTTTAAATTTAAGCTTATATCTTGTGTCATTCGCTATACCATGTTATCATTCGCTTATATTTATGTTTATTTGAAATGCAAAGATAAGAATATATTATACTACTGTCATCTTATACAAGTATATTGTACTTGGCATAATTGTGAGATACATATCTGTAGTAAAAAGTAGAGAAAATAAAAATACTTAGTTCAAGGCTTGTTTGCTTCTTATTAAAGCAATATTTCTTAATCTGTTACCACGAGATCTTCGCTTATATTATTTTTAAATTGCATTTCTGTTTCATTCATGTTTCTCGAAATCGATTTTAAACTGCAACTTGTATTTAACTTTTATATTTATTACATATACACATTCATACAAATCTATTTTGAATTTCTTTGGAAAGTCTTATATAAATGTTATTAAACGTTAGCAATTCTAAACTATTTGAAAAACATTTAAAATAGAAAGAAGTTATTGTAATGATCAATAAAGAATTTTAGAATTTTTTCCTTCTAATATTGTCTTTGTTAACTTTCTTTTATTTCGAAATTGTATTTTTTTTTTTTTTTGTTAGGGTTGACTAGTAGCTTACTGAACCATGGAAAATTGCATTGCTATGCAGTGCCAGTTTACGTTTGCCATTTTCAATCACATTAAGAAATCTATTAAAGATTGCGAGTCATCTAAAGCCTGCCTCTTGTCATTTTTGATTTTCAGTCAATGTAAACAAGATGACTGGGATCATTCTTTTTATGTTTTTCATTTTTATAGTCTGCCTTTTTTTTTTTTTTTAAAAAAAAAAAACAACACATAATGCTTTGGAACTTATTTAAGGAAAAACGTAAATGTCTGTATGTACTCACACAATTGTGCTTTTTTTAAAAAAAAATTAAACTTTTTATTGGTAGTTTTTGTGATATTATTTCAAGATATAAAATGCAATTTAGTGCCTTTGAATTTATATGTATAATCTAATTACACAAAATTTGAAGCTAAGCTTGATATAATGATTTCTATAATCATGTGAGTGATCTATATCATCTGTTGGATTTTTTAAAATTTCATATTACTACTTATTAAAGTTAAAGTTTGGCTTCAATATTTAAATATCCCAAACCCCCTTTCTATCAGTATTGTAAGCTGCTTCGTTTTACAGTCATATTTTGTTTTACAGTAGTCACATTACCACTCTTTTAATGAATCCAGATTGTGATGATGCAAACAATTCATCTTATTGTTAGCTTTCTTCACCATTGTATTGCTTAGTAACATCATAAAAATAAGATAATTTGAAATTTATTATTTCAGGTTCAAATGAAAGTTCAGATTTAGCCTGAATGAGCTCCCACTTGGATCTTTTCTTGCTATAGTGTTCTCAGTGATGATTCACCAACACTTCAATTCAAAGTCAACAATATTTTATTTTTTGTTCTTCAGCAATACATATACTGCATAAAGTAAGCATATTCTGAATGGCATTGAGGCTATATGGATAGTATGTTATCCAGTACATGACCATAATTTGATCTTCAGAATCAGAATGTAACTTTAAAAAAAAAGAAATTCAATTTTAACTGAGAAAATTTTTGGAAAGCTCAGATTTTTTTTTTTTATGTGATGGATGGCCCATGGTCAGACCATATCATTTATTGCGGTCGATCAGTGGGTGAAAATTCTAGAATACATTCATCACTTGCAAGATAAGATATTATATGTCTTCTATTCACACCTTATTATTTATCACAAGAAATCATTTTATCAATAACAATGAATATATATTACTATTGAGACAAAGCTAATACCTCTATATAACATTTTATCAATAAGTAGAGACAAGAAATAGTGTTTTGATTTTTTTAAGTTATAATTGGAATACCCTGTTCAATGTAGCACTGTGTTAGGGACTGTTTCTATTCACTTTTAATGGTAATGTAATGAAAGCTGAGAAGCTGTCAACATTGAAGATTCCATCATTTGTTTTGTCTAGCTTATTTGCTGAGTTAACCTCTGCAAAGTGCATGCATAGTGAGAGTGGTTTGTTTGACTTTCTAAGTTCATGAATAGTTGTGATATAGTTGAATTGAAAGATGCCTTGATAAAAACCTAAAACTTAGAAAATTGTTTATTTATAATTATTTTAAAATAGACACCTAAGTATTACAGTATTAGAAATCGTGATTATTTTAATTTGTTTTAGTTAATTATTACTTCTTCAGATTTTCTGACTTAAGGTCTAATTCAAGTTTTATTTTTAATATATTTTATATATAAGACTAATGTTAATTAGCTTTTAATGTTAGCTGATTATTATTATAATTGTGCTAATTCAGTGTTAAGTAAGAAAAATAATATATGGTGACAACAGAAAGTCTTTTAACAATTAATTATTACAGAATGAATAATAGAGCATAGATAATTGATATCTATTAATGGTAATATCTGAAAAAAGAAATCACTAATTGTTGTCATATATAAAGAATGAAGACTAAATTCTATAAAGATTTTAGCAGAGTTTACAGTAATTGAAAAAAATCAATACTTAGTTACAATTGCTACAAATAATGATATGGGTATATATAATAAAATAAGGACCAATATGAAGTAGAATAAATCCAAATAATCTTTAAGTTCATTTACATTGACAATATCATTCTATATGTCAATATATATTTATATATTGATTCATTCATAACAGTAAAAATATTGTTGTGATTTGTTGACTACTACAATCGATTTATCTTTATGAATTCATTTTTTTTTTGTTTCAAACTTTCATTTTATTGTCTTTTTGGAAATTTTATGTGACTTCAAAGAAATAAAGTGAGTTAATCTAATACTCAGCAACAAGTAAAACAAATAAATAATATATTATGGAAATTATTATCTGTTTTTATATTGTATAATATCAACTAGCTTTTAATCCAAGTATTTTATATTTATTTTGATCACTGTATAAACATTGATGTTTTGATTTTTTTTTTACATTTTAAATATTGATTCATTATCAAAACTGAGTATCATGAGTTATATCATAGGTTTATTTTAATCTGCATTAAAGAATTATTCTCATCCATTCTTCATTCCACTATATAAGCATGAGATAATCAAGAGATAAACATTTTGTGTCCTTATTTGCCTTCATCAGTAATATCTGTTAGAAAGAAACCAATCACTCTAATCAACCATAAAAGTCTATTATATAGTTTTTAGTTTCTGATAATTTATTCATTGATTTATTTCATGATCTGCAGTAAAGGTGATGTCATAGACTGCAAATTATATTTTATAAACATGTGAAAACTAATGATTTGTTTAATAATATTTTTTAAGGATATTAGTAATTTCATTTTGGACAGCTTAATGCACTATCAAGTAAAATTGCTGCATTAATTTCTAGATGAGGAAAGTTTTTTTTTTTTAAAAAAAAAATTCAATTTAGTGAAGGCGTTAATCGGGATTATCATTTTGGTTTTCAAACATCATTCAATTTCTGAGCAATTTGATCATATAAGTATTTTTATGAACATTTTAGATTAATATAATTTGGTTATTGTACATTTAAAATTAGAATTTGCTTTACACTAAAGCTATAATAGCTAAATCTTTTATCTGTGTGTGCTGTATCTAGCTAATAGTTTTACAGAAAAGTGATATTTTTAAAAATATAAAATTGTGATATTTGTGAAGTTAAAAGTCTAAATCTTGTTGTAACATTAAATAAATTGTTCAAATATTTTCTGCTAGTTGCTTAATTTTTTAAATTTTATTGTGGTTAATTATGGGGAAAAAAAAATTAGACCAGTGAAAAATTAATCTATCTGTTAATTAAAGAAGTATGTCATGTAACAGTTAGAGTGAGAAGTGTATCATGCAATATTATAAACACACATGGAAAGTTTGTAGGTTAAACAATTAAACATCTTTCTTTTTTTAATAAACAAATCTTAAATTTCTAAAATGTTTAACAATCAAAAGAGCTAGCTTTACAATGCTGTTATTATTTTTTTTAAGGAAAATTTTTGTACATAATAGTTATTTAAAATAAATCAAAGCTAATTGTGCATGTGTTTGTTAAAATTGTGGATTTTAGCATATGTTGCTGTACTTAACAAAGAAAATAATTGCTTTTGAATTAAAAGTGGGAAAATGAACTTTATAAATTTTAAATGACAAGGTATTCTCTTTGTGTGAAGGTGAGTAAATGAACTATAGATTTTAAATAGCCAGGTATTCTTTTCATGTTCTTATCAGGTATTTGTAAGGAGAGGTCGGACCCAATTTAATTATGTTCTTTATCAAAGAATTTGTAATACTTTAAATCATTATTTACTTTTGGCACAAAGGGGAAAAGAATTCTAACATGCTAGAAAAAATAAATTCCTGACAGATAGATATATACACATACACACACCTTAAAAATCATATTAATATTATTTTACTGAGAAAAAACAAACAAAAGTTGTATATGTATTATATTTATCTTTGTTTTGTTAACATAATGTAATTAAATTAAGACTAAACTGCAATAAGTTTGTGGTAAAGTAAAACTATTTTTTTATCATAATTATTATTAACATAAATTTTAAATACAACTAAAATATTGAAACTTATAAGTTTTTTTAAAGAAATAAAAATAAAGGTTTATTTTTTTAGGTTAGCTTGAATAACAATTTTTTTGCTTCTGTAAATTTAAATATTTTTAAAAACATTTTATAATTATGTAATAAATCATAGATTTATGCTTTACGCTTGTCAAAATTATAATAATAAAATTGTGCTAACACACATTTATAAATTATCAAATTAATTGTAGTCAACAAATGAAAATGGCTAAGCGCTTTCGAGAAAGTGTATTTCTCATAATCATAACCCAATACACTTTCTCGAAAGCACTTAGCCATTTTAATTTGTTGACTATAATTAATTTGTTAATTTATACAGTTTTACGTTATATGTGAAATTTGTTGACTACAATTAATTTATTAATTTATACAGCTTTATGTTATATGCGTGTTAGCACAATTTTATTATTATTATAATTATAAAAATAAAATACATTTTATATTGTTAAATAAAAGTTATATTTCAAATAAATGAAAACAACTTTGAAATAAAAAAAAAATCTTGAGAATAATTTCTGCTTTACAAAATATAATATAAATAAGCTCCAATATTTTGTGCAATTTGACTTTTGCAATCTGATCCTTGCTCTGTAGAACAAAAATTAAAACTGAAAAATAGATTTGTTACCATTCTATTAAAATTTTCAATATAAAATTATAAAATGAGTATCAGTACCTAAAAATATCAGAAATATCTGAGCAAAATCATGATCATCAGATTATAAAAACAGCAATAGCACTCTGAAATAGTCCAGAAACGGAAAAGAAAGTTAAATTGTTTTAACTGAAATTTAAAATTGATAATATTTGGAGAATCAAATTTAATAAATCATAAAAATATAAAGCTTACAAATGAAATTTATTTAATAATTGAAAATGTAAATTTCATCATCTTCATATATATTTTTCTATGGCATGTTTAAGTAATGACATTTTATCTATATATATATACATACACATTAGCAATTGAAATGATGTAATATTAGTGATAAATGTTTAAGGAGGAGGACATGATACATTCCTTATTTAAATTATACATTCATGGTAACCTCTTTAAATAATATTACATTTATATAAAAGACAATAATAAGATTTAAGTTGTTTAAAATCAGTATAAAGAAATTATTCAGAATCTTAATTCTGTTACATTATATTTCATTAACAATGATCCAAAACCTATGAATTAATATTAAATTATTAAGATAAGAAAATAGGCATAAGAACTTATTAATATATATTATGAAATGAAACAATATTAATCTCAACTATTATATAAATATAATTCATATTCATTAACATAAAAATAAGCGATGAATTTGTTGAAAGACTTAGGGATTATTATTTAATAATTAGGATGAGATAAAAAGATTAAATAGATTATAACTTTCATTGACCAATATTTTTTTATTTTACATATCAGTGTTTCTTAAATCTGAAATATTTCCTTTTTCAAGTTCAGTTTAATATATATATATATAATTAATGTTACATACACATAGTTGTACATCATGCATACTTTAACAAATCTGTCTTTTAATAGAAGATTTTCAAATTCCAATCTTTTTTTTAATTTTTGTACTCATATTTAATATCAGGTATTCATGGAATCATTCTATTTCATCCTACAATTTTATTTTCTTTATACATATCACTACTTTGGAGATTTTTGTAACTACAGAAAACTTATCCATTAATTCCAAATAATTTTTTTTAATAACAGAAAGGAAAGAAGAATAAATTTACAAATTAATAGTAGATATCATACATTTTTTTAAACAAATGTAATACATTTATAGATGATATGAAACTTTTTATACAATCAAAAATGTATAAACAAGTATTTAAGAGAAGGGGAATTCTGAAAGCTCTTAAAAACTTTTTCAATTTAGGATGTCAAACAATGTCTAGATAAATATAATTTCAAACAAAACTTTCAAATATATAAGAGTTTAAGCAGCTAAATATTAAATTTATTTAACTTTGCAATAAATAAAATAATAATTTTTTAGGATCAAATTATTAGTTTTTTCTCTATTTTAAGTTACAGCTTAGACCCTAATTCCAATTACTTTTATTCTCATAAATTTTGATTAAAAATTACACAATTTTATTTTATTTTGATTACATGATAGTTTTTTTGGAGAGTATGTGTGTGTATGAAAGTGTTTGTATTTTTAAAATGGGAAGTTTAACTAGCTAGCAAACAAATATACATTTCAATGGAGAATTTTTTTAAATGAAATTTGCAATGTACTAATTAATTAATAGATCTATTTTTTTTTTTTTCATTTTTAATTCTTAATTTTTACAAGTAGTTTTTTTTTCCAAAAAGTAATCTATAGCATTTTTTAAAATAGCATTTTTTAAAATGTGTTTAATTAATAATTGCAATATTGTTTTTTTTTTTTTTTAATTTAAGCAAAAAAGATTATTATTACTGGATTGTTCAGAAAGTCATTACTTTTTTTTTTTTTAATTCTTGTTGAATCTATGGAATAAATTTTTATTCATTACATGAAACACTAAAAGTCAAAAAGGATAAATCAATGACCATGATTATTATTATTTTTAATAAACTATATATAATTATATCATTGATTATATGGAGAAAATATCAAGCATAATAAATGATACCATAATGCATTTTTAATGCTGAGAACTTTTTTTCAAAAGTAAATCTTATATGTAAAATAAAGTTAATGCCAAGTGATAATTCATGTATCTCATTAGATAATTTAATTATGTAAAGATATCATTAAGTTAATGAAATTGCTTTAAAATTGGCATGCTAGAATAAATTATCTTAAGCAATGGTTAAGATGAATTTATATTATTGCAGTACTCTTTTATATAATAACTCAATTTCAGGAAGAGAAGATATATAGTATTATATAAATCCTCTCATTTAACATTTAACTGAAATTTTATTTTTTTTATTTATCGAAGTTCAATAAAATTTTTCAATGATTGATTTGTTACTCTGAAAGAGAAGCAGTACAGATTTGCCCAGTAAAGTATTTATTAAAATTTTCTAAACTTGCTATTAGGTTTCTATAATGGGCACTGGGAATAATATTTTTTTAAAAATTAATTAACTTTTCTTTTTGCTATCTGTTATAAACCTCTAGCAGTTCTTTTTTTTTTTTATTAAAAAGTTATTTTTATTCAAACAAATTTTTATATATTTATTTAGAAATCTTAGTGTATGTCTCCAAATAAAAATCTTATTTTTTAAAAAATAAATGTGTATACATAAATAATAAATATTTTTAAAATGATACATTTTTATAGTTACAGGATATCAATCTAGATCTAATTGGCTATTTTTTTCTTGATTCTTTAAACACTACTTTGACATCATGAAAGAATACTGGAATGACTAATTGATCAATTGAAGATTTCTTTGGGAAGATGTTGATTTATTATAGTAATACTACATCGATTTCATTTATAAATTCAGTGTGCAATCTAAAACCTCTTAGTATTAGTTTTCATTGACAGGTTTTTTGTTTTTTGTTTACAAACTTTTATTTCTCTTTTCAATTTCTTATTGGGTTTTGGCTTTTTTAAAAATAAGGAGGGGATGTATAGAGAAATATGGTCTATTATGATTTAATTTATAAATTCAATGTGTACCTAAAATCTACATTCATAAAGAGATAAAAATAAAAAGGAAACAACATTTTCCTGCCCCATTGTGCATTACAAGAACTATTTTTTTTCTTTAATTTGTTAAAAAGTAAATATTAAGTATTATTATATTATATTAGTGAAATTCTTTTCAAGTGAAGTGTACTCAAATAAATATCAAGCAGTAACAACAGCTTATGAGATATTATGCAAAGAGAACTTTAGTAAATTGTAATGTATTATATTATTCTATATTAATTATATTATTAGTGAAAATGGGGGTGTGACCTAAAATGTGTATTCTTTTCAAGTAAAAAGTGTATTTAAATAAATATCACACAAAAAAATAACAGTAAGAATAGTGCATGAGATATTATGCAAAGAGAACTTTAGTAAATTGTAATATATGAAAAAAATATAATTTATTATTATATTATTGAATAATTGGGGGGAGGGGGGAGTGATTTAATATATCTATTCTTTTCAAACAACAAGTGTATTTAAAAAAATAAATATCAAACAAATAAACCTTTCTGTAAAATAAAATGAATAAAAACAAAGCAAATCAATAAACATCAAAATAAACAAATTTATTATGAGCACTTTGTTTGCATATGTGTGGGAGATGATAATCTTGACAAAATGATGAGTGCTGTTTTAGCATGAAATGTGTATTGAGGATCATTTGTTCTTTTCACATATGTGTGTATCGTTGTATGAGATAGAGTGGATGGATTGAGGGAGTTGAAAGTCTGTGTTCAAATACCCTATACATTACAGTATAGCCTGATTTTATAAATATATAGCATAATTTTTTTATAAAAAAAAAATGTAGGCATTACATTTCCATTAATGCCAACATTAAAATTGCAATAAGTGATGAGTGAATCCATTTCTGTGAGAAAATTTTTTTTCCGATGACTTAATCTAAGAAAACAAGGGGGAAAAAATAATTAGAAATTGAATTTTTTTTAAAAAAAAAAAATCATTAAAAATTGAAAAATTATCGTAGAAAAAAAATGTGTACATCTTTTTGAAGGCAGTAAGATGATGGACAGAAAGAAGTGACACTCGTAAGTTTGAGATTAATCGCTACTGCGCAAACTCAATAGTTATGGTAAACTTACGTTGATGAATTCCAGGCTAATACTGGAGCGAAGGAGTTAAATTGGTATTATTATTATTTAAAACTTCCTTATGTTTTTCATTTAGAGATGATCTTGGGTTGTCTGTGATAGAGAAAATAAAGGTAAGCACTCTAGAGCAATTTTGCATTGGCCATGTGCCATTGCCAATAAATTAGTTTGTTCAAAATGATGCTTTTGATTTTTTGTGAGGTTTAAAAGTAAACAAATATCTGGAGGATAGTGTCAGTCAATTCAAATAAATAAATAAAAAATAATTTTAAGCTCCTTTTTTTTTATTAATTTGGATTGCTTGATTTGATTTGTTTAAGCTCCTTTTTTTTTATTAATTATTTTCATTAAAGCCATCAAGACAAATCACTATCTTCCCTCTTCCTCTCCTCACTTTTTAAAAAGCCAATAAGAAAGCAGAAAATAATTTTTTTTCAAGACAAACAATAAAATTTCAAAAACCCCAAAAAGTTTTTGAAATTCTACATCAGTTAATTTTGTAAATCAATATTAGATAGTATTACAATGATGACATATCCAAGAAAATTTGAAAACTTCTAATTGACCAAATTTTTTGTTTCCCCCTCTCTTTTCCCATTTCCTCAAAACCAAAGAAAAAATTTAAAAGACAAATAACATTTGCAGATAAAAAAGGCTTGTTATTGAAAAATAAAAAGAGGTTTTAGATTCCACTTTGAATTTATAAATTATGATAAATCATCATTTTTCCAAAGAAATTTTCAATTGATAGATTAATTATCCCATTATTCTTTCATGCCTTCACAGTAGTGTTTAAAAAGTAAATTAAAGAGAAAATGGAAATGTAGATAGCTGTCTAGATCAAAGCAGTTATAGTTAATAATAAAAAGTATTTAAAGGTTTTTATCACATTATCAATATAAAAAAAAATATCTACGGTACTTATGTATAAACTCATAACCAGAAGCTTGCCATGTTTTTCTTTTAATTATCATTCTTCAGGGACCTCCAATATGGTTGATTAGAAGTTGTCATATTTAATATTTTCTTAAATTATACCAAAGTAAGAGAATTGATTTTAATTAAAATAAATTTAACATAATTTTAAATGCAATAAAGAAAATAAAAAATATGGGGGAACAAAGTAACAAATGAGGGTTATTTATGTTAGTAGATGAAAATCTCTAATAACCTGTAACATTGCTACAAATGCATCTTTTTTGTCAGTCGCCAACACATAAATTTCGCTAAGTAGGAATTTATGTGTTGTCATACAGTTCCCCAGTGTATGTTCTTCTGACAGTGGGAGATCTCAAGTTTTAATTATTTTGGCAAATGTTACAAAAAATAAATAAACACACTCACTGACAATCTTACGCTAAATGTAAAAAAAAATCACGACAAGGTTCACAACTTGTTAACACTTCTGTATTATAATCTATAGAAAAATAATTAGGGCTTATAAATGGAATTTATTAATATTTTTTTATCTTGACAGGAATTTATAATGGATTTTTTAAACTTAACAAGTATAAAATAATTTAGAGAAAAAAACACAAATAAATAAATACTTCCAGGCCCTGAAAAGTAATAATTAAAAAAAAAAATCCTTGCAAGATTTTAGTTATGGGATTATACATAAGTACTAAATCTATATGTGAAATAAATATAACATAAGTATTGTTATAAAATTTCATGTCTTCCATTTTATATGTAACAAAACAACATATAAGTGTGTAATATATACATGTAAATATATTAAACATTACATTATTATTATTATTGGCATCCATATATATGTATTTGAAATAATATTTTAATGCTAGGAACTTATATTGAGAAAGCTGTGTAAATTTAATATATGTACATGTAGTGATATATTCATATATGATTGTATGTATTTATATGTTGGTCGCTTTGACAATACAATCTATTTCCATCTTCTCAATTTATCAATAAATATTTAATGCTGTTTTCCCAATTTTCATTTTTTTATCTTTAATTTTTTCATTGCAAGTATTTATTAAACATTTTATTTTTGTACATTTTATTTATTTGTCATTGTTAGTAATGAATTCTTTCAAATAGTTTTTATCTTTTTTTTTCCAGGTGGAATATGCCATGCTGTCAACTTGGCCAGCCATGACTTCTGCCTAATTTATTTTTATGAGCATTGTCATAAACAGGTTAGGAAACTGCTGACACTATTTATTATTTTATGTTCTATTTTAACTTAAGGCTAAAATTTCCCTAGATACTGATTATATTTAAATGTATAAATATTAACTCTCAAAATGTAGTTGCTTTAATCAATAGATTTTTATCTTTGTGACAGTTATATATGATTTTATATTTATAACTAGAGGCCTCAATTTTAATTTCATTTTTTAATTATATTTTATTCCTATTATCTACAGCATCTGCTATCTATAAATCTTCAATTTAAATTTCAAGGTAGAGAAAATGTAACAAAATCTCACACTTTTTTTAAGGCAAAAAATAAGACAAAATCAATTCAAAAATAGTCTCATAAAACTTATATTAGTCCAAATAGCACATATACAATTAGAATTTTAAGTAATGATTTGTACCTATCAGTTAATACACAAATCAGGATTGCATGAAATTAACTAAATCCTTATTTTGTTTGTCTTGAAGTTATTGGATTTTTTTTGTTTTTGTAAAAAGCATTAATTTGATTAAAATTTTAAAAAATCTTTCATAATATTTTTATTATTATATTAAATGATTTATATAAAAATAGTTTTATACCAAGTCTTGCTTATGTAGATGACTCTTGAATAATTTTAGATCATTTTTTTATTACCATCAAATGGGATTAATTTCGTTGCTATTTAAAGTGTGTGATTTTAGATATTTTACACTATTCAATTTTCATTGAGCATTAATTATGTGAACAACAATCAAACATTAATAGTATTGCATATAATATAGCTCTAATATTGTAAAACATTTTAAAATACTTTTCAGGAAATGATTTATTTTTAAGATTGAATTACAAAATCATAATATTTAAGATTACAATACAGTATATAAAATGATTATGTCAAAGTTTATTAAAGCAGATTTTTAAATACAAAAAGCTTTATTTATTTTATATTTACTAGAGAGGTTATTACTTACAGTGGAAGCTTTTCATAATAATTATTTTTATTCTATAATATATAAAATTTAATTTAGAAATTATGCAAATTTGTATGTCAATAATTAATAATTCATTGAAATCATATTTTGTGCTGAATTTGGGGTACTTACAATTTTTTATTTTGTTTAAAAAAGTACTATTATATATTTTATAAAGTGTCTGAAGCGGGGGTTGCTTCCTATCTTTCTTTTGCAAATGAAGTGGATTCTAGTAGAAGAAATTCTATAAGAAATGTGGTTTCTTCTACTAAATCCATCTAAGAAGGAATTTATTTAGAGAACCTATTTAATTGATAGAAAGAATTTATTTAGAGAACCTATTTAAATGATATCTTCATTACCTTGTGTTGATTTTTTAATATCGAATTATACCTGAATGTAATTGAATTCATAATTTTATCCGACTTAATAATATGTTTTACAAGTTTATATTTTGAATTATAAATTATACGTGTTTTAATAATGTAACAAATGTTCTATCATTATGTTAAATCATGTAGTTTTAAATATAATAAGCTTAAATTGTGTTAGGAGATCCCAAGCTGTAGCAGTTTCTATGATCAGGGATCATGTATAATGATTACTGACTTGATCTTACTTTCCTATTTATTTTATTGATGTATCTGTATTTAATAGATGTGCTTTGTGTATTTGAACTTTAAGTATATTATCTGTTGGAAAATCATATACATTAACATATCTTTTCTAGGAGACTAACATTTGCAAATCCTAAGAGAGGATTATACAGCCAAAATTATTTGTTGAAATAATAAATGTATAAGTATTGTAATGGTATACATATTGTAACAGTCAGAATCTATGTCAGCCAACAAGATTCAGAGACCTGGCAAAAGTCTTCAAATCCAGTATGTTCGGGATATGGTAATTACAGAACAGTACTAAGCTTTAAACTATTTGCTGGTGCTCCAAAATCCCCTCTATCCAATCAACGCTTCTGATGCTACTAATAGTAATCATTTTCTTTCAGTCCCGATGGTCAGAGTGAAACAAGGACTGTATGGATTCAAACTCAGCCTCAGTCATGAATTAGTTACTAAATTAATTGATCAGTTAGTCACCAGTTCCCATAAGAACCTAATACTTTGACAATGCATAGAATATACTTCAGGGGTTTTGATTAGACTCATAGACCACTTAATTAAGTGTGGATATAGTTGAGTGTATGTGATGAATCAGGGAAAGACACAACAAATGTATAAACATAAATACACATAATTTACTAATAACAAATTCAATAAGAGATAGAATAACAATGATAATATTTGGATCTCATTATGATACATGTATGAGCATTACAAATGAATTAGAAGCTAATAATAACAACAATATTTAAATATCAGTATGATACGTGAATAAGCATTACAAAGGAACTGTGTGTTAATAATGATAACTTTTATGTATCAGTATGGTATGTGTATGACCATTACAAATGAACCAGAAGTTAATAATGATAACAATATTTGGGTATCAGTGTGATACGTGTATGAGCATTACAAATGAACTATATGCTAATTTGATCAAGAAATATGCCACTATAAAATTAATATGCCAATTGTCAAGAGTAGACTCAATACCTGGTTATATTATTAAGTTAGAGGCCAGAAATATATATATAACAAATTGATGTGTGTGTGTGTTTACATACATTGGGGAAGTTAAGTATTTTTTATTATTATATTTATTTTATTAATCCCAGCAGGAGTTATGGAACAAAGCATAATTCTAGCTCCCTTTATTATTAACAATTATATTATAGACATGATTTACCTTTCCCACGCAACATTACTAACAGGCATGATTTAATAAACCTAATTACAGAAGACTGGTATCTGGGGTTAAATTCTGTGCTGAACTACATTATTATAGGCATTGGTTGGATAGGCCAATCTCCACTATCAAGTAATAATATATGTTCCTTTGTTGACACGTCTGCTGTCGGCATGGTAGGTGCAGGAAACTGGAGTGTGGGTTATGAATCACTATCGCCATAGAGTACCCATTATTCGGCTCTAAAACACGGCTATTGCCGATACCGGTAAAATATCTGTTTGGCATCTCGCATAGTATTATTCGACATCTATTTATTTATTGGAAGTATGTAGGCACAGATTATTCTACCAAGTAACACTGATATACTGGCCAAAAGATCCTAACTCATACTTGGATAGATATTTAAGCCTGTATTTAAAATTTAATAAAACAAGCAATGGATGTGGAAATCAGGACAACCATATTTTATAGGCTATAAAATGCTCATGAACTTAAATATAAAGCTTAATTACGAATTATCATAGTAAATTGCTAAAGAGATAATAAGATACGTCTGCTGTTTTCCTCTAGAGGTATGCATTTTTAAATAGATATAGTGGTATGAACATATATTTTCATAATAATTAACATTGCCCATTTTACATTTAAGAAAATAACACGATTATTTCTTTTAACATATAAATGAATATACATATATATTATTTCATTTAATTGTCATAAAGAATTTCAACCAAATATAAACTAAATAGATGTGGACTTAAATAATGATTTTAGCACTCATTTATTCTTAATTTTGTTAATGAAGTATTGGTTTGATTACATATATACAAGTAGATCGCAAGTTTTAATTCAAATATTTGCTTTTCCATTTTTTTTAAACAAACAAATGACAACATTTTATCTAACAAGGATTTGGACGAATGATTTAAGAAATTCAAACTTGGGCTTGTTACTTTAAAGTTATAAAATAATTATTATTCTCCATCCTAAAGATTGGAGACAAAACAACAATGTATGCATTAATTGATTACATATTAAAATGTCATTCCTCCCATACTTGTGAATTGGCATATTAATATAATTTAGATTATATTAATCAATAAGATATATAACTAAAGAAAAGTGAGTGGCATACTTCAAAAGAAAAAAAAATCGTTGTTATATAGTTTACAAAATTTTGTACCATTAACAACAATTAGAAATTAAATTCTGATATAGACTGATTTGTTATCAAAGTATTACTACACTTATAGATTAATGTTTTATTTTAATTACATTTTCCTTTGGAGTCAAGGTTTGATTCCAAAGTAGTTCTGAGTGTGAGGGATTTAAATCCAGATATTATAGTTTTATAGAAGGCACTTTAAATATTTTATCTTTAAAGATTAAAAGTTCATTCTTGCATTGGAGGCTGTTTGATGAGGAAGAGTGGTGCATTTATCTTTTTTCAGGTTAAAACTTAAGTTCTGATCAGGCTCTTGGTTTACTGGACACAGGAAAGGACTGAATTTGAAGCTGGTACATTCTCTCCTTCTTTGCAGCAGCATCATGGAATCGATAGGTTTCTCCATACCAAAGATGCACTCTTATCCTCCGGAGATCATCCGAAAGGAAGGCTAACTTGCTTTCTAATCAAAAGATATGGTGATAAGTGAAAACTAGCGTGACGTCTGCTTACACTCAGTAGTACATTAGATAAAAATAAAATTATAACCCAGTAATCTAAAAAAAATCTTATTCAGCAAAACCAAGAAATCATATTTTGCTACCCCGCCAGTTATCATGTCTAGAGTTTTTCTTTACTCTTCTTATTTTTTTAAAAAATATTTTAATTAATTCCCCAGATTCACTTTTGCTTGAAAAGAAAATACACTGGTTGACTAATTCCTAATTTGCACCAATCTGCAAAACCTTATCACAAGATCAGGTAAGAAAACTTAATTGCTCCCAAAGACAAGAAACAATTTGTGTCCCAATGGAACTATATTTTTCCAAATTCTATAAAAGACATAGCTGAATGTTTAGCCATCCAATAAGTAAAATCTGCTAATTGCAAAAATGAGTCGACTTATATTTTCTATTTCTTTTTTTTTAGAAAAACATACAAAACAAAAAAAAATACATTTTCTTTTCCAAATATATAACTGAAATGTATTTTAATGTTAACATTATATATACATGCACCATCATTCAATCATACACACATCTGCATATATATATATATATTATTTTGTTAATGAGAGTAAAGAATTAGCTAGTAGATCTATCACCCTATGTTCATATTACATTTAAATAAATCATGAAGCTCTGTGTATGCATACGTACAGACTACTTCAATATATGCCATTACATCACTTTCAAATAAAAGTGGAAAAGATCGACAAACAAAATCGCCCTAAAATAGAAATATAAAAAAATAATAAAAATTTGATTTAAATGATATATAATGTGCACAGATGGTAAATTAACTAATTAATTATTTAAAGTTAAAAGTTTAAAATCTAAAAACAAAAGATTTGATTTTAATCTAAAATAATAAAGACTGTTAGTTATTTTCTGTTTGAAGTTATTTTAAATCTTTGTAGAATGGAAATGATTTTCTATAATCACATAGTAGCAAACAGATCCTTGGGCATTTAACCGAGTGTAATTCAGATAAAAGATCAATTAAAAAATATTAGTGATAAAATATTTGAGTTCTAGGGCAAACTGGCCAATTACGATCATCATCACCTGATAAGAATTCATGATATAAAATGAAAATTTTAAGTTTTTTTGGATGGCTCTTGCTGATTATGTGATTGATTAAACATATTTCATATGTGTATTGCGGATCTCCAAAATGTAGGGCTCATGCAATAAATTATTTTCTGTATTTGCACCAACTGAAGTGGTCTCCAAAGCGATGGTTCCCAGAAAATGGCCAGCAATGGATTCGTCTCCCCCTAGGATGATATTAATATGGGATGGAAGGAACTGTGAACTGAATTGTATGATGCATCAATGACCGCAAAGATATACCTATAGCCATGGAAAGTATGAGTTTTTGTTTTAAATGATATATGAACTTTGATTAATTAATACAAACTTTTCAAGTATTAATTTTAACTGTCACATAATTTTGAAAAAAAAAATCTCTTATCTGACTAAGTAAAATTTAAATTATTTATTATATATTTTTTTATATATTTGCTACTATTTCCATTCTCATTAATTTTATTTAAATTAATAAATTTAAATTAGGTGTAAATGGCTGAATAGATTCGTAAGATTATGTTAGTTTAGATTTCTTAATTTTGGGCTAATTGTTTTGTAGTTGAATCATGCTGGTGGAGGGATGGACAAGTGTTTTATGTCAATGTAATCTGGGGAGACACATTGGATTCTCATTCCCTTATGCTGCATTGTCATACAAGATATAATACCCACTGAATGCATGGCCCAAAATGGTAGCCATTGCGTTGCCGATAATCGTAGACGTATTTCTTATGCTATTGATTTTCTTACACTCTGATTGGGACAGTAAGCCAGCAAAGACCGCTATCCTCATTTATAGAGCATCTCTTTTATATATATTTCAAATGATTTCATTTTGATATCGATTGGGCAGTGGATCATTTGCCTATTTGTGAAATGTATTAATAATCATGGGGAAGATGCTTATTCCTTCCCACCATGATCCGTTATATTTCTAACGATATCTTGTGACAGATGTAAATTTCTGTCAGCTTGGTTATGTTATGCTAACATTCTCATTTTGCATTGATCACAATGTTATATCAGTAAGCTAACGTTAGTTTGACGCAAACTTTTTTAGCGTAGAATTAAGAGTTGGTTTAGTTAAATGCATATTCTATATAGCATATTTACACTTAGTAAAATATTTAAAATTGTGTTAAATCTATTGAATGTACCCATCTGTGCATATAATGTAAATTAGATTTTTTCAGTTGCTAATTTAGTTTCCAGAATTTTGTTTTAATGTGTGTGTGCGTAATAATAAAAATGTTTTGTTTAATTAATTTTTGGTTAGTAACTTGTTTTATATATTTTATTAATATTTTAAAATCAAGAATTAGAAATTTTAAATATACAGCATGATATTTTAGGCTCAGCTTCTCCATGGGCTGGTGATTGGGACTTTCGGTTAGATAGGAGTTGGGCCTCACCCATGTGTCTGCCACCTTTGTAAATTTTCTGGGTTCAAATGGCCTAGTGACACCCTGGCATGGCAGATAGGTTTATGAGGTTCCGATAACTATTGTGGTATGTCCTCCCTAATTGATCTTCAAAGGATTTTCTCCTGATTTTTTTTTTTTTAAGTGTCATAGCATTGGCCGGGACGTGAACCCGCAACCCGGGCAACTTCCTGGAAGTGCAAGGCAGTCGCACTGACCTCTCGACCACTTTTCCAATAGTTTTATGATCATTAATTGCTATATTTTATTCCAAAACGTGAGAACACTTGCTAATATTTATATCCTTTCTGTTTCAAAATATTTCGAAGTTACAAATCATTATCAGAAGGAAGTATCTTTCTTTAGTACAATTAAGAAAAGTTTCTAATTAAAATATTATCTATACTTTTATTTGACATATGGTATTTTTTCTCCTTTCCAATTAGCATGCACTTAAATGCTAATAGAGTTATTATTGTACTGCCATTTTAATTCAATTTGTAGCTTATGTATGACATTTGAAGATATATCAAGTATATATTAAACTCTTTCCCATTTTTCATTTATTTAAAATATATTCGATTTCTAATCAATCACCTATTTTCAAATATCTAAATATGATTAGTTCTATAAACATTCGCTTACTGACATTCAATGGTTTTTAATGATTTATGTCAGCATTAAAGAATCTATAAAACTTTGTATAATATACATTACTCAAGTAATAAAAACACAACCCTCATAGTAAATAATTTGATTAAAAAGTATTATTTTACAAGTTAGTATTTATTATCTCTAACATTTTTCTTCTTTCATTGTCTGCTTACTTTAGATATATATATTTAAAGAGCAATGAGGAATTCTGTTCGTCATATTCATATCTATCATATAATAAGGTTGGTGGATTAATGTACTTCTTTATTACCTATGTAATATAAGCATTAGAGGTTTTATTATTATATGTTGTACCTATATTATAATTATTCAATATACTATGTAAAGCAGATGTTTCATCTGCTCAGCTGAATGTTGGCTTTATTGGATGATTAAATTATCGAAAGAATGTTTGGATTTACACATATGTTTATTACTTCAGTAATTAAACTGATTTTATTAATTTAATATTCTTTGAGAGTTCTTAACAAAACAGATTTTCCTCCTTCTCCATTCCCTCCAGTTTTATCCTAACTTATTCATTGAAATGGAAATTATTTAAATTAGATTTTCACCACTTCTTTTTTTTTAATGCTTTTTTTTATTATTATTTAAAAAAAAAGAACATCAGTAGGATTCCACACTACTTCCTTTTCTAGGAAACTTAAACTGTTTGAAATGAACATTCTTGAAAGAATTACTAAATAAACATTTTCTTTGATAGTAAAAAAAAAATAGTATTTACCTTGCCAGCAGGAAATAAAAAATAAATTTTGTGGGATATATATGTATGTATGTTTTTGAAATAATTGCCACCCAAATTGTGTGTTTACATATTTAGCATTACATTGATCTTACTTTTCAAAATGAATGTTATATTGATATTTTTTTATTATAAACATTTCAAAGAGATTAAAAACTTTATTCAATTTTTGATGTAAAATGTCCTTTTTTTTCTGAATGATTATATTTGTAGTAGAAACCATGATCTTTGAAATATTTTATTAAGTTATTTTATTTGAAACTTTATATTTTCATTAGCAGAATTTAAAATAATTTTAAAAGATAACAATAATGGAAACCTGTAATTAACGAGTTTATTTACTAATTACTGTATATAATTAGTAAAAATAAATTTTCTTCCTCTTTATTTATTTCAAGGTGAATAAGAGTGATTTAAAATGAAGGAAAGAGGAATTAGTACAGCTTATTAAAATAAAATGACAAATAAACTCATTGTCTATAATTTTAATAAGTTTTCATGGCTTTTTATTTACAAAAATCTTATAATTGTATTTAAAAATTTTGACCTATTCTAAGGACTCTCTAATCTAACAAAGTCAGTCTGACTAAATGAACTCATGAGATTGTAAAGTTATCTTCAGATTTGGATTCAATAAAGAAAGAAAGAAGGCAACTATCGGTTAGTTTTGTAAATAAACAACCAATTGTAATAAGAAAATAATTATTTTAAAGTCTTTCTGCAATCCATTATTACAAAATAAAGCAGCTGATTTTCCCAAAAGACCTACTGAAGAAAGTAGCAAAAGTCAATATTCCACATTAGTAATAAGATGCAAACATTAATTTCTCACAACTGGTGCTTATTATACATGATAATTACTTTGATGTTAATAAATGTACAAGTAGTAAAAGAGCAATTACAATGTACAGATATATTCTAAGTTGCAAGTGCATATATAGTGGTACAGACCTTAGTACTATATAGTGGAATTTATTATTTATGAATGATCTCGTCTTTTTATATATCAAATAAACTCACAAATGTTGTGAAAGATTTACTGTATTTGGTTTAGTATTTCTAAATTGAGTAAATGTTTAAAGTTTTTGCAACCATGTAGTGTAATGAAATCAATTGTATATATATATAGCATTCAGTTCAAATAATAATGTTTTTGTCAAGGTAAAATTATTTTTTAATAATTTTTTTAATAAAATTAATTTTAAATAAAGAATAAATAAATTGGAATATTTATATATGGAAATAATGAAAAAACAAAGCTAACTTTTATTAGGCAAAAACTTTTTAAAATTATGAAAAGAACCAGAAAACAGCACCCTTTTAATTGTTTCTGTTTGACAAATAAAATTTATGTAAGTTCTACCCTATGGTGTAAATTGAGTTCTGCAATTAAATCTTTAAATTATAGAACTTTGATATGACATGATGTGATGCACTGTGGCTTCTCCTTTATCAGAATATGAAATCTCTCAGCCACAGGCCCAGAGAAACCTGTTAGCCACCTTACCATCCCTTTCATTTCCCACCCTAAGTTATTCCCATATTCTTCCCTATCCTGCTCCATTCCATTTCCATAATATAGCCTTTGTTAACTCTGGTTTTTATATCAAAATTCTCCTTATCTTTTCCCAAACCCAACATAAAAACCAAGAGCCTATTTGCTGTTAATCATTTTGTTTATATTTATTCTCCCACAACTTCATTATTTGTATCCTTTCTGCTTGCAGGCATTTACATTCAATTATAAGTTGCCTAATATTTTCTGTGCCTTCCTTATATAACTTGCAGACTAACCCATATTTTTCCATTTATATGTATATTCCCTTGTTTCTAAAGATCATGTTCAAGGCTTAAACAGTAAACTACTTTCTTTGCTATTATCATAAATTAACTCACACTCAGTATTCTATTTAGTTCTATATATATTCTCCATACCAGTTCTCCATCTCTCAAACTTCCTATTTTTTTATTAATGTATCATTCTAGCCCATTCCTTGCTACTATTACACTCAACAATTCTCCTAACACAATCATCCAATCTTTTGTATAAGTATACTGACATAGGAATTCTTTATCTAAATCTTCTGCATACCATACTACCTTTCTCACCCATCTTGTTGCCTGTCCTTTACTCATAGCCCAATTAAATACTATTTTGGCTATTTTCCTATTATCCATAAATTTTAATCTACTGAATATTTTCATTTTGTTTTTTTTGCATCTCTCCTATAAAAACTTGACCACCCCATTTCTCCCTGAATTACCTCTTTTGCCACCCACACATCTGCATCTAATGCATATTTTCCTACTTCTCTTTGTACTTAACTAAATAATCTAACACACCTTTACTAACACATAATGCAGCATTACCGTAAGTTAAACCTGCTACTGCCACTCCCATATAATTTTACCTACATCATATTTATTTTATGAAAAATTGTTAATTTTTTTATCAGTTCCTTTCTTTTCTTCGCTTCATTTATCAATTTTTTATTCCATTCATCCAAGCAATTTCTCTGATTACTTAAGACGATTCCAAAATAGTTATACCTTTCCACCACATTTAATTTTATATTGTCCAATAAAAATTATTTCTCTTATCTTTTCCCAATATTTATCATTATTACTTTTGATTTGTCTTCACTAAATTTAATCCCCATCTCTTTAACCTACTCTTGTACATGTCTTCAGCATAACTTCCATACCTTCCCTACTTGCTGGACCTGATAATGTATATACTCTCTTGCCATCTATTAACAGTATCTTTACCCCTGTTTCTAGTCTTTCTGTTGTTTTAAAAGAATTTTATTTAGGGAGAATATTGGTTTTTTAATACATTAATTTTTTATAGTACATTGACAAAAAAAGAGTCTATAATGTCACTACTGGGTTGGTAGTCGATGATTTATGAAAATATTAATCCAGGGTATGGAATAAATCCTGTGGTTTATAGATTGTTGTCATAAGCTATTTGGAAATGTATTGGGCTTTGTTCTTGCCATTTCTCTCAAATATAACAGAAACAAAATATGAGACATAGGGCATCCTTGCCTTAGTCCCACCCTATTTTAACCGGTTCTATATTTCCTAATTGATTCATATAATAATTATTTTCATACAATCTCTTAATAAGATCCACTAAAGCTCCATTCATTCTCAAACTTATTAAACTCACTCATAATCTATTTCTATTTACTCTATTATATGCCTTTTCTATATCTATATTTACTCTATCATATGCCTTTTCTATATCTATAAAAACCATATATAATGGTCTATGTGTATTCCTACTCATTTCTATAAGTTATGTAAATACAAATAAACTATTTCCTATATGCCTATCCGATCGAAAACCTTCTTGCATTTATCCCACTATATTATTTTCTTCCATCCACTTTGCAACCCTTCCAGCCATCATATATTCAAAAACTTTATATAACAGGCACATTACTGCTAGCAGTCTATAATTCTTTAGCTTACTATGATTCTTACCCTTCCGTTTAAATAATAACTTTACTTTTGTATTATTCCAGCCATCTGCAAATTCTTTCTTCTGTACCATCTTATTAAAATATGACAATAGGTTTAATTTTGCCCTATTTCCTAAATTCATCACCATTTCTGCTGACCATCCATTTAAACCTCTTGCCTTCCACTTTTCAATTTTTTCTCTGCCTCATTCAATTCATTTTATGTAAACCTAATAATTCTATTGCTATATGCTTTCATGTTTGTTAACACTCTATCCTTCACTTCTTTTTTAATTCCTTACATACTTATTTAAAATTGTCTCCAATTCTTCTCTAGAGCTGCACTCTATTCCCTCATCATCTAGTAATATTGCTCTCTCCCCTACATTTTTTTTAAAAATATATGTCCAAAATTTTTTACTTCTATCTTTTCCACTTTTATTAATATCCTCCAACTTTTTATTATTTAATTTCATTCTTTCTCTATAATTATTTATTTTAACCAACTCCTTTTTTAAAAAATACTTTTCCCATTTAACATTAATTATTTCACTTTTTTTTTAATGGCACCCTTATATTCTCCGCATGGTTTTTTTTCTCTCTTTTACACTTTTACTACCTCTCACCCTTTTATTCCTTTTATTCTTCTGAATATTCTCATTTAAAACCCAATTTACCATTTTTTCTACTTCACCACACCAGTCCTTATATTCATCTCCAACAAAACTCTTCCATGATTTCTTCTACTTTTATTTTATATTCTTCTAACTTATTATTATTATTCATACTCCATCCACATCTTTCACTATCACTATTTTTCATCGCATTACTGACCATTTCTATTAAAAATAAATTATGATCACTATTACATTCTCTTCATTATCAAACATTTTAATTTTCTATACTTTATTCATCCCTTCTGTCTCTACTAATACATAATATATTGTGTGAAATATATTATTTCCAGACTATGTATATTGTCCCTCATAAATATTTGATAAATTTCTTATGCTCAAATTCATTCTCTGACAAAAAATTTTCAAAAGCTGTCCATTCTTCTTATCCACATCATCAATTTTTTTCAGTATATCCATTCATATCCCTTATAACCATTATTTTCTTCCCCCTTTTTTTGAAACTCTGTATATTCTTAAATAGTCATTCATATATGCTACTGATCCATTCCATTATAGTTTTGACTATCTCCAGTGGCCATATACACTATAGCCACCATCCATTTTTGTCTTTCTAACCTTACCTCAAATCACAAATGTTCTTGACACTTACCAGTATTTAAATATTTTTTTGACATAACTCCTATACCACCATCCCTTTTTTCTTTATTTATACCCTGCCATACCACATCTTCCAGTATAGGTTCTTCTTCTTCTCTTAGATTTGTTTCCACTACTGCTAATACTTCAAACTCTTCATTTTTAACTGCTTTGTTTAATTCCAGTCACTTGTCTGGTTTCCTACCACCTTGTATATTCAAATATCCAATTTAAAATTTTTTTCTTTCCTATCTACTCTTTTATAAATTCTTTTGATTCTTTTTTCTCCATTACATTTGTAAGCAACTTGCTTACCATTAAATTTACAGACCCATTCTCTCTGCACATCTAGATTTATATCTAAATCAGCTACCCTTTGTTTATTTTTTACCTCATATACGTTCTTCTTCTTTTTGATAATACTGCAATTTAAAATCTTGCTCCCCTTTATAAGTTCTCCGAACCATAATATTCTTTACAAATCAAACCTCTAATGCTTCACTTCATTGTTTTGCTAAGTGCAATCAATCTTTATTACATAACTCTCTTACTAATAAAAAATCCCACACATTCACAAACATAACATCATTTCTCTTGCATTTTGTAGGAAGTTTTCTAGTAGCTTTTTTTTTGATATAAATCCTTGCCATTTTATATATTTAATGAATTCAGAAATGTTGTAAAAGGTTTCACATTTTTAAGTTGAATAATTGCTTAAAATATAAGATTTTGTTTTTATACAATACCTTTGTAATTTAATACATTATTAAAATGATTTATGTCACAGCAAAATTTCAATTTTTTTAATAATGTATTTTAAAAATGATAAATTCTGTGTAATTCTTGTTTTGGTTTCAGATTCATCATCATCATTTTTAATTTTGCATTTCCTTATTTCGTCATTCATCTCATATGTGGTCTCTTTCTAGAACTTTTTCAATATTTGAGATCCAAAAATTGGCTATTTATTTTTTAACAATCATCTAGCTGAGCTTCATTTCAGTTTGTTAATTCTTTCAGTGATGTCAGTGATGCCTATTTGTTCCCCATCCTACATATTTAATTTTCAATTTCTTTTTGTTACTCCTAACTTGCATTACTCCTTACGTCATTCAGTATTCTGAAATCTTTATATTGCTTTTCTGTTAATTGTACATTTCTCCGATCTATGTCTAAGAATCCATACATTATAAACCTTTTTGAAAAATACATACGCATATTTCTTTTTAATACTAAGTTATTTCTACCAAAAACACTTCATACAAGTTTATATTATTAATTTCCATTTGTAATACTCTGACCAAGGTATTTTTAGTTGTTAACTTGCCTTTGGCAGGATGGCTGATATTTTAAAATTCAATACTGAAGAATCTAAGAGTCCAAATTTGATTCCCATGCTAGTACTGTCATTGGTCAGGCCAATGACACCTGAAGAAGAAAAGAGAGTAATACCTCTTGAAATATTGTGCATATATACTAACTTATGTGCTATTACTAACAATTGAATGTATTTGGAATATTTAAATAAAGTTAAATTTTTCTAAAGACATTCAATACTCCTATTAGTTAATGGAAATAGTCCGACATATAAGTACAATCTTTTAATTAATGTTTATCATTTTTTTCTTATTCAGTGAAAATTTTACTTTGGTCTTTTAAGTATTTATCTTTAGCATACTTTCATATTTAATTGATAACTCTTGCAACATTTCCTATATCTGCACAATGTAGATGTCTTACATAATCTCACTTATTTTTTACTTTTTTAGTTTCCTATTTTAATCCACAAAATACTTTTTGTAATTGCATCCATTACATTCTTATCTTCAAAATCTGAGGCAAAGTATTTTTAATTGTTACTTTATGTTTACCAATCTTTTATTATTTAGAGAATATTCATCGAACATCACTTTGGCCTTTTTAGGTATTTGTCTTTAGGATTACTTTCTTACTTTCATTTGTAATAAACAGATTAGAAAAAATTAAAAAAACATCCACTAATATTATTTCTCCAAGTACTTTCGGTATCATGTACCATTATCATGGTGACTTATTGACATTGAATGGTTAATATTCCAGTGCATGCTCAGTGGAACAATAGTGTTATGCTGATTGATAATGTTATTAGACTTCATAATAAACCAAGCCTCTTTCAACTTCCTCTTTCTATCGTTTGATTCATTGCACACAGTATTGCTATTTTGAGGGTAAAACTCATGTCCACAACTACTTTCGTGATTTGAAAAAACAGAATTAACTTGCGAATTACTTTTAGACTTTTTATATTGATAAACATGCTGTTGCAATCGTGTTAATACATTAACCTTTATTTCACCATAATAAATAGCATTCCAACCAATTTCTTTGCAGGCAATCGAATAAGCCACTTCATACCTATTCATTTCTTTTACACTATCCTTTGAATTATTTATTAGTCTATTTAAACACAAAGGTGATCGGAGTCCTATATTATAATCTTTATCAATTATTTTTAACTTCATAGTTATAGATCGAACATAAGCCAAAGAAAAACACGTTTTGTCTGATTTATTTTTTACATCCACTTTATGTTTAAATTTCCCATTATTATAAAACAACCTTAATTACCTGTGTAATATAGTTTTCTTGTATCCCACACTTACCAAGTCATCAATATATCTCTCAGTATTTCTTTTTCTATCTGCCTCAAATTTACAAAGATGCAAATTGTGATAAAAACATTTTAATACAGCCATTTTATAATATAAAGGAACATTCAATGTTAAATGTATAAAACCCTATACATTTAATGGTTTACAAGCATTTTATATCCAAACACATTATAGCATCTATATGCATTCACATAGTCAAACTCCATAATCCATGATGAACCAGAATTCTCATTTAATTTATCAAACATATTCTCTATCACATCATTTGATTCATACACCAAAACATCATCCATATATCTTCTATACACTAAATCATTACTCCTTTTAAATGGCTCTATAATATATGTTTCCATTTCTGGAACATACAAACTACACACGATATCATTTACTGCCAACCCCATTGGCCAACTATTCTTCATTTGATAATAACCCTTCCCATATCTTGCAGTAATATCACCATTAATCCATTCAAACACTTCCATAATAAATCTGGCTTTACAAACATCTACATTATAATCTAACAAAATTTTTTTAATTATATTTATCGATTTATTATGGTTCACTGATCCATATAACTCACATACACCAATGAGGCCATATAAAAATTGCTAACCACCTTGGCAGACTTCAATATCTGAACAAATTTAGATGTAGATTTAATTGTATATTTGCTGAATTCTATCAACTTCTATAACCATTTTGCAAACAATTATGATGCTTTTTGATAATAATAACCCCCAAAATCCATCATTAATCTTAATGGAGTCTTCTCTTTATGAACTTTAACATTTGCAAATAAATATGGAACAATCGCAGCTGACATTATAAATCCTCAGATATTTATCTCTCCTAAATGTTTTACCAACATATGGATGCAAAACATTACAACCAACCTTGTCCTTACACATTTTTAACTTATAATTCTCCACTCTTTTTCAAATTTCAATTTAACAATTTGCTGAGAAATTTTTTTTATATATATATGTCCATCCATTAACACAAATCTATTACCTTTATCTTCCTTCTCAAAAATAAAGTTGTTTTTTTTTGTAACAGCAGTCTGAACTTATTAATCGTTTTACCAATCCTTATCCTCTGCAAAATAATAACCATTCTTTAACAATGGATCAGCATGCTTAATCATCTCTCCCTTCTCCTATGAAAACTCATATGCTGTTTCAATATCTGCAATAATGTCCATATTCAGCTCATTCAAACCACACCAACAAATCTAGGACCCCATTCCAATAAAAATGTAAATTCCATTGACAAATTTACATTTGATAAATTCATAAAATTATCTTGCACTTCATTATAAATTATTACCTTTTGTTTCTTCGCTAAATTTATTATCAAATTTATGCTGTAAAAACATTTGCAAACCATTACATCTATTAACAAAATCATCCCATATCTAATAAAAATAAAACATTCTTCTCTTTTTTGCAACATTTAAATATAATTGTTTTTTACAATCTTTTACAATAAACTTTGATAACGCAATCCTTATTAAACTCATGGCTTTTTTCTTCCTATGAATAGACAGATTAACAACTACATTACAACAGTTTGGAAAAAGCACTTGGCAAAATATTATTTGTGGTTAATGTTTTTTGAATTTTTTTCTACTCTGTTATCACAGTTTATATGCGAAGAGTAATTTATATTATTTGACAGAGTTTTGGGGTTATTTATTTATTACATTCATCTGATAATTCTTGTAACATTTTCTATGTTCCAGAGCATTATTTGCAAAATAACCACATCATCTTCACAATATAAATAACTTAAATAATGTCATTATTTTTACTTTCTTAGTTTCATATTTTAATCCACAAAATACTTCTTGTAAAACTGGTGTAAAAAGATTACGAGATATGGAATCACTTTGTCATGTTTACTCTCTTCTTAGTGTTAATTTTATTAGCATTACCATTTAATTTAATCACTGTTCTTATATTTTTGATAAATATTCTTCAAAAGATGACAATATTTCTGGTCTATATTTTGATGACCCAGAATCTTAATCATTGTAGAATGAAATGTTTTTTTCATAATCGACAAATCCAAAGCATAATGTTAATTCATATTCAAATCATTTCTTCAGCTTTTCTCATAACTTAGTTACAATTCATAATAATGACCTATGTTTAAATTGAACTTATTCTTTTGAATGGTTAGAATTCAAAATTTGCTGTAGACTAATTGTAATTATTTTGATAAAATCTTTGTGTAGAACTGATGGTCTGCAATTTCTAATATTTTTATTATCAGATTTCTTAAATATCAATATTACTACTGCAGTCTTTCGGTCATTTGGTACATCTTTATCATTTAGACATTTTCCAACAAATTTTTTATTTCTTGATCTGATTCTTATAAATTGTCAATAATAATTTCATCATTTTTTGAACTTTTCTCTTTCTTCGTAGAATTAATTGCATGTCTCATTTAATCACTTAAAGTACTTGGTGATTCAGAAGACTTAGTAATTATAGGGATATGTTGTTTTCTTATTAGTATTACTATTTAACTGCGTAAAAAGTTTTCCACACATTTTATAATGTCATCTCTCTTTTTACTAATAGTTACATCTTTTCTTTTTATTGTAGAAATAACTTTCTTTTCAATACCAAGATGTTGTTTTACACTTTTGAGGTTTTTATTCTCTTCTCTATCTTTCCTTGCCAATTCACAATTATTTTTTTTATATTATTTATTAACTTTTTTTCATAATATTATACAAAACTATAAATATTCACTTTTTCTTAATGAATCATTTCTAAAAAAATTTATATTTCTATTTTTTTTTTTTCATACATAGTATTATCTCATTAAAAAATTTACTGTTAAATTGCTGATTTTTTGTAATATTTATTCTTCTTACAATTTTTAATAATGTATTAGTTATCTTATTGATTTCATTTAAGGGTAAACCATCTCCAAAATCAGTTGATATTTTAAAATGATTTTCAAGTTCTAATTTAAATTAATTGGAGCAATTCTAAAGGTTAGGAATATCAACTGTTAATACTATTTTTTTAAATAATTTTCATCTCTCTAGTTTTGCATTAACATGTATCTTATATCTTATTAATCAATATATAATCCTTATAAACACTTCTCTCTTTTTTCTGCTATTCTTATATACAATGTTGCAATTCCCAAAAATCCTTCTTACACTTTTAATATTTAATAAAAAACTTTTTGCTGAAAAATGTAACAAGGATTTTTGGGAATTACAATATCTTATTAATCAGTGATCACTTTCTGTTTTGAATCTATTAAAAACATTACAATTTTGAAATACATGTTTTCTTTTTGTCAAAATATAATCCAGTTGAATGTGTCCATGTTCATTTCTTTTTAGCATTTTCTTCAAAGAAAGAATTTGTAATAGACACTTTTTCTTTTTGGTGAACTTCATAAATCTGTGTCTTCTCTCATTTTCAAATTATCTGCATTTTTTATCTTTCATTCATTTACAGTTCTAACATTAAAGTCTCCCAGTCTTCCATGACAATTTTAAAATATCATTTGCGTCTGATCCAAAACATTTAAAAATCCTCTACTGTTCATCATATAATAAGAACTTATTCAGCGTAAACCTGAATTATCTGCATTTGCTATCTTCTATTACTTGAATAACTAATTTTGTCATTCTAATATATCATCAATATACACTATGTGGTTCTTTCCACTTAATGAATCCCCCTTCACTTTTGCTTTCAATATTTATGTCTTTGTAGTAAAATACATGTTCACTTTTTAGATCAATTCTCTCTTCATCTTCTAATTTCATGAAGTCCAACAACAGATCTTTAAATATTAGATAATTCTTCTAATTTGTGCAATCTTTTTTCACTTGATAGTGATCTACAGTTGTAGCTATTTAAGTTAAAGGTTATCATCAAATGGCAGCTTGGTTCTACAATCAGAGAAATCTTAACATTCTTAAATTAGTTTATATTATATTTTATCAACTGACACTTTTTTTTTAAGCATGGTTATTTTTTGTTAGGGGAACAACTGTTTTTTTTCCTTCTTCTCTATAATGCAAAATATTTAAAAGTTTTTTTTTTTTAAATATATATATATATTTATATAATTATATTAGCTCATGCTCTTTCATATTAGCTGATGAAAATTTGAAATACCTTTTTATTACAACTAATATGAGAGAGCATAATGCAGATCAGATTTTCTTTCAAAAAAGGATGTAATTATAGAGAGGTAATGTAATCATAGCATATTTCAACAGTTTTGACTAGTTTCTAATCTTCATCAGAGAAAAGTCCTATAAATAAAAATCTATTCTACGTGTACATTGGCTGTGGCATAAGGAGAAATATTTCTGAAATCAAAACTAAAACTTATTCAATGAATATGTTTTTAAATAATGAACTGATTTGTATTTTGCATTATTATCAAATAGATGTCTTTTTTCAAATAAATGGAAGAACTTTTTTTTTCAGTTAGTATGATAACTCTTTTCATTCCCATCATTTTCATTGAAAAAAGAAATATGTAAACTATCGATTCATTTAAATAATAATCAAATGATTATTAATGTCTCATGAATTCGTAAGAAGTTTGAATACCAAAAATGACAGAATTGATTATGTTTTATGACATTGAGTCCTAGAATCTGCCACTACATGTTGTATCAAACCATGCAGAGCATAGATTCATTTTTCATGGGCATTTTCTCATTGGTGATAATGAATACATCATAATATTGTTGTGTGAAGGTTTTATGTCAATTCATATTATATTGAGATTATCACTCTTCAGCCAATATTAAATAGATGAGTCTACCTTGAAAATATCAAGAGCTATCTGAAAAAAAATTTTTTTTCTGGATTTAAATTCGAAAATATGGAGTTTTATTCTAATATATTTTCATATACTATTCTTATGACTATATCTTGCTGTTTCTATATGTTTTTAAAGCAGTATTTTAATTTTTTTTGATAAATTATATATTTTAAAGTTGGATACTAAGTTTTTTTTTGTAAAGTAATTACATTTGTTCTTGATGCTATGTGAGCTTTTGTTTTATTTGCAATAGAAGCTTTCTTCTTGTCATAGTTGATTTTTTATAAAAAGTGATTTAACTAGTTAAAATTTGAAACTGTTATTTTGTTCTACTATGGAATCAAATGTTATTTACTTCCAAACAGTCTAATTTTTATATATATGTAAATATCAAATTTACTAACTTTATAACTTATTTTTGATAATTTGTTTAGCAGTGTATAATGATCATTGTTTTCTATATTAATTTATTTCCATTTTCTAAAATTAATCCTTTCGCCTTCCCATTGTAAAATCTTAATTTTTTGCATTGGGTCACATCTGAAAGAATGAAAAAGTTTGAGATTTTTGTGAAATAATTTAGATAAAGTTTTATTTTTTTATCATTACTATTGCTCTTTTAAAATTTCTTACTAGGCTTAAATGTTTCAACTCTACAAATGATATTTTATTGACCATTTAGTTATTCAACTTAGCATATTATAAATGCATACTAAATGTATGAGAATGATTTATGAGTCACCTATATTTTTATACATAGTGACAAGTAATCTTGATAGTTAATTGATATTTGAATGCATTATTACAGACAGCCATATGTCTGCAATACTAAGAATTGTTTTCACTATGACACCCCCATTCACAGTCCTAATGAGATCAAGCAATACTTGAAAAACAAGTTATTTGCTAATTTTCTTAAATAAAAGAATAGTTTAATTAGGTGAAAGAAGACAGCTTTTCATATCATTTATGAATCAGTAACATGTATGTATAAAACTACATGACAAATTATCCATTTTGAAAATTAGTTTAGCAAATTGTCAAATTACATTTATTTATAAATAATTTTATTGAAAAATCATATGTAATAGTGATACAATTGTCAATCAAAAAAAAAAAGTTATCCATGTTAGTCAGGCAACCAAATGTTCTGATGGTTACTGGTGTTGTTAATCCAGCTTAATCAGGCTCCATGTGTTGTCAAATAAAAATCTGGGTGAGATTATTCTGTCTTTATGGCGAAATTCCTTTAGCTTGGAAATGAATGTCTTCAGGCTTGGGATGAGGAAAGGTAAACTTGTTGCGACATCTGGCCATCCAGATGGCATAAGTGAGAAAGGTTGAGAGTCTTGTGGTGACATAATCCCTGGACAGGAAGCAGCATTTAATATTTAAGATTTTGTTCAGGGAAATGTGGCAGTGGTAAGTAATGAAAATTCTGATTTTGTTATATGCTGGGCAATCATTTATCACATGATCAAAGGTTTCACAGGTCCTATGTCAGTTGTGACACATAGGATCTATATTCTTGAGGAATCTCCTGTAGTGCAGGAACCAGTTTATCTGGAGTGAATTCAGGTTGATTTTCACTAGAAAGTCCAGGAACCTTGGCTCCAGCTTGAGATGCTTGAAAAACCTGGTGACCACCTGATTGTTACCACCGAGGTAAGGAATGGTAGAGTTTTGTGTGGGAAATAGCAGGCTATGAGCATCCCAAATGGAGATTTTTTCCCCTTAATACTAGGGTAGAGTGGCCATTGTGAGCGAAAAGGTAGTCAAGTATCTGATTTATCCAGCTTATCTTTGAAGGTGGAGGTCTGTCTAATGGAATGACTGGTTATTCCGCTACAATCTGGGGAAATTTCTTTTGTAGAATGTGGATAAGAGAGATTTTGGTAATATATAGAAAATGTTGCGTGCAATGACATACCATTATTTTTACTATGTTGCTGCATGCGTTCAATTCCTATGGCCGCTGTCTTACCATTCCACAAAAGCCGTGCACAGATTCGGTTGATTTTTGTATTGATAAGTCTTTGTCATATTAATTATGGGTAGATAGTAGCTAATCTTTGCCATTACCTTGATATTGAGGAGAGAGATTTTCCCTTGCAGTGATAAATAAACCTTGGCAAGGTTTTTAACTGTGTTGGTGGCGGCTTCAATGATGGAAATCTGTATTTGTATCGACATGGCTTGCGGTGACTTGTATATGGGAAACCCCAAAAAGTTTTGAGGGTCTGCTGAGAAAGGTGATGATATCTTCTTGCCGGTGTTGATTTTCCAGGCCGATGACTTTTAGTAGTGGAATGAGTATAAAATCTTCACATCTTTTATGATTTAACATAGATAAGACAAAGTTATTTATTGCTTTTTATCTTGAACCATGAATAATTGGAGAATATATTTTACTTATGTGGCAATGTTTTAACTCTGCTAATTTGTTTCAATGTTTTTGGATTTGGAATTATTTTTTAAGGTGATGAGAGTGGAAGAATCCCAGCTAAAGAAAATTTAAAAAAATAATTTTAAATTGGCCTACTGATTTCAGGCTACTACTTTGATCCAGAAATGGCTCATGTCATTCCAAGCACCTAACCATATGGTTATATTTATATATTTATGGATTTATTTTTTATCTATTTTTTTAGATGAATTTGATAAGTTAATGAAAGAAGTTTTTGAATTTACTTGGGACTTTTGTTACCTGAAAAATGTTTGGTTTTTGTAATTTTTTCACATAAAATGTCATTTTTATTCAATTATTTCATGAACAAACTTTTTTAGTTGACATATTTTATTAGTGTATGGTTGGTTTTTATTAATTAATGAATTTATAATATAGATAGGTAAGAGAATTACTTTGAAAATGAATGAGATATGAGTTTTCTTATAAACAATCAAATTTTTTCTATTTTTTATATGTATGCTTATTCACTATAAAACATCATAGTTAATAACTTTGATTATTTATTTAATCTTTTACACTTTAAAATAAAGCAAGTAAGATCTCCTTAATATAAATAATATTCAAGTGTATTCTGATTTATGATTGGTAACATTGGAATTTGGTATAATTAATGAAGAGGATACTCCTAAAACCAGTGCTAAGAGCTATTATTGGCATAGTTTACAATTTAGAATTTGGCTTCTACACATGACATTTTATATCTTAGTTAAATTATAAGTTTTTAGAGAATGCTTGAATACATTTTTCATAGTATTATAAATTATATATCTGTAATGCTTTAATTACTTAATTGATTATACTTATATATCTATGGATTGTATTTATAGAAATTTATTATTTATATTCTATAAGAATTTATATCCAATACAATTTTCAAAATGTAATTTATATTTGTCTAGAATTATATGTGTTTATAATAATGCTTATATATTAATGGTTATTAATTAAGAATTGGATTTAATAAAGTTTATGATGTAGTTTAAATATTGACATGCTGGAATAAATTGCAAGATTTTATATTAAACTATTGCTAACAATAATCAAACATCATTATTGTTATTGTGCTTTATTGCTTAATTACATTTATTTCAGCCACAGAAGATAACACAAGAACACATAGATATAAGAGAATAGAAATTAAACAAGAAGTAGATCAACTTATTCATTAATTTTTTCACAGACTGAAATTTCAAGTCTATATATAAAAGACTTTGACATCTTGAGATTATGTGCATAGTTGATAATTAACAAGGATTTCATACTTTGTAGAATTTATATATACAAATTAAAACAATAATTATCCAAAGAAATGTGAATGCTGTACATTTTCATCCACATATAGAATTACATTTATAGATTTTAAGGTAAATGATGATTACCTAAATCATCTTTTTACCAACAATCATTGAAGTTCTGCAAAAATTTAATAATCAAATTTAAATTTGATAAAAATAAAATTGTGATGAGTAATGAATGTAAATTGAATTGAGGAAATGAATAATTATTCTCTTTAAACTGGTGTAAATAGAATGGAGAAGTAAATTGAGGAGTAAAATTGATCAAGAACAGTAACATTTGAAGCATGGATTTGGATTCAAAATGACAGCTCAAAAGAAATGCAGAATGATTTTTAAAAATAAAATATTGATGATATAACTACGAGGATTAATTTATGATTAGATAATTTTTATTTGGACATCAAGAGATAAAGTGCATTTAAAGATAAGATAGAATTTAAAAGGTATGTCAAAGTGTTTATTATTATGGAAAAGAAGGTTTACTAGGCATTTAGAAAAATATATGGGAGATTCTGTTGCCCTGCAGTGTTTGCCAAAAGAATTTTATATATGTGACATCTACTTTATGAACAATATGTACTCTTTTAATATATTTTGATGAGTTTTGTCACAGAATGGGAGTTTGAATTCTAGTTTGGCTAGCCCAATCATAAATACTAATATAATTTTATTTTATTAAATATATGTATGCTTTTGAAAAGTCTCATATATAGTAAAAAAAATTGCTTGCATCCATATTCTGTTTATTACATTTTTAAATAATTGTTATTGAAACTGCATTGTTTAATCCTTATTGTAATATAAATGTGGACTTCAAACCTGAAAATTTTTTATTATTATTCTAAATTGTTTAATTAAATAAAATGTCGAGTTTCATTTCTAAAATCAAATCTAATATTCATTGTTTTCCTGAAGGTTTGTGATGATTGTGTTTTAGTTGTATTTATTGTTTGGACTATTTCCATCATACAATATGAGTATTGAGTATCTTTGGAAAAATTTAACTTTATTTAAATATTCCAAATTCATTCAACTGTTAGTAATAGCATCTCAAACAGGTTAATATATGCACACACACGGATTTTAAATTATATTTTCATTGCACACATCGCTAAAAATAATGTACTACATGTGTAATAGTATAAAAAAAAGCATTTGATAAAAATATTTATTATAAATTTTTTACATCTTATTCATGCATACACACTTATACATACATATTCAAATTGTATGAGTGATTTTAAACAATATTACCTACCTGAAAAAACAATTTGATTTCCATCACCACATGAAAAAATGACAATTTTTTAAGCAATCAAAGTAGAACTACTAGAAATTCTAAAAAGCAAATATAAAACATCTAGAGAAAAGAGTAAAGATTATGTCACTGTAGAGAAAAATTAAGTAAATGGTAAAACTGCCTTAAAAAAACCTTCTGTAGCCCATAGTTTTTCATCAGAGAGGATAGTGAAAGTAAATAAATACTTTTTAGAGGTGAAAGATTTTTTTTTAATTCTCTAGTTATTTATAGTTAAATATTTTTTTTTTACCAACCAGTAATTGAATACCTAGTTGAATTGGTCATTGGCTGACTACCTAAATGAAAAATTTTAAGTATGCTTGTAAATTTTCAGCAATCTAAAAAATTTTTTACTTTTCACTCAGATTAAAATTCCAAATCACAAACATAGTAAATGGATATGTTAGCCAATAATATATGTTGTCAGAATATCTTATTATACTTAATATCATAGCATGAAGAAATAGTGGCTTATTAAAAAATTTATTAAGAATTTAAGTAAGCAATCTAGAATTTTATAAACCAAAGTAGGATTATTGAAGAAATTCTAAGAAGCAAATACAAAACATCAAAAGAAGTTATTGGGACAAAAAATAGAAAATGTGCTACTACAGTATTTTAGTATTCAAATATTACTATTTTCAGGCTGCAAAACCATGCAAAATATTTTCTTGTTATAAATGGCAGAAATTGGTTTTCACAGTTCTTATGAAATTAAGTTTGCATATTTTATATGTCGGTATATATGCAATTATCATATTATTCGTCACGGAAATGTTAGCAACTCAAATCTAGTTTCAGAGTGACTTAATTAATTGTACTGCCTCATTCAAGATGTTCTCTGCATTACTTTCTCAATGATGAGAGATTTGCAAATATGTATACAAAGAAGGGAAATATTGCACAAACAAACAGCCACATTTTTTCAATTAAATGCAGAGATGACCAGTGGCATAAGAAGATCATGACATTGCTGGATTTTGTGTTAAAGTAAATGATTGAAGATAATATGGTTAAAAAAATAACAAGCAGAGTGAAAGTCAGTAAGAGAAAGAGCACAAAAAGTAGCCAGAACAGACTGTTTGTATCAGAAACCATAATTAGCAATTAACCAATTTATTGACTAACAGCAGTTAATACTTCTGATTACGTAATATTATTTATAGTTGACTTTATAATTGAAGATCATTTCATTATTAACCATCTGTGAACTCCGTTAGTAGTCTGGATGCAACAATCAAGATATTTTTGATGGTAATTTTTGAAATACTATACTAAGCAAAAAAAGTATTATCTTTGCACTTTGTGTCATTAGAGAAATGAAAAAATATATTAAGATATTAGAATATTTATTTCAAGTACAATAAAAAACAAAATATATACAACATAAATTGTTGCTAAATGTTAAAGCAATATATATATATATATAGTATTGATGATAATTTTTGAAACATTTTACTTTATTTGATTTATCTTTGTACTTTCTCCAGTATTAGGCATAATACACATTTTTAAAAATTTTCATTGCCTGATTATAAACTCTTAAACATTGAGACCCATTTGTCATTCTTTTTTGTTCAATCTCAAGTTATCATTTTCTCACTTAGCAAATTTTTATATCTGTCATTTAAAAGATCATACTTAACAAATAGTTCATTTGTTATTTCATGGAAGAGGACATATTCTTTCTTTTCAAAACTTTTTTTTTTTTAACATTTGATGATCTTCCATATCACTACATAATTGGAAGTTATCAGATTAACTGATGATTGGATGAAATAAAAAGAAATTAAATAAAGGATTACAATAGGTAAAGAGGATTTTAATTATTGATTTTTTTTAGTGAATCAGTGAGATAAAATTATGAAGTATGGATACTTAAAAAAAGGAAATAACATTTTTGAATTGTGAATTTAATGAAAAGTGCAAAAAACGAAGATGGAGAGATTAAGTTAAAAATAAGAGAAAATACATTTCAGAACATTAAATGTATTTAACAATAGAGGGATTCAAGGGTTTTTTTTAAGGAGCAGTGTACCAGAGACAATAGTCAAAGAAGTAAATTTTTACCTGTATTAATATGAGAAGTATGTTAGATGATTTGACAAAGTGAGTAAGTAGATTGAGATCATTGCTGGTAAAGTGGTAGGAAATTAACCTTCAGAAAGAGGAACAGTGATGGAAATGTATTGCTATGAAAATATGAGAATATTTAATGGTCAAAAATAAACATTTATGTGATGAAATATAGTGGGATGGAAAGATAAAAAATGTTTCGAAAGAAGTTGGATTCTTATATGGTTTCAATACCACAAAATTGAAGGATTATATGCAAGCAGATATTTGCATGTATAGATGCATACATTGCATCTAATTACAATCTCATATTGACGATGAAGTTATTGAATAATAAGAGATTATTAAGATAAAAGTAAACTCATACTTGAATTTTAATAGTATTTAATGTGTTAATAAGTGTATTATATTAAAATAAATTATTGATTGAAAGCTGTATAGATATGTTATTCTGAAAGTGGCTTCTGAATATATTGAATATCTCTATCTGGAGCTCAAACCAAAGTGAATTGGAAGATTTTTTCCAAATGATTTCTTGAGCTCTAGGATTTACTCGGGTAGTTAGTTGATTCAGAATCACTTATTATCTATGCAATATTAGTTTAGATGCATTTAGTTCCAAGTCAGTTGTGGATTTGTTTAGTTATATAACGCTGTTGCACTGATTACAGAAGAAACATGATTGAAAGTATGCGGTGTTTGGATGTCGAAAAGTGATGTCTTACATTAATTTTGTTATTTATTTATATTAATTGTAGTTAATAACTTTTGTAATAATTTTTGTGATATATACCGATTTATCATCAACATTAGACCACTATTTTGATCAAACAGTTTATTTATAATTTTCGCATCATAATATTAATATGTACAATTTTTTTTTTACATATCAACCATATTTTATATTCCTTATCAAATATCATTCCATACTAAAAATAAAAGTAAATAACTTTAAAAAATACCTATAAATTATGCATTAATATTTATACCTTAATGCCTACATTCTCTTAAAATTATATCTATCTTAACTAAAATCCTTTTATAGGCATTATTTTTATTTATTGAAATTTTCTATTTAATTAAATTCATCAAACTTATTATTATCACCAATTCGATCTTGCTTTTAATTCCTCTTTATGATCTCTAAAATATTACTTTTTCGATGATATGTGTGTACTGCTATTGTTTGAATTATTGATTCATATATTATTGAGATTTGTAGATATGTTTATTACTTATACTTCTATTTGGACTTATAATCCAGCTGAAGTGCTGACCTATAGCCAACATAATGAGACATCCAATTAAGTTGTTGGAAAATAGGCATCTAGCTATTTTGTTAAAACACTCATAAAATCAGAGTACAGACTATACTGATAAGTAATGTCTTTGATAATTTTTTTATCTTGGAACAATATTGGGGAAAATTTCATCCTATTTTAAGATTGTATTATTTTATTTAGAGGACTTGACGGTATGCCCTGTGTTTTTATTATTAGAATGGTGGATTTGTGGGCTTAAGATCTCACGGCTGATTTTCGGTGCTGAAGCTTTTTATCAACTTCGAAGTAATAAACTTGTAGATTTGTTTTTAGTAATTTAGTATAGTATTGCAATTATTATTATTTGAAGTATTTTAGTTTTGAGTATTAATTCAAAAGAATCATAAAAATCAATCAAGATTTTAACCTTAAGAAAATAAGGAAAACTGATTCGTTGTTCAAACTTTTTGAGTTTTAAATGATGTCTTTTTATAATAATTGTGTGATTTTCCTCTCGCTAAGATTTCAATTTTTAAATTTGATTAAGATGTTTTTGCTGAAATAAAATTGTAGTAAGAAAAAAAAAGTATTTATTTTAAGTAATGTTATTAAAATAATCAACTTGAGTTATAAATTGAAGTAAATTGGAAAGTTTAAATTCCTCTCCGTCTTATTAAAAACATTTATTGCCATAAACAAACTGCGAAAGAATTTTAAACTTTTCCCTCATTTATTGTTGTAAAGTTTTTGCTTTCGTATTCTATAAAAAAAACACAAAATAACTTCACACTGTTATATGTTTTTGAGTTTAAAATTAGATAAAGTTTCTGAATAAAATTTATATTCATAAATCATACATTCTTTCAGACTAAAAGAGAATGCACATCAAAACAAAAGAATGAAGTCTGTTTAGTATTATACTATATATATTACCATTCTATAATAATATTTGTTATGAAGTGATTATGCTTTGAGAAAACAACTGTTGTCGATACTAATAAATCATCATCTTTTAAAAACGTAGTTTAAGCTGTCTATGCAATTAGGATCAGACAATTGTTGCACCTGATTACCATTAATGCCACTTTATCATGCTCATCAAATCTTTAATGCAGTTATTTAATGTCCTATATTCAAAACTGTATATTGGCTTAAATCAAATGATTTTCTAATTAGCGAAGACTTTAGTGTTTTTTTTTTCCTTTTTATTCATTTACTAAGGAATAAAATGAGTAGTAGGATTGTCTAGCTTTCTGAAAAAATGTCTAAACTTGCTTGAAAAATTCTCTGCTATCACAAAAAAGTAAAAGTTCTACCCAAGTTCATACCCAGAAGAGACTTGCTAACCACTATCCCATGAGGATCCGTTTAATCTTCACTGATGTATATTTATTTATAAGTGAATGTATTATGCAAAGTTTGTGTATGCATGCATGTTGCCATCTTTACCTGAAGACAAGCTGAATTAATTATGCATTTTACAATTAGGTTACAGCACTTGATCATTGTTGGTGATGATTTACCATTATTTGCTATCCTTTATTGTTTGTTGTAAATCTTAATATTTAGAACTTCAGTATAAACTTTAATAAGTGTTTATATCAGTAAGATGCATGAAAATGAGTACAGTAATTATGTATCAGCATTATGTTCTAATGAATCATAGCATATTATTCATTAATCAGTTAATCATGTCTTGAATAAATACTTGGAATCATTCACTAAGAACTATCCTGTTAATATCTTCACACGAGCTTTGTAATTAGTATCTCAGTTATAAAAGCTGATGAATATTGCCTATTGTTATTCCCTTCTTCCTTTTCTTTACATTGTTTAATAATTAATTACCATTCACTTATTCTTTGTCAGCTATGTTTCAGCATGATAATCTAGACTATTATGTAGTCTAACTTACCTAACATCTTTTCACAAATTTATTAATGACACAGTTGTCTTTTTCCAACTTGCTGATGATTAGTTATAATATGCAGGCCTATAACTGTTATTATAACTCGTGTTATTTAATAAAACCATAAATTAAGTAATTATCGCTTTAAGTTATTTTGCATATACAACAGAATTAATATCATCAATACAAGATTAGTTAAAATAAAAGCTTATGTTCAATTAACAATAGACAAAAAATGATTTTTTTTATAAAAAGGGAGAGCAAGAGATAAAGAAAGAAAGAGATAGAAAATAATTAAAATATAAATAAACCTTGAAAGTAAATATCTTTTGAAGACAATATATATATTTACTGTCATATTACTGAAATCATTGGTAATGGATTTGGGTTTATTTTTGGCTAATATTGATAATTTTGAATAGGTGTAATTTTATTTATAATTTTGACTAGTTTAGCTATCATAAATTCTAATAAATTTCACCAGCGTCATTCATTCAAGCATGTAAAAGTAATTTAAAGTGATTATTTAATGTCTTCACACTTTCACTTTCAAACACTTAAGATTCGCCCATACAAAAGCGTTTGGGTTCGAAAGGATAGATGGCCATTCTATCTTTTCCAAAGACTTTATCATGTGATTGAAGTGTTAGTATTCATTCATTTTATATTTAAAATCCAAAGCGCATGTGCAACAGTTTAATGCTGTTTAAATATTACTGATATTATTTTTGAAAAAGGTGTATTTATTATAACTAGTAGAGACCACATATTTTTATGCCAAAATAAGTCAGGCTAAGATATGAGTCAATAAAGAGCTTTAACTTCTAATTCATGACAAATACATGAAAATATCATTATTGATCAAGATCATTGAATTAATACAATTTAGTTAATTGACTCCACATTCATAACTGTATTTTTTTGGCATGGTGCAATATTTCTAGATTCAAAATTTACAAGAAATCTTCTATTTCATTATCATTATCATATAGCTATAATGATCGTGTATATATTATCATCTCACATATTCATATTATAATCATACCTATCTCATCATTATCATTGCTGTTACATACATATTTTGTACCTATGCATAGCAAGAAAACTAAAAGAACTATTAAGATTTAAACTCAATAAAAATTTAATAAAATTAATAAATATAATTGTATACAAATAAGCAAAATCAGGTTTGGCACCATTAATTTTGATTTATATATAAAATCATATGCTTGTTATCATCATATACAAATATATCTATTAATAAATTACTATATAACAAACATACTGAATACTACAATATCAGGTCTTATCAAAAAGTAAATTAATCATATTTATACTACAATTATGGTATTTTATTAATTATGTTTCAATCTCCTAGCATTTATTGAAAATATTCTGTTAGCTAACATATATTTTTATCAGACCCTATCTGCATTATTACACACATTTATATAACTCTGATACATTTCTGATAACAATAGCATAGAAAAACTACAACACTGTCATTTCATATTGTTAGAGAAATCATTTTAAATGATTAACATAACTAATAATTATTAAAAAAATACCAAATCTATTAACATTTCAAAAAAGTGCAAAAATTATTTAAGAGATAAAAACATACATTTCTAATTATATATTACATAATGCATTAAACTGGCATATATAAAATTTCTCACTTTCAGTCCCCTGAATTTCAGAAAAGTCATCTTCAAACCCAATTTTTATTTTTGTATCAGTAAAGTAATTCTGATTTAATGAATATTTCCATAATGTAATTTTCACTACACCACTCTCACACAAGGCAGGTAAGAACTGGTTTCTATCAGCTTTTAACACCATGTGGAGTGGTATATTCATATACATATGGCTGAAGACATGTAAAAAAGGTGTATGATCCCCAAGATGCACCTTTCATGCTGAACCAGTACTCATCATTTTGCAGATCACAATCTCTTACACTTATGCAGTATTATTCATTAAATGTATAATATCTAGTCTAATGAATGACTAATAAAAATTATTAATATACTTCCATCAAGTGATTTGTGTCAAAGTTGTGGGGCAGTAAGTTTGACACATCAATTAATCTGCAATAATTCCCTATCTTTATATACTGAATAATGATAAAGATATGTGTAAGAAAATATGATTTGGGCCATCTGATAAGTACTTGTTTAGTACAAAATGTGCATCTTGGTGAATCATACATCTTTTTCACATGCCTTACACTCTCCACAAGGAGTTAAAAGTGGATAGAACCCATTTCCTTCCTTGCATGAGAATGGTGTATTGAAAATTACATTATAGAAATATTCATTAAATGGATAATCTTTAATCTAATGAATCACTAATAAAAATTATTAATGTAATTCTGATTGTCTTATTTTTTTTCTTGCATTATTTTTCTCTCTTTTTTCTATTTTTCTTTCATGCATGGTAGTATTTGTTTTTCTTGCTCTGGAAATTTTATAGATGGAGTTTAGAGATCTTAGAAGTTTAAATTATCTCTGACTTGGTTTGTGTAACACTCTGGAAAAAGAGGCATTTTCAGGCTTTTCAAAGTTTTTACAGGCATCAAAACCAATTCTTGCATCACAGAGTTGATTGCTATGTGTCTGGAAATATTATGGCAGCACAAAAGAAATATTTAGCTAAACGTTTTAGTACTTGTAAGTTAGAGATTTGTGCATATTAATTTTCAAAGCCAGTTGTTCCTTTCTGCAATAAAGGTTAATTATCAGTAGACTTTTTCATTGCAGTTGAAAACTATTTTGAAAAAAAAAAAAAAGTTAAAGAGGATGGGTCATAGTAAAATCTAAATTTGTTCATTTTCATAAATACAAAATGAGTGACTTTTTATTACAAATTATTTCTGTTAATAATTTGAAGGAAAGGCAATAATTTCTTAAGGTTTGTTTTGCTGTTCTAACAAATTTTGTAGTAATTATAAAAATTACTCTTTTGTAAATTTTTTCAGACAAATAATACAAATTTAAATAAGATTAAATATTTTATTCATGATGCCAGTTAAGATAATTAGTTCTTCAGGTAAAAAAAAAAGTCATTCTCTTAAGTGCCTATGCTCATATTATGCAGCATACAATAATAGTCTAGCAAAATTGGAACTGACATTTGTGTATTTAAAAAATTAAGTTGAAAATGGATATATCTTTTCATTACAAAGCTTGTGTATATTTCAAGAGAAATGTAATAATAAAATATACAAAATCATAAAACTTTTATATATTTTATCTAATTAATTAAAGCATTTCACATAGCATCTTGTTAAAGCAAAAGTGGTTGTGGTTAGCATATAATTTAGGTCAATATCTGTATGTATCTTGATCTAATGACAAACTTGTATAATTGTAAAAGTAAGTTGCATTAGATTCAAAACTTTTTTAGATTTCAATTTATTAGCTTGGATATTATAAAGAAAATAAAGGTAGTTGTTAGATATGAGGTGCAAATTCATAGTTATTTACTGATGAAGGTCAATAGTCAGAAACTAGTTTGAATTTTGAATACATTAGATGATATTATCAAGTATCCTTTGATTTAAACATTTAGTGAAATGATAAACACAGCAAACTTGTACATTGTTTTATATAATCATTATATATTTTTGTAACAGCAAACTTGTACATTGTTTTATATAATCATTATATATTTTTGTAATTATTTCAATCAATTTTTGGTCTGACAATGGTTTTGCTTAATTGTAAATATTCTAGGTAGTGTAAAGATGCTCTACAGCTATTTTGTTTTAGATGACAGCAAATCATATAAAATATACATTTTTAACATATTCACACATACACGTAATTAAATTTTATAAACAAGAATTAATATTTAAAACATTTAAAAATAAAAGTGAACAAATATTTATAAATTTATAAACTTAATTACAATCCATTTCCTTTTTTAAAATTTTTTAAAATAGATTACATTGAATGGGAAGAAGATTAAAAATTACTGTATAAATTGACTTGAATTTTAAACAATGATGTAAAAAATGAGATAATATTGATGAGTAAAAATAAATTGTTTTAATTTGTTATTGTATGAAAATTTTCAGTTATATGAAAGTAAGCATACATAGTTCAATATTATTAAGAAAGTAGAGTTATGATGTATATATAAAGTATTTATTTGTATATAAAACTATAAAGAATAAAATTGAATTAATCATGATTTAAATTTTCAGCAGTTTGTATGCTTTGAAAAAATATATTTTTTAACTATTTGGATTTTTTTTTTTTTAACCATAGATATGAGGATAACAGACATATTTTATGTTTCAATACTTTATTTTATATTTGTGTACAGTTTACTTATCTAACATAATATTTACTTATCTAACATAATAGTAACAAATAATAAAGGCTTTCTGCTGTTTTTTCCTGCAAGCAATAAAAAAATTAAAAAATTGGGATAATTCCAGAATCATGATGTGATGATTTGCATATTGCATGATAATTATATCTCTTATGAATTGATTAGTTTTAACAATAAAATATTTTTTATGTTGCTATTGATTATTTATTAGATTTATAAAATGGATTTAAAGATTCCACTTTTGCTTAACTGAATTTGTTATTAATGTAGTTATTATTTATATGTGATATCATCAGTGAGTATGTAATATACATATAACACAGGAATGGCATCATCTGATTTTTTGTATGAATTCTCAAGCAATAAATAGTCAAAGTTTTTTTAATATAATAATAAGACTCGTATTTATTAATTTCCGTGGGTTTTTGAGTGATAATTTGTCAGACTTTAATGAATCTGATGAGATAAAATTTATCTTAAAAAGTCTGATAATGTGGGCTTTGGCCTTACTTTTTAATTCATTGAGTAACTATTTATGTTCATTAATAATATTAATTTTAAATAAGTAGCTCATTCAGCAGTTGGCAACCAAAATTGAAGATTGTTAAGAATTTTTAATTGCAGAACCAGGTTGACATTTAATGATGACTTTTTATTCAGATCATTTTCAAGTGAAAGAATATTAGAAAATTTGGAAGAAAAGTCTAATATTCAATGGAATGTTGTTGGATTTTAGAATTAAAAAAAAAAAGGTGAAGAGACAATTCATCTAAAAAGTGAATATTTATTATAATGGCACAAATATTGGAAGTGCAATCAGAGTGGAACTCATTAGAAATAGAAAATGGAAAAAATGACATTGGTGGAGATTAAAGGTATATTAGAATGGAAGATATCTAATGTAGATAATTCAGGTTAAGTTCTTGCTGTGATGAAGTAGAAGATTTTTATACAGTTGTATAAAATGCTTTTGATCGTATCAAACATTTTAAAATTATCACAAGAAACTTTAATTCTAGAATCGGGTAAATTATTGAAGAATAAAAGTACTGTGGATAAATTTGGCTATGGTGATAGAAAAGAGAGAGAACATAGACTTATGGAATTTGCATAAAAATATTATATATTATGAATTCTCTCTTTGAAAAAAAAAAAGTAAATGAGAATGCATGTGGAAATATCTAAATGAAAGTATGCCAAAATTGAATTACCAATATTTGGTAATAAAGTTATGTTTAACAAATTATACTAATAAATTATGTTTTATTCATCTGATGATTGAAAGTTGATAATGAAGTACATGAATAGTGAGAGAAGAGGATCTTCAGAATTTCTGTTCTGGTGAGAGTTGTAATATAGTGAAGTGAGATAAAGGATTCTAAGATTAAAAACTTGAAAATATTCTTAATTTTATTCAGTTACTACTGTTCACTTTTTAATCTTTAATTGATATTTAAAATTTATATCTGGATTTAAAAAAATCTATAATTTGTAGATGATTAGTGATAATCATTACTGTATTTATCTAGAATGAATGGGGTCAAAGTTGTTGGTGGTGTAAGTTTGACACTTGTAAATCAAAATGTAACAATTTACTATTGATAAATAGTGTATATATGATAAAAATATATATGATAGATGATGACTTGGGCCAACTGATGAATGCTGGTTCAGCATGAAGTGCATCTTGAGGTCATTTGTCTTTTATTATATCTTTATTCATACGATTTGAAAAGAGTGTGTGGTAATGTGCAGGTTATTCTATACATTTATAAAAGATATTGCACATGGTAAAGAGAAATGTTAATAGCTGAATATGTGTGTGTTTAATTAAAAAATCAGATATATTAATCTTTAATTGAGGTTTAAAATTTATATCTGATCTAGAGATATTCTCTGGTTTAATAAATGATTGGTGATAATCATTATTGTATTTATCTAGATTGGGTGGTGTCAAAGTTGTTTGTGGAGTAAGTTTAACACTTGTAAATCAAAATGTAGCAACTTATTAATCATAAATATTGTACATATGATAAAGATATATATGAATTATGGTGACCTGAGCCAACTGATGAGTGCTGGTTTAGCACAAAATGCATCTTGGATGTCATTTGTGTTTTATTGAATCTTTCCTTATTCATATGATTTGAAATGAATGTTGAGTGGTATGGAGATTATTTAATACATTTATAATATTAGTAAAAATCAGTCATATGTCACATGACCTATATAGCTTGTATTACCAATATGTAATATATAAAGAGCGTGCTAATAGCTCTAAACAAGCTTATTTATTTTATTTTTTTATGATAAATGCTACAAGAGAAAATACCTGAAGACTTTATCTATGATGGTCCCCAGGAGCTAGGACATTAGATTCAAAATATTAACTCAAGCCAAGCATTTATCTAATTCTTAAATATTAAGAAAAAGATCCAAATCTTCAGACACTTACATGTCTTCAAACTCAGCTCTTTAACCAAAGAAACTATATGAGCCTGAACTAAATTCACTGATCCCATATATTAGTTGGCTTAGCAATTTAATATAGCCAAAGCCCTAATAGCAAAATTAATACATTTATATATATATATATATAAAATTAACAATTAACAATAATACTTTTTAAAGCATTTTCACTATTTTACTACTAAAATTATTTAGAGAATTGTTCAAACTCTTTAAATTTCCTAATAATGAACAACCCCCCCCCCCCCGCCCGCCAAGAATATCAGAACAACACTGAAATATTACCTTTGGAAATGTCATTATGTGTCATAATTTGGATCATTGGGAAACATTTGTTTTACAAACTGTATTTGAAAATTTACAATTGATATATATATACACATGTGCACATGTGAAATTTTTCATTCAGAAAGTTTTAGTATATGATATTAAGTAAATATATAAATCAATATTGATGCACCATAATTCTGGCTTTCTTTCATTACTCCTCTGATTTTTATGTTTAATTTTCTCTCTTTAGATATCTTCTTCAAATTTATTACATCATTTTTGGATTTAAAATTCTATTTTATAAAAGCAAATGTTGTAGAAAAGAAAGTATAAAGCGATGAGAAAGAAATGAATAATGTTTATTGAAATAATATTTATTATCATTTATATTAAATTTGCTGTATGTTTGTTTCAGGTCTGTTTGTAGATGGTTACTGATGGAGCGGATAGTGGAGTTCTTGTATGATTATCCAAACTTAGATTTCCTTCAGTCCTGCGATTCCTGTTGGCCCAATTGTCATTTGGACTTGGCAGAAGGATGTCATCTGGTATGCTTTAATATTTAACATATTCATTTAGCTTCTTTTTTTTTTTAATCATACTTTTCCACATGTTTATTCCTGTATCTAGTTATTTATTATTCTAGCTAATTAAAAATTAAATAATGATTTTATTTTAAAAATTTTAAAATATTTTTTGATCATTATATAAAACGTCAGGTAATTTATCTTGTGTGTGTTTTTTTTTTATATTTATATGTGTGTAGTCTGATATCTAAGTATATTGTTTTGGCAAAATGTATGTGGTGATAGTATTGTATCTGGCATTCAGATGGGATTTTAAAACATACTCTACCTAAAAAAAAAAAAATTATATTGAAGTAATAATCATTGATATTGTAATTATGCCATATCACAGCAATTTAATGTTTTCAGAGAATATTTCACTAGTGTCAATTAATACGAGCTGAAGATGTTAGAATATATGATAGGCTCATATTATCTCAATAAAATTTTAACCAATGTTAAATCAATGTTTGATAATGTACATATATTTTGAAACAGTTTTATTAATCAAGGCATAGAGTTATGACAGACAAGCAATAAATCTTACATCTAATATTTAAAATTACATTATATATATATGTATGTATGTTGTTAACATTTATTAGACAAATTTGATCAAGATATCAAATGTGGCTTAGCATAATATTCTAATAAACATTCGCTTTTCTTGTCTAAACATTCCCAACGTTTATAATTTAATTGAATTATAATTACATTGTAAATTTTCAAGATCTTTAATGTTTAGAACTACAAAATAAAATTAATTTTTTGTGATCTTATATAATCAATTAGAACATCAATGATTATTTTTTCATTATATAATCTTTTGCTAACAAAATCCCCAAATGGTTAAGTAAATGAAATTTATGTAGAAGCTACCAAACACCCCAGCATGCTATAGATAAACTAATATAATTCCGTTAATAAACAAAAAATTACAGAGTGGACCCACCTATATTTTAGCTTGGATCATATATAAGGATTCAATTTATGGATACATTACAATGCAGAGCATGAATTTCAAGACTATACGTTATTCAGACTCTTATGGTTATAATATCTCAATAAATCTCAAGTGCTTATATATGATCCAATGTAATGTACACATAGGTCCTCTATGTACTTTTTCATTTACTGATAGGGTTATATTAGTTTATGTATAGCTATTTTTTTTTGGTAGCTTCTGTATAAATTTCATCTACATTTGAGCTATTGCAATTAAATAATAGAATGCACTTGGTTTGGCTCAAATTTGTATTTGTTTTCTCATTGATAAATCCTGGTATTATTTGCTCACTCATAAACTATTCTATTTGTCAAGCCAAATTTTATGGGAGCATAAAATAGTGAAAATGCACCAAATAATAGATATGATATTTTCTGTGCTTGTAGTCTTAGAATCTTTTCTCTCATATGATTTTAACATTACATCTGTTTGTTTGTTTTTGGACAATATTGATCTTTTTTCCCTTCATTGTAGTTTTTTGCTGTCCAATAATTATTTGATTTACTTTATCTCCTAAGTATTTATTAAATTATTTATTAGGTTTGCACTAATGAATTTAAAAAATTTTTAATTGAAAGAAAATAATGTAAGATTTGTTTGTAGTTAAATTTTATCATGGTATTGAAATATCGTATTCCTTTGTATAAAATATGGTATATCTTTTGATTTAATAAAGAATTATTCATAAATAGCTTCTGTGTGTTTATAATATGTATGCACAAAAGGTTATTATGTTATGGCAAAGTCCTAGGCAGCTCTAGTGGAATAGTTATAATCTTTGTCATTATATAAATGGCCACCATTTATAATTTAGTAGTGGCTAATAAAGGTTTTTCAAGAATGTTAGAAATGCTCATTGCAGTTATATAATTTTTTTTGTACATTCAGTGTAGCAGTTAATTTATTTTTGTTAAAAAGAATCACAAAACTTACACTTGGTAATTTTATATATTAAAAACTGTCAGTAATGATTAAATGACATCATTAAATTACAGTACAATCTTTCCAAGATTATTTAATGTGCAAAGAAAACTTACATTCATAATGATTGGGACAAAGACTATACAGGATGCTGTAACAGAAAATTATTATCAATGTTTTATATATATTAATGTAAAATAAAATAAGAAATTCATATAATACTACAATACATACAATACTATCCAAAACAACAAAGTTTTAATAAAATTCTTAAACAACCATGGTTTCATTTATTAACAAATAAACCTTCTAAAATGAAATTCAACTAAACACACAATATATATATTGTAATGGACGCACTACATTCGGTAAGAACATCTATGACTTGAGGGTACCACTAGGCTATTTAATGAGCCTTGAAAATTTATTTGACGTGACCGAATATTCACTAACAATGATGAGCAAACCTAACAAGTTATCTGCTGACATTAACTCAGCTTAGAGTATAAGACTCATAACTATTAAACAGTTGATAGACAGACTCACATAAACAAATGCCAGGTAAATTAAAAACAATGATAATAATGTTTATTAAAACGAAAAGAAAATAAAGAAATCGTAAAATTAATTAATATTGCATCTATGGATGTCTTAAGCCTTGACAGTTAAATTGATTTCCCTCATTCAATTTCTTCAATAATATTAAAATAATCTTTTAATAGCATTTTTTATAAAATAACAGATAAGTTCTATGTGTGAGTCACTTTTAATAAGAAAAAAATTATTCAATTTATGTCGTAGGATGCTTCTGCATATATGCACTGACAATAAATGGGTGTGTGACAATATCTAAACCACCTAATAATTATAGGTAAATAATAAGGGCTATTTAATGTAATAGAGGCATGATAAGCTCTTTCTAAGCTTACCATGCAAAATCAAGCAAGTCATCAATTCAATGACTGGTAGGCCTGTTTTAAAATAATATGAGCTGGACCAAAACATTGTGATCAGAGGCTTCGAAGAATTTGCCAATATATAGTGACAATATCAAACGAAGTAGGCATGCTGGCTATACTAAAACCAGGTCATGCCAGAGTAAGTAGATTGTGATGAAGGCAGTAGATGATTTGGTCAACCAAAGGAAATATAATAATATCGACCAGGTAGATATTTAGCTACACCAGTGAAGTATAAAAAGCCCTGTAAAATAATAGTGATTTATGTATGGATTTGTTTTAGGTACACACACAAATAGATGAATATTTTTATATAATGCATGTTATATACAAGTATAAAATGTTTTAGCAAATCTAAATTCAAATCACACATACATAAAATAAATTGATTAATGCCAATTAAAAGAAAAAATTAATTTTAAACATTATTACAGTCTTCTTTAAAAGATTTTATGGACTGATTAAACTTTATCCTTATTTTCTTAAAAGCAAAAAACACTTAGGTTTTAAATATTCTAAGAGAAGAGGGAGAGAAATCAAACCATTCTACAATAATAATTAAATTTCATTAAGAACTGTCAAAACTCTCAATGCAAGAAAGGATAATTTCTTTCAGAATTATATATATATTTACATAATGAATTTTAAATTAAAGCATACTCTAAAAGAATAGTAAAACATTCTTACATGATTTACATATATAATATCAATTAATAGATGCATAAAATAAATAAAAAAACATTTAATTATGGTTAACAAAACGTAATATGCATATATGTATGGAAAACACTTGGACTAACACCTGGCTTATTTAAGGTATACCAAAATTTTAGTAAAAAATTTTCTTATGAGTAAAAGATTGATAAAAGTCTAGCCTTATATCTCTTAAAATTTTTTTGATTTAATAAAAGAACTACAAAATGAAACATAATCAATTTTATCAATGCTTAAATCTAAAAATTTTAACTTATCAAATTCCAATGTACTCCCTTGAATAGTAAATTTAATATTAGAATCAAAAGCATTCAGTCTTTCAAGAAATCCTTCAATTTATCTTCCTGTTTAACAAACAAACAATCATCAACATACCTAACAAATTATTTTAAAGAACCAGAAAAATGATTAATAACACTATTCTCTAAAAAATTAATATAGACAGAGCACATTAAAGGAGAAATAACATAACCAATAACTCATCCTTCTTTAATTTTCTAAAACACATCATTACACATAAAACACACAGAATCCTCTAATAACAATAGCAAATCATGAATAACCTTAAACTTATCTGCAGAAAAATATTCAAATTTTTTTAAAACAGCAAGAAATACATTAATGCTTTTTTCCCTATTAACTTATGGTTACATGTTTTCAATATCTAAACTACCAATAACACATTTCTTTTCTAAAATAAATCCATTATTTTTTTCATATGCCTCAAATAAAGAAAATACACAAAACTGACCTAAATCTATATAATTCCTAAAAAAAACATTAATAGAAATTTTGAAATTTTATCAACAATCACCCCTGTAATCAAAAATATATCTTAACGGAAAATTATCTTTATGAGGTTTCAAATTGAAGAAAACGTTGGATGCAAAAAAATCACCAGGATAACAATTTAAATAAATAGCCCTATCTAAAAAAAAAAAATATTTACTATAATTTTCATAATTTCAATTAACTTAGATTTTATTTTCTTAAACAGGATCAAAATTTAAAATAACATTCTTCCCATTATTTACTTTTTAAGGTTAAAGTTAATAATAAAGATTTAATTGATAATGTGAATAAAGAGCATATTTCTTTGCCCTATAAGGTATCAATTTGTAAATTGATTTATAAGAATGGTTTTTATTGGGTGACACAAAAGTGGTCTGAAAGAAAGGCTTGAATTTAAATTCATTACTAAATAGTTCAAAGCAGTCAATTGATTACAAATCTATTCTTGGGGTAGTTTATAAGATACCTTGCATTTGTCACAAAATTTATATAGGTCAGAATAAATTAAGTTTTAATGAAAGAGTTAAAATTCATAAGAATAAAGTTTAAAATATATATCAAAACTCAGCTTTGTATATTCGTGAACTGAATACATGTCATAAAATATCATTTGATAATGCAGAGGTCTTTTATGAAAAAAAATGAATTTAAAAGAAGAATAAAAGAAACTTTGATGATAAATTTTTTTTGAATCTGAGGCCATCAATCTCATGAAGATATCTTTTGATGTGAACAGGAGCTGGTTGTTGAAGTAAATTATGGAAAGACTTATTAGTTGAATTATACTTGAGATGATCTATTTGTTAATAGATGAAACCATAGTTACATAAGAATTTTAGAAAATTTTTGTTGTTTTGGCTAGTTATTATGATGTTATATGAATTTCTATACTATTTTTAATTGCTAATATAGCATTAGGCAATATTTAATTTTTATATATTAAATTTATGTACCTTTAAAAAAATGATAAAAATTCAATTTTTTAAAAAAATATGCTGGAACTACTTTCAGTTATATATTTTTTTGTTTCTATTTAAATATTGAAGCCAATTATATTTTATTTAATAAACTTATGTATTAGGCAATAGAAGTTGAACTGTTAAATTAAATTGAGTATATCTAAAATTTTAAAAACATTCAATATCTTAAACAACAAAAATAAGGAATATATCATTCTATACACTTTAAAGAATTAAAAAGGTGGAAGAAGAAAGAAAATGATTGATGGTCTTAATGAGAAAAATAGCTATGCATATTTAAGGAATGGAAAAAAAGTTAGAAAGGTTCAGAAAAGATGTTCTAGTTTAGTGGCGACACCGCTCTTTGTGCTGATAACTAATAGTGATACAATTCTCAAAAAAAAAAAAGGTTTCATATATTTCTCTATATAGGTTTATAAATATTATGCATACTCAAAAAGAAGTTAAAAAATAAAAATAAATTCAATAAATCTATAATATTAGTGGATGATTTGTATGCACAGTGTGCTGTTATCAATCTTGTTCAGACTGTTAATGCCTAAGATTTTTTCTGTATTTGAACAACATTGAACAATGTATAATATAAGGTTTCTTTGTTCACAAGACATCTAATCTGCTAAAATTAATGGAAAATTGTAACAATTTGATATTTATAGAGTAATGATGTTTTAAATCTGGCTTCAAACTAGCCAAAAGAACATTTCTTTGATCAAATCAAGATGCTTTTGGAGCAATACATAAAATGATTTTAACATGATTAAGGCTGCATGTAATATGTTAGATGGTCTTTCCATATATAAATGAATATAGTAGAGAAAATACTTGGATATAGTGAAAATATGATAATATATCATTCTATATATAAAAAATAAAGAAGATAGAGAAGATTAGTAATTTACAAGAGTGTGGACAAAAGTGGAATTTATATAATGCTTTTATTGATTTGATCAAGGTATTGACTTAATTGAAAAGATCTATTACAGTATTTGAAAATAATTGATTGTCCACTATACTTTATTCCACATATGATGTGAGAATAAGTATTAATTAATGATTGTAGAATAACAAGCATGCACAAAACAAATTGATGTTCAACAAAGCATGTAAACAATTCTTGTATTGATTTTATCGATGCATTTGCCTCAGATGTAAGGATCTTTGTTAGTTTTTGGAATTAGCTGATTACTCATTATAGTTTATTTTACAGATGACATGAAAGGAAGCATTATTACTGATTGTGGAATATCTGAAGCATGTTCAATATACATTGATATTCCACAAGTTAGTTTACTAACTGCTATTTTGGTTTTTCAATTTTATGACAATGGTCTTTGGAATATTTTGTAAGCAGTTTCACAATACACATAACAAAATAGAAGTTTGTTATTGCATTTTTTTACTTCTAAATGATGATAAGCAAAAAGAATTTCAACTTCATGGCTTCTAAGTTTATTGTATGGTCATAATCATATTTTTTTTTTTTTTAGCTCAAAAGATGATCTGTAGAAGGTTCTTATTATTTTGAAGATAATTATAGTTTTTGGATTAATTATTAATATTAAAAAAATCTCAAATTCTTTCTTAGCTAACAATGTAAAAAAATCTTCAACAACTTTTTGCAGGGGTGCTTATCAACTTGAGAATTTGAATCAATTTAAATATCTTGATAGCTTTTTTTTAATAGAAAGTTGAACTTGGGGATTGAGTATGTTTCTGCTGTAAATTAATTGTACACAGGATTGTTACAAAAATATTGCAATAATTTTCTTTAAAAAATGCCATATTGTTACTTTTATTGGAAAGATATGGCTGAGGATTGAATATAATAGAGAAATGCAATTAGGAAAGGCCTTGAAGTCTTTCAAAAATTTACACTCACTGCAGAAGTTAAAAAGTTTTCTAAGATATCAGGTAAATAATTTAAAGATCCAACATGTGTGGTATGTGGACAAATTTATGTTTCATGATTGTTTGTAATCATTATAAAACCAATCTTTAATGCTTTATTTTTTTTCTCTTTTTTTGTTTATTTTTTTTTTTGTCTGGGTATAGAGCGACTGCACACATTTATGGGCAGTGCTAATAATTATCATTATATTGCAGAAAACAAAAAAGCACTTCCTTTTTTTAAAATATATATATAAAGTGCATATAATACAGTATTTCTGTACAATATATAATAAAATCTAATTCAGAGATATTGCACATTTCCATGCATTCACACACACACCCACACATACAAATATTGATATTTATATTCAGCACATACATTTTAAAATACATTCTTTTGTTTTTTTACATGATTCGGAATTTATCTAATTGATGTTTCACACAAATTTAATGCTAATTCCAGCTAGCAGTATTAAAAATCTTCAACCCCTATTAAGTACAAACTAATGAACTTTTTTCTTTATTAAATTATGTTCTAACATTTATTTTTAAATCTCAGTCATTTATATTAATACAAATGTATAATTCTAGTTTATTTTGTAAGAATAGTATATTTTTAATATATCATAATTATATTATTTCTTTTTTACTTGGAATGTTTTGTGTTTTTTTTTTTTTAAAAAAGAAATGTAATAAAATATATGTATTTTTTTTATATAAATGAATTCTTTATTTTTTTCAACTATATATAGAATTAATTTATTTTTGTATTTCATAACAGAAGTATTTATAATCTAATTAGTTAAAAAAATTACAGTAAGGAAACATTTTTCATATATATATGGTTGGGTGTGCAAATGTATGTTATATGTTAATTCATTACATAACAAAATTGTGAAAACTCATTGTGCCGGATAAAACAAAAATAAATTTAATACAAGGTCAGCTGGCATGTTACTTTCTAGGCAAAGATTGTATTTGTTTTGCTCCAGGTCTGTCTTTATTGGAAGCTTGAGTAATCAATAGATGTTAGATGATAGTATTTATTAAATCCCTTTTCAATGGTATCCTATTTAGATCCTGAAATTAATTTTTGACTTATAACCTTTGTCAATGAGAAATTTTGGATGAAGAACTAGAGTCCTAGGTTTTTGTGGATTTTATCTATTTTTTCTCTTACTATTTCTTTATACTAAGAATTTCCCAGCCTGAAATTCAAAAACATCTTAATGTCTTGAAATCAACCCAGTGTTCTTGTGTTTTTGTATCCTCAGTTTTTAATAATTGTAGGCACCTCTATCTTTTGATAAAAATTGATATAGAACAAAAAAAAATCACATGATCTCAGCTTTTATTTGCAATTAAGATTCTTTACTCAAGTCAAATGTAATTTAACTTCTTGATATATATTTGGATTTATTTATAAGTAAATAAACAAAATGCACAAGTTTGAAATAGTTACAAAACTTAAGTAAATTGAGTGATGTAATATAAGAATATTTCAGAAGAAATTATTTATAAATGAGAAAATAAATGATTAAATAAATAAGTAATATAATTTGATCCATTTAAATAGATGAATTTTGATATAGTCAATACTTGGTTTGTTAGTAAAATGTTTGAACTATTTGTTGGTTTTTTAAATCTGAAATAAACAGTTATTAAATGCTTTTATTTAAATTACAATATCTCTTTGCTGGTTTGTATGTTTGTTTGTAAACTCTTGTAATTACTTTTATTATTTAAAATAAAATTTTGAAATCAAGGTTTGGTAAATTTGACATATAAGAAAGAAACACCTAGCAAAACAATATGCAACTATTATATTAAGTAGGTGATCTAGTTTCTTAGATTTGGATCAGTTGGCAGGGAAATATGAATAATTTGATATCAAACTTGCAATTCATTTTTAGAACTTCGATATGTTTTAAGTGAGGCCTGCAAAAAAGCAGCATAGAGATTTTGTGGTTTTAATTTAAAGTTATAATAACATTTTAAAATTGAGATTTAATAGATTTAAATTCAATGTAATTTGTTGAAATTTGATACATTTTTTTAAAACATCACTACCAAAATGATAATAATATTTTAGGTAGCTGATCTGGTATTTTAGATATGAAATGGTAGATAGAAAAATTTTGAATATTTTTATATTATATTTTAAAATTGTTCTTAGAACTTCAATGTATTTTAAGTAATGTATGCGATTTTCTTGGTTTCAGTTATATGTTTCATTTAAATTAGAATAAAATAGTTTACAATATAGTTTTGTTAAACATTTATTTTTAAAAAAATTTTTTTTTTCAAATAAAAACAAAAATGTCAAACACTTTTCAATAAAAGAATGACTTTATATTTGAAGTTAATTAATGCTTTATTATATACATATATAATTATGCATACATACTAAATATTATGTATACATAAGGAGTATCCATATTAACTTAATGCAGAAATATTTAGTGATATATAAAAACTATATCAAATTGTTTTAAAGTAAAATCATAACTATTAAATGAAGTTCATTTACAATATACTTTTGGCAAAAAATAAAAAATTTCTATCAAAAACAAAAATGTCAAAAACGTTTATTTCACTTAAAAATGATCTTGTTATATTTTTAGTTATTTAATGATTTATTATACACATATATTAGTATGTGTACATTCTTAATACAATATATACATAAGGGTATATATATATATTAACTTATGGCAGAAATATCTAGTTATATCAACTACTAGTGTCGAGTCAGTTTAAAATATAATATAGTTGTTTTACATTTTTATTTACTGAGCCAATACTAAAAAGTTAAAAAATAGAGATAAATATTTTTTTTTGTTATTAAACATTTTTTTCCCATGCACTAAAAAGCAAAAAAAAAAAAAAAACAATTGTTTTTTCAAACACAAATGGGATTTAAATTTGAAATAAAAGCTTAGGGGGTTGGTTCAGAAATAAATTAAAATAATTCCTATTTTTCATAACAAGGGATTGATTTAATTTCTGAACCCCCCCCCTCCCATGCTTTTATTTCAAATTAAATCTTAAAACCCCAATTTTTGTTAAAGAAACAATTATTTTTTGCTTTTAAATGCATGGCAAATAAAAGCATTTATTGTATAAAAAAATTTAATATCTACGCTTTGAAAACAATTGAGAATTAAGCATAACCAATCATGACATAACTTGTCATAAATATTTTTTTATTTAAGCTTGCAATACATTTTGTATAAATTATTTTAAAATAATAAATTTGAATTTTTAATATCAAACATCCACTTTTCTTTTATAACAAAATCTTTTAAGTGTTTATTCTTTTTTTTAAGGGTCATAGCATCGGCTGGGAAGCGAACCCGCAACCCGGGCAACTGCCTGCAAGTGCAAGGCAGTCGCTCTGACCTCTCGACCACCAATGCAAGACAAGTGTTTATTCTTTATTGTAAAATTGTCCAATTCTTCAAACTTTTTTTTTAATGAAATGTGATGGTGATTATGAAAAAAAAATTATTGCATTTTTAAAATAATAATCTGTTAGTTAATGAAGTTTTAGTATTTTAATGGCTAAGAGATCTAGCAGTGATTTTTTTTTTTTAAAAAAAATCATCTTTATTATTATTGCCTTTTTAGGAGAAGAGTTGATAAAATGGGAAACCAACAAAGTAGTTTTAATTTTATTTTGAATAAGTATTATACATTTCATTTTTATATATTTGAATTTATTTTGTAGTAATTTTAATATGTAACAACACTGATTTAAGTTTATTCTCATTTTAATGCATTCAAGAATAATTGTTTTTAATGATAATGCATTTAATGTAAATAAACTTTTTTGCTTGTGTTATAAATTTACTTGTTTTTCCCTATACTATCTTGGATGTATAAATATATTTCATCATTGTAGCTTGTATTACTTTTTTTATATTATCTTTCTTGTGTTATATCTTTTTTTTAAAAGTTTTTAAAAATATCTTATTACTAATTTATATCATAAACAAGTCTTGCATATTATGCCAAAAAATTTATGAATAAGCAGATTTTATTTTATTAAGAATGTTATAATTATAAATTTATTAAACGCACATTGATTATGTAAGTAATATTTACTGAGGTTGTAACCTCGAGCATATGCATGTAAAATGCAATAGTAGGGATCTCTACAGGTGTTTAACCACAAGCTTATGCTATCGAAGAAAAGAGGGGAACCTTCTTTACTTCAACCTACTTTCTATTTAAATAGGTGAAGCTGAAGCGGTTAGATCTGCGAGCGTGAAGCTATTCAATACTTCACAGATAAAGTCCACATTTCTTATTACACATTAATACTCGCGAAATCTTTCAATTTACAATGAGTCAATGGAAAGATTTTATAGTTAGAAATCTATTACAGTAATTTAAAGTTGTAATTATAAATTTATTAAACGCACATTGATTATGTAATTATTTGTAAATAAAATGTGATCATTAGACTAAAATATGATTACCAAGAATAACTATTTACAATTTGACAGGATTCAAATTGCTCTTCTAGAGTATGAAATGTAATGAAGCTAAAATTGTTTAATTCTATGATTACATGATAATAAGATGGATCTCTTCCACCAATATGTCTCTCTCTTAGTTACCCAATGTATTGAATAACTTTGCAGTCAATCACTTATTAATTAAAATATTCATTAGCAAATACATGTCACAGATTTCTGATTTAATCACAATATGATTTTTACATGTATATGCCCTATGGTATCAAAATCTCAATGTGTATTAATTAAGATAAATTATATACATATGTAAATAATAATTGTAAAACATTGTGCATGTAATCAGTAACTAATTGTATTAATTATTGGCATTAGTCTCAAAAAACTACGTACTGTAACCCAAATTATATTCTCGACTGTTTTATATTGTAAATATTTTTTTTTCAAGTTGCTGTAGATTATTTATTAGATTTATAAAATTGATTTAAATATTCCAGGGTTAAGCTGAATTTGTTAGTGTAGTTATTGTTTATATATGATATCATCAATAAGGATGTAATTTGCATATAACATAGCAATGGTAAAGTCTGATGATCAATGATCGCAACTTAATTCCATCACTTCTGGTGTTCAAACTTCAGCAATAAATCATTCAGAGGTTGTTTTTTTTTAAAATAAGCTCGTGCATTTATAAATTCTATGGGTTTGTTGAATGGTACTTTGTCAGACTTTAATGAATTGAGATAAAATTTATCTTACAAATTCTGGTATTGTGGGCCTTATCATTATTTTTTAATTCAATGGCTAACAATTTATGTTCGTTAATAATGTTAGTTTTAAAGAATTAAGCACTATATTACAATGTCTTCTTACACTATTTTACTTTATATATACTGTAATGGTCTGCTTGATATAGTTTAATTGATTCTGGTGCTATAATGACAATACTTTCAGGAAATATGCAGTCACAAATACTTTATATATTTTAATAGAATGCTGAGATACTTTCTTCAAAATATGGTGATGATGATGATCACTACATAACATACTATTAAAAGTATCTGGTCAAATTATATAGAACATGAGCTACTCCAGATGAAATGAACATGGAAATAATATGTGGACCAGACAATTTATATATAAAGATTTCAAACACTATATTTAAATAAATAACAAAACAATAATTTATTAACAAAGTATCATAATTGTTTAAAATATATAATTTTATTTACCATTAATATATTTCCATTATTGTATAATAAAAGAATTTATTAAGAACCATTACCCCCTGAAATTTTTTTTTCGTAATTCAATTGCCTTTATGGTTATAATTTAGTCTAACAAATTTAATTGAATGATATTGATTTATTTAATAGTCATATCTCAACTATCTTTTAATGTATAATTCACCCCCATACACAGGAAAACAAATTATATTAATGATCATATTTTCTGTAAAATATCCAATATTTAACTTGATTAATTTTAAAACATTAATCTTTTCACCACCTATTATAATATCAATATTATTGTACTCTCGAATACACTTGCCATTGAGTAAATCCCAGGCCTTTAATAATCCTATGGATGGCCGATCCTCACAAATATGCTTATTCGTATCTTTAGTTTTATAACTAAATCATGCACACATCTAGTATGATTTTGAATTCCAAATTCCCTTCAATATAAATCTTGGTATCTCTGTATACCTCTTAGCAATAATTCCGTTGAATGGTCACTTTGAATTTTTTTTTATTATAATAGCTCAAACTTAATTAATTAGGTGGTCCTTTTGAATTTGATCTCGAATTTAAAAAAAGCAAAACCATGAATAAATCTTATCATATAGATATAGTGTATATTTAACTATTCAAACTAGGCATCTAAACAACTACATTTCATGTACAAATGGAATTAATTGATCAAGTTTAATCTTTAGTTTATTTTAAAACTCCAGTGATTATACTGCTGATTTCTTTTCTTTTGATCTAACATTCTTTATTTCTAATACTTGGATATTTCACATTAAATATTTCTGCATGCATGCACATTTCATGTATTTAAATGACTATTGCTTACTAATGGTTCTTTTTCCTTGTTTTACATATTCATTGATGATTTCAACATGAAAAAAAAAAAACATTTTTTTTTTTTAAAAAAGAAGATAAAATTTTAACTAATCATCTATATGTAAATATTGTGTAATTTTAACTAATTATCTAGATGTAAATATTGTGTAATTTTTTTTTAAATAATACTTTTATGTAAATAGCTGATTAAAAGTAAAAAAGTAATCTATTCTTTCATTGTTAATTTCTATTCTTGGAAAATATCAGAGATCTTAATAATCTAAACTTGATATTAAATAATTGGAAATTGCAGGAATTACAAAAGCATTTGAGGACTTTTTGGTCTTTATGATTTATTTGAGCCTCAAATGCTTTTATGAAATGACAATATTCCTGCAATTTCCAGTTGCTTTATAATAAGTTTAGATTTTTATGATCTCTGATATTTTCCAAGAATGGCAAATTAACTGAGACAGTATTACTTTGTTATTTTTCTGGTGTCTCACTCGACTATTAACATAAAAGCATTATTTTTTTTAAAAAAAATTTCAGGTAATTTTTTTATTATATTTATATATTATTTTAAAACATGGTTAAAACTATAAAAAATTCAGACAAAATTATAATTTAATAATGAAATGTGAAAATAAAAAATATACATCCTCTAATAAACAAATTCTATATTTAAATATCATGTGATCATCTACTATATAAAAATATTTATGTATTGGCTTTTTAATTAATTTAATTAATTAAGTATGAGTTAAATCAATATTAACAAAATGTTATTCTACAAATATGTTTCCATCATATATATATATATATGAGTTAAATCAATATTAACAAAATTTTATTCTACAAATGTAATATTTCCATTGGTTCAGTTGTAAAGAAGTTTTCTTGGGAATTATAAAGATGTGAGTTTGAGTTCTAAACAGGAACAGATTTTTTTTTCATGGTTAAAAATTCAAAAATATGTACACACAGACAGAAACATATACAGATATGGCAAGTTAATGTAAAAGCATTTAAAAAAGGATGAAACAAATTTTGTATTTTAGTTAGTTTAAGCTATAATATATGATTAACAGCAAATTCTGTCAAAGCATTCACTTTCTCGTTTAATCAATCAAATAATTTATTATAGTTTTCTCTCTCTTTTTTTTTGAGATTGTAAAATAAGTTTATGCTAACTATAAGTTTGTAGTCAATTTATTAAACATAAAAAGAATAGTTTGAAATAAAAAACATTCCTAGATTATCATCGATTCCTTCTACTTACCAATGCAGTAACATCAAGGTGGGCACAAAATGGCCACGGCAATGGATGGTACGAGTAGCGAAATGTGCACATATACCCAAGTACCAAAAAGAAAGCAGAAGCAATTATATAAAGCAAGTAATGTAGCTAATAATAGCAGCAAAAATAAAAATGTACAAAGATTCCATCAATCCACAGCAAATGATCTGATAAAATTGGATTTGTTCACAGCAACATCGGACTATGGATTACGAGAGTCAAAAGAACCATTAAATGACAACTCATTAAAAAAAGATCTCTGAAGCCTTTAACAGAACAATAATGAAAGAATTATATAATTCATTAAAATGTTTTTTCACAATCTTCACTGAAAAATCGATAATCATTGCGATTACAAATCATTTTTGTTGCCTATTTAGATTCCCAAAAGAAATATTATTCAATATTCTTATAGACAAAAGCTCATGGGAATTGATTCATTGTATAGCTGGTCACCCAAATCCTAGATACATTGTGCTGGAATTTAAAACTCAAGAGTTAAGGGATAGTTTTCAGAAAGAAATCAGAATCTTGGATTACTACACATTAGTAGTAGTAATAAACCCAAATAGACACAACATTATAAATGGTACACTGAAGAATGCCTACTTAGACTACAAAAGTGAAGACTTTGTTAAATTAATGGAGCCATTTGGGACAGTTTTTCAATTTGAACCAAACCTGCTCCCAAATATGCCTGTACCAATTTACGGAAACAGTTTCTCATTTAGAGTTAAGATACATAAGAATGTAGAAACAAAAGACATTCCCTCTCAAATAACTGATCAGGAGGCAATGTTGTGTTTGATGATAAAAGGAATAGAGCCTGTGTCATCATTGCAAGGAACTTGGACATGTAATCAACATTTGTCATAAAATGCAAAATGAGACCATTGCATTAATGTCTGAATATAAAATAATGACTTATTTGAAAATGCATTAAATAATATCTCTCAAACAGAACAAATAGAAACTGAAAGAACTATCAGATCAAACCCACCTGAACGATGAACCAGAAATACAAATAAAGGAAATCTTCCACAATGCTAGCATACTGATCCCTGTTGATAATGTAATTAGTTCTGTTATTGAACAATTGGAATATCAATGTAATATTTTAAACAAAACAACTCCAGAGATTATGGAATCCCTTTCACAATATATTCCGATAAAAGGAAATTCAAATGTATCAAACAAACTGATGCCCAGTCAGCTGCTACATAAGAGAAGGGAGAATAAAGGACAGATAAAAGATAATGTGTGCACAGATGCAGAAATCAATGATATGACAGCCATTGCAAAAAGAATTAAAACCAATATCAGTAATGAAGACATTGACTCCATAATTCCTGTTGATGAAGACAGTTTTGTGGAGGAGGTAAGTGGGGTCATGCTTGAATAGACTAAATAAAATCATAGATTCTCCCTTTATAACAGCTAATAACTGAGAATGTAAGAAAAAACAGTTGATTATTAGAAGATAATTGTAATGTGCTTGTTGCTGAAAACATAATTAATTTTTCATTTTCATCCTAGTACTGTTTATCTCTAATCAGTTGTAATTTGGTTTTAAGAAGTGATGGGTGTGATAATAAATGTTAATGAAGTAAAAAATTGCATCCTTAAATATTAGGGGTCTTAACTCCACTAATAGAATTTATCAACTGAAACAATGGTATGATATTGTCCATCCACATCTAACAGGTCTACTTGAAACCAAAATATATAATGGTTCACGTATTGACCCTTCCCTTTACTTTATAAATAAAGGTTTTGTAGCTTTCTCTAAATCTTCCAACTCCCCCTCTGCAGGTATAGGGACTATTATAGATAAACTTAGCATTTTTACCTCTTTTAAACACTTCATTGCAACATAAAGCAATGGTGCTAGATGTAATTTTTGTATATATTCTTCCAGGACCTATAATAATGAACAGGCTGATCCTCACATTAAGTTCCATGATTGACTCCTCCCCTCATCCATGTATAATTATGGGTGATTTTAATTTGATCATATGAAAAATTCATTAAAAAGTGGTTACATCTTTTTTCTTTTCCACTGATGAGTAGGGAAGGTTTTTTGCCAAATGGTACCATTTCCTTTAATATTGGAAGGCATTCTTCACTAATTGATCTCATGTTTTATTCCCCATCAATTCATCACCTTATTAATCTTGAATATCCTTTTCAGACCATGCTGCACTTATCATTAAAATTGATCTCGATTTCAATAATAAAAATGTAATATCCATTGGATATAATAATAGAATATTACTACCATCTAGATTTCTGTTTTCAGAAATTTTATATATATTTAAATAAATTGAGTAAGGTTGACAGCACAAGCCTAGATATCATATGTAAGCATATTATCAAACATGATTCACCATATTACTAGAACCACACCATCACCAATAGGCCTATTGGTACTAATGGAAAAAAAATCTACAAAAATCTTATTCAGATTCCAACCTCAGGAAATGAACAACAAAAATTTAAAAAACCATAAAAACTTATATAATGGAACACAATCAACCCTCAAAGAATATCCAGCAATAAAGAAGAGGAGAATATTTATTGGACAAATTCATACATGGTCTAGAAACTATATCAGGTGGGGCTTGGATCATCCTCCTTTAGTCAGAGTGCCAATAGCCATCCAAACATAAATAGGGACAGTTTAGTGAAATTTATATGCTGGAACCAGCCTATTGATATTATAGGGATAGGTTGAAATCTGGAAGCTCCTATAACTTTGCAAAAAAGCCTTTTGATAAGTCAAAAGAAGGAGATAAATTCTTCCCAAATGAATTTACAAGTAAACTGGAGTCCATAGCTGAATCTTGCCATCCCGGATTTTATGGGATACCTCGATTTGTATATCGACATTTAAATTTCTTTACCTCCAATTACCTAGGAAACCTAGCAAATTTCCTAACAAAAGAAATATACCCAATACAAAATTTATATCACATATCACTAGTACCTTTTTTTTTAAAAAAGAAAAGATATCAACTATTGAAAACTAAGACCAATTTCAATGAGTCCATTGGGGATCAAAGTATTGGAGGCTGTTCTAAAAGATAGAATGGAGCCATACATTTTACCTATGCTCTCTAAATGCCAATTTACAAAAAAGGTCTCATCCATTAATTAAGCAGCCTTTATATTTAGAATTGTTATCAACATGGTTAGAGTAAAGAAAAAATATGGTTCTGTTGCGATTTAGCTGGATATTAAATCTGCATTTGATACAGTTTCTATTGACATTCTTATTAACACTCTAGATGAAAACGAATATACTTAAAGCTTACTTTAATGTCTTGTCAAATTTGCTTCAGAACAGTGATATGGACAAACATCACTGCCTATTATCTCCAATTGCTCTATATCTCAAAGTTCACCATTGAGCACACTTCTCAATATACATAAACAATTTACTAGCAGCCATCGGAAAAGAAATGACAGGCATATATATCCCAAACTTAAACACCAGTATTAAGTGTGCTGCTTACATGGATGATATTGCAATTTTCTTATCATCCAGAAAACAAATTTCACTTGTAATAAAATTGCAAAAACAATACACTGACAAATTCAAACTCATGTTTAATATGGAAAAATCAAGTGCATGGCAAATTTACACAGGACACAATATTATAGAATATTTTAAAGCAAAACCCAGCCTTTTTTTATGTTTTCCTTTTTACTTAAATCCTACACAAATGAAAACAAGCATTTAAAAACAACTAACAAATAAAATATAACATATAATTAACTTTCTAACAAAAGCTTATCTTTCTCTATATGACAAAGTTTCAATATACAACATGCTAATTGTGACTAGAATGATGTATTATTCACCAATAATAAAATTTACAAAGAAATTTATTAACCATAGTTATACACTACTGAGAAAACTTTTTCTGGGGTAGAAGGATTTCATCAATCTCAATCTCAATCATAAAGTTCTAGTGTCTATTGACAAGGAATGGCCTGGGTCTACATTCAATAAAAGTATTTGAAACACAAAAATCACTTAATATCATCTCAAGATGTACTGAGATGTTTCCATACTTGGAAATAGCATTTAAAATCACATCTACAAATAGACCACCTCCACTTACAGAATATTTAAAAGACATTAGACGCTTAGTCCTAAAAATAGAAAATCTTGTCTATATTCTCCCAAAGTGTAAATATTAATATTGGGAAGTATATTTATTATTTTCCCCACTGAGAAAAATTCACAAAAAATCTATACTTGAACTTATAAATAAACAACTATGTCACAAATTTAGATATTTTGGTTACTTGAGCCTAAATTCTTTGATTTTCTGGTTAACATCAACTTAGAAGCATTACCCACCAATTTTTTTTACAAATATAAAAGCCAGATTCAATCAATAGATGATTACTGTGGTCTTTGTAAAAGGGAGTCTGAAACCCAATGTCACATTTACTTCTCATGTTCCAGCTTTGACAAGATCAGGGAGGAAATACCAGTCATATTTAAGGATAAAAATATAAACATTGGCTATATGTTTAAGGAATTTGGTAAAGGTCTTTTTTCAAATGTATGTGCTTATATCTTTGTTCTCTATGCTATATGGTGCACTAGATGCATATGTGTCTATGAAACAGTTCTATAAGACCACTAAAAATGCTTTTAGAAATAAGCTAGCAGCAATAAGAGAAAGGGATAGAAAAGTTTTCAAATACAAGGTTTGTATAGAAACCTGGTCAAGACTTTCTCAATCGTCAAAACTATAGCATGACACACTTGCTTCAATAATTAATATTGTTTTTTTTTTAAATTGATTTGATATTTTACCCCATGCCACCACTTGAGGGCACTTATTTCCAGTAGTCAGGAGATAATTATACAGTTACAGGGACTAATGTTTAATGAAAGTAAATAAACCACATAGTTGTGGCTTGTGAATTTTTAAATTTATTATATAAAAATATAACAAAATGATACGCTATGGCGAATCAGAATGCATTTCATAAATATGTGATTACTTGCTCGCTAAAATCAAAAGCTGCATTGAAATATGACAAAATGATATGCTATAGCGAATCAGAATGCATTTCACAAATACGTGATTACTTGCCTGCTAAAATCAAAAGCTGCATTGATTGTATTTTTATGCTCAAGATGATGAGAATTTGTGATTTACTGGCCACAAAACATGAAGCAGTGGAATTTTTCCAAAGAAACTATCCTGCCCTCTCAAAAAGTCTGGGCCAGTGGCCACGATATGAAATTGTACTTTGCCTGAACCCTGGAATGGCAATGTAAATTTAAAAGTCTGCCAATGCCATGTAGCGCTATGTAAAGACTTGTGGTTGAAGGCTCTAAAATAACATTTCTAACAGCCATCCAATTTATTTATCATTTGAGTAGAGATACCATGACAATTGAATGTAAAACACAAATAAGATTTGGGCAAAGACACTATCGTTTCTTGGAACAGTTATCTAAGAGAAGTGTGCAAAGAAAGTTTTATTGATTCAGCCATGATACGAAATTGGGGACCTGGAAAAATTGTAGAAGTCGATGAAAGTTTCTTTACAAAATGAAAGAACCAACAAGGGAGAATACTCCTGCAACAGTGGTTATTTGGTGGTTTATGCAGAGAAATCAAAGAGTGTTTTATTGGCACTGCTCCATGTCAGACAGTGTCCATTCTAGTTGATCCAATTCAACAAATTATAGCACAAAGATCAACAATTTATTCTGATTGTTGAAAGGCCTATAAAACTGATAAATTAAGACATACAGGATTTGAACATTTTAAAGTTAATCATAGTTGTAATTTGTTGATCCTTCTATTGGAGTGCATACCCAAAACATAGAAAGACTAAATGGTGCAATAAAAGACAGAGAGGACCGCTCACAAACACATAGATTCCTATTTAGTTGAGTTTGTGTGGTGGCGATTGCACCAAGAAGAAAATTTATTTGTCACAATTTTAGAAGTCATTAGCAAAGTGTAACTATTTTTTTATTACTTTCATTTTTTTTTTTTACTTTAATTAAACATTAAAATACAAAATTGTTTTTGTCTTTTTTACTTTCACTTTCATTAAATGCTCCCGATTATGCTACATAGTATCAATTTGTTAGTAATTATGTATTTTTTTTTTTAATTCTTTGATTAATTAACAAATTATTGTTTATTTCAGTATATTAGTTTTAAAGTAATTATTAGCAAAGAAGTATTAAATATCATATTGAAATATATGAGAAAGCATCATATGGAAGAAGAAAGAAAAAAAACATTTTTTTTTTTTGGATATTATTTTAAATACAATTGCCAACACTATGTTAGTTGTTAAGTTTAAAAAATGAATATATTTTTACTGCTGATTTTGTAATTGACCAATCAAAAGTTTAAAACTTTAATTCACTTGGCCAATAAAAAAAATTTCAATTAAAAGGTTATTAAACTATGTTTATTAGTGGTTCCCAGGATCTTTTACCCAACATTTAAAATAATCAACAACAATAATAAAATGAAATCTTTCATGGTTAGATGCTTCTTGAGGCAATTTTCCATATTTGCATGCCAGAATTTTTTTTTTTTTTCAATTATACAGAACTATTATAAAAGTTAAATGAGATCTATAATTAAACAACCAAGTCAAACATATATCTAAATGTTCATTCCTATGTTTTATATAAGAATTTTTTTCTTTATGATAAACATACATAAGTTCCTTGAAATTAAGTCTCTTGTAATATAATTTTTGATTTATTTAACAGACTTAAGCTTAAAATCACTTCTTCGTTGAATTCTCCTTTTAACATTTCTTAATGTAATAGAAAATTATAATGCTAAATAAAGGACTTACCTTGACTATAATCTTTTATTTAAACTAATTAAGAATAAGCATTTATTATCCTATTTGTTTGATTAAAATTAATGTTGCTTTATAAAACTATTACAAATGTACCTCCTTAAATATTAATCCTGTATGTTTAATTTGAATAATACAAGTTACTTTGACAGCACTAATGATTTTCTTTAACCTTTCATCTCAATTATACCTTATATTAAAGTTCTATAAACTCTCTTCCTTAATTCATGAAAGTTGATACTTTTTATCTTCGTTTGGTTCCTCTTGTTAGTCAAACTATTACTTAAACTATTCAGTAAAGCAAAGATAAAGTGAAAATATTTTCTTATGTGACTGATTGTCCACTTTTTAATTACTTGTAACGGAGTACTTTTATCCTTCACCATTTTTTCATTCATAATAATAATAATAATATATACTGGCATTTTTTCTCCCTTATTAGTACCTTAAAATTGTAGATTGACTTCCCAGATTGTAACCTGTGATGCTGATGAAGAAATTAGTTTAAATTATTCTACTATCTAGTTAAATTTCTATAAAGTATTTTATATTCATTTCATTAAGATTAATTGACTTATATAACTTTTATAAAATAAAATATTTTTATAATTTGATGAATTTTACAAATATTTTATACAACGATTTACTTTATTTAGTGATTTCTTCCCTCCTCTGATCATCTGCTAATTCTATTAATATGCGCCAAACATGACATGGAAACCAATTACTTAAATGTAATTGGTCAACAACTTGAAAGTTCCCTATCAGTTCTTAACTAGTTAACTTATTATTTTAAAATTTGACACACACAAAAAAACTAATAAATATTTTAAAACTGATAAAATTCAAACAATGTTTTAATTGAAATTTAAAATACTTTATTTACTCAGCTTGACAGAAATATTTTACTCAAAATATTTAAGTAATGATATTTTATTACTATTGTAATTAATTTTAAAAATATATTATTAAAATTACATAAATGATATATAAAATGAAAACAATTACAAATAAAAAATGTGTATTTATTGTCTCTCATAAATTCTCTATTAAAGGTCATATATTAAATTATTAGTGCCAGTTATATTTTAAAAAATTTAAATTTTGGACTATTATACACTTCATATACTCCATTAGCATAATGAACCAATTGAAGGGTTACAATATATATATATTATTTCCAGAGTACTATAAAGTCATTAGCCAAGACAGAAAGTTGGCAAACAAAAGTCAATGATTATTGATAATCTTTAATTGTAGAACCAGACTGCCATTAGATACTACAACTACAGATCGTGTTCAATTGAAAATAGATTGCCTATTATTATGGGACATTGTTAGACTTTGGGAAGATTAAAAGAAAAGGTGAACATCTGAAAAGTGAATATATACTTTACTATAAAGGCACAAATGATGGAAGTGCAATGAAAATGATACTCGTTAGAAATAAAAAAATGGAAGAATAACATTGGGGAGATTAACACAGAATGGCAGATTTAGTTATTCCATTTAATGGAAGATATCTAATATAGATAATTTAGATTAAATTCTTACTGTGATGAAGAAGTAGAGGATTTTTATACAGATGTACAAAAAGGTTTTTGATCATGCCAAACATCTTAAAATTGTCATGATAAACTTTAATGCTAGAATCAGTAAATAATTGAAAAAGTACTGTAGATAAATTTGGATATGACAGAAATAAGACAGAACACAGACTAGTGGAATTTAAAAAAAATATATACATTATGAATTCTTTCTTAGAACAGAAAATATCTTAATGGAAATATCCAAATGAAGATATGGTGAAATTGAATTACATTTTGATTAGCGGAAAATTAGTAAAATGTAAGACATGCACAACTAGGCAGATGAAAATGTTAAGAAAGACAGCATAAACAGTTGATATTTTTTAAAGATGTACTTAGTAACCTCATTCCCTGATCCATATTTTTGAAGCACATGAATAAAGACATTTTAAAAGACAAATGATCCCCAAGATGCATTTAATTCTAAACTAGGATTTATCAGTGATATTTCTAATCTTCAGAAATACTCCATTGAATTTAAATTAGAATTTGCTTTTCATTTTAAAATTTTGAAGATAGTTCAAACTTATCTGAGATTAATAAGTGCTCTATTAAGAACTACAACAAAGATAGCTGATACAAAAAAATGGTAATTCAGTAGTAAAATTTCAATTCATACAAGATAAAGTATTTAAAAAAAGAAGAAATATGAAATGTTTTAAAATCATCCATTAACGAGAATCAAATATCTGGAGTTTTATAAAATGGTATAAAAAGTATTAATAATGATGTAAAAAAATATAACTGAGAATTGGCAAGAGAAATTATAGAAGAAAAAAAAAAAGTTTTAAAAAGTATAAAATGACATTTTAATATTAGAAGAAAATTATTTCATCAATAAGATGAAAATATATAATTATTACTAAAAGGAGGGATGATATCATGAAATGAATGGAAGAGTTCTACACAGAATTGTATAATAATTAACAACAAGAAAACACACTCATCATTATATTATTTATTTTCTAAGTGAAGAGATGAGAAGTGCAATTAAATTGATAAAAAAGGGGAAAGCTTCGGGAAATGATGTAGCAGATGGAAAATGTTGATAAATGTGTACATCAATTGTCAGACATGATTGGAAAAATGCAGTAATAATCTTGATATTTAACAAAAATGGTAAACAAGATATTAGAAATTGTATAATTTTTATGTAAATTTTTTTTCAAGATAATTATAACTCATTTTGGATTCAAATCAATTAATTAAGTAGAAAGCTGAATTTAATATGGTTTTATTATATTGGATTTAATATGGTTTTAATATAGTGGATAACATCCATCTTTTGAGAAAAAAATATAGAAAAGTCTAATGAATATGAACTATCATTATGTTTTGGATTGTAGGTTCTGAAAAGACCTTTGATTTTTAAAAGCATTCCATAGTGATTAAAACAGACCATCAAGATATTGTCCATAATATTGCCATACTCAGAAAAATATTTATTAAAATGCAGCAGCAATCACTGGATTATATGTTGATACAATAAAGATTAATATTAATAAGGATATAAGATAGGTGATTCCATATCTAAAAGTTTTTACAGTAGTTTATAAGAAGTATTTTGGTGGACTAAAATAGAAATCTAGAGGAATAAAAATAGATGAGGTTATGTAAGTTATCAAAATTTTGCAAATGATATATAATAAAATAATCCAGAGCCTCACAAAATGATGCTAGGGTTGTCAGATAAGAGAGCTAGTTGCATTAAAGATAAATATTTAAAATAAGACTAAAGTAATGTTGAATGGAGTGTTTTTCTGAAGGTTTGTGATGATGGTATTTTAGTTATATTTATATATTGGACTATTTCCATCGTCTGTCTTTAGAAAAATTTAACTTACTTAAATCTTCCAATTACATTCAGCTGTTCATAATAACACACCGATAAGTACATGCACAATATTTGGAGATGTATTAGTCTCCTCTTTTTCAGGTGTTGCTGGCTTGACCAATGATAGTACTAGCATGGGATTGAAACTGGACTCTTAGATTCATGAATATTGAATATTAAGCTAACACTCTAACTAACTGAATCATCCTGCAAAGGCAATAGTCAGTAGAACTTTCATATATTTATCTATGAGGTTCCTCATGATTGCTCCATTTTTTCCTAAGTGCAAAGTTGATTAGTTGTTTTCATACATTATACTTAGTCACATTAGGTTGAAATATGGGATTATTCACCATTGTCATGTGAGCAGCTTTTAAAAGTTTTTTTCTTTATACCTTTTTGTCTCCATTTTATGTATATTCCCAATTGAACCTCTCTTCATTGGTACACACTTGGTCTGCTATACCTTAGATCCATCTGTTTGTTCACTTTTAATCATTAATTTGTGCCCTTGCAATCACTTTTCAATGGGATGGCTGGTCTCACTAATATACATGTTCCCACATTCATGTAGTATTTTATAAATACAGTTTCTGCTTTTCAGCAGGATTTGTAGATATTAGGATTTCTCATAGTGTGGTATGGCTCTAGAAAGTTGTTCTGATGTTATACTAATTGCAGATTTTAATTAGTTTGCTGTATTTGGTATGTATGGATATACTACAGTACCAATAATTGTTTTTCTTTTGATGGTTCTTTTTGTTGTCAATTTAAGGTTTTTTTAATAACAGTTTGTTCTATATAGATCTTATCTTTTTTCAAATTGCTGGTTTCTGAAGAAACCTTTGCTCTATTCCTGAGTGCTATTTGCAAACCTACATGGGCATATCAAAAGTAGTAATATATCAAGAAGTGTACCAGTTATATGTATTAAAAATTTCGTTTCTAAACATCTAGCAGATGCTGAAATTTCTGTTATTGAAAAAAGATTGAACTTTGCCACCATCCCATCTAATATTTTTTTATTAGATATAATGGCAGCCACTGAAAAAGTTACTCAAAAGATGCCTTTAGAAGAAGCAGAAGAATTATGCTGGAGAATAAAAAGATACTTGAGAAACAACAAAAACGGAAGTCAAACATACCCTGCAACAAAAATGGAAGTCAGATATATCCTATAATGAGGGGAAAGGAATTAAGTATCTCAAAGTAGATAAATCAATAATCATTCTTTCTGCTGACAAAGATATTGCAATAGTTGTAATGGATACAACTCATTATGACAACAAAATATAAGAACTCTTCACAGTAGGTCAATGCAGAGAAGTGGCAAAAAATTTGATACTGAGTATAGAAACAAAGTTACAAGCATTACACAGAAAGCATTGTAGGCATTTCAGTGACTCAGAAAAAAGTAAACTCATATTTTCAGCAAAATTTCTCATCTTTATGGGCTACCTAAAATCCATAAAGATCATGTTCTATTAAGACCTATTGTCAGTTCTAGAAATTCACCTTGCCAAAATTTGTCAAGATTTTTTTTCAAAGTTCTACTTCTTTGGATTACCAGATCTAGTTCTTTGTCAGGGATTCTAGGCACTTTGGAATTAAGAATATGAAAATTGAAAGTAAACTTTGATGAGGAATACATGTTACGGTGTGAAGAAATATTGTCTATTATAAGAAAAAGATTAAATGGTGATAATAGCTTAAACCAGAACAACTTTCCTATTGATAGTATAATGGAACTATTAACATTCTGCATAGCAGCAACCTACTTTCAATTTTTCCAATAAGGTTAAGGAATGGTTATGGGTTTGATCATTGCCACTCCTAATTAACAATATTTACAATGAAGAACTTGAAACCACAGCCATAAAAAAATCCAAATTCACCTAAAGTTTGGCTACACTATATTGATGACACCTTTGTTGTATGGCCACCTGGTGGAACATTACTACAAACTTTCTGGAAACACACCAACAACATATCACTTTCACTTAAATTTACAATAGAAGCAGGACACAAACAAAAATTGGCATTTTAAAAAATGTTTTTGTGGCAAGACTTCTTCATAGCAAAATCTAAATTACACATATAAAGTAAAATACTTAGCATATACATCCAGTCACACCAGAAATATAAAACATCGTGGTATACTATCAATGTGAAACAGAGCAAAAGAAGTTTGTTCAGAAACCAATGATTTGAAAAAAAGAAAAGATCTATATAGAACAAACTCTTACGAAAAATGTTTATTTATCAGCTGTTATTATTAAACAACAAAAAGAACACTCAAGAGAAAAAACAATTATTGGTACCATAGTATATCCATACATACCAAAAATAGCAGATAAGTTAAAGAAAATCTGCTTTCGCTATAACATTAGAATAGCCACTAAACATCACATGATCACCATTACTTATGCTTGCTCTTAACTGTTATTAAAACAGGCAAAACTCTCCATATAGTAGTGCCACTCAGTTCAAGCCTTCTAGCATCCATTGATTACTCTGGCTTGCACTGAGTGGCACTACTATATGGAAAGTTTTGCGTGTTTTAATAACATTAGAATAGCTTTACAGAACCATACTATACTACGAGGAATTCTAACTTTTACAAAGCCTGAACTAGAAATGCTGAAAAGTAAAACCTGTTTCTATAAAATACCACATGAATATGTAAGAATGTATATTGGTGAGATCAGCTGCCCCATTGAAAAGCAATTACAAGAACACAAATGATCACTACAAGAGAAAAAACATGTCTTGAAGGAGCAGACCTTATATGTACTAATGAACAAATGTTCAATTGGGAGAATACAAAAATATTGGATAGAGATGAAAAGGTACAAAGAAGAAAATTCAACCAATCTGCTCAAATGACAATGCAAATAATCCACAAGTCAACCTGATGTGACTAAACATAATGTATGGAAAACACTAATCAATTTTGCACTTAGGAAAAAGTGGAGAAATCAGAAGGAATCTCATAAATAAGTATATGAAACTTTTACTGGTTGTTGCCTTTGTTAAGATGGTCAGTTAGTTAGAGCATTACCTTAAAATTTAAAGAATCTAAGATTTCAGATACGATCCCCATGTTAATATTGTGACTGGCACCAGCAATACCTGAAAAAGAGAAGAGAATAATATCTCTCAAAACGTTGCACATATAGTAACCTGCATGCTATTTTAACAGTTGAATGTAAGTGGTAAATAAAGTAGACATTCAACACTTAATATTAGATAATGGACATAGTCCAATATATAAATACAATTCAATGAATTTTCTTAGAAGAAAAAATAAAGATTGATAGTCAAAAATTAGAAGAAGTTAATAACATCAAATATCTTGCCTGGACTATTAATAATTATGGATAAAAACAATGTGGAATTAATTATAGAATTAAATTTGGATGGTGTACTTTTATAGAAATAATTTAGTATTAAAAGGAAATATGCTTAAGCATTTGAAAAGAAATTTTTTTTCAATAGATGTTCTTTACCAATTCTTATCTATGGATTGGAGACTTGGGTACTTAATAGAAATGCAATTCATAGATTTCAGATCATACAATAAAATATGAAGATATATACATTGAGAATAACAAGAAGGGATCGAAAACAAAATACTTGGGTAAGAGAACTGCAGATATCATTGATAGAATTAAGAAACTGAAACTGAGATGAGCTAGACATATTGTTAAAAGAGATGATAATAGATGGTCATTTGAATTCTTAAACTGAAATCCAAAAGATTGTAAAAATTACAAAAAAGAGATCATATATAGATGCAATAAGAAGTTTTTGATGTGATGCGAAAAAGACTATAGTTCAGAAAAATTGGATTAAATTTGAAGAGACCATCATCCTGAAATAGATTGATAATAGTTGAAGATGATATCGATTGTAGAATTATTATGATTTATGCATTTTAACTTTTCTGTTTAATTGTTTGTGTGAATATTTATGATATAAAATCTGATGATAATGAATAGAAGCTAACTAAATTATAAATAAATATGCTTCAAGTTTTTAAATAATTATGCCACAAACCAAGATATCCATTGATCTTGGCATATACACCAAATCACTAGCATCATATCAGTATCATCATCATCCTTGCCAACCATTATTAATTCACTGCAGTATGAAGGTCTCCAAGTTCTTGGCATATACACCAAATCACTAGCATCATGTCAGTATCATCATCATCCTTGCCAACCATTATTAATTTATTGCAGTATGAAGGTCTCCAAGTTCAATCCATCTTTTCCAATCTCTCACCTCTCTTCTCCTCATCATCCCTTTCACACTTACTTATTTTATCCATCCATCTCAAATGTTGTCTCATTCTGGGTCTTTTACAATCTCTTAGAATCCAGTTTAAGATTTCAGTTTTCCATCAATTATCTCTTCTAGCAATATGTCCAGACCAATTCCACTTCAGTCTTTTAATTCTTTCAACGATGTCAGTAACATTAGTTTGTTCTTTTACCCATATATTGTGTTTTTAATATCTTTTTATTCCTAACATGCTTCTCTCCATACTTCCTTGAGTGATCTGATGTCTCTGAAGTGCTTTTCTATTAAGTGTCCAAGTCTCATCTATAAGTAAGAACTGATAAAACACATTTATTAAAAACTTTACTTTTCAAATACATAGACATATTTGCTTTTAATATTAAGTTATTTCTAACAAAGCACTCCAACCAAATTTAATTCTATGATTAATTTCATCCATTATGTTTCCATCTGTAGTAATAATCTGACCAAGGTATGTGTAGTTGTTAACTTCTTCTAACTCATCATAATCAATTTTTATTAAGTATTATTTGCAAAAACAACTACATCATTTGCAAAATCTAAATGACTTATATAATCTCCATTTACTTTTACTCCTTTAGTTCCCTACTTTAATCCACAAAATACTTCTTGCAGCACTGCTGTAAAATGTTTTGGAGATATGGAGTCTTCTTGTCTTACATCCTTCTCAATGTTTACATTTCTGGTATCATTATGTAATCTAATTGTTGCTGTTGCATTTTTATAAATATTTTTCAGAATGTGACAAAATCCTCGATCTTTACCTTGATGATCCAATAGTTTAATCACTGAAGAAATACTTATAGAATCAAATACCTTTTCATAGTCTACAAATCCAAAGCATAATAGCACATTGTATTCATTGTTTTTTTCTATAACTTCTCTCAATACTTAGATATGATCTACTGTACTAACAACCACTTTTAAATCCAGTTTGTCTGGTTGGTTGAAATTCAATGTTCTCTGTAGACGAGTTGTAATTATCTTGATAAAAAATTTGTATATAACTGATAAAAGGGTGATAGGTCTGTAATTTCTAATATCTTCTTTATCATCTTTTTTAAATATTAATATTAATACTGCATTATTCCAATCATTTGGTAGATTTTTATCATTTAGATATTTGGTTTCCAAAATTTGTTCTATTTCTTCACTTGCTTTTTTTAATATATCGATTATAATTCCATCATTTTTGGAGATTTTCTTTTCTTCATAGATTTAATTGCATGTCTCACTTCTTCATTTAAAATTCTGGGCAATTCAGAAAGTATAATAGGTGTAGGAGGTACTTATTTTTTATTACTATATAATTCTTGATAGACTCTTCTACCCATTTCATGATGTCATCTTTCTTTTTAGTAATAGTTCCATCTTTTTTTTTCTTATTGCAGATATAAGTTTTCTACCAATACCAAAATGTTTTTTTTACACTCTTGAGATTCTATTCTTTTCTACAGCCTTCCTTCTAGTTCACAATCATACTTTCTTATATCATTATCCATTTTTTTCCATACCTTTTTACAAAATTCGAGATATTCAATCCTTTTTTAATGCATCATTTTTATATATCTTCATATTCCTTCTTTCCTTCATTAATTCTTTAGTCTTCGTAGAAATTTTATTGGTCAATTGCTGCTTTGTTCTAGCAGTTATGTATTGCAGTTTTTAAAAGTATATCAGTCATTTTCTTGTTAATTTCATTCAAATCTGATCATATTCAAAATCTCCTAACATTTAAAACCGATTTGCAAATTGTAATTTAAATTCGTTAGAATGTTTCTGAAGATTAGGAATATCAACTGTAAATATTGTTTTTTCTTAATAATTTTTTGTCTCTCTAGTTTTGCATTATCATGTATCTTACATCTTACTAATCGGTGATCATTTCCTATGTTGAATTTAAACATAACAATCTTGAAATACGTATTTTCTGTTAGTCAAAATATAAACCATTTCTGACAAACTTCATTTGGATGCTTCCATGTCCATTTCCTTTTAATATTTTTCTCAAAAAAAGAATTCATAATATAAAGAGGTTTTTTATCTTCTGCAAACTCCACAAGTCTATGTCCTCTCTCATTTCTATTACAAACACTTCCTATGTTGAATTTATTAAGAACATAATAATCTTGAAATATGTATTTTCTGTTAGTCAAAATATAAACCATTTCTGACAAACTTCATTTGGATGCTTCCATGTCCATTTCCTTTTAATATTTTTCTCAAAAAAAGAATTCATAATATAAAGTGGTTTTTTATTTTCTGCAAGCTCCACAAGTCTATGTCCTCTCTCATTTCTATTACTATAACCAAATTTACCTACATCATTTTCATCTTTCATTTGTTTACCAATTCTAATATTAACGTTTCCCATAACAATTTTAAAATGTTGTCTAGTCTGATCAAAGCCTTTTGTACATCCATATAAAAATCTACTACTTCATCCATGAGAACTGGTTGGGGATAAACCTGAATTATATGCATTTGGTATCTGCTATTACATAATAACTCATCTTTCCACTCTGTCCAATACACCATCAATTTTCACAATGTTGTTCTTCCACTTTTTATTTATAATGAATCCTACTCTGTTTGTACTTCCAATATTTGTGCCTTTGTAGTAAAGTATATGCCCACTTTTTAAATCAATTGTCTCTTCACCTTTTCTTCTAACTTCATAAAGTTCACTAATGTCCCATTTAATATAAGACAGTTCTTCTTTCAATTCTTACAATCTTCCTTCACCTGAAAATGGTCTGCAGCTGCATGAACCTAAATAAAAAGTTATGCTTAAATGTCAGTATATCTGCAGTAAAACAAATTTTCTACATCATTTGAATTGTTTATTCAGTTCAAATTTGTTAAGAAAGTTAGATAGCTAAAGAAATGACAATGGTGTTTAATGGAAACGTAACTTTTAAGTGTTTTAAATGACAAAAATTTAAATTATGTACATTTATTTATTATATAAAATGTCCCTTGTTTCCATCTGAAATAATTTACAGTTGGTATGTGATTACATGTTTATATAAGTTAATTATTTTATTTAAACTTCTTATCTCACTCTAAATTCTGTTCTTAGTATCTCACTCTAAATTCTGTTCTTAGTATTTTAAACAAGGTACATCTTTTATTAAAATAATTCAAAAAATAATTTTACACAAACTGAAGAAAAAAAAAGTTTATATATTTTTTTAACGACAAGATAATCATCTTCAAAAATCAATCAAATAAAAAGTGGGTTTATTATTACCATCATATCTAATAATTTCAAATTAAGAAAAGAATGAATGTAGAATTCTAATGATTATCTTATTGTGCATAAGATTTTATAATTCTTAAGCAATTCGTTGACTTTGAGTTCAGATGAAAAGGTATAAATTAATAAACATAAACTAATTAATTGCACTAAACCAGCTTTCGGCGAAACACTGCCAGAATCACAGTGCTGTAAAAACAAACACTAGTTGCAAATTATTCCACATGGCCACAAGTGACATTTTAGAAATAAATAATTAATTAAATTTTTGACATTTAATAATATTTTTAAAATTTATGTTTTCATTAGAATTAGAACTGTCAGTTTTCCTCAAGCCTTTTATTTATTTTTAGATCGTAATTTTCATTGTTCATTGTTTAAATTTTTCATTCAAATGCTGTTTTTTTTTTAAAAAACTTAAATAATATAATTTTAAAAATCAGTAAGCCACTGAAAACATAGTCACTGATTGTAACAAAAATTCATTTTTTAAAATCCTAAATATTTAAGTTGAGAAAGGCAAATAGATATTTATCTACAATATAGTTTTGATGAACGATATATATACAATATGTTCTTTGAAGACATTTGGAGGGGTTCTGATGATAGGTGTTAATATCAAACTAGGATTACATTCAGTTATTAGTAGCAGTGCTACGTCATACCATCTTCTATGCTTATATGTATATATTTGTGTGATTGTGTGTACATGGCTTGTGTATTATGCTATCTTTATAACTTATAACTAATAAAACTACAAATGCTAACATATTTAACAATATCAGCTATTTGCTTTGTGTCCGGCATTAAAATCTTGACAAAAGATTCTATTTAATTTATAAACTAGTACTCACACTACCGTAATTAAATATAAAAGAAAAAACTAAATTAAATAAATACTTATAAATTATAGATAGGCCAGGCTATAGGCAAAAAATTTAATTTTAAATGTGCACGATTAAACATTAAAAATAAAATTTATAAAAAAAAAATACTGAACTGAAAGAAAAATCAAATAAGAATTATTTAAAGAAATGTTTCTAGCCATTTTTTTTTGAAGAGATGGAAAGTTTTCATTAAAGGGAAATATTTTAAATCAGTTTATTATTTATCATATGTTTTCAATAGATTATAATACAGTGTAATAATGTTTGAAATTATTTATAAAGTTTTACTGTCAGTGTTGAGTGATTCATTTTACAATAATGAAGCTTTATACATCAGAAGATAGAAAAGTAACAAATAGGTTGAAATAATTTTCATTGAAATGGGAGAAAGTAGCGATCTTTATTTCCCATAATTCTTTGCTTTATTACAATACTGAAATATTAGATCTGTTTTATTATAAGATAATCTTAATATTATTTCGTGTACCCAGCACACACTCGCATTTATAACTGTACTTGTGGATGGTGAATTATTAGATTTTTTTTTTTAAGATTTAAAAAAATTTTTTAATGTATTTTTTTTTAAATCTTCTCATTAATCCTAATTTTTTTTCTTAATTGCCTATTTTTTTTTAATAAAATAAATGAGAAGTTTCTATTGGAGGGCTTCAAGTGTGTCATTTTGAGGTGTTGGATCAATATTTATGCTGGGCTCAAGAGTGCAGATGGTATTGATACCTGAATTAGTGTAGATCTGTTTCATATTGATTCTATTAATTTTAAAATCAATATATCTTAAATGTCATTTGCACCCATTCTTTCATTCCTAGAGAAATGATTAGGAAATTTTTTATATTCCTTTCATGATTACTGAATTCCTTGCCTATTTCCTTTTACTGATTTTTAAAAAAAAAATTTTTTTTTTAAAATAAAAAAAGTAAATATAGAGAATATTTTGTTTAAATGTTTAAAGTTACACATGGATAGTTTTCACATCATGCTTTGAATAGAGATATGATTGAAAGATAATTTAAATGCGATTAAAAACTTCTACATATTGAAAAATATTCATTGATATGATATTTTACAAATGATTCTGTTTCTAAAAAGCATGATTTATAATAAACTTTTATATAATGTATCTTGATTTTACATTAAATTATAAAGATGTATAATTTATTGAGAATGTTAAATAATAAGTAGAAAAATGATAATAAAACAAAATATTTTTTATTCTTAATATTATATTTACTTCTCTTCAGTATTTGATATTGCTGAAAATGCTGAAATTCCACCAGTGTGACTATTATTATAGTTTTATCATATTTATTTATAAATAATTTTATTGAAAAACCATATGTAATAATGATACAACTGTAAATCAAAAATGATAGTTATCCATGTTAGTCAGGCAACCAAATGTTCTGATGTGGTTACTGGTGTTGTTAATCCAGCTTAATCAGGCTCCACATGTTGTCAAATAAAAATCTGGAAGAGATTATTCTGTCCTTATGGCGAAATTCCTTTAGCTTGGAAATGAATGTGTCTTCAGGCTTGGGATGAGGAAAGGTAAATTTGTTGTGACATCTGGCCATCCAGATGGCATAAGTGAGAAAGGTTGAGAGTCTTGTGGTGACATAATCCCTGGACAGGAAGCAGCATTTAATATTTAAGATTTTGTTCAGGGAAATGTGGCAGTGGTAAGTAATGAAAGTTCTGATTTTGTCATATGCTGGGCAATCATTTATCATATGATCAAAGGTTTCACAGGTTCTATAGCAGTTATGACACATAAGATCTATATTCTTGAGAAATCTCCTGTAGTGCAGGAACCAGTTTGTCTGGAGTGAATTCAGGTTGATTTTTACGAGAAAGTCCAGGAACCTTGGCTCCAGCTTGAGATGCTTAAAAAACCTGGTGACCACGTGATTGTTACCACCGAGGTAAGGAATGGTAGAGTTTTGTGTGGGAAATAGCAGGCCATGAGCATCCCAAATGGAGATTTTTTGTCTGAATACTAGGGTAGAGTGGCCATTGTGAGCGAAAAGGTAGTCAAGTATCTGATTTATCCAGCTTATCTTTGAAGGTGGAGGTCTGTCTGATGGAATGACTGGTTATTCCGCTACAATCTGGAGAAATTTCTTTTGTAGGATGTGGATCAGAGAGTGGCACTTTTGGTAGTATATAGAAAATGTTGCATGCAATGACATACCATTATTTTACTATGTGGCTGCATGCGTTCAATTCCTATGGCCGGTGTTTTACCATTCCACAACAGCCGTGCACAGATTCGGTTGATTTTTGTATTGAAAGTCTTTGTCATATTAATTATGGGTAGATAGTAGCTAATCTTTGCCATTACCTTGATATTGAGGAGAGAGATTTTCCCTTGCAGTGATAAATAAACCTTGGCAAGGTTTTTAACTGTGTTGGTGGTGGCTTCAATGATGGAATTCTGTATTTGTATCGACATGGCTTGCGGTGACTTGTATATGGGAAACCCCAAAAAGTTTTGGGGGTCTGCTGAGAAAGGCGATGATATCTTCTTGCCGGTGTTGATTTTCCAGGCCGATGACTTGTTGAGGTTGAAGGAAAGTTTGGAGGATTCGGAAAATTTTTTGATTATTTGTATGAGAGGTTTTAGATATTTTTGGGAGGGTAAGGTGACAAGGACATCATCCATGTAGGCAAATGCTTTACAGTGTTTCTTCAGCTGGGATATATAGATTATTTGTTACAATATCTAATAGTTATTAAATATTAATAATCTGGGATCTGATAATTTGACATCTCTTTTAATCCAGACAAAATTACACAAGAATATTTCATATGTCTATGACTATCAGACTTTTAGTTTGATATCAATTCAAGTAAATTAATATGCTTGATTAACTTGAATGCATGTTTCTTTTTTATCTTCTTTAGTTTATCACTTTGATTTGTGAGAGAAAAATTTCCAACAATCTGATCTTCATAATTTTCATTTTTTTTATATAAAAATTGAAACAACTTTTAATCAATTGTTTTTTTTTTAAAAAAATTACATTTCTAGGGATTATTACTAAAAATTGATTTTTGATCACAGTTGGTTCCAGAAAGATTCATTCATTAATTTTTCTGAATGCAATCATTACACTTGTATTTTGATATTAAAACATCAAACAATCAATTCAGCTGATTTAGTTACTGAAGTTACAGTTATTCAAGTCCTTTTAATTTGATTCTTAAAAATCTGGCAGTCACAATATTTTTTTTCCACAAAATTACAAACCTGATGTGAAAAATCTTACATTGATATATGTTTTATTTTTGTATTATATGACATCAAAAATATAAGGCTAATATGAAAAGTGTTTGTTATTTTAACCAACTACTTTAGGCCTAAAATGATAACATCCATATATACCAGTGGTCTTCAACCCTTGGACACGGTAGACTGGCAGGAAAGTTTGTAATAACAAAATAATAAGAGTTTAAACTTTTAATTAATATAAACAGTTTTTATTTATTTTTTCATATCATTTTTACCCAATTAAAAAAAAAGAGACGGAACGAAAACAAAATCTAATTAATCATATATAAATTAATTTGTTTTTTTTAGTTATCACAGATGTTTATGGTGTGAGGTGGTAGAATTAAATTTTTTATTATTTTTTTTAAAAAATTCAAAATTAAAAAAAAGTTTTTTATTATACAAACTCCATATATATATAACTTCATCTTATATATTTAACATTAAATACAGATATTACATTTATCATAATCATTGTCGTGTAATTGCAGTAACTGGGATATTTCCCAACATTCAGGTGAATAACATTTTATTTTTGCATGTTTTGACAGTGAAATAATAAACGCAACAATGCAGGCACATTAATGAGAACAATTGTTATTGTACTGTTTTCTGTAACAGTATGATTGCTCAGCTCGAGAAAGAGTGTTCAACATGTGAAGGGAAGCAACACCATTACTATACACAGTAACTAATGTGTTGTTTTGGTCAGTTATAATAATTATGCTCATCTAAGGCTAAGCAGTTTACATCTTTAAGAAAATTTATCTGTAGACTTCTGCCGGTCCGCGAAACCTTATTCTTATTTTTGCCGGTCCACAGGTGTGAAAAGGTTGAAGACCACTGATATACACTATTTAAATTAATGTTATTACAATATTTGTTTAAAATATTTTATATATTTAAATAAGTTAGTTCTTTTTAATTTATTACAAAGGCTTTGAAAATATTTTTTTATGTAGCCTTTTAAAAGATGAAAATTTGAGTAGCATTAGTTTTTAATATATATTACCATTGATTGTCATTTTTATTAAACAGGGAAATGATATTGTTAATAACTTATCAGCAAAGATCAGCATCTCTAATCAAATCTTATCCATAAATCTGAGAGAAACCAAACTCTACTATTTGGTTAGGAAAGTTTTTAATGGCATACCCATGCCAGGCCAAGTTGAAAAGAGCTAAAAATTTATAGAAAAGTTTAAAAGGTAGATGATTGTCATTGGTTATTTAAAAAGAAATTAATTGAACACCATATTTCTAGTCGAAATTGTTACATTGACATAAAGTCATATATTAAGATCTTTTGATGAAATGCATCTTGAAAAAAAATAGCCGTAAACTACCTTGAACAATCATTAACTCTTGGTTGCTATTACTTGTCGTCACTATTCTTTAGCATTATTTGCTCATTTGCATAATATTTATTCTATTAAATATATATTATTTTTATTAGGAAGAGAATTCACTCTATTTACTCAACTCTTGATCCATCTATTTTGATCAATGGCATTGAATTATAATACATCATCCAAATCTTCACAGATTAATTAATTTTTGTCTATTGGCCCTCTTCATTAAGAATTATTATACTGCATCTATATAAGCATCTTTGCCTTTTTTTACACTATCCAAGCCATTCATTTGAGATTCAAATTTATTTAACCTTTTAAACCCAAACCAGCTTATATAACTATCCATAATAAACATTCGCCAGATATATTTTAATAACCTCAAATGTATGCTAACAGGTAAAGAATGGTATATTGCAAACAAGGTATTTCATGGCTTGATCAGCTTGGTCAGTTTACTTTTATCAATTATATTAAGAGCAATAAGGAAAATCATGGGAACTTTTATTTGAAGTATATCATTTTTTGCAGAAGAGTCATCACAATCTGCATTTGAAATCACTAAAGTATACTATTGCTGGCTATCATAAATCTCTATAGCTGTCTAATTATCTTTGATTGGACTTATAATATTAGAGTGTTTTATATGCCAAGTCTTTATCTTGAATAATGTAAAAGAAAAAGTGACTTCTGGATGTGATCCAATGCTAATTGATGAAAGACAACAGACAGAAAGTTGTCTAGGTTTCTGAATGTTGTACTGTCATCTCATGGGTATGATTAAACCTACAAAAGGATAGCTCTGGAATGAAATAACTAATGAGAATTATATAATTTGAAAAGCCATGTGATACTTTGTTTTGTATTTATAGTTTAATATGCTACAAAATAAATAAATAAAGCAAAACAAAAGCTTTTATTTACAAAACTTATTTAATATGTTCATTATTATTTTCAATATTCAAATTTACATAGTTATTCCAACTTATAATGATTAAAAATGACAATAGTTATGGGTTTAACAATGCAATGGATGGGCTCCAACTATAATGAACATATCATCATCATCATATAATTTTATTGAAGGTTGATTGAAATCCTTATATGTGGATACTGATTTAGCTGCCAATTTCCTGTGATAGTGAATACAATAATTTTAATTCTGATTTTTTTTTTTTAATTCTGATTTTCTAAAGTAGAATTATTTGGATATATTATTATTATTGCTCAGATGCACCATTATTTGAAAAAAATATTCATTAAACATTATTCTATAAACATTTATTCAATGATTAAAGCATTGGATTATTAATGTATAGATTCAGGATGTTGCCATATTTTGAAGAATATTTATAAAAATGCAACAGCAACAATTAGATTACATAATGATACTAGGAAAGTGAACATTGAGAAGGATATAAGACAGGGTGACTCCATATCTACAAAACTTTTTACAGCAATGATGCAAGAAGTATTTTGTAGATTAAAATGGGAAGCTAAAGGAGTGAAAGTAAATGGAGATTATTGAAGTCATTTATATTTTGCAAATGATGTAGTTGTTTTTGCAAATAATGCTTTAGAGCTGCAGGAAATGTTGCAGGAGTTATCAAATGAAAGTAGGACTAAAGATAAATGTTAAAAAGACTAAAGAAATGTTCAATGGATTTTCTCAAAATACGGAAATAAAGATTGATTATGATGAGTTAGAAGAAGTTAATAGCTACAAATTCCATGATCAGATTATTAATACAGTTGGAAACATAATGGTTGAAATTAATCATAGAATTAAATTTGGTTGGAATGCTTTTGGTAGAAATAACTTGATACTAAAAAGAAATATGCCTATGTGTTTGAAAAAGAAGATTTTTAATAAATGTGTTTTACCAGTTCTTACTTATGGATCTGAGAGTTGGACACCTAATAGAAGAGCAATACAGAGACTTCAGACCAATGAAAGAAGTATGGAAAGATGCATGTTAGGAGTAACAAGAAGAGATCAAAAATGCAATATATGGGTAAGAGAAAAACAGGTTTTACTGACCTCATTGAAAAAATTAAAAGACTGAAGTTGAGTTGGGCTGGATATATTGCTAGAAGAGATGATAATAGATGGACATTTGAAATCTTAAACTGGATTCCAAGAGATTGTAAAAGATCCAGAAAGAGACCACATGTGAAATGGATGGATGAAATAAGAAAGTGTGCAGGGGTGATGTGGAGAAGAGAAGCTAAAGTTCAGAGAAGATGGATTGAACTTGGAGAGACCTTCATCCTGCAGTGGATTGATAATAGTTGATGATGATGATGATGATAGTTTCAGAATTGAATATTCCAATGCTAGTGAACTTTTTTAAGTGTGCATTCCAAAAATTTGCAAATAATATTTTAACCCTAATAACAGCTATGTAAATGCTACATAAGATTTGAAGAATAATGTGTGTATGCATGCTCTTATGCATACACATATATAAAATAGAAATAGAGAAAATATGCAGTTAATAAATAAAATTGTGTTTTAAGATATTTTTAGTTAACCTATTTCAAATCATGTTGAAAATAAAATCTTATTGATTTTGATAGATAAGCTTAAACATAAGAATACAAACTCTTATTGATTTTGATAGATAAGCTTAAACATAAGAATACAAACTGCTATTTCTTTCTTTTGGTAAAGAAAGACAAAGAAATATTTTTCTCTGGAATCTGAGACTAATTTTCATTATGTGACATGTGATGGCTAATGAGGCAGACAGTAAGCAATTAGTCTTACAGCAGTCAATATTAACAAATTTATAAACTGCAAAATATAAGTTAAAGCAGTGGAAGTATACTGTGCGGTGAAGAATTTGCCTTGCTGCTAATTGAAATGATAACCTTATAATAGAAGCTATAAGAATGTTTTACTATACCAGGGAATCTTTTAACATGAAAGGCTAGCAAGAACAAGTAGCATGACAGGTGAAAACTCTGAACATGAAGCTCAGTCCAGTAAATGATGCCTATGTGAAATTACATTTCCACCTCTTATAATCTGCCAGAAAAAGGAAATAACCAGACTATGTAGCTAAATGTTATAGGTATTTGATATGTACTATACTAATACAAAGCTAATTTATGTATCCAAGGTATAAAGAGAAGAAAGATATGTTTCCTGAAAAATTATGAAAAGACTGAATGTAATTGTGGAAAAGAAAACATATCTAAAAATCTAGGAGAGATGAAATTAAAAATTGATGAAAGGTAAGATATCAAAAGATTAAGCTATTTCTTTTTATAATATGAAAAATTTTAAATTTATGGTTAATAAAAATTCAATATAGTATAATGGTATCACATATTTTATATGTAAATTATGAATATAAAGTCAAATTGACAGTATTGGGTGAGGAGTTGTATTTCACTTCATAGATATATATGCATGTGGAGTTATAAAAAATAAAGACTGAAATATCTGAATTGTTTATTAAAATATATATTATATGATTGCTTTTTATGTCTATACATAAAATTATTAAATGGGAAGAATTTAAATATATAAATGTGTTTGTTGGAAATGGATTCAATATGTATGATTGATATTTTTATACCTATACATAAAATTACTAAATGGAAAAAGAATTGAATATATAAACTATTTATAAAAATGATCTTAATAATTTTATGCTCGATAGGAAATTTAGGTTTGAAACTTACATTATCTAGTTACAATCAAAACTACTTTCATTTTGGTTGGTTAATAAATGGCTACTTTATTATTTATTAATTTAATTGTTTGTTTTTCACATGATTAAATGTTATAATCTTAACACACACATTTGCTAGTTTGTAAAAAATATCCACAGCTTGAAAACATGCACTGAGTGATGTGCTGGGGTGTTATGGTAAAAAAAAAAAGGAAAATGATGATGACTATTATCATAAATAATTCCAAGTAAACGCTCTCTTTTTGAGGAGGTCTGGCATCTGCAGTTTCTGCAAATAGAAATCTAAAACAAATAAAATACTTCAGAGTGATTGTGATAATAAAACCATCATTATCCCTATTTTTTTATTTAGTTATGCTGATTTAAACCAGCATGAATAAGATTTACATTTGAACAAGGAATATCTTATATTTATTGTATATATCATTGGTTTGGATTCTAACCTGAATTACTGAGATAGTACCACTACATAAGGTTGGTTAAAGCATATTTATCAAATTACTGGTGTGCTGAGCAGTTTTTTATTTAAAAAAATTAATTATTACAAAATTTTAATGAGATAATTTTAAAAATTAGTATAGAATTTTACAAAGTTGAACTGCCATAAGCATAAATTTTTGATGGAGATTTTTGTTGCTGTACATTAGATGCTAAATATTTTATATTAGGATTATGTTTTGTTATTTTTAATAATACACTTGCTAAACTACATTCACCACTCATTCTATTTTTGAATCTGTCATTTGTAAAATTAATTTCTGAAACTAACATTTCAAATGCATAAATAGAATGAAAAATTGATAATATAGCTGTTGTTAGTGTTTTTAAACAACTGAAGAATTGGGATTTAGTATTCCCTCTTCAGCAATTTTTTTTTTTATTACACCAATAATCAATAATTTCTCAAATCAACAAATTTTTAAAACTATTTTAGAATTTTCAAATTGAGTTTATCTGTTCATGTTGTTGGTTCTGAATATAAAATAAATTTTGCTTTTCTTCAAATTGCCTGAATTGTGTATATCTTGAAGAAAATTTATTGATCATAAGCTGTATTTCAATAGAAAACTCTTGCTTCATTTCATCTTGATTTGGTTTTCATGAGATTCTATATTCACAAAAAAAAAAATTTGGTATTTGGAAAATATTTGTAGATATTTGAAGTAATGTTACAATTAAAAAATTCTAAATTTAGCTTTGATTGCTTTGATTAAATCAAACATTTAAATGATTGTAGTTTAATATTTAATTAAAGTGGGAGCACAAATCAATGAAAATCATTAATTTTCAAAAACATTCTACATTCATTGATTATTATCCAATGATGTTCTCAAAAAAAAAAGACTAATTTTCTCTAAACACTCAATAATTTTTGAAGAACTTTTTCATGATTTACCTATCGATCATTACTGTTGTATGATGAGTTTACGTCATTTAACAATTCCAAGAATTTAAATTGTGCACAGGTTTAAAATCGACTAATTTTGTTACAAAGCTCATAATATCTTTCATTGTCTTGAAACTAGTCATAGCACATACAACCTGTTAATGTATAATACACTAAAAACTCAGAACTGCATGACCAGTACATTTGGTAAATAAATTAATCATACTGTGAGTACCATCACTTATTACTGATATAATTTTGGAAGGGTTTATTTCTTTTTCAACAAAAATGTCAAAAACTGTGTTGCAAATAGCTGTTATTTTTGTTATTATCACTAATAATAGTAAACTTAATATTTCTTTCTTGACACTGTTCTTATCAAGATAAAAAGAAATGAAACTGAAAAAATTTATAATATTTTTACTGATGGGTTATATTTTTAGCCAATTCCAAGATTCCATCTGTTATTATATTTCTAGCCAAAGGCATTTTTTTTAACCTTTGAATAATATTTTCTTTGTTTTCTAAAAGAATCAGTGCAAAATTTTGCTATGTTTTTTTTGTTTTTTTAGATATTCATCATTACCAAAAGATTTCCTATGTTTGATAATTTCGTTTGAAACAAGATAATAAATGCAGCAGCTATATCTGACTGACTAATTCTTTATTTATTTAGGGATGTTGAACTGAGTATTTCTATTTTTAATAACCTATGCAATAAATTCTTTTTAACCTTTACTTTTATCAAGACAAGATTTGTGGTTTGTTTCATAATGCCATTTTACTGATGAAGTTCTGCATAGTATTGTCCCAGAACACTGTTTTATTGCCCTTTTTAATCATGATATATTCTTCAGTCTACCAATGTTGGAAATTTCTATTACTTAATTCCAATAATAATTGTTTTGTACTTATATTGGTCATGTTAAGTAGAACCAGCAACAAAAATTTATAATAAAAAAAATTGAGAAAAATGCCTAGGTTAGCGCAGCAGCCTTGCAAGCAAAAGCAGTTGGTTGCAGACGGTTGTTGCAGGTTTGCCTCCCGGCTGATGCTATGACATATGGAAAATAATAATGATAGTAATTTTTTAATTTATACATATCATATATAATAATTACTTTGAAATACATCTACACTATGGTGTCTGTTTCATTACTATGTTCAGTACACGTTCACACAAATACATTTGCCACCTTCTTTGCATGCTACTGGCATAACCATGTGGTGTATGCTGGTCACTGACCCATACTTAAACACATATGTAATTAGAGTAAAGGAAGAGAAATATACCTAATATAAAACTGAATTTTTTTACAATGACAAAAAACATTTTTGATTAATTTCTCTTACACAAAAAAATTCATAATAATTAACAAATAATTTGAATAAAATATAGGCTAGTAATAATATCATTTATATTTGTTATCAAAATTTTCTTGTGTTCAACCCCTGGGATGCATGCCATAAGTTTGTCATGGCTGTCCTATATGTATATTGATACATGATCTTTATGATATCAATAAAAGTCATCTTCCAAAAGACACGTAAGTTATATATTCTCATCCAACAGACCTCTTGTATTTATTTATTCTGTATATTCCAAATTTTCTTTTTCTTTTACTTCTTAATTTCCTTAGTATTTTTTTTGTTGTTGTTGTTGTACTTCAGCACTTTAACGTTGTCTATTCCCTGTCAGCTTTTTTGGCACAAATTTTTATCCCCTCCCTCATTTCCCCATCTTTTAGTTCTTAATTATCAAACTTATCAAATAAATTCTATCATTCTTTCATATCATTTAGATAAGTTTATCTTTACTGTCTGCAAATATAAGTAGTAAAATTATTTTCTCTAATGCTAATTTCATTATTAATAAAATAAATATTTAACAACTCATAATTATTAAATAAGATTGTCATGACGAGAGAATCATTAGTTAGTTTAATTTTTTACCCCACAACTTTAGTATTAACGTTTTTACCACATAGAATGATAATTCTGATCTCATTTATTTTGATTCCAAAATTGTTTTACGCTTATTAATCCCTGTACAGAATTTTATTCTATCTTAATATCTACTTTATTTAAATGTATAAGACTTTTGTTTCCAAGTGTTAAGTCCTAAATTTTTAAATTTTTGATCCACTAAATAAATGCTAAGCTTTTTAATTGTGTGTGTCCACGAATTTGGAGAATGCTACTGGTTTTTTTTTAATTTATTATTTACACAAGTAAATATTATAATTAGTATCAGTTTCATAAAATATCTGCAGGAATACTCTCAAACATTGTAAAACATTGATACAAAAACATACAGTACACACAGACATATATACTTTTTTTTTTGATAAAAAGAAATTATTATTTTTTTTGATGAAAAGTAATTTTCTTTCAGCTAAAAAGATTGGCGTTAATTTATATATAAAATTGTTGTATTAGTTCATACTTGGCCATGTGTTTCTTTTCAGAAAAGTAAACATTTTTGCCTAAGGCTAATATTTTCCACATTTCAGTGTCCAAGTTGTTTCTGATATATCTACACATATGTTTACAGATGGTTATAGATACAGTATTTACTTCTAGTGTGTTGAAAAAAGGAAATCGTAAGCTCAAAGGGAAAAAAAATCTATTTGGTAAATAAATTTTTTGTTTCACTTTACATAACTTTATTAAATAGATTTACAAATTAGTGTGAGCCATTATTAACATAGACTTACATTTTTAATAGTAGATAGTATGTCCCCTTGTCATGCTCATGACTAAGGATTCAAATCCAAGTGTAATTTGTTCAGATAGTTGAGGGCTTTTGAGCAAGTTTTGAATTTTTTTTAAGTAGTCAATCCATAGCTTTCTAATTATTGCTCAGAAAATTGATTTTTAGTAATTTTTATTAAAAAATAAAATTGAGAAGAGCCTCTACTAATTAGATGTTGCTTAGCTTAATGAGCATTCTTTTTTATTGAACCATTATGGAGGAATCTGGAGAGACTTTTTTCTTGCAAGGAGATATTTAATGTTGATCAGGATAGCAATGGTTATAATTTTGGTAAAGAAACTCTTGTGGTTCATTGATATGAAAAAAGTAATACTTGATTTTCCTTTCTATCTGAGACCTATAATGATGTTCTCACAAATTCAGGGGGAAAAAGTAGAAAAAAATCATTAACTCACTTTTAAAATCTTATCTTTCACTCTACTCAAAAATATCATTATTTAATTCACTAATTATTATAAAGATCGCATTTTTTTCCTATCATATTATTTAGAAAAGTTTTTTTTTTTTAATAGGATATATTCTATGTGCAGAAAACTTCTCTGGAATGGTCTGTTGACATTAATCTCTCTAAGGCATCTTCAACAATCATTAATGAAAAATGACTTAGGACTTCATGATATTAATATATTTAAAATACAAAAAAACTAAATTTTATTTCCTCTTGTGTAAAATTATATTTCTTATTTAGAGATTGTAACAAAAACAATACCTATGGAGACACCACCCCTAGTTACCAGATATCTTAAAAAACTAATGTCTCCATTATATACAATTCCAAGTTTATCATTTTGGTCACTTATGAATAAATTTAAATACTGGGATGTTTATGATACCCATCAATAATTAAAAGGTACCATGGAAGAAACAGTATTAAAATTAAATAACAAGCAGCTTACTAGGAAATTTCGATTTTGATCACTTGAATCAAAATTCTTTGATTTTCTAATCAAATTAAACCTGGATTCTCTACCAACATTACATTTCTTCAGATTCAAAAAAACATTGCAGGAATGTGGAATGCTGGTTATGCCATAGTGATATGGAAAAACAAACTATTCTGTCAAAGGCTAGCTCAGTTGGTAGTGTTTGCCTTAAATTCATTACTCAAGAATCTAAAGGTGCGAGTTCAACTTGTAAGCGATTATTGTCACTGTGCATAAAGGCCAGCAATACCTGAAGAAGAGTAGAGAATACTACTACTCAAAACATTGTGTAATTACTAACCTGTATTGTCTATTTGTGTGTTATTACTAACAAGTTGTTTGTATTTGGAAGTTTAAATAAAGTTTAAAATTTTCTATAAATTCGACATACATTCATAAATGGTGGAAAAAGTCCAACATATCACAAAACTCACTTTTTTTTTTAATGCGCTTGTTTAGACAGCACTCTCACAGAAATTCCTAGGATATTTAACAATTCAAATACTAATATAAAATCATTGTTTAACTCATATTTAAAGAGAGTTTTTGCTGACATCAGAGCAAGCACCTTTGTATTATATGCATTATGGTGTACAAGATGCTCTTCTATGTACAAACCATAACCAAAAAAGATATATAAATATATTTTTCAACAAATTAAATAACTTTAGAAAGTGTTAAAAAGTTTGTCCCTTATGAAATATTTACAGACGCATGGGCCTTAATGAGGCAGAACCTGAGTCACTAAAATTATAAATATTTCCAAAATGAGAGAAGAATAATTTTGTACTATTATAAATAAATTGTAATCTCTATATATTTCAAATGTATACCAAGAAAACAGTGTAATCTTTTGAATAATCAATAAAATATCTTTGAAAAATAAAAAATATTGAAATTATATGTCATGCATTCATGTTCATCTGTATATATAAAACATAATTTTTAGACTCAACATTTGCAAGAATATGTAACATATCGTCTGCATGTCAAGACTTGAACAAAATGTAGATTAATGAGAGATCTTTATCCTTCTGTTAAAAACAGCTAAACATTCATTATTGGCCTAATAATTAGCTATCTTATATGCTTTATTACAGCCCATCAACTTGGAAATTTTTATTCTGATTTGAATTCCATACATACTTGAACTAACCATTATACTAAAAATATGTAAAACTTATATTTAGCCTTGTTGTAGTAGCCATTTTTGATAGGTTATTTTTGTATTTTGTATATAAAGTATTCACAGATTTATATGGAAATAGTCCCCAGTGTTTTTAGAGGAGAAAACCATAATCTTATGTATTTGAATACAACTTTGCTAATTCTACTCATATCTATGGCCAAATGGGAAATAAAAAAAATGCATTATACTCCAAATAAAATTTAAATGAGTTGTTTTGCATTATTTTGGTTTTCACTATAAATTATTAACATACATATAATGCTTGAAATCTAGAACCAGTTACTAAACATTTCATTAATTCCTCAGTTAGTAGTAAAACAGTCTTTCTTCTAAGTTATTATTTAATCAAATTATTAATTTTATCAAGAAATAAAAACTTTGTAGCTAATTTTAATAATTATATTGCAAATAGACAGATAATTCTTTCATATTTCCATTACAACCAACTACATATGCCTTATTTTTTTTACATCTGTTTTTTTATTTAAAAAAAGATATCACTTTTTCTATAAATCAAGATCGAAATCATAATCTATTTTGATAAAAGCATCATCCTTCATTCAATCTTGTAATCACTATTAAGTGATTAGCAAAATTAAAAAAAAAAAAAAACGTTTTAAGAAAGAAAGCAATAGTTTTCTTAAAACATGAAATAGTATAAATGCATTCTCTGGCTTTATATCGACTTCATTTAAATGAGAATTAATTGCTATTTCTAAAGCTAAGAGAACTTATAACCACCTTTCTTAAAATGGAAACACTATAGTCTGAATGTATTCTTATACTTGCAAAGAATCGTCCTACTTATAATAGAAAACGATTATTCTCCAATAAATCTTCATAAAAAGATATTCATTAATACTAATTGTCATAATCATTACTTATTTGCACATTAGGTACTATCTTCATTTAGAATATCATTCATCTTTTACCCTCCCCCTCTTATTTTCCATTGATTATTTCAATATTTTATTAATTTTTTTAACAGTCATTATCTATCCAATTTTTTTAAAACTTCATAGGTTTTTATCATTAAATAATCTTGTTTTATTTACTCTCTTTAACATTTCAGCTTTTTTATTATTATTATTATTTTTTTAACTTATGATTAAATCATTAAAATGCCACATGACCACTATTTCTTAAGCTTACACAAGTTATTAAAACAATAGCAAACTTTCCATACAGTAATGCCATCCATTGCAAGCCATAGTAATCAATGGTTACTAGAAAGTTTGTCCACACAATTCCTATCTAGTGCCTATTTATCCAATATCCCCACACTAGTTTTTAGTTTGTGCCTTTTATCAGAAAGGAACTTTAGATTTTACAGCACTGCATCTAGATCTTTGGAATTTAGGCAACCCTCCAGCAGCCATCTTTTACCTATTTAGTTAACTATAAAGCTGTGAGCCTAAAATGAAAACATAATAATGGTTTCAATCCAAGCTAATTCTCTCATTTAGCCATATACATTTGAATCCAGTTCAATATTTATACATTTTGGTGTCTTGGATTTTTTAATAACCATAGTCATCATGGCAGGATTGAAAACTTTAACGTGTTTCCATTTTAAGCTCATAGCTTTATAGTTAACCAAATAGGTAAGGGGTGGCTGGTGGAGGATTGCATTAGATTCAAAGATCTAGGTGCAGTTTTTTCTAATCCAAGGTTCCTCACTGATGAAAGCCACAAGCTAAAATCTAGTCTGGAATATTAGATGAATAAGCACTAGGTAGAGATTTTTATGCACAAACCTTTTAGCATTCATTGATTATTATGGCTTGCACTGAGTGGTGCTATTATTTTAACTTATAATTCCAGTCTTCTTCAAAAAATAAATCCCAAAATCTAATATTGTCGATTTTTTCTCCCTATTTTGCCAAGCTTTTACTCCTAATAAAATATTTGGTATTGAATCCAAATATTAAAAAAAGAAAATGTGTGAGAAAATAGAATGTCATTCTCAGTTTTGGTTTTGTAAAGAAGATATTTTATTGTGCCTTAGATATTTTAAATTTTAGTAATAGTAAAATTTCTCCTGTATTACAGACATGTTCATTTGCTTAATTTCAAATCTTTTCACCATAGTGAACCAAGTCCCTTTTTGTTTCAACCTAATATTCATTTTACTAGACATTAAGTTTAAACTAATGATTATACTTCTGATCTGAAGGCATTTCATCCTATCTATTTTTCCATGAATGTCTTTCAAATTTATTGATTGTTATTTTTAAAACCACATTCATAATAAACCCCCCCCCCCCAAAAAAAAAAAAGGTTCCTTGTAACCTTGCAAAGAAATGCTTTGGGTAAAAAGAGACATCAGGTAAATAAATTCTACCCCCCTCCTCTCTCTCTTGCGAACAACTAATAATTGGAAAGGGGAAAATGCAAGATTAAATTCAAAGAAGTTACTCCTTTCTACCAAATTATTTTAATACAAATGTGGACAATTATCTTTGAAAATTAGAGACCAAGGTTTACTCAGCTCTTGCTTTAGAAGATCCAATGTGTTAAATATAGTTGCAAAAGTCATCTTGCCATATAGTCTTTTTTATTTTTACTTCTATAGTTTAGAGGACTGACCTAACTTTCCTTCTAAATTTAGCCAATCCAGGCTATTTATATAAATTTTTGTCGATTATGATATTATACATTTTTTCAATCTTTGTATTTAAATTTTTTCAATATACTATTTATTTAATGCATAAACAATTATTAGCATAACTTAGATACTTTATTTTGAGTTTTTTTAATTAATATATACATTTTAATAAGTGAAAACTACATATGTAAGCATTTTGTGTTTCTTATTTCTTTTTTGGTATACTATGTATCTATATAATTTGATTTTTCCTAGAACTGGCCCTGATTGTAACTTCTAAAAATAAAACTAGTTGAAATGTGTTGGTACAAAGCTTTCTTGTTACAACTTTTAAAAAATAAAAGTAATTAGTTTAAAATATATATATATTGGTATCTACACAATTCAAACAAGCCACTAACCTAATATTTGATTTAAAAATATTTTTGTTTTTCCATAAAATATAATTCTCTATGATATTTCTGGTTAAATTTCAAGATTAGTAATATGATGTAAAGTGATTTCTTCTTAACCAAAAGTAGAAGTTTCTGTGTATAAGCTATATGCTCAGAAGTCTTGATACCCAAGTTAATTTTTCTTTCTTATTATATATTACAAAAAACTGACCCACTTCTTACTTATTTTCCAATTATCTTTTCAGCTCTAATTAATTTTTGCTCTTATCTAGTAAATTGTTTCATTACTTCCATTTGTTTTCATAAAATTTTCCAAATTTATTATAAAGACATAAAGACAAAGTTATAAAATTTGTACTTTTTTTCACATCTTTTATTTTTATATTTATTTCATTTTCCATACAATTTATCTTGATTCTTTTGCAACATTCTACCCACCAAAAATAAGTGTTCATCAAAACTATTCTTTCTATCTCAATGAGAACTATATTTATAATCCAAATCCTATTCCATAGTTACTTTTTTTTTTTAACTCCTGCTTTTGCGTAAATAATAGATAACTTCTGTTTAATGTTGTTATACATGTTTCAGTGTTATTAATTTTCATTCTTATATAACTTCAAACTATTCATTTAATTAAATTCATATTTATTTTTCATAATTCTTTTTCTCTAACCACTTATATATATATATTTCTTATTCCTCATAATTATGTATCTGTATAATACATTTTCTATTTCCTAATTCCATTTTTTAAAAATAACTATATGTAAACGAATTGTATTAATGTAGCATAATCTAAAATCTATATGTCTAATATGCTTGTTGTCCTTTTCACATAATCTAATTTAACATTATTTTTATTTCTATTCATTCTATGGCCATGTACTGTAAGCTTGAGTAATCAATGGACATCAGATCATAATATTATAATATCCACATCCCCAACTGTTTCTAGGTTTAGTGTTTATCACTGAGGGTTTAGAATTTGAAATTAGAACTAATGCAATTATGCATCTAGAAAACATCATTTATTTATATAGTATTATTCAAAGTATAATAACCTCAATTTGATGAGGTAAAAAGTCTTGTGATGTTTTGTTTGGGTTAAATTGTGAAATTTTACTTTTTAATAAAAGCTGTTTTATCTTTAGACTCATAATTAAATGGTTTTGAAAATTAATTGTTAATCTTACCCTCTAATTAAAGACCGACAAAGCATGATATTTTATTTAAAAAAACTTTAAAAAATGTGATGGTTGGTTTATTCTGTTTTGTTTTTTTGATAGTTCAAAACAATTATTTATATATATTCAGAGTTATTTATCATTTCTACATAGTAAATATTTTCTGTAAATATTTGTGTTCTTTTTATACAAATACTCATAAATATATATTTATGATCTTTCTGTAATTAAATATTTTTGTATAGGGAGTGAGTTCTCTTTCATGATTGATTGTTTCAAGAAAAGGACATTTATGAATAATGAAGGTTAAATTTCCATACAAAAAGTATTAATAATGTGAAAGTGATACTGTGATATTTTACAACTGCACTTACATGTATTTAGAATATTTTTAAAAATATTATTTACATAAACTATAAAACAAAAGATAAAAATTTATCATTAAAAAAATTTATATTCAGATTTCACTTTGACACACATATATATATATAGTTATTGTTACTAAAGTAATATTTACAACTACTTTATTGTGATGAGATTGTGGATGTCACGGGATGGGAGGATGAACTGATGTGATGAGAATGTGGGTAGGTTTAAAACATTTGTGTCACATTAATGAAAAAATTGATATATGCAGATTCAATATGAAATAATATAAACAAAAAACAATAATTATAGTGAATTATTTGAATGCCTGTATTTTTTTTTCCTCATGTGTCATAGCATCAGCCGGGATGCGAACTTAACCCGGGACAACTGCTTGTAAAGCAGCTGTCGCTGACCTCTCGACCACCAATGCTTGACAATGGCTGTATTTTAAAGTCTTACAATCATCATAACAAAGTGATGAATCTTTGTATTTATTTTTATCTGTGCTAAGGATGCTGACTTCTTTTTTGATCTGTAGGGAAGAGGATAGTATACAGGCAGGATCAGTGCTATTAATAAACTGTTAGAAAGTATTATGTAAGATGTCTTTTATGTATGGAATTAAACATTCTCAATATTAATTGATTTTTTTTCATAAATATTTACTTATTTATAATCAAATTTTTTTAAAAAAATATTATTTACTCTTTAAGATGAATTAAATATTTATTTTGAGATATAGAGCAATTATTTGGATTCATATAACATACTTTGGAGAAAATTGTGTGTGTATACTTGTTGTGCAGTTAAAGAAATGGGAACATTTAAAGTTTTAGTATCAAGAATTGGAGTTATAAAATCAAAAATACTAATTATGCATTGCTTTCTTCATAGAGAGCTTCATGTTTTAAAAAAGTTTATTACCAGAAGTAAATTTTAGTTTAAATGATATTAGCGAAATAATAAGAATATAAAAATTATATTTATACTACCATAACTATTTTTTGACTTATATGAAGGAATAAGATTGTAATTTCAAAAAATTCATTTTTAAAATATATTTTTGCTAAATTTCTATCTAGAATAATTTAATTGTTGGAAAAAGATTATTTGTGGAATATCATAGATTTGAATGCTCATGATTTTTTAAAATTACATATGGCAAAGGAACATAAACCTCAGAAACAAAAAGAGAATTGATGGAATCAAGTAAGGTGAGCTCATTTTCAAAAACATGATTATATATAATTCGCTAATAATTAACAATATTAGAAATACATGATTATCAACTATAATTGTTCAATGAGTACATGTAGTTAGCTCAAAATTACATTTAAGTAAAGTGATCTCATATAATTTCTAGGCAGCAGTATGTTAAAGTGTTGACATTTAAGAAGTACTGAAAACTTCTTATAAATTTACAAGCATTTCACATTATGTATTAACCTTTGAAGTTCAATGACTGATTAACAGTATTTGTTCTCGCTTTTTCTTACATAATTTTAATTTTCAGCACTTTTACAAATATATTTCATTACACACCCATCTAATCACTTTCTTTTTAATTCTTTCATTATGATTACTTTATATTTAAAATCCAATCTACAAGAAGATTTATCCAAATATTGAATTGTATCTTGGTGTGTACATTTATATATGAATATGTCATCATGATTGTATACATTTATAGTTTTTGCATTAAATGTGACTATAAGTATAAATAGTAAGAACTATTATGTGCTAATGACTCTCTTTCAAAAAAGTTTTGTATGAACTCCCATGACCAAAACAATCTTTGAGGTCACAACATTTTTTGGACCAAGTTTAAGTCAAAATTTAAAACTGTTGTATTGTTTTTGTTTTGTTCTGGCAGACAGATTATCTTAATTTTAAAGTGAAATGATATTTCTACAGCATCTGAAGACTTTTTTTTGTGCATTAAGTTTCTGCAAATCATCTTCTTCCTACTATATTTTGCCATTGAAGTGTTATAATATATTTGCTGATCATTAAGTGTTAAAAATTTTATCTGCTTATTTTATTTGTTTTTTATAGCATCTAATTAGTTGAATAATTATTAATTTATGAAAAAACAAAACACTCCTTTTAATTATTTCCTAAACTTATTTTATTACTAAACTAAATCCTGTAAATAAATTTAATAGGAATAAAATGTATTACATATTGTTTTTATCTACACTGGTATTTCATTATTTATATCCACAAAATAGTTATATAAAGATAAACAAAGTTATAAGCAGAAGAGGATTGATTAGTAAAAGAAAATTAAATATTTAAAATAAAGGGGTATATATGTTTTGAGCTAGTTGTAGAATAGAAAAGTTTAGTATTAAAATAAGCAATTCTATTGTTTATTGTTTTATTAAATGTGGAAACTAAAAGTAATGGAGATTAGATGATACCTGAAGAGACAATATGAGAAGAAGTACTCCCATTAATTTTAATAATCCTGAGGTGATAGAAAACACAGATAAGCCCACAGAAATGCAAATACTTGTCTAGATGATGATGAAAAATCAATAATATTTGATAGAGAAAATAGAGGAAAGATTAGAATTGAAATTAGCAAGAAATAATACAACATCTACAAGATTTATTGGGTAAAATAAAAAAGAGAATGGATAAATTGGAAAAGATGTGGGAACAAAGATTAAATCAAAGTCAGCAAGATATGAAAGAGATGATATGGCAAAATATTAAGCCAATGAAAGAAGAGGCTAATGAGATTGGAGGTGGTATAATATTAGAGACTATAAGAATAGATAGGATTGAGGAAGAATTGGAGCAGATAAAGTAGTATTAGAGGAAAATAAGCTGACACAAGAAGCTTTGCAAAGCAAGTTAAAGTTACTAAAAGAAGCCACATTGCATAAGAGGGAGATAACTCAAGCAGGGGAATAAATAAAAGGTTTTGAATAAAATTAACACAATGTATGTATTAAAATTTGTTTTTGATCTACTTTATATCCTATTATCAATGTTATTTTTGTAATGTCTAATCAATAAAACTTTGATGTAATGTATTTTAGACCATTATATTAAAAATTTGATAAAGAAATGTAATGTACAGTTGATTACTGATGTTTTCTCTAAATTATTAAATCTTTTTTTTTGTTTTTGTCATTAGTATAAAGGTGTTTTTTTAATAGCTGTCATTTTCTTGGAATATCAGACATATTATGAGATAATTGATTTAAAATTATGTAAATAAATATTTTAAACTTATACTGATTATTAACTACATGATGCACAAAATCATTTTTTCATTTTCCCCACAAAATGATATTTAATTATGATGAGCACAATTATGATTAACAAACTTTTTGCCACAAGCAAAATAACATTCTTAAGAATTATAATCCATATTGAGTAAATGAATATATTTAATCTAATGTATGCATTTTAAAATTTATTATTATATATGGTCAAAATACATTTTGGGTACTTGCTGTATTGAATAAATCTGACATTTTTTTTATGCTTTTATATTCATTAATGATGAAAATCTCCATTTTGGATATCACAAATGAAAACACTTGCAAGAACACTGGATTAAAATCAGGTAAAATGCATTAATCATATGTAAATTTTATAACTAAAATCTAATATTGACTATTTTATAATGAATAATTCTACACTGTGCTTACGTTTTTAGCATCAAAGTTGCCATTTTACTTTCAGATGATATTGCTTTACTGAATTCACTATTCTATGATATCATCAATCTTTTTAAAAAAAAATAGAAATTTTTTTAAAGATCATAATAGTGAATAATTGATTGTTAATCAATATTAGTTACAAATTGATGATGATTCTTATAGTAAAATCCTCACTTAAAGATCCATTACTAATCAGGGTAAAGGTATATTTATCAATAGTTTATATACTATATTTATACACAGTTATATATGCTTAGTAAGCTGTTTATTTATTAATTATCACTTTCCTTTTTTAATTAAAAATTGTTTTTATTTGGTTATTTAAAGTTTAGGATATATTTTGATTTTTATACAAAGATTCTTCATTTATGATGGCTTTTGGGAACTAATAGTTCTTGGTATTTAGGATTCAGTTATGTAAATACAAATTTAGTAGCTGGAAAAAAGTTTCAAAATATATAATTTTTATTTATATATATATTATAAAAAGCATGTGAAACTCTGAATAATTCTGTTCTATCAACTACTATTACAAATAAGATTATAAGAAAGTAATAGCTATTAGGAGATTCAGCTATAAAAGTAGCTGTACATAAAATACTTCACCACTTCTTTTTGTCCATTCATTTGGTTTTGAAAAATAAAAGCTATTATTATTATAATAAGATTTTAAGTAATTACTGGGCAGTTATACACATTTAATTAAGACTTTTTATTAATAAAATATTTAGATTAATAGTATATCATATTACTTGAGTTCCTAAATATATGATTGGATTATTATATTCTTACAAGTGGAATAAAAATAAAAAGAATGAATACTAATAAACAGGAAATTTCTTAAATTCCAACATACAAAGTTCAATTCAACTCAATCAATTAATATCATTTATGATTCATAATTTTGTTTAAAGCAGTTTTTTTTTGTTGTGGGGGAATGTTGAAATCAAAATAGATTTATTGTAAAGAAAATTCGTCTTTATGTGTAGAAAAGAGTATGTAAATATGTATACTTGAAATATATATACACACACTGCTATACTATTTATATATTAATATTACATATGTTCATGTGTGTTTGGATAAATTACAACTATTACAACCATAGAATGTATGGCATGAAATTATGGTAAGGAATTTAACCTTCAGATTATAATAAATTTACTATATACATATTAGCATATGGTAAATACACACATATAATAAATGTATATTAAATACAGGAAAAATAGAATGAAAAATAAAATTGTAATTACTTATTAATTGTAAATAGGGGTCATCACACTACAATAGTTTTTATTATGTTATAAAAGAACATTGCATTAAATTTAAGTTGTAGATGACTATAACCAAGTGATAAATTTAATCATCATCAATAATATTTTGGCATTGATTGCAATCAAAAGCACATTAAAATTATTTCACCATATGGAAAAATACTGTTGTGTAATACATACACATTTCTTATAACTTATTAATGTTAATATATATCTGTTAAAAACTTGATGGTGTGTCCTAATTTGTTACCTATCATTCATTATTCATAAAACCATGTGTATTTTATTTGCACAGGAAATGCATTTTAGTTTGAATTTGGAAATTCTGGTATTTTGCTTATTTTTAAGTATTAGTAAAGAAAAAAAAATCTGAATACTATAATTTTAAGTGTGGGTTGTTTAAGATATCAAGGCAGATAATGTAATAATGAAGCAATGGCAGTACTATAAGAATAAGATGTATGGACATTTCCAAATCATTTATTCATCATATTAAGAACTCCTAAAAAGTAGAAAATATAAAAAAAGTTATCGTAGCTTTTAATGAGGCAAAAAAAAGTGTGAGGAAAAAAGCATCATTTGAATTTTTTTATATTATTAAATATTTATTTAAATTAGAAACTGTTTGTTTTTTGTTTAGAATAAATTTTGTAACCAAGATTTAAAAGGCTTCTATCAAACAGATTTTCTTCATATTTTCTTATAAGTTAAAAATCCATGGCAATGAAATAATTTAAGTTATTTTTATCACTTGTTTACTGTAAAGGGGTTGATGGATCAGATTTTAAATATGTTGATGTCAGTTCAGTAAAGTTTCCAGTGATTAAAAAAAGGTTAGACTAAAAAATATTTATGATCAATTAAAATAGATATAAAAATAAATCTTTCTTTCAAGTGGTTGTAAAAGTGGCTTCTTTTAAAATAGATGAAATTTTATTTTCTCTTGATTGTAAAATTTATTTTTCTAAATGTTTCTTTCATAAACAAAATAATATTGAATCGATTTTTAATGCATCATGAATTTCCTTTAAAATGCTACAGATACTTTGACATAGTTTTTTATTCTTCATTTCAAATAGGAATAATTACTAAAAATATTGAATACTAAAAAATTAAAAAGTAATATATATATAAAATGTTTTATAACAAACACTTTAATTTACTGTGTACTAAAAAGCCAAAAAAAGTAATTGTTTTCTTCAATTACAATTCAGGTTTTTATATTTAACTTGAAATTAAAGTTTGATATCCAAAAATTAATTAATTCACTCATTTGTTGTAAAAAGTATATGTTGAATTATTTAATTTCTGGTTATCGCACGCTTTTATTTTAAGTTTTAAGTATAAAAATTCCAATTGTGGTTGAAGAAAACAATTATTTTTTGGCTTTGTAATGCACATTAAATAAAAGTATTTATTATAAAATATTTTTAATATGCCAGTGTCTTACACTTTTATGTATTACGATTTTTGTTATATACATAAATAAAACACAAATAAATTGATTGATATGCAGATTGTAATGAGTTATTTTGGTACTGACTTAATGTCTGGTAGAAATAGTTAAATAAATAAATAAACATGTATAGTTAAATTCAAAATGTAAATTGATTGAAACTTCAAGCCATTAATTTGAATAATATAATAACAATAAAAAGAGGATGCCAAATGATTATAGTGCAAATTAAGAATATTCTTGGGATTTGTTTGGCACTACCATCTGGATGCTTCACGAATAGAATGATCTGAAGTATATTTCTGTCATAAATTTTTGTATACTGGCTCAATTTTTTTTATTTAAAGGCATTATAACAAAAAAAAGTTTGGAAAATCAACAGCAATATAGCTAACTAGTTCATGTTAAACATTTGCACCAACAATAATAATCCTCTCTACATCATTATTATGTAGAGCATCTATGTAATTGTGAGAAATCGATAACACCAGATGATATGACAAACAATTTTTTATACAATACTAGTTCTAAGCTATATCTTTCATCAGTGAGGATTACTAGAGTTCACATCTGTTTATTTGCACCTCTTATTACGCAGTCAAACTAATAATTTAAAAAATTTGTAAATACTTCAAGATTTTGACTTCTAACCAATGCTGTAGCTATGTAGACCTGGCACTAGATGAGCAATTGTTTATTTAAAGCCTTCAATTATATGTTAACTATAAGTTATGATCTTTTACATATGATTTTTCTGATTTAGAATCCATCATCTACATTAATGATAGTAATATATTTTACATCATTGTTCTGTAGAACCTCAATGTAGCTCATAAATAATAAAGGATATTATATGGAAATTCCAGTTAGATTCCCATGGTATGACAATTCAGTGCTTTTCACTGATATAAGTTGTCAAAGAAGAGTATTGGAATGTATATAGCTATCCAATTGCCAATACTTTTATCAGATTCCATAAAGCTTTGATCTAAAGAAATCTATTTGTCAAGCTATATGGGTCTGGTATAGATGGCTATAGAATAAAATAATGTACAATAGGTTACTGTTGGTAATATAAATGTTGATGTAAATTAAAAGAATTATAATATTTTGTTTTGTTATATTCTTTTCTTTTGCCAAAAAGATGATAAATGACTAGCATATTATTTTGATAATTATTTAGGTCTTAGTATTAGACCTATGTGGGTGGACTTGATTTGAGTTCAAATTCTTAGATTGTTTAGAACTTTGACAGCATCACCATGAGCAAAAGTAATTATTAAATAGATATGTGCAATTGATTTTTCTTCTCCAACAAAGATCAATGGTCATAAACCAATCTGGAGAGCTGTTTAGAATAATGACTTATACTATTGATTACTTGTAGATTGTTCTGAAGTTGTTCCTGCTGGTAATACATATACAAGTGTGACTGAAAAATAAGTGGAATTTTATAATAAAAAATTGTTTATTTATTTTTAAGTGTAATAAATTTAATCTCTTGCAAATTACTATCCATTTGATGCAATGCACTGGTCTAAACATGTTTTTCATTTTTCAAAGTAATTCTGAAATATTTGCAAAGTGATGCTTTTTAACACCTCCATAATTTTTTCCACTGCTTCTAAGATGATAAAAACAAAATCATTTTTTCAGTTGAGAGATTTAAAAAAATCACACATTGAGATTGGGTGAATATGATTGATAGATAAGCTGGGTCATACTGAATTTAATTAAAAATTGTTTCACACTCAAACTTTGAGAGATGACACTTTATTTGGTTGGATCTTGCAATCTTTTTATTCCCACAAAATGGGATTATATTTTACCAAAACATGTAAATGTTTCACAACTTGCAGATGCAATGCCTGACCATTACAAGCTAAATCTGAGAGAAAAATGTCGTTTGCATTAAAAAAAAAAAACAGCATTGTTTTGACTTTGGACTTCACTTGCCAAGCTTTTTAGGTATGTGGTGAATTTAATATTTCAATTAAATCACCCCTAAACTTATGTTTTTTATGAGATCTGCTTGCTTATTATCTGTTTCAAGCATTACAACTGTTTTGCTGCTGTTTTCTGCAAACTAAAACTGACAAATATGTGAAACACACTTTACAAAAAAATGTGTTATGTGGCCCCACAATTTCACGTGGTGATGTGATTTGGCAGATTGATGCAGAAGGGTTCCTGCAAGAAGTATATAACAGCAGAAGTATATACTACAACAGGGATTCAAATCAGAGAATGATATCGGTTATTATTGGGTTTCCCCCATATAATTATATACAATAGTTTTAAATTTTCACATAATGTTTTGGCTGCAATATTGAAAAAAAAATTTTTTTTTTTTTTTTTTGGAAACCAACTATACAAAAATTCTCTCAATCTTGATCTTAAGAAAATTAATTCTTAATTTTTTTTAATATATTTTAAAATTAAATGGGAAAGTTGATTACTATTAAATGGTAATATGTAATAATATTGCAGTTGGCTATGATGATAGGTCTTAATTTTGACATCAGAACTACATCAAGGAAATGATACTGTACACATTTAATATTATTTGAAGGCTTTGATAAAACTTATCATACTAATGGATTAAAATTGGATAAGGTGTACTACTGTATTTTTCTTTATTCTAATGATTAAATAACTATTCTATATTAAGTCAAGAGATTATTTTTTTGAAAACCAAAAGCATTTAAAAAAAGGTACATTAAATCAAAATTTATTCATACTGTGATTCTCTGAAGGTTGTGAATTCTTTTATATTTTTGATCTAGAACTACAATTTAAAGTTCAGTCATAACAATAAATGTATACAAGAAATAGAATAATTATTTTTTATAAATGTACAGAGTAATAACTTGCTAACTAAATTATAAAATGAATACAACATTTTGAATTAGTAACTTCATAAAAAGTAGATAGATATTAAATTCTGAAACAATCTTCTGAATATTAATCGGAATGGTTACAATTAGTTTATTTTGCATTCTTGTTAATTCTTAAATTGCTAAATCCAAAATAGTTTAAATTATTAACAATGTTTAACATGATAGGTAGTTAGGTTTATAAATTTTACACAACTTTTTGAATTAGTAACTTCATAAAAAGTAGGTCGGTATTAAATTTTGAAATAATCTTCTGAATACTAATCTGAGTGGCTATAATTAGTTTATTTTGTATTCTTGTTAATTCTTAAATTGTTAATCCAGATTAATTTAAATTATTAACAATATTTAACATGATAGCTAGTTCGGTTTATAAATTATGCATTTTATCTGACTTACATTTGCAAATATATCATTTAGTAGTTGCCTTATCCTATTGCTTACTTACTAATTTTAGGCAGGGAGTTTAACATTTGTGAAAAAAAAAAAAAAACATATTATAATTTATAACAGTATTCCTTTTTGAAATTAATAATATTCTTTTAGTTTGCTTTTTAAAATCATGATATTTTACAGAATAATAATATTTTGCTGAAACACCAATAAATTGAGTATATTATTTTTATTTGTAAAAATAGTTTAATTTTAGCATCAAGATTCCTTGATTATTTGTTTTATTACTATGTGGCCACTATTTGATGCTGCTTGGAATATTTTTAATACATCTATTCGACTATCTATATTCCATTTTCTTTTTGTTTGTTTTTTTTAAAATACTGCTTCTATGTCACCAAGTCAGTCTGGGATAATTAATCAATAAATTAAACATTCAACATACTTTATGTATGTAAAATCTGGATTCATAAGTAGTTAAAAAAATAAACTAAAAGATAAAAAGGAAACATTTCCCCCACCACATGTTATAATAATTTTTTTTTAACTTGTTAGAAATTAATTTCAAAATAAACTTTGTGTTTTTCATTGATCTTGTGAAACCTTAGACTTGGAGATGTTCATTTGAATTGTTTTAATATTTTTTGGGTTTTTTTAATTATATAAAGTTAAAATAAACTTCTTGTATTTTTCATTCGTTTGTGATGGAGATAAGAAAGTAAGAGAGAGTTTTATTGCCCATGCATGTTGCCAATAAATTACTTGGTTCAAAATGAAGTGATGATACTTTTATTTTATTTTTATTTTTGTGAAGCAGTGAGATTCATATGAATAAAAAAGAAGTTTCATTTTAAACTTTTCTTAAAAAATTTGTTGTTATTCTTTCAAAGCTGCTAGTTCATTTCTATTTTAATTGTTTGATTTATACTTTTATTGAATCTAGCTGATAATTATTGTTTTCATCAAAGTCCGTAACACTTCTACAATTCACTGTTTTCCATCCCCTCCTCACCTTTTAAAAAGCAAAGAAGAAAGAGTAAATTTTAAAAATAGATAATAAAAATAATTTTTTTTACTAATCTCTCAATTACAAGTACTAAAAGAAGTTGTTTGAAATTATACATCAATTAATTTTGTAAGTCAATATTAGGTAGTATTATAAGAAATCAAAAGAAACCATAAAAATTTATAATAGATCATATTTTGCATCTTTCTCTCCCACTCCCTCTCCCATTGTTTCAAAACCAACAAAGAAAAAATAATATTAAAAGTTCACACACAAAAAAAGTCTTTGAATTTATTAATTACATGGTATTATGATAAATATTTTTTTCCAAATCAAAAGAATTTTCAATTGATCGATTAGTCTAGTTTTCTTTCATGGTATATAATAAAAAAAATGTCAATTAAATTTATAATGGTATTTCTAAATAGAAAATTATTTGCAAATTAGAAATTAGAAAAAAAAAAAACATTTATTGACTTTTTTATCATGGCTATTTCGTTTATAAGCAGTTAAAAAAAAAGACTTTAAATAAACAAACAATTAAAACTTAAAAATTCCATAAATTAATCAGTGTAAATTTTACCTATATATTATTTTATTATAATAGCCTTTTAAAATCTTGCATGTTTCTATAATAAGCATTATTTTTTCAAACTAAAAAAACTTGAAATGTTTAGATATTAACATAATTGATGTGCCAAACTTAGTAAACATAAAATTATTAAATTTCATATATTGTATTTTTGATATCTAATTTTACGTTTTATTTTAAGATTTTTTTCTCTCTTTTTTCAAATTGTACTGTTGATCTTTTTACTTTTTAAATACAAAATAACTATAATATTTAAAGTTATGGTCTTAATTTTCTCATAAATCAAAACTTATACACATGAGTCATATGTATAAAATTATTGGAATTTATTAGGAATATTTGACATTGTGTCACAGATCTTAAGATTACTTATCATTGTTACCTACTACTTTAACATTACTTTTATTGATTTTATTTAATAAATGCTTCCAGTTATAAATGAGGACCGGAGGCTTATATAGTTTTAGAGATTTAAGAAGCATTATGCATTTAGTTTTTATATTATGGGTAAAGACTTGATTTAAATAATAATTTCATAAATTTAGTCAAAGCATACCCTAAAATATATTCATATTATGTAGCTATTGATGGTATACAGAAAAGCATTGATAATAATGGCAGAATTTTTGAACCATTTCAAATGAAAGCTAGTATTACACAGGAATTTAGTATTGATCCTTGTGCAGCTTCATGAATTAGAATTCAAAATGCAATTATGTTTTGATGGTAGGATTTTTAATTTGAACCGATTAAAGGAGGAAAATGAACATCTTCATTCCTAGATTTACATATATATTAGTTGTTGTGTTACTCTTATCAATTCAAACTATGAGCTAAAGAATTATTTGCATATTTTGAATGCAGTATACAAAAAGTTTGTTTTAGTAATTATTTAAAAGGATAAATGATAATATATTTTATTTTAATGTAGTGATTTATTTGCAAAATTTCATATGTGTTTTTGGCCAGGGATTGAGACTTTTTTTTACTGCCAAGGACCATTTGGATATTTATAATAGCAATTGTGGAGCTAAACAAAATGATTGTCTTAAAAATTAGATTGCTATAATTGATCAAACATTTAATTAATTTACCTTTAATCATTAGAGTTGGGCAATCTTTTAAGCTGGCAGGCCAATTTTACCTTGCCTTTTTTAAATCAGAACCATAATTTTTTTGCAAATTAAAAATAAAGTAACATCATTATTATTATTAATGATTGTTGCACATTTAATGATAATGTATCCAATTTGCCTTGCAATTATTCTTCATGACACATTTATATTCTAGAATTTCTTTTTATGTTATGATTAGATTAATTCTTCAGCAGCTAGGATGCAGCCATTCCCTTTAGAAAATGGTTTCAAAGTTTCTGCTTTTTAAAAGAAAAGAAAAATTGCCTTTCCAGAATTTTCTGATTTTTTTTTGTACTTTTTATGAGACATGTCAGCCACTTGACAAAGCTCCTTTTTAAGTTTTCTGTTTTATCTCGCAGCTATTAAACTCTAAACAGTGGTCTTCAACCTTTTCATACCTGCGGGCCGGCAAAAATAAGGATAAGATTTCGCAGACCAGCAGAAGTCTACAGATAAATTTTTTTAAAGATTTAAACTGCTTACCTTCACATGCTGAACATTTTTGAGTTGCACAGTCATACTGCTACAGAAAACAGTACATTCTCATTAATGTGCCTGCATTGCTACTTTTATTATATCATTGTTAAAAACATGCAAAAATAAAATGTTATTCATCTGAATGTTGGGAAATACCACGGCTAGGGTAATTACATGACAATGATTATGATAAATGTAATATCTGTATTTAATGTTAAATATACAAGATGAAGTTATATATATATGAAGTTGGTGTTTTTTTAATCTCATTTTTACCCAATTAAAAAAAAGAAACAGAACAAAAAGTTGTTTTAGTAAAATGTGACATAGAAATAAAACAATCATTATAAAGGTGTCATATTGCTATAAATAAATAAATAATAGATATACATTCTCGATGAAGGGAAATCATCATCAATGATCTGTCTCCATTTTGTGAAGTTTACAATTTCAAAAAGAAATGTCACACACAAAATAAAAAGATGATACAAATGCAATAAAATTTTTTGCTATATGTGACCAATAAATGAGCTGATGCAATGTAGTGAAATTTTTAGAGGTGCATTCCTGCCATTGTATTAACTCAGTCATCTATTTTGTAAATTGTTGTCTTTATTTTCTTTTGCCTTTAATATACCAAACATCAACATGTGGGAATTTGTAATGGGAGAGATAGTAAAAAGTAAATTGTTTAATTTTTTACTTCTTTCTTAATTGAACTTAAGTCAGGGTTATCCAACCTTAAATAATCTAAGGGCGCTATCCAAAATAACAAATACAGTATATATATATTAAATTTTTGATTAGGTTTAGCAGATATTTCAAAAAATATTGTAAAAATAAAATACATTGATTATTTATAATAAACATCAATATTATCGATTAATGATAGAATTAAAATATCTAATGAGAGTTCTATTTAAATTATTTTTGCACTTGAAAAAAAACCTCTAGGTGGGATGCATAAAGTCTCACCATGGCCACATGCGTATTATGGTTAGTGTTTTAAGATAAATCTGATCTAAGTCATTAATAAAGAAAGACTAGAAAACCAAGGGTATCAGATTAATGGTATTGCTTGTGTGAGTGTGTGTTTAAATATACAGATTCGTATATATTATAATTGCTTGTTTATGTCTTTTATTATTGTTTCAAAAGATTAATTAAATATACATTTGTAAAAATGAAGATATAGCTCATATTTTTAAATATACGATTTATTAAGACGTTATTTAGATTATAGTCATTTATAATTGTCATCATATTTTTTTGTTGTCGAAAAAATTGAAGTCAATTATTTATTAAATGTGGTCAATATTATAATGAAAGTATAAGGCATTCCTGATTATTTTTTTTAATTAAAAAAAAAGACTTCTATCTTAATTTGCTTTTATTTTAAATTATTCATGTTTATTTCTCATAGAGTAGTATTTCTATATGCCAAGTCTTGGGATTCAAATCTGTCAGGTAAACACATGGCTTTTTCTTCAGGTTTCAAACACTCTAATCATTCAATTATTGGTTGTTAATAAGTATCTAAAAGTGTTGCCATTCAGCAATTGGTAAGCCTGATGAAAAACATTTTTTTTTTTATTGTTTCTTTTTAGAAAGGGTGAATGAAGTAGGAGGGTTTTTTTTCCTATAGTAGGATATTTAAAGATTATTTTATTTTTTATCTGTGTGTGTATATTATAATGTAGTCTCTCTTTTTTTGCATATTGTATTATATAGGATTGTTTATTTTTATTTTTTTAGCTGATGTCGAGATGTGTGTCAAGTAACAAAAGTCTTCCACCCTTGAACCATAATGAATGCTAATGCTGGCAGAAATTTGGATAGCCCTGTGTTTACAATTAATTCATGTTCATCTTCAGCACCTCACACATCTTCAGAATATTTTAATGACAATGTTAACACTGCCTGTGAGCTTGTTCGACATGCTTATGCAAGCGATAGTGTTCGTCAGAGCCAAAACCAGCAGCTTGAGCAGCGAGAATGTGGCATTTTTGGGTGTCGTCCAGTTTTTTTGCAATGCTTTGCAAAAATTAAAGTTTTTGTCTTCTTTTGTTGTATCTTAGTGACAGTGCAAGGGAGTTTAGCATCAGGATATCTGAATGGAGTCATTACAACTATTGAAAAGCGCTACCAAATCCCAAGTAGCCTTTCTGGGCTTATAGCAAGTGCTTATGAAATTGGGAGTATGATGACTGTCATTTTTGTTAGCTACTTAGGCAGCCAGCGGCATATTCCAGTATGGTTAGGGGTTGGAGTGCTTGTTATTGGCAGTGGTTCCATTCTGTTTGCTCTTCCTCATTTTATAGCAGAGCGCTATACTATTCAAGAGCATATCATTCGCAACAAATCTGAACAGAATATGTGCCGCTCCAGTTTAATGGAGCAACTACTACCAGGAGAACCATGCATTCGTGGCAATGCTTCTACAACCATGTACGTTGTGATCTTTGTAATCGCTCAAGTATTTATTGGTTGTGGGGGATCACCAATTTTCACATTAGGTACTACTTACATAGATGATCATGTTAAAAAAGAAAGTTCTCCACTTTATATAGGTAAGTATTTGATATGTTTTTTGTTTTGCCTTTTGCAATTAGTATATAAAAATATAATTAATATTTTTGGAGAAAATACCTTTAGATACATCCATATATATATACACACACACATTAAGGAAGTTAAATAGAATACAGATACTATATTAAAATATTTTTTAATTAATATATTGACTAAAACTTAAGTGATTAAATTTGTTGAATATTTCAGTTCTAAATCAATGGAATTTACTACAGCAAAGTAACTACTTATAGAATGTCTTTTGTTATAGAATCTCTTCATTCATTGAAATATATATGTAATTTGAAATAATTTATTCTTCAAGAGCTTAAAGCAAAATTACCATTTAATGTAACCACTTAAATAGGAAAAATATAATATCAAAAATATAAGTATTGCAAGACTAAAATTTATTCAAATTTTTAAAATAATAATTGAAAAGCATAAATTATCTTTATCTAGTTGAAAACTATAATTGGACTTTTGAAAAGTTAAATTTTTTTATTTGCATGAATTGTACAACAAACACTTTTCATTTGTTCACTGTAGAAGTATTCAATTGTAGCATATTTCAAACATACCGATTACATTACTCCTCTATGCTTAAGACTTTGACTGCTTTTATTATTATGTACCAAATAAATTTTACTTTTTTAATATTTGAATACAAGTATACTGTATATACTTAAGTTTTAGATGTAATTGGAGGGGATTTGAACACAGACTTTCAAGCTCCCTTCAGTCATTCATTCCATCTTATATAATCAATACACACAATTTCATACATGTGGGGAAAAAAAGATTTCTAATATACATATTTTGAGCTGAACCAACACTCATCAGTTTGAAGATTTGCTGTCTTAATATAAACTGAGCATTGATTATATATGTGTGTGGGAGATGATGATTTGAACCAACTGATGAGTGCTGGTTCAGCAGCAAATATTTATATTGGAGATCATTTACCTTTTCCACATGTATCAGTTATATAGGATGGAGTGAATAAGTGAAGGAAGCTCCTTCTAATTTTTTTTTTAGTATTTTTTCATCCTATTTGATTAATATATTTTGACTATGTTGAACCTCAGTTCAATTTTGTAATATTTGAAAACATTGTCCAATATTTCAATCAAATTAAAACGTCTGAGAAAAAAAAAAATTATTAAAAATGTATGCTTACCAAACTTTGCTTAAGAAATTTACAGTATGTTGATCCATTAAACAATAAAATAATACATTTTGACAATAATAATTTCTAAGAATCTTAAAGATATACTTTGATTTTCTAATTAAATTAAAAAATACAAAATTTAGAAATTTTATATAAACCATTGTGAAGCAACAAAAATATGTGCAAAGAATGTAAATTTTATGGTGAAATATGATATGATAAAAGTGCATCCTTTGCTTTAATGTATTTATGTTACAAGTTTTGTTAACATCAATCTCAATATTTTATACTTTCAAAAAGTTGAAGCTTTGAAAAAATTGGACCAAGAAAATATTTTCACATCAGAATTTGTGAATATTTTACATCTATTACAAATATTTTAATTTTATCATTTAATGCAGTAAAAATGTTTTATTATTATTTGTAAATTTTACTTGCAAAAGCATTTGATAGTATTTTTAGATTAATATTTAGTAATTCATCTGTTACTAATTTTCTCCTTTTCTGAGACAACATAATCTGCGTAATCTGGGCATATAATTTTTATTTCACCAGACATTAATATTTAATTTGCAAAAACATTTTTTTTTTGTTAAATATATAATTCGATCATGTTCAATGCAAGAATATAGTATTAATTATCCAAAAATTAATATTTTTTTTATTTCATGCAAGATAAACATTAAACAGATTGATGAAGAAGCAGCATTCTTTATAAGTTCAGTAAACAAATACCAATCACTAATTTGTACTTATTATTTTATCATTATTTGAAATAAAATTGTAATATTTTTTCAATTAAAAAATAAAATTAAATCTTTTTAATTATAATTAACTTTGATCATTCATTTTTTTTATTGTATGAATAGATTTATAGAAAAGTATTCTAGAGTAGAATTACACACACACACACACACACACAAAGCTAACAATGCCCAAGGCTTTATAAATAGATAAATAATGTAAATATGTAAAAGCAGTCAACATGTGATACCAATAACAATCAACAATCTCAATCTGTCTAAACAATAAAGGTAGAAATCCACCTTTATATATAGTCTAATATGTTTAAATAGACGCTAAAGATTGCAACTTGATTACTAATAGTGAAATTATTAATTCAAAGACATTTAAATAAACTTCATTAAACAGGTAAATATAACTTGTTCGGAAAGCACATTAACAAATAGTTGAGTATAATTTTTAACTGCAATTATAACTTTCAAACTGCACTCCAACTATGTATTATTTGGATAATAAAGTCAATAATGCCTAAGACTGGTTAAGTCAATAATATAAATACATGAAAGCAGTCAACACTTAAACAATATCAATCTGTTGTCAAGGCAACCATCTTTAAACAATAAAAGTGAACATCTACCTTTAAATATGGGCTAATATGCTTATATAGATAGTAAAGATTGCAATTTGACTACAAAGAGTGATATTAGCTTTATTAAATAAACCTCATTAAATCGATAAATATAATTTCACTCTTTGTAGTCAAGTTGCAATCTTTAATGTTTATATAAATGTAGTAGACCACATTAAAGGTGGGTTTCCACCTTTATTGTTTAAAGGAAGTTGCCTTGACAATAGATTGAGATAGTTAGGACATTGGTATTATTTAAGTGTTAACTGACTCCATGCTCTTATATATGTATCTGTATTCAGAATAAATAGTTTAAGCCTAGAATTTATCATTTATTAGATGATATTTAAGTTATGCTTATTATATTCTAGACAATATGCAATTTTGTTAATTAATTCTGATGCTCTTGTGAAAAGCATTTTTTTTTTAATGATATACTTTGTTTTATTTTTCAAAAGTCTGTATATTATTTTAATAGTGAAGGCCATCCCCATCTCAGTGTTACTTCATGCTTTTTTTTTATCATCAATCTTTCTGAGCATATTGGATAAATATACAGGTTTTTTTTTCCAGATTCATTATTTGCATCCTCTGTTTAGAACTTTTAACCATTTTTTATATAGAGAGAATAAAAAGACAGAGATAAAACAAAATCAGTACAGTACCTTATTTTATCAACAGTAGTTAAATACATATTGCAATCATACTTTTCTATTTAGACTCTTGAACTCTTGAGACTAACTTATTGTGCTGATTTAATGTTATGGATTTAAACCTATCATCCATATTCTTTAGCCTTGAGTGATATTTATTTTCAAATATGAAATATACAGACATTCTCAAGAAACTTTATTTTAATGATGAACATTAGATGATAATCATACTGATAACATTCTTTTTATTTGAGAAAATTTTTTTAAAAAAAGTATACTAAAAAAATTATTGTATTTAATGTTTTTGCTTTAAAAATGATATAAAACAATGATAACTTAATTATATAATTAAGGGAAAAGGTATCATCTTTATCACGGTGTGTTCTCAGGTTTACTGGATGATTCCATTAATAAGAGTATTTTGTTTAAAAGTGATTTTTAATTCACTTTAATATTTTTAAGTTTATTTAACTACTAAAAGGTCTTTTTTTTTGCCTTTTTATAAATTATGTAAATAACAACAACAAAAAAAAAATCATTTAGTTTCAAAATAATTTTTTGCCTTGTGCAGTTGAAGTATTAGACTTTTTTCCCCCCCATATGTCATAGCATTGGCCAGGAGGCGAATCTGCAACAACCGTCTGCAACCAAATAGTTTGCAGCTGCGCTGACCTCTCGGCTAACAATGCTTGACAAGTGTTAGACTTTGTAATGCAGGATCTTAAGATTGATTCTTGTGATTGAACTTTTTGCTCTCAAAATTTTTAGACCACCTAGCAATTAAAACATTCAAATATTTTTATATTTCTACTAATTTTTGATTAATTTATCCTGCCCACTTCTTATTTAGAATCAATGCAGAGATGTTAGCAAAGACTCTGTAGATTAAGAGTTTTTTTTTATAAATCCCAAATTGTAACTATGTTTTATAGTATCTGAACAAAAAAATAGTGAATCTACATAATTGGGCTCATAGAAAATTAAGGTCAAAGATGATGCAAAATTTAATAGTTTATATATACATTATGAGTTTTTAATATATAATCATCTTAGATGACTTGTTGCAAAGCTTAAGAAAACAAGATTCATTCATGATAAATAATTTATTGGATTCTTGATAAAATATCTTTATTATGATCATAACAATTCTTTCTGAAATTAAATGATGATTTTGAGTGATAGGCACCTAGAATGCTTTTTTCCATTTGCAATTCTATTTAATGATGAAGTTTGATCCAGACTTAATGTTTTGGTGTTGCTTTTCCTATGATACTAGTTTTACCAATGTTCTGCATGTTTATATTATTTGTAAAAATATCTTGATATTCTTGTCATATTTTTTGATATTTTATATAATTATATTATTTGTGTATATATAAGAAACTGTGACAGCATGATATAGAATACAATCAAGAACAAATAAAGTATATGTTTGGTTGTTTTTTTTAGCAAATTACCATTATTCTGATTTCTGTTTTTATTATTAATTTGATTAAATCTTACAGAATTTATATTTGGTTTTTATATATTTATATGCAAACATGCAGTGATTTTTTGCTACATATACATAAACTTTTAGTTTTAGTAAAACGAATTTATTTTCTTCACTTTGTCTGTTAAACAGATTTTTAATATTTTTTCATTTGTGGCAATATGTTTAGAGAAGAATTGTGCTTCCTTGAACACTATTTACTACTAATAGTAAAAAATTCACTGTTTTCATTTACTTGACATGTGGTATATTACTGCAGATGACAGATCAAGGGCAGTCTGATGGTGTTTGATTTATCAGACGTTTTTTTTTTTTAAATCACATACTTTTTCTTCAAATTGTTGATTTTAAATCTTAAGCTAAGTCGGACACCATATATTTGCTTTAGAATTGTTTGTTTGTTTTTTTGTAATTCGAAGTGCACTTAAATAAATTGTTCATTACAAGATTAGATTTCAATAAAATAATTGTTGATGTTGCTTAAATATTAAATGCTAATCTTTTTATTTATTACTGTTAGTGTTTTTTTAAAAGTAGATTTGAAATGTATATATTAATAAATGAATATATAAAATATCTGTGTTTATTAATGCAGATTGATAATATGGCAGTATTACTTTTAGAAAAAGTTGAAACCTGTATCTAACTCAATGATGTAATGCCCTGTATGATTTAATGCAATGCTAGAGTAGTGAGTAATCTTTAAAGCTCAAGATCCATGGATTGTGACTCAATTATCAATAAACCATTTGATTATTTTTTTTACTGCTACAATTTAATAATTTGATGTATTTTAATCTAGATTAATGGAGATGTAGCTAAAAATGGCGGATGCTTAAATAAAATATTGCACTATATTTGATAGACATATAATTTCTTAATTATTGTCAGTTCAAAATACAAACAGGGTTGTAGATAGTGGTATGATAATAAATATTTAACATCTGCTTCCTTAAAAAAGAAGAAGATATATATTATAAGCTTTATTTATTAAAAACAAAGCAAGAATATAATTACATATTTATTAAAAGCTTTTTTAGTTAGCAACCATTCATTAAAAAAAGAAAAAAATAAGATATGTATGTATTACTTACCATAAATTTTTGTGATTATGACACTATGGAATTTAAAAATTGTAGCCAAATGATAAAATATTAATTTTTTTATTGTAAATTCTATATTTTGTTTCTCACAAAATGTTTTTTCTGTTTTTGCAATTCAGCCATAATTTGACACTTGTTAATTTGTAGCAATCTATTATTTCTCCCCAATAAATTAAGAGATATCAAATCCATATGTGTTCTATTATTAAACTACTTCTAGTCTTTATACAAAGTATATTTATTAAACTGAAATATTTTTCAGTTATGGAATAAAAGTCTTCAAGATTTATCTTTGATGTAATCATCTTGAGAAAATGAATTGATTTAAATGTCTTGGTAACTTTTTAGATGGAAATTTAGACTTGGAAGTTGAGATGCAGCATGGATTTCAGTATCTTGTTGCAATTTTTGACAAATTAAATAAACATAGTAATATAACTAATTCAATCAAATTAATCACTTGTAGGGCTGCCATTCTGTTAAATTTAAGTAGTATGAAATTAGACATGAATCCCCTATTGATGTAATATAAAGATACTGGGGGAAAAAATATTAAAGTATGTTCTACAATATTCAGAAAACAGATGACAAAATCTTAAGAGCAATTGGTATATTTTTTTGGTTGTCATAATGTGTGTGCACTTCTTCATTGAATTGAGCATGTCAAGTGAATGAAGAGTAGCAGGTAAAGTGATTTATGGTCAATGTAAACATGGTTTTTATGAGATATGCAGATCTTGTTTGTTTTATAAAGATTATTTCTAGGAAACTCTTAAAGGGATAAACTATTGATTACTTTCATTGTGAAGTTATGGTTGAGAATAAATCACAGTCAAAGGTTACAATTAGACACTAGAAATTTTTCAGAAAGGAAAGTTAACTAAGAAAGAAATTGAAAGACAGCTTGCCAGATGTCAAATAAATTTAAAAATTAGCATATTATATGTATGAATATATTTGTACTTTACATATTAATTAATATAGTTATTATAAAACTCCTCTTTTGAACTTTTTATTTTTATTTCTTTGTTATTTTTCTTTTTATTTTGTAGTTAAAACAGTCATATTTGTTTACAAATAACTTTTAATGTTAAGAAGTAAATAATTTTAAATCTTTTTGTTATTGTGATTATTTGACAAATATATTTAAAATAAATCATATTTTACGTCATTACTTACAAATATTAATAACAAAAACTTTTTCTCATAGATATTATACCAAACAGAAATATGATGTGTATTTAAGGATATAATATATATGTAGGTAATGTAAAGACATGAATATGAAATTATTATATTTGTATCAGTTCCGCATTAGAAAAAGTAATCCATCATTATATTACTTTTTTCCAAAGCCCTCTATTATAATCATTAGGCAATAGTTTCTAGCTGTTGACCATCTAGAATTGAATTTACATACATCCAGAAATCCCTCTATTTTTTTAATATTATCCACACCAGTGTTTTCTGATTATGCAGTTACAAATTTATTGTTCATCATAGATGAGAACTAATAGTCAGAAACAAGTTGGGATATTAGTTGGCACTACCATCTAGTGTTTATAATTTTTTTTTAAGAATATAAAAATGGCACTGAAGTAAATAAATAAAGTACTGCTTTTAATAGAATATAAGCTAGGAAAATCTTGTGATGATTTGTTTTATATTTCTCCATATAATAATACAACCAGAGGAATTATAAAAACACAGAATTTATTAGAACTTATGTTCTTTAGCAAAGATGAGTAAATAAGTAAGAAGAAGTAAAATAAAAAATGGAGATACTTGACAATTTCTTACCATTCTCTTAATATAATTTGTTCTAGTACTTGAACAAAATTTGGGTTTTTCAATATCAAAATTGCCAATTCATAAGTTATAATATTGTCTAAATTCTTAGCATGAGTTTTCAGTTATTCAACAAAAATAGAGATTGCCAAAAAGGAAAACTAAACAATCTAATAATTTATAAATATTTAGAAAGCCAAACAAAAATGCTAAAATCATTAGAACACAGAAGACATTTTTTCTGGAATTGAATGTAACAATTATCATAACTATCTAATATTTAAAATTTTCAATTGCATTGCAATAAACTTTAGATAATTGTGTGTTATTTGTTAGCAATAGATTAAGTATAGTTTTTATGAAATTGTGCACCTCTTATGTTGGCATATGAAACATTTGTTCATAGTTTCACTTTTAAAGCCAGTCCTGGATAACATTACAATCAGTCTTCTTCAAAGAGTTTGTGTCTGCTCTGCCTTCAAGTGTATTTTGATTTATTCAAGATGGATAACATTAAAACAGGCAAAACTCTCTATACAGTAGTACCACTCAGTGCAAGTCAGAGTAATCAATAGATGTAGTCTGGGGATATTAGATGAATAGGTACTAGATAGGAGTTTTATGCACAAGCCTTCTGGCATCTATTGATTACTCTGGCTTGCATTGAGTGGCACTACTGTATGGAGAGTTTTGCCTGTTTTAATAATAGTTATGAGTAAACATAAGAAAAGGTGATCATGTGATGTTTAGTGGTTTAATGGATAACATTACTGTTTATTAAAATAAAAAAATTGCATAATGAATTGTTTGAGAAAAATAAATTTGGATCCTCTATATGATAAGCTCAATACAGCAGTTTAATTCAAATACAGTTTTTTTTTTTTATTTGTTTGAAGCAATCCAGGAAACAGTTTTTAAATTCATCACTATCATTATTAACTTATAATTGCTATGACATTATTTTTTTTATTAAATAAGATTAAAAATTATATGTATAGATAATATGTAATAATTTCAAACTCCTCATTATTTATATGTAAAACAGAAGTAGCAGATTAGTGTATAAATAAAGGACTTTATATCTCTCTTTTTTAAAAGAAATGTTTTTTTTTTTTTAATTATTTAATTAAAAGCTCTTTCAACATTTTATATATATTATTTAAATTTTATTTGATAATTAAATATTTTCATAGTGCTCTAACCTGTTAAATAAATATGCAAATTGAAAAATAAAAGTGAAAATAAAGAGTAAGCATTACAAATAAATAGATGTTCCAAATATTTGGCATGTTAAATAATGACAATTAAGGAAATTAATATAAGGCTAGGGTCATAGGAAATGATTAGTACTTTCATAATATCTAATATATACCATTTTATTAAAAAGAGAATATTTTGAAGTCGTAAAGCATTGATAAGATGGAGAATATTCTAGATGAAAAAGGTTGATAATGATGATAGAAGAATTAGACTATAATTATTCTTAGATTTTAGGGCATTAAATTAAAGAATTTCAATAATATTAAGAGGACAAAAAATAAAATTGTAGTATTAGGAATTGAAACAATGTTGGGACATTAAGAGTTGCTGTAAAAGCAACAAAATAGGGCAAGAGGTGAAGGATGAAGTACTACGAATAAAAACGAATAAGAAAAGGTTATTGAATGTTTTGCTAGATGCAGTTTCAAATTTTTTCAGTAATAAACTAGTAAATATGTATTACTTTATAATTAACAAAAAGTTTGGCATACATATATAACAACATGACTTTTTTTTTTTTTCATATTAGTTAGATTTGATTTTTTTTTTAATCCTTAGGAAGAGAGCAGCAGAAACATCAATGGTTTCTTAAAAAAAGAAAAGAACAATGCTGAAAAGTAAAATAAATCATAATTAGAATGTCATTAGGTTTATAAAAAGGACAAATTTCCTTTTTAAATTAATTGCAAGCAGAATGATTTTCTTAGAAAATATTTAATTGTTGGCTGCAGATTAATGTTTAATCAAACTGCAGTCTTTTATGATTGTTGTTGTTAATTTTATGAATGGTGGAAATATCTGTTTGAATATATATATATTATTTAAAATTTCTTTGAAATAATTGTATATAAGATAGAAAACTTTAGATTTTAGAGTACTTGAATTTTCTATGCTTGTATAAAATCAATTTATATTGATGAAACATAAATATAATATTATCTGGTCTTTAAAAATACAATAAATTTTTGTGTTTTTAAAGTATTAGTCAAATGAAAATTAATTTTTTAATTAAACTTAATAAATAGTTTAAATTGCGCTTTATGCAAAAAAGTGAAGCTTGTCTCAATCTTATTACAAGTTATATGGCTTAGCGCTTTCAGAGACCTTGTGTCTCCATAATCATAGCCTACTTTTAACTGAAGTTTAGTTTTGGTTTATGTAAAATTTTATGCAAATTTTATAACGACCATTTTTTGGAGATTGCAAAGCACGATTCTTTCCGGTTTATTGCACAATTGTCATTTGCCATAAAGCACACCTCTTTAATTTTTGGTTTTATATCATTGCATTCTGTGCATAGTGCCCTTGCCATATAACTTGTAATAAGATTGAGACAGGGGCTTCACTTTTTTTGTGTAAAGCGCAATCTAAACTATTTACTAATCAAAGGTGAAGTAAAAAACTAATATTTTATTTAACTTAATAATTAAACTAATAATTTTGTGCATTAATATAAATGCTTGCATGGGGTGAAAATTTCAAAAATATCTTAAATGCATTTTCAGTACAGAGCACTCACTTTAAAAGGTAAACTGTATCTTTTCTGAAGCTTGCTTTTTGAAGAGCATGTTCTGCACTGAAAATACATTTAAGGATTTAAATAATTAAATATGTTTGGAATTTCTATTTAATGCAAAAAACATTTATGTTAATGCACAAAATTACATTGTTATTGACCATAAAGAGATTAAAACATTACTTAGCATTCAAAAAACATCATCATAATTTTTCATAAGTTATCTCTTTATAAAAATTGCATTTAATTAGTTGTTAATTCTATACAGAGGATTCTTGTCCATAGTGATTGATCAATAAAATCACAACAAGCAAGCCATGTAGTTGTTAAGTTTTCAACAAATACCATATAGTTCAAAGACTCATGGTCTTATTTAGCTTAAGTTTATCATGCATAGATCTCAGGTTTTTAAAATAGTTTAAAAGTTTCTTAATCTTTTGCTGAAAGTTATCATATTATCACTGCCTTAAAATTGAGTTTGATCATTAGAAACATTTCCATAGGTAATATGTACTGGAGGGATTAAATGAAATTTTAGGTAGAGTTTATTTGAATGTAAGACTTAAGGAAGAGAGCATGATTTTTTGTTGGGAGTGCCCTGAACAGTTATCTAGGGAATTCTAGTTCATAAGGTACTTATTATATATAATAGTCAAAAGAAATAGTGATATATTAATGAAACATAAATATGACTTTAATCTGTGTTTTATAAATGCAGCATTTGTTTACACAGCTTTAAAATGCTTTTTAAAATTATAAATGAAAACCTCAGTTGAAGATTTTGATAGATGATTTTTAACAGCTGATGATAAATATCTGTATTGTCAGAGGTAATATTATAATGATATAAGTAGATGATCTCAATTTACATGATTAAATACTGTCATTCAGTGCTACTATATACTAATTTGCCTAAAACCCTGCCATTTGAATAAGTAAAATTGTATTAGAAGCCTTTTTCTTTTTCAAACCATAATATGCTGTAGTGAGTAAATGCATTTAGATATTTTGGAGGAGACAGAAGTCTTTCAAAGTGATTAATCTTAACTTATTTGGCTTTGGTTTTAAAATTTTTTTATTTCTTCAAATTAAATACTTTACTGGTGTTGTGGCATACTATCAAATTTTGGCATATAGCTTATAGAAAATAAACAGTAATTATATTGCATTATCAAGTTTTTGTACAATTGAGAAGAACTAAAGTCATTAGCAATACTATATTTGATTTTAGCCTAATGATTCAAACAAAAATTTTCTCATTAAGAATGCATAATTAAAACAGGCAAAACTCACTATATCTATTGTTTATTGGCTTAAGAATGCATAATCAAAACTTCCCCTTTAACTTTTATACTCAACAGTAGTGTCTATTTTAGCATTAAGCTTTCATTTGATGTGATGTGGTAAGATACTATTCTCAAATAGTCAGAATAGAAATAATTATGTTTATCAATTATAGGTGGTAAGTACTTCTTGCAAATTTAATCATTAGCTAAGTCAAACTGGTGCTGAAAGAAATAAACTTGGAATTCTACAAATTGCTTGATTTTTCTAGATTTGATTAAAGAAAAATAAAAATATTGATATTGTTATAGCTGAAGAGTGACATTGAACTTCAATTAGATATGACCTGCTCTGATAATTGAGAGGCAGATTTAAAAAAATTTCAAACTAGAATAAATAATACCATTCCTATCAAGAAAAAAAAATTATTTATTTATATACCACAAAATTATTTTAAGTATTGTCTTTATATTGCATTGTGAATAAAATTTTGCAGAGGATATAAACTATTGTAATAAATAAAATAGATCACTGACTGGAGTGATCTGCAATGCTGATTGGTCATAAATATTGATTATTGGGAGAGCTCTTAAGTAGATTGTGATGTTTACTTATTTTGCCAGCCTGTACATAAAATAGCAATTTAGGTATGATACTTACTGGCTTGATAATTCATTAATAAAATAATATGACAACTGATATTATATTAAAAAAATTATTACATAGATCAGTTATAACCCATTTATAGTGTGTAAATAAATGTAAATTTTTTAAAATTGTAAAACCCCACTAAACACCATATGATCATCATTCTTTATACCTCTGGTTTTTTTTAAAGTAGCAGTACATTTTTTTAAAAAATTCATTTGGCCTTGTGACTATTAAAAAAAAAAACTGGAATAAAAGAGATATTTTTGTGATGCCTAGAAAGTGATTTAAATCCATGACAGTTCCAACCATATCTCTACCATGATTCTGCCAGTAAATTTTGTTACATGATTTTTACATTTATGTTTATGTAAACATAATTCTAAGGAAAGAAAATTGTTATAAATTAACTAGTTTTCTTTTTAATTAAAATAATATTTGATTTTTGAATGTTTTTACTTTTTATTGATATTAAAATGATATAAAAACATCACACCTTCGCCCCCCCCCCCATTTTACAAAAGTCATTAAAAATATGCTGCAAATTAAAAAATTAAATTAAAAAAAAATTATCTTGATTTAAAAAGTTACATCAAAAATTTTTTTTTTCAAGTTTAGTTTTGAATAAATATGTAATTATCTAAAACTATTACATTTGTTATTTTTAATAAATGAAAACACAATTAGAAAAGGTTATGTAATGCAATGCAGAAAAGTGAATATTTGACGTTAGCTAAAAACTAATTTAAATCTCCCCTATCATGCAAAAAGTATCAAAGAACACCAATTGTTGCTATATATAAAAGTTTTTTTTTTTTATAATTAAAATTTTTTTTTTTTAGATATTGCTCAAAACTCATTGAAAAAAATATTTTATTTGCAAGTTAATATTCCGTCAACTCACTGGCAGTGTTGAGTTGTGACTTATGGATCTTTAGTTTTGGATTCAACATTCTATCACTGAACTAAATTATGCAGAGTATTTTTTCTTTTAGAAATACTCTTATTACACTTATATTTTAGTTAACGCTATTTCTCAATTATTCACATTAAGTTTAAATAGTACAGAAAAGAGGTCAACACATCTCCTATCTCAGCTCTTTTTACATTATGTCTTCTTACGTGCCAATTACAGCATAACTCAGAAAAATTTTATCTAAGACAATGTGTTAAATTCTCTGTTCAAAAGCAATTTGAAATAACATTTGTGCACTGTGATCAAGTTTGGCATTGCCTGCCACATTTCAGTGATAGACTTCCTTCATAAATGTCAAATATTATATAGTGATTGTGATTATTAATAAATACTATTTGTTTATAAGTAAATCAGAATGGAAGTATGGAATTTTTTTAAGTCTGGGTTGTATATTTTTTAGTAGATTTCCAGGAATAATATATACACTGTATTTTACCTTAGTACTCAACTGGGATTTTTAATTATTTTTTATTAAGCAAATGTACATTTTATTAGGTGAATTTGGATGATAAATAAGTTAACTTTATATGAAAAGGGTTTATTCAAATACCTCTTGACAATCAACATGTTAACAAATTTATACATTTCATAGCGTGTTTGAAGATTTAATGGATTTTAAAATTGTTACTATTAGTTATTGATTGCAAGTTAATAGTATTATAATTACTATATGCAGTAAATATTTATAATTAATAAAGCAAAAAGATAAAAAAATTACTATCGTTTTTCTATGTGGTCCTACAACCATTGCAACATAAATAATGTTCTCTTTCTCTCTCTTTAAGGATTATCTGGAAGGCAAATTAAAAGGGAAAAAAAACTAAATTTTTCTAACAGATGTTAATGTTATTATAGATTGAAATCAGAATTGTTAATTGAAATAGATCTTTTTCAAATATTTTTTTTTTCTTTTATTAAAATAATATTTAAAAAAAACATTTTTGCCTTAATTTTAAAGCGTCAGTAAACTTAAAACTTGAATCAGTTTTTTTTTCTTTAAAGAAGTACAAGTGACATCTTAATAGTCAATCTTAGATTATGTACTGCACTTCATAACCACCTTCCATTACTGAGATGTCTGGAAACCATATGCGTTTATTAATAGGAAACAAATTTTATACAACAATTGCATTGTATGTGTGTATATATTTCTTATATTGTGTTTTTGATACAAGCAAGATATCTAGTTATAGGATAAATATGCTTTGATCATCAATATATAGATTCTCATTTCATTATCCTATTTTGTTTTAGTTTTTCATGATTAAAATTTTATCCATCTGCTGATTATGCAAAAAATCTTGTAATATCTCATTCGCAGTGGCTTAACTAGACATGTCAAAAGTGCTTAAGTGATAGGACTGCAGAAGAAATAAGTTGAGGAGAGGGGTGCATTTGAAGTAATTTTATAACAATGATAGTAATGTTCACAATGTCACACATTAATGTTGCTTAATTGAAAATATATATGTGATATTTATTATCCAATCTGAAATTATATCCATAGGATTTCGACAAACTTTCTGAAGATGAAGATAATTTAAAAATGAATACTTATTACCCATTATTAGAAATAATTATAAATTTAAATTATTTCAAAATATTAAATAATATTTTATATGAAAGACTTTCTCTGAAAAAGATTTAATTGAACAAACAAAAAAAATGTAGAAGTGTAGTAGTGATTTTTATATAGTTGCTTATTTTATAGTGTAGTACATTATGTAATTTGTTTTAATATGAAATTGTTACATGTGGTTTTGCAACATATTTGTTTGAGTTAATTCTTAATTTCCTCATTACAAACACATTTGTGTAGCAATAATGCATTTTGATTTTTCTTGTGACTGTAACAGATGCTGAATGATTTCTAAATTAAAGATAGTAAAAAATTATTTAGAAATTCTATTAGCCAGCATATTTATTGAAGGTAAAATCATTAAGTATATCATACTTATTGAAGGTAAAATCATTAAATTTCTTAATGTAGAACAGGAGTGAGGAACCCCCATCCTGTAGTCCGGCCCTCACAAGCTCTTGTTCCGGGCTCAGACATTTTCACAAATTTATATAAAATGGATCCATATAAAATTTCTGTATAAACATACACATAATACAATGCAGGTATGCTACAAATTGAATCAAAAGCTATGTAAAATAAAATATTTATTTTCTCAACTACATCTTTTTCTCTTTTTAACCATTTATAATAATTCTATTTCATTCTACCAGAGGTGAAATATTCCAACAATATTGTTTGGTTTATCTGATTATAGATTTAATCTATGACACTGAGAGCATTTTTGATAGTAATTTCTATAGACATATGTATAATTAGCAAAAATAAAGGTTATCATCGATTAACCCCCACACACCACCTGAAGTTGCTGTTGCTAGTAAAAAACCAATAATGTTACCAGGCTGATTTACAATTTACTTTTTTTTACACTACTATATGTCAGTGTGAAGCGCTGGAATTTGCAGGGAGGATGATCCGATATCTTTGCTGATCCACAGGATCGTCCGTCACATGTGAGACAATTTTTAAAACATTATTCATCTCAGTGTGTAATGCTGGAATTGGCAGGGAGGGGGATCCGATGGTTTTGCCAATCCAAAGGATTGTCTGTCACAACATACACAATATTTTTTTAAAAAAAATTATTTAATAAAATCTAATATTTCCTTTTTTTAATTAACGTCTGATCAAAAAAAATTTTTTTTTCAACACTATTTTAAAACAATTTACGAAACACAATTCGATTTGAAAATTCCCCTCTGATCAAGCCAAGTTTATGCTTTGAAAGTCTCATAGATGTCCCTGTGGAAAATATGTTTTATGCATGATTTCTATATAATGCTGGAAGGTACACTTTTGAAATTTGTTTAACCTTAAAAATATACGTACAGAAGCACATCTTTTGTGTTATAATTAATACTATCTAAAACTATGTCAGGTCATATAAAAAATAAGTACTTCGAATGCATATACAAAGACTTAGGACAACTGGAACTTAGGACAACTGGAATTCTACACACCCTCTCATCATACTGTAGCTATCTATGAAGTGTGCAATAGTATTGCGAAGCACAACAGCTGCTTAGCGGCCAATATGAACAGAACTATTCTGTAGGCCACATGAGCAATATATTTCTGTACTTTTGTATGGAAACAGTGACATCAGATGGTGTGCGGGGGCTAATCGATGACAACCAAAATAAAATTTGAATTTTATTTTATTTTGTTATTATTATTTTACATTTAACTTTTTTTTTATTAGGATGGCTACACACAGTAAGATAATAAAAATTGTGCAGAATCACACATGTGAAAAGAAATGGATTCATGTATATTTTTTTTTGTAGAAAGAAATAAATGCTTGTTAATGAACACATATGCACAAAAGGTAAATTTTTAAATACAGTATTCAGTTTTATTATTGCATAACATGCTTTCAATATATCATGTATAACACCTTCTTAGCTTATAATACTATAAGCTATGAATATGATATATATGATATATTGAAAGCATGTTTAGGCAGTAATAAAGCTGGATATGTAAAAATTTATATTTTCTGCTTATGTGTTCATTAACAATCATTTATTACATTAGTTTAGAAAAGAAGGAAATAATTTATAGTTGAATTATAGAAAGAAATAGCAAATCGATTTGCCTGATATGTCTAGAAAGAGTTTCAGTTAATAAAAAACACATTATTAAGAGAAACTATTTATTAAAACATTCTGACTATAACAAAATTATTGGGGAAAAAAGAAATATTAAAATAGGAAACTTGAAAAGGAGCTTTATCTAGTAACTGACATGTTTTATAAATAGTACAAACATGTCAAAATATTCAATGAGAGCATAAACAGAAAATTCAAAACCATTTTCTAAAGGGTGTCTTTATAAAAGACTGCATTCTAACTGCTGTAGATTTAATCTGTCCAAATCTTAAAAATAAATTTGAGAATATATATTATGAAGATAGATTCAAATGAAGTCAGAAAAATTGCCGTCAAATGTGAAACAGTCATTAATAATAATCATATTAGTTTACACCTGGGTCTCGTTTTATGCGGTAGATAGGTTAAAAATCCACATTAAAAAAAATTGCACAAAAATAGACTTAACTTATCTTGAAAAATGGGGGATAGGGTCTGTAATTTTCAGAATTTGCATAAAAGCAAAGCAACAAGGAAAAATTATTTTAAAATTCGCATTAAGCAATAAAAAATTTCAAATATTTGAAAAAAATTAATACAAGATAAACTTTTTTTACATTTTTTATTAACTACAGTATTTAATTTTACATTTTTCATACATATTTTAATCATTAACCCTAGCATTCGTTTGTAAACTGGTAAGAAATCAGATTCAATGTGATGTGATGTATTGTGGCTTTTCCTTAAATGAAGTCAAGAATCTCTCAGCAATTATGCCCAGAGAAGCTTATTAGCCACTTTATTTTTATTCGTGATGTCATGTACAACTAGCACCACTTTCAGTCTTGTGCTGTGTTAATGTTTTTTTGTTTCTATATTAAAAAAATGAGATCGCAATCAAAACAAAAAGATTATCATTAGAAAGATTATTTTCAGTTTATAAAATCTTCATTTTTTATTTTAAAAATCTAAAAGATTATTTATTTCTGTTATATCTAACAAATACGTTTTAAAAGTTTAAAATTTTTGAATATTTATGCGATATTTTTATACGTTAAGTATAAATCTCTTATTATTATTTACTCATTAGTATAAGTAGGTTATTTACATAGAAGCTAAAATTCTAAATATAGCTTCAGGCCATATTCACGTTAGCTGCTAATATAACGTTATATTTTTTGGGGAAAAAAAGTATTTCAAGTGAAAGTAAGTTATTAATAATTTAAATTTCTTGATATCTAATAAATATAGTGAAATATGAAAGATATTAAGAAGAAACATGAATCGCATAACTTCAAAATCGCATTAAAATAATCCGCATAAAATGAGACCCAGGTGTATTTTTAATTCACAAAAAAATTATAGTACTTGTTTAAAAGGGAAAAATTGAAATTGGCTGCCAGTTGACAAGCACCTTTAATGATTAGAGATAAATTAATTAAATTTTTAATCAAATATAGTAACCTAATTTATTAGTCGATTATTTTGTGTGACCCTCAAATTAGATTATAAATAACCTACTCTCTCTTGGCAGAAAAAGTTAACTCTGATTTACTGATGCCAGCAGTAGAATATTAAACTCAAAATAAATTAAATATAATATGTTAAACTATGTATCAATATTTGTTTATTTTTAAATCAAGATGATGTTATGATAAGGAGGCATAAAAAAATTTGATACAGATTCCAAAAAATATATTTTTCCACTGGTTGTTTCCTTTAAACCCATTACAGTATCAAATAATGCATGTAAATATGAATATAATGTAATGCATTATCAATAAAGTAATATTAACATCATAAAATTATTTAATTACTGTAATGGAAAAATAAGTAATTTTGAATATTTTAATCATTTTTATAGGAAAAATTACTAAATATTTCAGGATTTGAGTTTTTTTTACATAAATTGCTAAATGAAAATCTTTATATGTTGCATTCAAAACATAAAATTGCATTCTGTAAATTATCTTTTGAATTAGCAAAAGTAGTACAATCATCAGCATATTGTAAATTCAGAAACCCAGGAGATGATTTTTTTTTCCTTATATTCAAGTCAAACATTTGATCCCAAACCTGTATTGCATTATAATTTACCATTCATTAAAACTTTTATAAATAGTTACAAAGACCACTTGATTAAAAATTTGAAAAGAATATTGGAATTAGTATACATCCGTGATTCTACCAGTTTTCATTTCAAGTGCCTCAGATTTTCTTATTCTATTATGTAGAAAGTGCATAATACATATAAATTTAGGTGGACAACTAATTTCAAACAGTGATTCAGACTTCTTTGATTAACTGAATTATATGCCATAATCAAATCAATAAAAGCATATGTGTCATTTCTTTGTTCTTAACACATTTTTTTTTTGTATTTATCAGATAGTAAAATCCTTATCTATGGTACATTTTGATTCTCTAAAACTACATGAATATATATATACTATCAAATATATAAATTCATCTAGAATAGGTTTAGAAAAATTGATTAATGTAATTTAATTTAAAAACTATTTGTTCATTTAAGAAGCAAAAAATAAAATAAAGGAATGTTTTAAAGCAATAAATTATAGCACTCAAAAATGTAATGAAATTTACCCCATAGTGAAATATGATTTATAGGACAACTGACCTTTGTGCTGGCGATCTCCAGTGAATAGTGTTTATAAACATTTTAATGTTTAGATAAATATTCAATTTCAAAGTTGTCAAGATTAATTATATATAATTAAAGAAAGGCAAAAATTTAATTGTGATAAATAAATAAAAAAATATTATTATTACTGTATTGAAAAAAATATTTTTAATAAGTAATTTTCCTACTTATAAATATTGGAGATAATTTATTCTTAAATTAATTTTCAATGGATAGAAGAATTACTATAATAATAAATATCTACTCGAAGTTATTCAAGCTGGATAGATCTGAGACTTATGAAAATAAAAACTTGTTGAATAATATTAGATTAGAAGTATAAGGATTGAGCAGGGACAGAATGGCGTTAATGCATTGTGAAGGAAACTTCGCTATTACATGTATCTAGGAATCACTTCTGAGCAGATTTAGACATGGGGTAGATAAATAATGACTGCACTACTAATAAATTTAAGATTGCTATAAAGAATAATCAACTTTTTAATGTTTAATGATTTGTCTCAAAATAAATGCTGCTTTCATCAACTTGTCATTTTTGTAATTTTATTTTACTGAGTGGTGTTTACTTCTGAAAACTTTCTTAATGGTCCTATAAGTTTTGTTCAGTTTTATGGTATTTATTTGCAAAAGATTGACCATTGATACATTCTAACTAGAATATGTCATATACAAATAGATAGATGGATAGCAGCCATTCATAAACAAATATGGCCATTCCAACTCCAAGGAAACAAAAGAAAAAAAAATTGTAGAAATTAGTTTGTAACAACTAAACAAAACCAATATACAAGCCACAAGTACATCCATATATAGAATGGATGTCAAGTTTTAATTTCTTCAGCAGAAAACTTTTTGAAATACTTCAACACCGTGTCTAATTTTAGTTCTCCAATGTTTTCTATTCTCTGCTATATCTTTTCAATGAAAATAATCAATATTGCATGTCTTTAGAATGTCTTTAAGATAATTTTTATAACATATACTGGGTCTATTTCTTCCTGAAAACAACTATGCTCAAGTTTGCCATAAAACACCCTTTTATGTAATACAGAGAGCATACCAATAGCTCAAACAAACTCTTAATTGATAAGTGCGGTAAGAGAAAATATTTAAAATCTAAGCAAGTCATATATAATGTGACATTGCTTTTATAAGCTTGTATTTACAAAAATGTAATAATTTTAAATTTACCTTTATAGCTTTGGCTATGCTGAGGCTATTAATATATGGTAGATCTGAATTTGGTTCAGTCCCAAATAGCTATTTAAGTTAGATAGCTGGAATAAAAGACATTTTCATGTCCGAAAACTTCAGAGTTTCTACTTTTATATTACATATGAAATAAGTGCTGGGTTTTGAGTTGATATTTTGGATCTAGTGTCTGAATATTCTAACTCCTCACTGAGGTGAGCCATAAGCTTGAAAACAATAGGTCTGGGGATAAGAGTATTTCAGATAGAGACTTTAAATATTTTCTCTTGCCGCACTTATCAATTAAGAGCTTGTTTGAGCTATTGGTACGCTCTCTGTATTCCATTTATGTAAATACAAGCTTATGAAAGAAATATCACATTATATATGTCTTGCTTTGTTCATATGTTTTATATGCCCAATCTAATGAAGGTGTAATTTTACAATATTAGGCTCTATAATATTGCATTCTGCAAATTGAAGGACATATTGACTGTTTATGATTTTGCTATTGCATATTAAAAATTTTATGGAACATCTTTAAATGAAACTTTTCTATTGGCTTTGTATTGCATCATTAGGGTGTCCAGATCTCACTTCTGTACAATAAATTTGATAAAACAACAGCTCTATACATAGCTGATCTAAATGCAATAATTATTTCCCTGTAATAATATAACCTTTTTTTTTAAAAAAGTTATTAAAAGCAGCAGCAACAAATTGGAGTGTATTATACCTCAGCATCTCTTCCCAAGTTTCTATTTATAAAACTACCAGGATATTTAAATTGGTTTACATTTTCAAGTTAATACCATCCAAGCTAAAATTACTGAGGATTTTTCCGCAGTCATTGGATAATAAAGAATTTTAGTTTTTTGAACATTAATTATTGAATCAAAGTCTTTAAATGTTACATTTAAAACATTAAATACATTCTGTAAATCATCTTTTAAACTTGCAAAAGTAGCACAATTGTCAGCATACTGTAAATAATAGTAAATTGTAAATTCTGAATTTAATAAGATAGAGTTCTTGTTGTTGCTTTTAATCATTTCAAATTAAAAATCCTACCATCAAACCTGTATTAGATTTTGTTTGTTTTTTTCATTAAATCAACTATAAATCATTCTAAATACAATTGTCAAAAATTTTCATACAATATTGGAACACCAGTTTCATTTCAAATCCCTCAGATTTTTTTTACCTGTTGTAATAATACAAATAAATTTTGCTGAATAACCAATTAATTTCAAATAATGCCATAAACCTCTTTGATTAACTGGATCACATGCCTTGATCAAATCAATAAAGGCAATATAAAAATCACCCTTTTGTCTATGACACTTTTTTTTTACATTTGTCTGGCAACAAAAATTATGTCTATAGTTTTTTTTTTTTCATATGTCATAGCATCGTCTGGAAGGTGAACACAACCGTCTGCAACCAACTACTTGCTTGCAAGGCGGTTGCGATGACCTCTCAGCAAATGACGAAATTATGTTTATAGTTTTTATTGATTATCTAAAACTATTGAATCTATTAATACTACAATAAATGATTATGAAATAAAGATAGTTAAAATTTAACAAAATGCATCACTTATTAAGAATTGATAATTTAAAATAAAAAAAGAGATTTTTTGTTTTTTGCAATAAAATGTTTATTTTTAAATTTTTTTTATTATATTGAATATTTTTTATGTATGTGCATATATATAATATTATCTCATCATTTTTATTTTATCATTATTAAATATTATATGGAAGCAGATACTAATTTTGATCAATTGTCAAGGCTCAAGAAACAATAGATTAATAAAAGACTGATATGAATGAGTTTTTTGTTTAATCTGTAAACACAACAGTTGGTCATTTTTTCAGATTGCTGAGTTATACCTTCTCTTTAAAATTTGTCAAGAATTTATTTAAATGATCTTCATAGTAAAAACATAATCAATTCACCTGTATTATTTATAATTAATATAAAATCTTTTGATCTATAATAGAAATTATCACCAGTTTTTTGTTAAAAAAAAAAAGATAACTTTTGATAAAATAAGTTAACATGGAATATCCATATAATATATAATCATTCTTAATATAATGTACAAATATATTTCTTTCTAGTTAATAATTTATAATGTAATGAAGTTTCCATTCATATTAACCATTAGCAAGCATTTTCATTTCTTGAAATATACATTGACATATATACCCCTACAGAAATTCAGAGATAGTAAGGAGTGTCTGACATATAAGTTTGACTGTGATTTCATAAGCTTATGAGAAGAAATATTTGATCCTTTTAAATTTAAAAGCAATACATGTGTTAAGGTCAATGGTCTTAAAGTTGATGATTGATTTCATTACAGATTGAGTTAGACAGTGTCAATTGTGGTCAGAATCATTGATGACTGAAAGGAAACAATGAATATTATATTGGTTTAATACCAAAAAAGTATTTATACTGCCATAAATTCCTTCAAGGTCAACATATATCAGAATACTCCAGTATCTGACAAAGTAATTGTTTCTAAACTTGATAAGCATGCCATTTCCGGTAAACTACATTTTAGACACTAAGTTTGAATGCTAGAATGCATAAATGGTAGTATCATAGCATATAACATTTACACTTTGTCTTTAATTACTTTTTCTTTGGTGATTGACATCCTATGTGAAATTTGACAGAGATATCATGATATAAAAATATTGTCAATTTATTCTCTTGATTAAATTATATGTTCATATTAAAATAGCTTAGATGCAGACTTTTTGAACATTTGGAAGTGTCATGAGACTGTCCTTATATTTTAAACATAGCTTTAAGACAATGCTGCATTTCCTTAATCATACACAATCAAATAATGATTTAAGGAATAATGATATAAATATCTTATTTCTTTGGCAATCGTAATGATTGAAACACTATTCAATCTTTACATTTAATTCTTGAACAAGTGAAAAGTTGATAACCATAACTTGAGTTCTGTTTTTTTTTTTGAGAATTTTGTAATAGTTTTCCAGAATTATTGCACCCTTCTGAATTTAATATTCTTCTGGCATTATTCATATTTTTATTCCCAGAAATCATTATCATTGTCACTCATTATCAGTGCACTGCAGAATGAAGTTCTTTATAGATTTAAGACTGTTTTACTAATCTATAGTTTTTTTCTTCACATCATACTGGTAAATTTCCTTATTTGAGCCATCCATCTCACGTTTCTTTCTAGATCTTTTATAATCTCTTGGGATGCAACTTAAGACTTCACATGTTCTTGTATTATCATCTATTCTAGCATTATGTTTTAGTCAAGTTTTATTTTGGTCTTAATTGTCAATTATGTCAATTTATCCATTTATTCCTTCAGCCAAGTATTATCTCACTTTTGATCCCATTTTGTTATTTTATTTCTAATATTTCCATATTTTATTGAGTGAGTCTAAAGTCTCTGTATTACTCTTTTATTAAGTGTTTTTCAGATCATAATAAGTAGGAAGAACTAAAACCCACAGATTAAGAACTTTTTTTTTCAAACACATAGACATATTTCATTAAATAAAGTATTTCTACTAAGCACTTCATCCAATTAATTCTATGGTTAATTTCATTCATAATGTTTCCATCTATACTAATGTTCTGACCAGATATTTGTAATTGTTAACTTCTTCTACTTCATTATTACCAATCTTTATTTTTTCCTTTTGAGAAATCCACAGAAAATTACTTTAGTCTTTTTAGCGTGTATCTTTAATTCTACATTTCCTGTAATATTTTCTGAAACTCTGAAGTATTATTTGTCATAACAATTGCATCAGCTCAAAATCTAGATGACTTAAATAATCTATATGTATTTTTATTTCTTTAGCATCTCATTTTAATTCACAATATATATTTATAAAAATGTTGAATTTTGTTTTTTAAATATGGGATCATCCTGTCATATTTTTATCAGTTAATCTTCTTAATATGCCAGTGTAATCTAATCAATGCTGTTGTAATTTGATACATATTCCAAACATCTATATCCTAATGACCTAAAACTTTTAATCATAATGAAAATGAGTATATAATTTATTGTCTTTTTATAATCTACTAATCCAAAATGTAATACCAAATTCTATCCATTGATTCTTTCTATAATTTTTCATGGTATTGGATGTGCTCTACAATTCTAATATCACTTTTATTCCTGGTTGATTTGAATCCAAATTTTGCTGTAGATAAGTTGTAATTATCTTGATAAAGATTTTGCATAGAATTGATAAAAATTTGTAATTTTTAATAATAAATATTTTGCACAGAATTGACAGAAATCTGTAATTTTAATATATTATTTACCACTTTCTTAAATATCAATATTACTTAATTTAAAATTACTTAAATTAATAACACATAAAACACATTCTTCTATCTTAAAATTAGCCAATAATTTCAATATATAAATCAAGATTTATAAAGAAGTTGCATATGTCTTGTTTTATATATCAGTATTACTTCTGTATTTTTCCAATCTCTGTTGCATCTTTAACATTTGGACATCTGGTATATAGCTTTATCAACAATTTTTCTATTTCTTCACTTGCTTCTTTTAAAGTATCAATAATAATTTCATTGTTTTCTGGAGCTTTTCTTTCTTCATAAATTTAATTATATGTCTCACCTTTTCATTTAAAATGCTTGACAATTCAGAAGATATAATAATTGTAGTGGCTGTTTTATTTTTCTACGATAAAAAAAAACAAAAACATACTTCTTGTTGTTATTCCTGTTTTTAAATAGTTCCATTGTTTGCTTGTTTTTTTTTTTTTTTTGCTGAAATAACTTTTCTTATTATTCCAATTTTTGTTCACATTTATATTTTCTTACATCTTTGTTAATTCTTTTCTTATTATTTAATACAACTCCAGATATTCAATTTTTCTTAACAGATTGTTTTTAAATATTTATACATTCATTATTGTCTTCATAAATTGTCTAGTCTCAATTGACAGTTTACTGGCAAATTAATAATTTTTTCTATCAACTATCTTTGTTAATATATATAACTATCTTTGTTATAATTCTCAATAGAGTGTGAATTATCTTTTTAGTGATCTTGATTAAGTTTGAAATATCTTCAAAGTGTGTCAACATTTTAAAACAAGTTCTAATGAAAATTCAGTGGAGTTTTTCTGAATATTAGGAATATCATCTGTTAATAATATCTTTTTTAATAATTTTTGTTTCTCAAGTTTTGCTTTAACACATCTATCTTAGATTTCAATAATAAAGGATTATTTCTCTAGTTGACCCTATTAAAAATATTAAAATCTTGAAATACATGTTAGTCAAAATATAATTCATTTCTGCTGTACCTTTCCATGTCCATTTAGCATTTTCCTCAAAAAAAGTATTCCAAAATTCGATATTTTTTTTTGTTGCAAATTCCTCATATCTGTATTCTCTCTCATATTTGTCATTATAACCAAAATTATCCACATCATTTTCATGTTTTAAATCTTTTTCTATTTTAGCATTAAAAATTTCCATTTGATGTGATCAACAGCATTTTTGTACATTTATATAAAAATCTTTTACTTTATCATAATAAGAATGGGGCATAAATCTGAATTATTTGCATTTAATATCTTCTATTAATTTGAATCAACTTGCCATTCTGTCGGATATTCCATAAGTCTCCACAATGTTGTTTTTCCATTTTTTTTGTGCTTTCTGTATTTATTCCTTTGTAGTTAAGATCATGCTCACTTTTTAAAATATTGTTTTTTTAAACTTGTTCTTGTAATTTTACACTCTCCAACATGTTTGTTTTTTATCTGTTCTTGTAATTTCATAAACTCCATCAAATTCCTATTTAATACTGGACAGTTCTTACTCTTGTTTTTGTACTTAAAAATGATCTCCATTGTTAGTAGTCATCAGATGGCAACCTGGATCTGTAGTCAGGACATTCTTAGCTTCCTTTACCTTTGCCTGTTAAATACTGCTTTTGATAGCTGCCTATAAATAAAGGCCATAGTTTGTTTTACTTATCATGATTATAAATATTTTTAAAAAAATATTCATGTGCATATTCATCCTGGTTACAAGAAAACTCAACTGATATTTTAATTAAGATCTATCAGACAACTGAGAAGAAATATTATATGATTTCTTCATCATAAACTCAAAAGTCAAAATAAATTCACCATGCTGAATGATGCATGTTGGTGAGCAGCTCATCCATATTCTTATTTTATGAATAATCACATAACTGCTGAAGCAATAATAACATATAGAATGGACATTACCAATTTTTCCTGCTCAGTTTTTAAAGACCTCAAAATGTAAGATAATATCAAACTTCTTTCTATAGTATTTCCAGATACAGCATAATAGAATTTTTTTTTTTATAGTATCTTTCAGCTTTAAAGGTTTCATCTAAATTGAAAATTTAAAATATTTATGGCTCAAAATGAATTTGCAAAGAAATTTTTGGGACCGGAAAATGAAATGCAAACTGCAACAAGTAATACATGTTTTCTTTGGCTTAACATGGATATAGGTAATAAAATGACTCTTAAGTCAGTAAACTTTACTACAAATAAAACATAATTGCATTTTAGTTTTCTGAAAAATTATAACTAAGCTATTGTTTTACATCCATTCCGTCAAACCTAAGATTGTCTATTTCTGTTTCAATAATTAAATGAGTATGACTGCAAGTAAACAGCTATAACAAAATTGATACACTACCAATTTATGAACTGGCAATCTAAATTAAATTAGAAGTAATTATGATAATTTAGTTCATTAATAACTGGTTCAAATGTTGAAGAAAACAAATTTTTCCAAAAACATCAGGCGTATACATGCTATATTTACATGCAAAATTAAGCATGTTTATTGTAAAATGTTGTTCTGACATAATTTTTAAATTTTATTATATAATTCTTATCATTTTATATTTGATCTTGAGCTAAAGTTGCCATATAAATAAAACATTCTAAAATACTATATGATAACAGCTAGGATTTTGTCTTGTTACTATAGTGAAACTGTCGTATATTATAATTATTTTAAAAAGTCACATTTCTTATTAAAATTAAAAGAATCTTGAATGAAAATTTTAAGTAGATTGATAATATAATTATTTGATAATTTATTCAGATAATCCATCATACGATTCATTTTATTTATAGGTGATTTAAAAAATATATCTCTTCATCATCTGGAAATCAATTTGTGCATTATCAGCGTTTCAGTTTGGTGTTGTACTACTTTGCTAATTACATAGAGTGATTAAAAATTAATTTGATGGGGGGGGGTATATTTTATTTATAGATTAGTTAATTTGATGTAAATATTTATTTTCATTTTTTCCCCCAAAATATATATATTGCTTTTTAACACAGTAATTTGTATTTATTTATAGAAAAATATCACAATTTATATATAGAGAGAGAAATAATAAAATAAAAAAAACGTAGATAATAAAAAAGTGATAAATAATATTAATATTTTACCAGTGAAACACAATATATATTGTATACTTAAAAAATGAATATCAGAGTATGATTTCATGCTTCCCATCTCAGATTATATATAATAATTTAAACATACATTTTATTTGTTTATATATTAAATCTTTTAATAAATAAAAATTTTGGCATATTCATTGAAATTGCTGTCTTCTTGCATTTACTTTTCCTATTATATAAAAACATTTTTTTTTTTTTGAATGAGTTTCCATCTATGGACTCATAACTGTTAAAAAAATATAATACATTTTACATTAATAAGTTTGTGAGCTACAAGAATCAGAAACAAAAACAAATGCTTCATGAGATATGGATGGGGGGGGGGTAGGAGGGACTACTGGAGCACCACTATGATATCTATTGTGTGACACAAGGAAAGAGTTAATCAAAGTTGATTACTGCTTTAATGTGAGAGTATACGATATATTATGGGTATTTTTTTATAATATTTAATTATTATCCTGCTTTAAAATATTGGAAATAATTTTCTGAAAGGATTATTTTTTACTAAAATTAGCTTATATTTAGAAATTGGTCTAAATCAGCTGAATGGATAATTTATTAGGATAAAAATCAAGCGTTGTTAGCCGAGAGGTCACCGCAGCAACCTTGCAAGCAAGTAGTTGGTTGCAGACGGTTGTGGGTTCGCGTCCCGACCGATGCTATGACATATGAAAAAAAAAAATCAAGAAAAATCACTTGTCTGGTTGTTGCCTTAATTGATAAACCTGCCTTTGGATGAAAAATATTAGAATTTATAAAATAATAATTACCAATATTCAGGAGTTCGTAAGTCTGTATTCAAATCCTCTAAAATTAAAATGAAAAAAGTAAAAATCTTAAATTATAATAATTAATAAAAAAAAATTCTTGGGAAATACAAAATTTATAACATTACTCTTTTTTTTTAAAAAAAAAAAAAAGTAAAATCTTGTTCCATTTACTGTATTTTTTTAATGAATAGTAAAATGTTTAATTATTGACTTTTTTTTCTTGTATAATTTTAGATCTTATATATTTTTTTTTTTACTTAAACATTAAATTTTTTTCAATATTAATTTTTTTTTATCCTCTGGACGATTCTATATATCTTTTTTATGATAAAATGTATTTGATCTTTGGATATTAGCGTTAATTATCTCTGATATTAAACTCCAATCTTTAGCTGATAGCTATTTTTAATGCTTTTTTGTTTTAAATCAGAAGTTTTAATTTCACAAAATTCTGACATTGTTTAAAATGTTACAGCCCATCTGTTTCATGTTCACAACTGAATTATTAATAGCAGAGAGGAAAAAATCTATTTGAAAAAGAATAAAAATTTCTGTGAAAAATATTTTCAGCTATTTGTATATTATATATTTATAGTCAAAGACACAGAAAAAAACAGATCGCTTGGCTAAGATTTAGTAATAAATGTATAAATTACTAATTTAGGATGACCAGGAGTGGGGGGCATTAATTAATAAACGGATTAAAAAAATTATATTCTATAGAGGTGAATTAAGATCTGAAATTTGTTTTCTGAATATTCTATGCATATATAATGTATCTAGGGTAATTATGTGGGCATATATATATTTTTTCCTCCTTTATTGTTAAAAGGAAGTTGCCTTGACAACAGATTGAGATCCTTGATTGTTTTTTTTTATACGAGAATGGATTATCTAAGTATTGCCTTTAATGATTATATATATTTAATGTAAATAATGTCCAGTAGATGGAGTAGATATAATTAATTGGTTAGGTGAATTGAATAGTATAATATCTTGAGAAGGTCTCAATGGAGACGAAAGCCGGTTCGATAAATATTAAAATATGGTTTAAACCAATAAACATCACATGATCATCATTTCTTATGCTTGGTAATAATTGTTATTAAAACAGGCAGAGTAATCAATGGATGCCAGAAGGCTTGTGCATAAAATCCCCATCTAGTGCCTACTCATCCAATATCCCCAGACTAGTACTTATAGTGAGTTTTGCCTGTTTTAAAATATGGTTATTAATAGTTGTTTATTTCAAACTTATTTTGAGTGATTATTTATTTATTGTAATATAAATAATATTCATTAGATACAGTAGAATAGCTAGCTGGTCATGTGATTTTATACAAAAGAAACATCTTGATAAGATTCTAATAAGGAATGAAAGCCAAGCTGATATACTAAATAATTTATTTATAGTGATTGTCTGTTTCAGTTTTATTTTAAATTGATTCTTTTAAATTTTATATATAAAAGGCAACATTATGGACAAATTTTAACATTGGAATTTGATCATTTAAAATATTTATTGTCTTAATTATTTGCATCATAATAATAGATGTTATTCTATAGGCAGGATTGATAGAAGGAAGGAGAAAAAATATACATATATTTATTTTAAAGTTTAACCAAGGAATATTATAATATTATTAACATATGGACAATTTTATATACAAATTTGGATAATATAGGGGATTTGGACACAGACTTTCAGGCTCCCTGTAGCCATCTACTCTGTCTCCTGCAACCAATGCACATAACTGCACACATGTGAGAGAGATGGATGATCTCTGGTATGCATTTTTCATGCTGGTCTGGTGCTCATCAGTTGGTCCGGATCTCTCATACGAATATGTAATCAGTGCTCGATTTGTGTTGATATATCAAATCTTCACACTTTAATGGACAGGCTTCAATCTACTCCACCCTCCAACTCTTCAGCCATCCATACCATTCAAAATCTGTTGATGGAATGCTCAATGAAGTCTATCCATTATTGTGAAGATTCGCTATCTGATTGTGTATATATGTGGGAGGTGATGATTTGGATCAGCTCATGGGTGCTATTTCAACACAAACTGCACATATTGGAGGTCATTTGTCTTTTTCACATGCGTGGTCATGTGTGTTGGTTGGGTGAGATGGAGTGGATAGCTGGATGAGATAGAGTGGATGGCTGGGGAGTGCTTTGGGGTCTATGTTCTAATACCTTATATTATATCTAGGCTTCAGGTATATAAAATATAATTGTATTTAAAATATTACATATTTGGATAATATTAATTTTATTAGATTTTAAAAGTTATGGAATATACAAAGAAGAATTGAGGAATTAAAATATCAATTGTCATTTTTAAATACACCTGGGTCTCTTTTTACGCGGACTTATTTAACACAATTTTGAAGTTATGCGATTCGTGTTTTATCGGAAGTTGACCTCCAATAATGCGCTATTATTTTAAATAATAAATTTTGCGCACTTACGTTATATTGAAAGTAATAGCACATTATTGGAATTCTACTTTCATCTTAGTAATTTCAATATTTTCAGTGATTGTATGCAATAATGAAATTAAAATCATGATTTCCACATTTTATGTTTACACATATTAAAATTTACAAGATTATAATGTAAATTTGTTCAAACATTGTGCGTGTTAATTTTGCATTTTAAATCACATTCTGTTTTTGCTTTTTAAAAAAAGAACGTAATCAATTATTAATCATTTAGTGTCCACAAGTTTATTTTTAAAAGGTCAGTAATAGCAGTGTGCACAATTAAAAATTAAAATCTGATTTTTAATTGTAATTAACAATTTAAAAATTACTTACGGGAGACTTGAAATTAATGCGATTTAAAACGAAATTTGATTTTTAAACGGAATTGAAAATTAAAGGCAAAAATAAGAATTTAATTTTTAGTTGTTAGTTTTAATTAAATTTTTCCCAGCAGTGGTGAATAAATGTCTTTTTATTATCATAAGTCTAAGTTATAAACAATTAATAAAATCATTGTCGTCGTAAACAGAAAACTATTAGCACAACATGAGAGTGAACTTGGCGCTAGTTGTATTTTCTCTTGTGAAAATAATTGCTGAGATATTCTTGACTTCGTTTAAGGAGAAGCCAAATACATCACATCACATCACATGAGAATCTGATTTTTTTACTAGTTTGCAAATGAACATGTTTTTGGGCAAATAGCGATAATAATTAAAACATGTATAAAAAAATGTAAATTACTGTACTGTAAATTATGCATAAAAATATATTATTTTGAATAAAATTAAATATTATAGTTAAAAAAAGTTTGTCTTGTATCAATTTTTTTCAAATTTGAAATTTTTTAGTAGTCATATTTTATTTCCTTATTTTTTTTTTTGCGCGAATTTTAAAGTAATTTTACATTGGTGCTTTGCTTTTACGCGAATTTTGAAAAATCACAGACCGCACCCCCCCCTTTTTCAATGTAAGTTATGTCTATTTTTGCGCGATTTCGTTTGCGCGTGTTTTCTGAGGAACCTATCTATCGCGTAAAACGAGACCCAGGTGTAAATGGAAAAAACAATAGAATTATGACCACATCACATAGATTTAAAATTAGTAATGAGAAAATTAATAAGAATAAAAGTTTGTATAATAAAGTTGAGAGAACGTTTTTGGAATGGTTTTTGAAAGAAAAATATATAGAAGTAGATTGCAGTATTAGGAAATATATTAGAAGAAGTATTTTAAAAGCACATATATAAATTATTGGAGTATGTTAATCATAATTTGAATCATAATAGTAAATTATAAAATTAAAAATATGGTAATAAATGGGAGATTGTTGTGTTCTATAGAAATGGAATTGGACAAAAAAAAGTAGTTAATTGTTTTGTGATAGAAAATTGTAATAAGGAAGAAAATATTAATAATTTTGTAAATATGTTTAACATTAATTTTACAAATGAACAATCACAGATTTTAAATAAAGGGATTAAATATATACCGTTTGTGAATAGAGTTATGCAAAAGTCAATAATTATGAGTCTGGAAACTGCAAATATTAAGAATACTTTGAAAACAGAATTACAATCAAAAATTAATAATGTTATTAATAAATAGCATAAGTGTAATTAAAAAAAATAATGGAAGGAGAAGTCTATTATGGAAAAGATAATTAAGGAGGATTTAATATTAACAATTGAAGATAAAGGATCAAGGTTTGTCATTTTGAATGAAGTGGACTATGATAGAAAAATAAAAGAAGATATTGTAAAGCAATCATATCAAAAGATAAATAGAGATCCAGGAAATGGAATTAAAACAAAATGTAAGATTTTATTAAATTATATGAAAATGAAACAATTAATTAATGAAAAGGAATATAGATATTTTATATCCTACAGCCTTAGAATATCCATGCATATTTGGGAAAATTAAAACATATGAGGATGTCATGCCAGTAAGAATAATATTAAATTTTAATAATTCTTAAAGATTTATGTGTTATAATATATTAAAAAATTTCCCTCCAATAGGCTTTGGCAAATATTATATTAGGAATTCAGTAGAACTTGCAGATAAATTAAATAATATATAAATAGAAATGGAGTGATTATTTTATTTGATATTGAAAAAATGCATCAGAGTATACCTTGGGAAGAGAATATAAAAATAGTTATTGATAAAATAAAAATGAGTAATCTAATTTCAGAAGAATGCTTATGTTATTAACAAAGCATTATTACTGATAAATAATGCTTTATATTTTAAATATAAAGAAGAATTTTGGAATATAACAAAGGGATGGGTTGTGGGTTGCTTTGTTAGTGGGATTTTATTGTCAATTATGATTGACTACATAGAGGAAAATATAATTGATAAGTATATAAAAATAATTATAGAATATTATACATATGATGATGATGATATAATTGTAATAGGTAATAGTGGAAGTATTGTTAATGAATTTAAAGAATTGAATAACAATAAATGTAATATTATGTTTACAATGGAAAAAGAGAAGGGATTAAAATATTTAGACATTTTTTAAGAAAAGGAATTAATGGTAAAATACTTATTAAACATTATATTAAGATTAAAGAAAAAGAAATATAATTGATCCAATTTTATGTCAGCAGTGGTTTCAGAAAATAGCAGCTTTGAAAGGATTTAAGTTAAAAAATGAATAAAGAAAGCATTTGAACAGAAATTGGAAGTTGCCAGTGGTTATGTTAATATGGGCTAAAAAAGGAAAGATATTAAAAAGATTTTTAGAAACAATAATAATATAAAATATAGTGTAAGGAAAGTGTACGTGAATAGAAAAGAGTTTTGGTTCCATATTCAAAACATTTATGTCAGACATTGATAAAAGAAAAGTTACCTGATATTAAAGTAGGATGGAAAAATACAAAATCTTTAGGAAATGGATTTGTAATGCAAAAAAGATGAGTAATATTAAAAATAGAGTGGGATTAGTTTATAAAATTAATTGTAAATTTTGCACTATGATATATATATATATATATATGTAGGTCAGACAGGAAAGACTGTCATTGAATGAGGTAAGGAGCATGTTAGAGCAACTAATATAAATAATGTAAGATCAGTGCCATAAATACATTTTTTGGATTTTGGACATTAAATGAATTGTGTAAAAAATTTTCAAGTAATAAAGTATGTTAAAAATTATAAGAAAGAAAATGTTATGAAATTTTGTATATTCAAAAAAATTTAGAAGCAGCACAAATCTAGGGGGGAATGGGCATTATTGGTTATAATTTAAAATATATTTTTTTACATTGTTTTGTAAATATGTATATATATATTTTAAAAAAGGATTATAATAAGTTTAATCATTTTTATTTACATGTATTATTTTATTTATGATATTTTCTTGTAATGTAATGTAAATAATATCCATTGGGTGGAGTTGCAGTAGAGTTGCAAAGTTTTTTGCTGATGATGTCTTCTTGTGCACAGAAAGTAGGGAAGATATGGAAGTTATGCTGAAAACATGTGCAAGGGTGGATAAAGAGATGGGGCTTAAATTTAGTGATGAAAAATCAAAAGTAATAATGATAAATACTGGGGAAAGAGAGGAGAAAGAATTTTTATTATGGAATATAAAGTTAAACGTTGTGAGTAGCTATAACTAGTTGGGAATCATCTTAAATAATCAGAGAAATTGCATTGATAAATAGGAGAAAAAATTGATAAATGAAGCAAAGAAAAAAAAAAGGGACTGATAAAGAAATTAACAGTGTTTTCATATAAAGAAATATAATGTAGCTAGAATTGTAGGGAAGGGAGTGACAGTAACAGAGTTAATTTATGGTAATGTTACATTATGTGTTAGTAAAAAGATGTTAGAATTACTTAGAAAAAGTACAAAGAGAAGTAGGAAGACATGCATTAGCTGCAGGTGTATAGATAGCAAAGAATGCAATTCAAGGGGAAGTGGGATTGTCAAGTTGTTAAATGAGAAGTGCAAAAAGCAAAATGAAAATGTTCGATAGATTGCAATGTATGAATAATAAGAGAATAGCCAAAATAGTTTTTATTTGAGTTATGAATAAAGGACAAGCAACAAGATAGTGAGAAATGTAGTTCGGTATACAGATGATTTGGATAAAGACTTTTTGTCAGTATACTTATACAAATAGTGAGATGATTGTGTTAGGAGAGTTGTTGAGTGTTATAGTGGTAAAAAATGGAATAGCAGAATAGATCCACTAATATAAAATAGCAAGTTGAAGAGATGGAGAACTACTATGGAGAGTAAAAAGTTTTAAATATATATAGAAGTAAACCATATTAGGTGTGAGTTAATTTATGATAATAGCAAGGAAAGTAATTGTTTAAGGCTCGAACATGATCTTTAGCAACAAGGAATATGCACATAAATGGAAAAATATGGGTAAGGATAGTCTGCAAGTTATGTAAGGAAGGCATAGCAAATATTAGGCATTTGTTAATTGAATGTAAATGCTTACAAGCAGAAAGGGTGCAAATAATGAAGTTGTGGTAGAATAAATATAAACAAAGTGATTATATAGAAAGTGAGTTCTTGATTTTTATGCTGGGTTTGTGAAAAGATAAGGAGGATTTAGATATAAAGTCCATAGAATTGGGAAAGATTATGTTGTGGAAAATGGGATGGAGCAGGATAAAGAACATGGGAAAAACAAGGTGAGGAATGGAAAGGGAAGGTCATTTGGCTAGCAGGTTTTTCTGGGCATAGTGGCTGAGAGATTCTTGACTCTGAGAAAGGAAAAGCGATGGAGCAGGATAGAGAACATGGGAAAAACAAAGTGAGGAATGGAAAGGGAAGGTCATTTGGCTAGCAGGTTTTTCTGGGCATAGTGGCTGAGAGATTCTTGACTCTGAGAAAGGAAAAGCCACAGAGCATCACATATATTAGGTATCTGCTAATTGAATGCAAATGCTTACAAGCAAAAAGGTTATAAATAATGAAGTTGTGGGAGAATAAATATAAACAAAGTGATTATACAGAAAATGGGTTCTTGGTTTTTATGCTGGTTTTTTTTCTATGTCATAGCATCGGCCAGGAACAAAATAAGGGAGATCTAGATATAAAGGCTATAGAGTGGAACAAAAATGATGTGGAAATGGGAAGGAGTAGGATAGAGAAGAGTGTGGGAAAAACATAAGGTGGGGAATAGAAAGGGAAAGTAAGGTGGCTAACAGGTTTTTCTGGGCCTAGTGGCTGAGAGATTCCTGACTTCGATAAAGGAGTAGCCATATCACATCACATCATCGTGATTTGTTTTTCTATCTATTTTTGTTTGCGATATACCCTATGATATTTCTTATATATTAAGATTTGTATGATTTCTGTATATAAATTTTGTATATATATTTTCTAACTTTATAATTTCTTTTTTTAAATATATATATTTTTAAAGTAACCAAAATGGATTTTAGTTGACCACAGGTGTGGTTTAGATATAGATTTATTTTTAATAGTTGAAATAACCTTCAGGATGCATTATTAGATTTTTTTTCTTTTATTTCACAGATGATAATGCCAATGAAAAGGGTGCTTAGATTATGTCTGGAGGCTCAGCAAAGTAATTTATCTGCCTTTTAACAGGCTATTCTTGATAGTATTTTCTTGTTTGTCAAAATGAGGATTTTCGGGAACAATTAGTAAAATCTGTCTTTTACTGCTGGTGTAGTACTGATGTCAGACGTATTAAAATATAGAAAGACAAAAAAGTTATTTAAGGTCTTTTTAAAAAAAAAACAAACCCAAACAAACAATAATAATTGCTGATATATTTTTTCAAAAGCTTTATACATATATATATCATTAACGTTGTAGATTAATCAATTTTTTAATATATAATATGTAAAAAATGTATTTTAAAATGAAAAAAATAAATGTATTTTAATTCGAATTGTTAGATAATTTTGATTCTTAAAAATTGCAAATTTTATTTATTATCATGGATAACAATATGGTTAAAGAAAGGACATCAAATTTACAAAAACTTTTAATCTTTTTTCTGCTTCCTAATCCTTATTCTCCAATAGCATTTTTTTAATATTTTCAGATTACTATTCCATTCACTGATCATACAAATGAAATATCTTACTTGCATGTTTAGTCACTTTACCCTTTAGCCTGTTCTAAAAGTGTTTTAATTTTTTTCACTTGCTTCAATTATTGAGGCATAAATTTATGCTAAATAGATGTCCCAAAATCTCATTGTCATTAATTAATTATTCGCAAGTTTATATTCATTGTTAATTCTTGCAATATTTTTTCTAACAATGAAAATCACATCTTTCTTTTTTTGTTTTTTGCGGTTTTAAAGTATTGTAACGATCAATCGTTGATCTGATGAATCCAACCTAAAACAAATCAAAATTCTAAAACAAGTAAGTGGAGCATGTGTGTGGATTTCAAAGATGATTCATTACGTTAATACCTATAATTTTAATGAAAGGGAGATCATTAGGATTGTGAAAAGGAATCTTCCATTGAGGATAGAACAGTCATTATTGTGCACAAATGTGGTAAATATTGAACAGGTAGCAGAATTATTGACCAGTATAGACATGAACAACATCAGCTTGTCTACTAGAGTTCCTGAAAAGAGGAAGAGACAGCTATAATGCAATATTTTACCGAAAAAGAAAAACAACAATGACCTTAATCATTGGAAAGGTAAAGCCATACAAAATAATTCCCAAATAATATGGTAACCAAAAAGGGACCGTCTAATTATGGCAAGGCACAAATGAGCCCTCCTACTAATCCAGGGAAGTCTCCAAAACCAAGATGTAGTAACCATACACCCAAAAACCAAAAGAAACCCAACATTATAATAAGGTACTTGAGGTTATGTTCCTCACCTCGAGATACCAAAGATACATTGAGAAACATGCAACTGACCCCCTATAGAGAGATCACTAACATGATGTGTTCATGGGATGATAAAGTACCTAACTTCACTTTGCAAAGCTGCCCCGTGATAGAGGTTTGGTTTGAGGATCTGCTGGTTAAGGCACTATTAGATTGTGGTAGCCAGATTTTAGTGGTGTCAGTTTTTTTTTTTTTTCAAAAAATTCTCGACCAAAAACCCCAATGTTAAAACCCTGCCACTAAAATCTATTCAGATTGCCATGGCCAACAGCAAGAAGGCCAAACTAGCTCAGAAACATCTGGGTTAAGATTGAAGTAGGCCAAACAACCCTCCATGACATCATTCTTGGGGCAGACTTTTTATACTTGAACACTTGTGTTATTGATTTCTCTAGTAAAACCATTAGAGTAAATGAGGTCTTGGAGATGACATTGCTTCCAAGATATGATCTACTTGAGGTTGATTGTATTACACCCAGTATCCCAGAAGCACTCATAAATGATAAACTCACAGAATCCAACTTCCTTGGAAGCAATGATGTATTTAAGTTGCAATCTATTATAATGGAATTTAGCCTGATTTTCTCAGAGATACCAGGAGTGATAGAAGGGATTCAGCAAAGAATTAAATTGGTGCATGAACTCTCATTTGAAGCAAATTTTATTTTAAAAATACAGTGAATCCCACTTGAAAATTGCTATGTTATAATTGTTCTAACATTCCCAAAAGAATTTACTAATGAATGTCAATTTTTTTTTGCTAGTATTCAGTGTTTTATCTATTGTTTAAATCTAATCTACATTTATAAGTATTGCAGAAATAGTTGCTGAGTGTGTGTGAAATATAATGTAAACGGAAAAAAACTGTGGAATTACCTTTCTGTGTGAGGATTATCTGAAAAGATTAAAAATGTCATCTACATGGGATTAAAATAGAAAAGTTAAAATTCTTTGTATTTGTTTAGATTACTGAGAGTTATAGCATTGGTTTGATGTAATAACTTGAGTAAATAAAAAATATGAATCTGATTAAATAGGGTTTTTTTTGTCTACTATAACTTATCAATATAAGCCATTAGGTATTTAAAAAAATTATCTGTACTATATTATAAATAGTAGTTATTTCTTCTTAATATTAATTAGATTTTGCCAAGTTAAATCTGTTTCCTGGCGATTACATAAATCACATTTCCAGAATGATATATGGTATCATTTTGGATTTTCAAGCTGTTCAAAAGCATATTCTTTATGGATATCATGAAGAATTCAGTTGGCTTATTGCTAGTCACCCCCCTCCCACTATCAACATCTCTGAGCATTAGACTTTTTAATGAATTTCATCATCTTGTGATATGATTAAAACAGGACAATTTCAATCTGATCATCTGTGCTTCAAATGAGAGTTCACATCCGATCTAATCAAATATCCACTTACCTGCTTTTTTTATTACTGTTGTTATTGGAATTTTCAAAAGTTTTGGCTAATCAGGTCTCTCCAAGTTCAATCCATCTTCTCCGATCTTTAGCTTCTCTACTCAACATCACCCCTGCACACTTTCTTATTTCATCCATCCATCTTACATGTGGTCTCTTTCTGGCTCTTTTACAATCTCTTGGAATCCAGTTTAAGATTTCAATTGTCCATATTTTATCATCTCTTCTAGCAAGGTGTCCAGCCCAACTCCACTTCAATCTTTTAACTTGTTCAATGAGGTCAGTAACACCTGTTTATTCTTTTCCCACACATTGCGTTTTCAATCTCTTTTGTTACTCCTAACATGCATCTCTCCATACTTCTTTGAGTGGTCTGAAGTCTCTGTATTGCTCTTCTATTAAGTGTCCAAGTCTCAGATCCATAAATAAGAACTGGCAAAACACATTTATTAAAAACCTTCCTTTTCAAACACATAGGCATATTTCCTTTTAGTATCAAGTTATTAAAGCACTCCAACCAAGTTTAATTCTATGATTGTCCCCTTGTCTTATACCCTTTTCAATGTTGACTTTCCCAGTATCATTACATAATCTAATTGTTGCTGTTGCATTTTTATAAATATTCTTTAAAATATGACAATATCCTGGATCTATGTCTTCATGATCCAATGCTTTAATCACTGAAGAAATGTTTATAGAATCAAATGCCTTTTCATAATCTACAAATCCAAAACATAATGGCAATTCATATTCATTTGCCCTTTCTATAACTTCTCTCAATACCTGGATATGATCTACTGTACTAAAACCACTTTTAAATCTAGCTTGTTCTCTTGGTTGGTGGAAATCCAATGTTCTCTGTAGACGACTTGTAATTATCTTGGTAAAAATTTTGTATAAAACTGATAAAAGGCAGAAAAGTCTGTAATTCTAATATCTTCTTTATCACCTTTTTTAAATATTAATATTACTACTTCATTCTTTCAATCATCTTGAACATCTTTATCATTTAGACATTTGGTATATAACTTTGCTAAAAAAAATTCTACCTGCTTGTTTTAATACATCAATTATAATTCCATTGTTACCTGGAGCCTTTCCTTTCTTCATACATTTAATTGCATGTCTCACTTCTTCATTTAAAATTCTGGGCAATTCAGATGTAATAGATATAGGAGGTACTTGTTCTTTATTACTATATAATTCTTGATAAAAGTCTTCTACCCATTTCATGATGTCATCTCTCTTTTTAGTAATAAGTCCATCTTTTCTTCTTATTGCAGATATAAATTTCCTACCAATACCAAAATATTGTTTTACATTCTTGAGTCTTATTTTCTTCAACAGCTTTCCTTGCTAGTTCACAGTTATACTTTCTTATATCATTTTCAACTCTTTTCCGCACCATTTTACAAAATTCAAGATATTCAATTCTTTTAAATGCATCATTTTTATATATCTTCATATTCCTTCTTTTCTTCATAAATTCTCTAGTCTCAGTAGAAATTTTGTTGGTCAATTGTTACTTTTTTCTACCAGCTATCTTTGTTGCAGTTTTTACAAATGTATCAGTTATTTTCACATTAATTTCATTCAAATCTAAATCATGTTCAAAATCTACTAATACTTGAAACCGATTTGTAAGTTCTAATTTAAATTCATTAGAATGTTTCTGAAGATTAGAAATATCAACTGTAAATATTGTTTTTCTTAATAATTTTTGTCTCTCTAGTTTTGCATTAACATGTATCTTACATCTTACTAATCGACGATCACTTTCTGTGTTAAATTTATTAAGAACATTACAATCTTGAAATATGTATTTTGTGTTAAATTTATTAAGAACATTACAATCTTGAAATATGTATTTTCTGTTAGTCAAAATTTGGATGCTTCCATGTCCATTTCCTTTCAACATTTTTCTCAAAAAAAGAATTCATAATCTAAAGTTTTTCTTTTTCTGCAAACTCCACAAGTCTATGTCCTCTCTCATTTCTATTACCATAACCAAAATTACCTACAACACTTTCATCTTTCATTTGTTTACCAATTCTAGCATTAAAGTCTCCCATAACAATTTTAAAAGGTTGTTTACTCTGATCAAAAGCCTTTTGTACATCCATATAAAAATCTTCTACTACTTCATTACTATGAGAACTTGTTGGGGCATAAACCTGAATTATCTGCATTTGGTATCTGCTATTATCTGCATTTGGTATCTGCTATTAAGTTGTATAACTAATCTTGCCAGTCTGTCCGATAGACCATCAATCTCCACAATGTTGTTCGTCCACTTTTTATTTATAATGAATCCTACTCCATTTGTATTTTCAATATTTGTGCTTTTATAATAGCATAAATGTTCACTTTTTAATCAGTTGTCTCTTCACCTTTTCTTCTAACTTCACAAAGTCCGATAATGTCCCATTTAATCTAAGACAGTTCTTCTAATTCTTGCAATCTTCCTTCACTTGAAAGTGATCTGCCGTTGTAAGTACCTGAATAAAAAGTTGTCAACAAATGGCAGCCTGGGTCCGCAATCGGGATTTTTAGCACCCTCCGCCTTCGGCCACCAAACACTGCCTTAGTTGGTGACTTTACAGCTTCCTGGGAATAAGGGCCATGATTTATTTTTATCTGTCATAATTGTATATGTGTATTGGAAAAATATTTATCATTTACACAAACATTCATTCTACCTTATCAGACAACTGAGAAGAAAGAGCATGGTGTTTCTTGATCTTAAACTCAGAGATAAAAAGCCCATAAACTCACCATGCTGGCTAATGCATGTTGGTGAGCAGCACATCCATGTTCATATACTATATGAATAATCACATAGCAATAACCGCTGCAATGACAAGAATGTATGGAGTGGACACTAGGAATTTGCCTTGCTCGGTTCCTTTAAGGCCTCCAAGAGGAATCAAAAGGTCTCCATTCAGTTAATAGCAAACTCCTTTTTGCAGCCAACCAGGGTTATTCTGTGCTAAATATTATTGAGATAGTTTTTTAGATGTATGATTTAGTGCAAGTACTCTTTTAACAGCTGTGAAACTTAAAAAAATAAATAGTGTGATTTAAAAGGAACCAATTAGATGTAAATCAAATTACTTTGTATTTACCTTGAAGCAACAATTAAGTGTCAAGTACCCAATTTTCCAACCAAATTGATTTTTTAGCCCATTGTTGGGGAAAAAGACAAAGAAAATTGTAAAAAAAGTCTAAATCTTTACTTTGATTTGCTTCATGTACTTTTTTTTTTTACTTTATGAATAATAGAACATTATTCATTACTATTAACTTCAAAAGATAAATCACAACTCTTTAGATATTTTTTTTTTAACAGTAGCATTCTAAACACCAGATATGTAAATAATGCTTGTATTCATTCTTATCGACATTTTGGATATCAAGAAATTTCTATAGCATTGTGCCAATTTACATAAGGCCATTATATTTGGTTGTCTTTATATATATATATATATCTTGGATATTTATTTACTTTTATAATAGTTAAAACAAAATGTAATGACTTTTTGGATATTCTGAACCTAAAGACCTTATTTATGTAATTTAGATGTCTGATGAATATATCTTTTATTTATTTATTTATCTTTCATGTTGCTGTATTTTATATTATTTGAGTTTATAAGTTTCAATAAAGCAAAATTTTAAAGTGGAATTGGAATTGTTTGCAACTCTTAGTATAGTGATGGCAAATTCACCAATGGATTTATTGTTTCAGGAGGAAGATTGTAGATTGCCTGTTTCAAGAATCCTTTATAATAATGATTTGGAAACTTAAAACCTTAGATATTTGAGATATAACATTACAAGATTGATGACTTATGTGGCTGCTTCATATTATTTTTTGTTTTTGCAATAGCTTTTTTATTAAGGAAAGTGCTCCAGGAAATCTGCTACCTGTCTGTTGATACAGAATAAGTTCATTCAAGGTATTGCTTAGCGTTTGTTTGATATATATATAATTTAGAAAATTGGAAATTGCTTCAAAAAATTGGTCCACTGATATTAATTAAAAGAGGGACCCGGCAATATGTTATTAACAGGTGTTATTATGAAAGCCAGCAGTGTATTTGGGATCAGCTCTTTTATGACAACTAGACTTTAGTGGAAGCTCTGATAGGAAACACCTTGTTAGTTTTGGCATAAATTCATAAACTGTCAAGTTTAATTTTATATCAGAAATTGACATTTGACTTCTACTTGGATTTTGATTTCCAATTAAACTCCTCATTATTTAAAAACTTTTATTTTTTTTTACTATTTTCTGTTTGTGGTATAAATAAGAGCTTTTAAAGTCCCCCCCCCCCTTTCTCCAAAAAAAAAAAAACGAACATATTGTAAAATATTAGAAACCATTTAATTCTTTTCGAAATGAAAACAAAATTTTCCTTGCTTTGTTCTGACAGCTGGTTCGTTCCTGCTCAAGGTCATAGGAGGAATGACTTGCATCAAGTTATCTCCAGTCAGTAAGAAGAAAATTGAATTATCTGATAAAGTTATGATACTCCTATCAGCATCCAATATGGCTGCTAATATAATCAATCAATTACTTGATGGATAATGTTGTTTTAATTATTGTTATTAAAAAGAAAAATTTTGTTCCGTATAGTGCTGTTTTCTTACAAAAATGATAATAAACTAATGAAGCTTGAGAAAAATAAAAAGAGAGTGGGGGATAATCTATTGAGAGAAAATAAGTAGCAAGAGAATTTTGAAAAATTTAATTAAATTTATTTATTGAAACCTCTTTTTGTTTCACATGTTTATTAATAATTTTTTGATCTATAAGAAAAATTCACATTAATACCATCAATTTAAAGTGAAATTTGTACATTCTGCATATATATGGATGTATGTGAATTAGCATATATTAACTGTATGAGATTTTCTTTTTTACTTTCTAGCTTTAGTGCATCCACAACAATCGTCTCCTTGGGGTAGAAATAGTTTTAGTCGAATCATTGTATGTTTTCTGTGCTTGTCGGTCTTTTCTTATTATCAGATAAATTAACTACTTTTTTTTTTTTTAATTTAAAATGTGTTAAAAATTTGCTTACGTTTTTTTTTTTTTTGTTTGTTTAACAATTTTATTATCATTTCATCTTTTATCTTGTGTACTACAGATATGGTTTTCTATTCTTTGTTTCTTTTATCTACCCAAGTATATTTTTGGTTTTTTTTCTTATTATTGAGCCATCACCAAATGTATAAATAAATATGAAAGATTTACTAATGTCTTGCTATTGCTGTAAAACATTTGAAATGCTGTTCCTTCTCTTTTTTTAATACTAAACTGAAATCCAAGTAATATTTTCCTGCAAACTGATTATTTACAATTATAATTTTTTATTTATTTTGAATTTATTTTTGCTACAGAAAACCTCTAGGAGTTTGATTGTAAAACAACATCTACAATATCATTTTTTTCAACATTTATGTTTTTATTATTTTAACTGGAACTCCATTATCATTATCCATAATTCATAAGATTATCATACATTTAGAGAAAAAATAAACAAAAATATACATTCAATAAAGAATCTTCTAAAGTATTTCTGATCACCAAATAAATATCTTAAATGTCTATGACAAAATATATCTTATTCTTCTTTGCTAGATATACCATTTTCTATAAAAGTGTACAGCAATCTATTATGCTTTACTTATGGAACATGCCTTGTATATGTATTTATATGAGCATGTGTTTATATTGTACCAGTATAAAATGAATATAGTTTTATTTATCATGAGACTCCACGAGTTTGGGCAAACCAAAATCTATACCAGTACAAACTATTAAATACCACACTTAATTTACTGAACGGTCCATCATGACTGGAATCAAAATCTGTAACATTATAAATGAATAAAAATTATTTATACTACTAATTAAGCAAACTAAATATGTAACTATATAAATATGATTAATTTAGTAAATAAGTCATTATATTAGGTTACCAAAATCTGTATTGTTATAAATCACTTTAATTACTATATATTAAATAAATAACTTATTCTGTTTAAACATTCAGTATAATTTATATTCAAAATATAATATGAAAGATTCAAAAATAATTATCAAAGAATATAAATTGTAAAACACAAAATAAGTTGAGCTCTGTTTTATTTAATTCCAAATAACCACTTAATATTTATTGAGGTATTAGCTTAACTTATATAATTAATGAAATGTAAATAAGTAAGTTGCTAAAATAAGATCAAAATTATTCAACTTATATAAATGTTTGTTTATTCCTAGCTAACTGAATATTAAGCTAATAAACATCACATGACCACCACCTCTTATGCTTGTGTATAACTGTTGTTAAAACAGGCAAAACTCACTATATATATTGCCACACACAACAAGCTAGGTGCAGTGCTCTCAGATCCAAGGCTCCTCATAAGGCCATAAGCCAGAAACTAGTCTGTTGTGTGTGGCAATATATATATAGTGAGTTTTGTTCTAACTGAATATTAATGTATTCATTATAAAATGTAATTATGTAAATTCTTTAAATCATTACTACAATATAATATACTCAATGAATTAAAAGAATCACAAGATTCAAATTTTAATCAATAAAATAATAATTTATTTATAAAAAAATATATAAAATAATATTCTGTATTGTTAAAATTCCTAATTTGTATAACTTTAAATGATGCAAAAGATGCTATACACTACTAACCAAAAAGAAAATATTTATATCATTATTAATAAATAATTAAAAAAAAAAAAATTAAATAACCAAGTTATTTTGTTTCCAAACCCTTTTATCATAAATGAAGGGTGATTTATTTAAACAATAATCAATATTTTTCAAATGTACATAATTACTTATATTAAATATGAATGGTTTATTTATTTTTAATTATACCATTCTTCAAATCTAGATCAAATAACAAAACAAACAAAAACATACTTTCAGAATATTATATAAAAAATTATGTTAAATTTTGATAAAAAATATTCAAGATTTTCTTTTAAATTTATCTAATTCTCATTAGTTAATTTTATTTATATATTACATATAAGCACACATACTCTAAACCAGTGGTCTTCAACCACCGGGCTGCAGAAGTTTTTTGCTGGTCTGCAGCTAGACTGGCAAGAAAGTTTCTAATAACAAAATAATACGATTTTAAACTTTTAATTAATATGAACAATTTTTATTTATCGCATTTTTTCCCGATTAAAAAAAAACAACAGAACAAAAACAAAATCTAATCAATCATATATAAATTAATTTGTTTTTCTATTTATCACAGATGTTTATGGGGGGGTGGGTGGAGAAAAAGTTTTTTATTATACAAACTCTGGTTGTCTTTTGATAGGCAATCTCGGCTGCTTGTCAACATTGTTAAAACAATAAAATGTAACGTGACTTTTTTTGATCTCTTAAATTTTTTCTACTCTCTCTTTTAATATTTCATTTTTAGTGTTTTTTTTTTTTGGCTTTAAGTTTTATTTTGAAAATCAATTTTTATTACCTTTTTTTAAAAATAAAAACCAAAAAATAAGTTCTGTCTCTAACATTTACAATGTATTTCTCAATATATCTCCACTACCCCAAAATAAAGTAAGATCAAAACTTTTGACTTTTTCAAGCTTCGTTTTCTTTTTTTTTTGTTTAAAAATACGCCCACTTTTTTTGGCCTATAAGGCAATATTTTTTTGGGCTTTATTTGTATACTGCTAAAATACTAAAACTTTTATTTTTAAAACCTATTTCTGTTACCTTTTTTTAAAAATAAAAACAAACAAAAAATAACTTTGGTGTCTATCTTTTGTCTCAGTTGATGACAAAGTATTTTTGGTACTTGTGTATAATTCAACCGATGACGTATTACCCTGAAGGCACATCGGTCTAAAGTTGCGATTTTTAAGATAACATCTCCAAGTGATCTGCAGACACATTTAGTCGCTAAAATGTGTCCGCAGATCACGTGAACATGGCACATTAAAAAACGCAACATTAGACCGATATGCCTTCAGGGTAATACGTCATCGGTTGATCACGTGGTAAAAAACAAAAAAACCATGGCAAAAATATAAAAATTAAAAAAAAAATTAAACATAAAAAAAAGAAAAAAAATGTGACGCAGGTCACATGATAAAAAACAAAAAAAAAAAAGGCAAAAATCTGACCCAGGTCAGGCAAATAGTGAAAAAATAAAAATAAAAATGTACATGCATGTGTCAAAATAATTTAGAAAAAACTATATTCTAATTTATAAAACCACCCTATATTATGCTCAATTATAAAAAACAGCACGTAGTGCTGGAGTTGGCGGGGGGGGCCCTTTGTGTTTTTGAGAAGCCGTTAGACTTGGCATACACCTATACCTTGTATTATTCTCATAGCTGTAAAATAATTTTCTGTATGATATAATTCAGAAATTAAAAATTGCTGATGAATTTACGAAAAATAATTTTCTGTATGATACAATTCAGAAATATTAACAAAAAAATTTTGTAAATTTTAAATAAACAGCTAAATTAAAAAGACGCGATTTAATGCAAATCTGATATTAATGACGTCATTTAATGCAAATCTGGTATTAATGGCGTCGCACCCTGTAATTTTTATAATTGCCGATGAATTTACGAAAAATAATTTGAGAATTGTAGAAATATTAACAAAAAGTTTTTATAATTGATGATGAATTTATGAAAAATAATTTGAGAATTGTAGAAATCTTAACAAAAAGATTTTGTAAATTTAAAATAAACAGATAAATAAAAAACAGTTTACCGGAATAAATTACGAAAAATAATTTTCTGTATGATACAATTCAGAAATTAAAAATGAAATTAAAACATAATTCAATTGTAGAAATATTAACAAAAAATATTTGTAAATTCAAAATAAACAGATAAATAAAACACTTTACCTGAATTAACAGCTCAAAAAAAGTAACTGTGATGCCGTGGATAGCAAAATCACAATAGACAGAAAAATCAAAAAATTTCCCAAACCTCTCTACGAATTTTAAATCTCGCGGGTGAAAAAAAAAAATTGACTCTCTGATGGATTAATCACGCCAGTCACTTGGTTACCATGACAACGTTGTCATGCAAAAAACGTCGATGTCTACCGGAAGGGAAATCGGTAAGTCAAAAACGTCATCGGTTGAATTATACACAAGTACCGTATTTTTCAACCCCCCCCCCCAAAATAAGATCAAAACTTTTGACTTTTTCAACATTCAGGTGAATAATATCTTATTCTTGCATATTTTAACAATGAAATAATAAATGTAAAATGCAAGCACATTAATGAGAATGATTGTTATTGTATGTTTTCTGTAGCAGTATGACTGCGCAACTCGAGAAAGAGTGTTCAACATGTGAAGGTAAGCAACACCATTACTATACACATTAACTAGTGTGCTGTTTTGGTCAGTTATAACAATTATGCTTATCTAAGGCTAAGCAGGTTACATCTTTAAGAAAATTTATCTGTAAACTTCTGCCGGTCCGCGAAATCTTATCATTTTTACCGGGCCACAGGGGTGAAAAGGTTGAAGACCACTGCTCTAAACTAAACAAGTATATAAATTTATATAACTAGATGTAATAAGTAAAATATATGACCTCAATATTTCCAAAGATAGTTGCATATCCCTTAAATGAATTATTAATATAAACACATTTTACAATATAAACAACAATAATAAAAATATTATTATGCAATGTTTATAGTTCAAATCCTGTTGCTTCTTATTCAATTTGATACAAAGAAAATCCATGGTGCAAAATATATTTAAAGTTTATATAAGTTATGAAGTTATATTTCATAATTATAATCTCATAAAATTATTGAAGTAAGCATTATTTAATATATATATATAGTAAATTCTGGTAGTATTAATATTTTGTCATTGTATAAAATAAGCATTATTTATCCTTTTAAATAAATTAAATCTTTTTAGTAATCCAAATTATTATCCATTCTGTTCAATATTCACATAGTTATTTATGGAGCATAATATATATATTTTAAAAATTCCATCACATAGAGCATTGCATACTTTTCTCCAGTTTTATTATATAAATGCTTCATAACAATTTTATTTCAAGTTGTTACAGACCTCATGAAAGATTATGACTCCCAAGATCAATGTTTATTTTTATCTAGTCCTCCATTGCTAGACTTCAAATTCACTACTAATTTTTATATATAACACTTTACTAAAAATGCAAAATGTCAAGCATTGGTGGTTGAGAGGTCAGCAATAGCTGCTTTACAAGCAGTTGTTCTGGGTTAGCGGGTTCACTTCCCAGTTGATGCTATGACACATGAGAAAAAAATAAAAATGCAAAATGAGAGAGTTCAATTTTAAAACATAGAGATTTTATATGATTTTTCCTATGATGAAATATTAATGTCACCAGCTTGAATGCTGTATCTATGGATCTGCTTGATTTTACAACTTTTTTATTATAAAGAGTTGTTATTTCACTTAATCAAGAGTTTCTTCAAATACATCAGCATCCATTTAAACTTTTAAAATAAATATTTTAAAATAAAATACTGACATAATGAATTTATTTTTCGAAATCATAGCTTAAAAAAAAATAAGTGAATATTTTTGTACACTTATTTATTTAGCATAAAATATACATTTTAATTAACAATTACAATAATTATAAAATAATATTATTATTTTTAAAAATGTAGGATCTGAAATTATTTTAGCTATCCTAACAAAAAATATATGTATAACCACATGCACATAATATAGTAATTTACTATTTATTTAGCCATGTTTATGTGTTGATTGCTGAATGCATACTGTAACATAAGATATGAATAAATAAAATATTAATAAAATGTATCTATTTGCAAGTATTTTAATTTATACAATGCTTCTACCATAATGTATTAACTTAATTGGAATAGACAATCTATTATACTGCTTATTAAAAAAAAAGTCAAGAATGTAATTATTTTATACTCTCGATAATCTCATATCAATAATATACATCACTTGATCATTTTTATTAGAAATACAATAATTCCAATTTTGAATCTAACCAAAGATGTTATAGTATATATAATTAAAATGTCTTTCAATCAAATAGGTATTTTCAAATAGGCTAGCTCCACATAGCTCTTTAATTTTCATATAGTTATATTTAAAAGAGTGAGCTGATAGTTATAATTATGGATAAGATATGCATGACTATTTAGTAATATTTGAACTTTATTATATTTAAAATCTACATTTAAGGTAATTTATAAAAAAATGTTTAATAATCATTTATATATAGCTTTACCTTGGGCAATAGGTGCAAATGGTTTCTCAAAATATGTCATAAATCAAGAATTTCATATAAAAAACAAGCAACTATAAACATTTCATGTAATACAAATGTTACCACAAATTCAAAATATATAATATATTGCTAAATATCTCATGAAAAAGAAAGTCAAAAATTGAAAGAAAAAAAAGTGATAATTAATAAATAAGCATTTTACTATCCATATTATTAATAATATATATATATATTAATCTGTGTAAATATGATATATAATAATCCTTAATAATGGTCAAATGTATTAATAAATAAATTTGTCCATAATGTTGTTTCCAAATTACTAAAAAATTATTTCAATTGAAATTAAATAACTAAATAAAAATTAATAAATATTTTTTTGAACCATTTTTTAAAAATAATTTATATTTTCATTTTGAAATATAATGTATAAACAAATTAAAGTAAAAAAATATATACATATTAAAATTTATTTCGAATGCATTTTGTGATGTTATCAATATTTTTTCATTTTTGTAATTATTTATAAATAAAACTATTTTTTTTTCTAATGCTCTTTAAAAATCATTTTAAAAAATCAATGAACCACTATTTTTTTTATATTTATGAAAATTCAGTTAAATAAAGATTATATCAAAAATTAAATGTACTGTTGATTTAAATCATCAAACATCACACGATCACCATTCTTTATGCTTACACTAGCTGTTTTTCACAGAAGCAAAATTCCATACAATAGCGCCACTCAGTGCAAGCCAGAGTAATCAAATGGATGTAGGAAGGTTTGTGCATAAAATCCCCAGCTATTGCCTACTCATCCAATATCCCTAGACTTGTATCTAGCTTGTGGCTTTCATCAGAGAGTAGCCTTGGATCTGAGAGCACTGCACCTAGATCTTAGGATCTAATGTAACTCTTCAGCACCCACCTTTTACTTTTTTAGCTAACTATAAAGTTTTGAGCCCAAAATGAAAACACAATAATGTTTTCAAGCTAAGCAAGCTCATTAGCTTGTATAGTTGCATAGATCTAAACTCATTTCAACATCCATACTTTTTGGTGTTTTTGGTTCTTTAATAATCACAGTCACCATAATCCTATTGGGAAGAATTGGTATTAAGCCATCAAACATCATATGATCACCATACTTTATGCTACACAGAGAGTTTTGCCTCTGTGAAAAGAGCTTGTGAAAGCATAAAGAATGGTGTGCATGGGATGTTTGATTGTTTAATACCAATCCTTCGCAATAGAATTATGGTGATTGTTGTTATTAAAGAACTAAAGACACCAAAAAGGTATGAATGTTGAACTGAGTTTAGATCTATACAACTATACAAGCTAATAAGTTTAGCTTGAAAACATTATTGTGTTTTCATTTTGGACTCAAAGCTTTATAGTTAGTTAAAAAAGTAAAAGATGGCTGCTGGAAAGTTGCATTAGATCCTAAGACCTAGGTGCAGTGCTCTCTGATCTAAGGCTCCTCACTGATGAAAGCCATAAGCTAGAAACTAGTCTGGGGATATTGGATGAATAGTTCACTAAGGATTTTATGCGCAAACCTTCCAGCTTCTATTGATTACTCTGGCTTGTACTGAGTGGCACTACTATATGAAGAGTTTTGTTACTGTTGATTTACTGAAATTAATAATGCAAATGGTTAAGTCTTTTTCATCAATATTGTTTATGCTTATAATAAAGCATTTTTGCTTGAGGGAAGGAATATATTTTTATGGAATAAGAATATTAAATAATTAGTTAAATAAATTATACTGTATTTTAGGTAAAACATACATTTTTCAACTTATTGTTAGTGCATTTTAATTCTATATTCAGAGAAAAAATATATTTAATCTTGCAATGAATTTTTTTTTTTTTTGTGATTGTTTATATCTGTGATGAAAACTTTTTAGCTTTTGGTGTGTCAGAAATTATACTGCAGATTGCAGTACAAGATACTAGATAAAAATTATGTAAGTAAATCATATTTTCTACTTATTATAATTGCACGATGTTACTGTGTATCTTCTTAGTTTGTTTTAATTGCAGAATGAATAAATCTTACGTAGTGCTTTTTTTTGGGAGGGATGAAATTTGCTCTTTTATTGTGTAACAATGATAGTATTCTATGACATCAATACATTGGTGGCCTAGTGGTTAGCATACTGCCTTCCAAGCAGCTGGCCAGGGTTCACTTCCCTGTAATGCTTTAACATATAAAAAAAAAATGGCAAACATTTTTTTTTTTTTTTAAATATTTCTAAATTTTTTTTAGAGATTGCTATAAGTGGATACAACATTTACGATGAATTCTCATATATAGAAATTTTATATATTTATTGAAATATGATTATTGTGAATAAATATTTGCTGAAAAACATAGTACTTTTAAAGTAAGTTTGTGAAATATTTACATTTATTACACTATTTCATCTTTATCTAATTTCTTCTCTTTTTTATTTTTGCATATCTTTTTTTGTTTATTTTTCAGAAATCTGAATTGTTCATAATATCATTTTTGGTTACTTTTATAATCTTTATAAGTCTTTACAAATCACCCATCTCTCCTTTTTTGTTATTTATTAAATGATACTTTTTGAAACCACATACTTTGTAACACTTTTTCTTCATCACTTTTTTCATAGCTTTATTGATTTTCATTTGAAGATCATTTAAGTTTTTTTAATATTTTATTTTGTTCTTTTATTTATTGATATTTTTTGTTGAAAATAAAATATAAAAAATTAAAAAAGCAAAGATTTCTAATTATTTGATTTTGAAAATGGAGACAGTTTTAGATAATTAGAAACTTTTGCTTATTTAATTTTTTATATTTGTTTTTAAATTTCTTTTTAAATGTCTCTCATCTATTTTGGGATTGAATTGAAGATCTGTATGCAAAATTTCTCATCTGGACTTTTTTTGAAAAATTATTTTCTGAAAGTTAGGTATTTTTTAGTGATATTCTTTTTCAATTTTTACAGTCATAAAATTATAATAGCACATGTTTAGTCTACTTCTACAGCTATTATCAATCATAGAGGATGATTTGACATGACAGACAGATAATATATGATATCAAGATAGATCTACTATATAATTTAATTAACTATACCTTTTAAAGAAAGATTAGATTAAGCAGCCTACTATGTGACAATACAATATTCATTAGCTCCCATAAGTAGAACAGCAAGAGTAGAGACAACTGAGTAAAATGAAAGTTTTACACTTTTTCATTTTATCTTATAACTAAGAATATTTTTATTATTTATGATTACTAATTATATAGCTAGTTGGGTCAGCTATTTGGAAAAAAAAAGTCTAAGCATATTTCAACAAAACTGGCTTAGGCAAAACATAGATTGTGTAGATCATATTTGAATATCACTTCATGATCATCACTGTGTAACTATGCCCTTATATATCCATTCAAAGTATAGTTTAGCATTACAGCTGTAAGTAGTATAACAGTATTTAGGAATATGTGATGTGCATCTCTTATTCTCTAATATACATCAAAAAATTATAGTATTTTATATTTGTTTGTATTATATATTTGACTTAAATTAATAATACAATTGAATAATCAAATGAGGATTGGAAGTGGCAGAATCTCTTCTTTGGAAAATTGATGGAGAGACCTTTGCAGTGATCTGTTTAAAGGGTTTAATTTATTCTCATTCCTGAAAAAATTTGAAAAATGGATGTATAATTAAAATGCAAATTTCAATCCGACATTTTTTTTATACAATATTACGTATAAGATCATTCAATTTATGTTTTTATTTTTCTTATATATGCATTCATATATTTTATTTCAAGAATGTTTGAATGGAAGCATTTAAATATTCTCTTTACACACATTATTTAATTAAAATATAACATATTATATATTAGCCAAATTCTGAATTTTGAATTGTGACATACAATTCTCACTGGACTGAATTGAAAATGTAATTATATAAGTTTTTGTTAACTATAAAATTAGAACATTTAATAGTTGTGCATGTTTCATCTTTCATACTTTGAAATAAGGCAAATGAAATCTACTTAAAATAAAATTTTGATTCAGGTCTAATCAGATTTGTTGTTAGAGTTGTTGAGACTTAGTATTTTTATGGTAGGATTCACCTGAAAATGATTTTGTGAGTCTTATATTGGCATAATTCCCAATTCAAAATTGGCTGTTATTTGTTATATTTTACTTAAATAATGAATTAATAATGCAAATTCATTCAATTATAATAAGATGCAGCTTCAGTAATGTATTATTTCTTTGATTATCAGTAATGTGTATATTATATAATATATGTATAAATGTGGACGTATAGACTTAAGAATATATTCTTATACCTTTATCTCATATACTAATCTCCATATGTGTGTGAAAGAGATTTTTTTTCTAATTCATATATATCTAAATTTGTTTAAGTGTGTACTTTGTAATAATGCTTCACTTTTATTTTTTAGGTTGTATGTACAGTATGGTTGCCTTTGGTCCCGTCTGTGGCTTTCTTCTTGGAGCATTTTTGCTCAAATATTATGTGGACACATTTTCATTTGACACAGCATCTCTTAATATTGATCCAACAGATCCTCGTTGGGTAGGTGCTTGGTGGGGTGGGTTTTTGATATGTGGGTTGTTGCTCCTGCTCATCTCTGTGCCTTTTTTTGCTTTCCCAAAATCACTGAGTTGGGAAAAAGAAAAACTGTCTCAAGACAAGAGCTGGCGGTCAGACATTGTCAGTAATCAGCATGCAGACCAGAATTATGGCAAAAACATTAAAGGTAAAAGATATTATAATAACTTAGATAAATCTGTTAAAAATGTATAAGAATATTATTGTTGTAAGAAGATATAATCTTTTGAGTTGTTTAAAATAGTTTGTAGATTTTTAGAAAATGCTTAGTTATTGCAAGATACTACATTCAATCATTATGCTATCAATAATATTTCAAAAATGTATTTTTTTAAAAAATAAAATCAACCTGGTAATGAGATTTTTAGAGTTCAGAAATATTCACTAGTCTGGTTTACAGCGATTATAATAATCTTTTTTTTTTTTTTAAGATTATTTATGCATGAATTTATACAATCTTTGATTTATAGCTATTTATTTTGCCAAAATTCTGAGTAATCTATTCTTATAAAAAAAATACCATCTCTATTTATCCCCCTTAGAAAGCTAATTCTGCTTATGAAGAAAAACTTGAAAGGAGAAGTGATTATCTTTTTAAAATAAAAATAAAGTACAAACAATTTCTTGACTCTGTATGTGCAGAGTATAATATGCAAATGAATTTCAATATAAGTCTGAATTAAAAACATCAGATTTTAATGGAATAAAAAAAAGTGTGGATAAATATCAAAAAATTTTAAAAAATCATGTTTAAATCTTTATATAATACAACTGAATCTATTTATATAAAGGCATGATTAATAGTAGTTTTCTTCTATTTGTGTTTTTGATTTGAGTGTAAGTGCTACTTTTTCTGCAACATTTTTTTTTAAATATGAAGGCAAATGTAATTTTCTAGATTTTTTTTTTAAATAATCAGCCATAAGAAAGTTTTTTAATGGTTGAAATTAGTCTTATTCAGTAATTATAAGTGTTCTCTATATAGGATGAATGACAAACCATAAGTTATTTTGTAGACAGCTCAACAGTCCTTATTACAGACAAATAATATTTTGGGCACTTTGCAATGCATTGCTGCATACATATCAAAGCATTTAGTTAAAACTGTTATTTAAAAGCAGAATCATGAAGAAAGATTTGTTGTAGAAAATAATGAAGAAGCTTCCAACATATTTGTTTATGAGTCTCCCAGGATGCCTTGAAATGACTTATCTTTTTTTTTACATCTTAATCATTAAAATTATAATTTTTCTCTGTAGAATGTAGATTAGATTGGTGTTTAATGTTATTTCAGTTTTTTTGGTACCTGACATTCTCTTGGTTGGAATGATTACATAATCCTTAAGGTAACTTAAGGATTATATTCAAAAATCACTATCAATTTCCTGATTTTTTTTTTAGTGTTAAGAAGTACTTTGCTAGTTTCAGGATTTGAAATCTGTACTGAACTGATTTTGTAAAACCATTGTCTTACTATTAACATTTTAATTATTTATTTAAATTTTGACTTGAAATAATGTTTTTTGGGGATATGATATAAAATTTTACATTTATCTAATAGAATTAAAATAAAGAAAATGTTTACCAATTTAAACAAAAACAGTAACTACATATCAAAATTTAAAATAATTAAAAAATATAATTGTTTTTAACATATATGATTACATCTGCCAATCTTATCTAAAAATTTATTTATCATTGAGGAGCCACAAATATCTTTAAAACAGAGTATCTTTGAAATTATTTACAATGTTGTTTATAAATTTCACATGGTGATATTTGAATAATTATAAAAAAGATTTCACTACTTCATGAATAAATAAATAAATACCTTGTGGACTAGAAAATGTAAAATAAAATTTTTTCAGGCTTGTTTTTCGGATTTACACCAGAACTCAGAAACTATCCATTCAAGTCACATTGTATCCAATAAGAATTTTGTAAACGGCAAGTTTGATATTTGTTTAATATATACATACCACTAGCACATTATATGAAGATGTTTAAATGGGATATTTAAATGCTGTTTTATTATTTATATTTATATATTAACAGTTCCATTTTAAATCCAGTTACTATAATTTTTAAATCAAAATATTCTAAAATTGGCAAAATTACAAAAAGGTGTAAGTGATTTTAAAATATGGTTATTTTTAGCATTATTATATTGGATATTTTTATACAGTTATTATAATATATTTTTTATAATTATAGTAATAATATCTTAAATTTAAAAAGAAAATGCTATTATAACCATCGAAATGAAAGTGAAGATCGAATCTAACCGCAAAAACAATATCTGCAACTACCAGGGCGCCATCTAGGCATTTGAAGCCTAGAAAAATTTATAAAGTAGGCAGATATGCGCTGTTAAGATTCCACTTTATTTAAATATTCCGATCGTTAGCCCAAGTCACTAGCTCAGTGGAGTAGCAGAGATAATAAAATATAAATTTTATATCTTAAATATAAAAGAATAAAAGCCACTGCCAGAAATTAACACATAAAAATATTTATTTACGCACATATAAAATAACATTTAAATTTTGAGGAATAAGTTTAACATTTTAGATTTTTATATTTACTTTTAATTTTACATTTAACTAAGTTTCAATGAGTTTAATATTTTATTTAGATAGTTAAGTATGAATAGACTATATAGATCTGCATTTGAAAAGAAAATATTCTTCCCTGATTTAACCTTAGGCAACAAATTTCGCAACCAAACTGGCGCCAATCCATCTGATACATTCATGTATTCAATGTAGCATGATACGACAACACAAAATACTATACTGTCAGGAAAGTACATCTGATCAGTAAGTAGATTAGAGAAGACATGGTCTCTCCACCAACAGGAATGTGACATCTGTTGGCGAGTAGAACAATAAACAAAAAACTCCATAGGAATGGACTGTGGTCTTCTGCCGACTTACAAACCCATCCATAGGCAAACAGAAGTGTGTGGCGTATATATGCAATCCTGCCCAAAGCGGATCTCATACTACATCTACTATTACACAAATATATCCAATCCATTGAACCAATTCAACTACGAAATGAATAACCTAAGATTACCCTCCCTTAATATAACTTTACAAAACTATATAGCCATTCACGCCCGACTTAAATTTAACATTTAGATACATTCGCACAAATGAATTTTATAAAATTTGTTTTAAAATGTTGAGTATAGATCAGCTGCACAGATTCCACGGTCAAAAACATTCCAAATTAAACACAACCGATCAAAATACAAAGTCATCGATAAGCGTCACTTGCATAGGGAATATACAAATCCCATTAGCATTCATCGTAAGATGCCACAGTGATATCGTTGACCTATATATTCTAATCGAATGTGAAAACCACAACATAATCAACCGATAAAGAATCTATGCAACGTCTATACCCAACCTAAATTTCATCATTTAAAATTTAAACAACAAATAATTTATACAATAAGAGAAAAAAAAAATGGAAATGATTTTTATCAATCGGAAAACATATAAAATTAAACATTATTAATTTGATTTAAAAACTTACAAAAGTCAGATAAGAGTCCGTTTTAACATTTAAGTTGGCTTGTTTATCAATTTATAAAACTTGACGAAAGTTCTTAATTGATTTTAATAATTGTTCATTTCATATAGCTTATGGTAGAAGAGTCCAGGTTCCTGTTTTTAATTCCCGCGATGCCTCCATTGGAAGATAATGTTCTGGAGATGGCAATAGCTGGTTCAAGGTATCACAGTCTTTTCCTTTTTCTTTTTTTAAATAGAGAGTGTGGTATGTGCATCCTACCACAACTCTCAAACACACAACGCTGGAACTGTCAGAAAAAACTGTATTTCCCTTTTTATATTAATCCACACGGATTCAATCAACAAAACGTCACTAATCCATCACTTTCATTAGGGTCCGAGCCAAGGCTTAGTGCTTCCATTGGTCAAGCTAAAATCTCTTTATTCTCTTATCTAATTTACTCTCTGACTTTTTAATTAGACAGCTTTTGGATAATTAATAAACAATCATTTCCATTTACAGATTACAGGAATTAATTAATACCTGTTTTTATTTTTACTCACGTTATTTCTTTTTTTAAACTATTTTTATATTTAAATCTTTTTTTATAAAAAAAAATACATTCAAATACCTTTTTTTATTTATTAAAAAAAAATATTTTTAAAGTTTAGCATCTGTACGAATATATATACGTTTAACAAACATTTTAATTTTAGCGTTTAGTTTTTTACTTTTATTTGCGAACTTTTAAGTTTTTATTTTAAATTAATGTAACGACATATTTATATATCGTTACACTATATTTACTGTTTAAATGTAAAATGAAATGTTATTATATTCTACCTTTTGAAAACGTTGCACATTTTCTAAGAATACTGTTGGTACTTAAGTTCCTTGGTCTACTGATAGAATTTTATGTAATAATAGTTAGTAATTAACTGAAAGAAAAACTAGATTTTAAATTGGAAAATTTCAAGAAGTATTGTATATAAAAAATTTTAAATGTTTATTCAAATAAAATAAATTTTTGACTGATGGAAGTTATTAAATTTTAAAACAAAATTTTAATTTTAATAACATGACCAACATTTAAAAAAAAATTTTTTTTTTTAATGTTAATGTATTATATAATTATGCTTATAATAACGAGAGAAAAAAGAATAGAAGCATTTTAATTTATAAAAATGAAAGTCCAGAAAAAAATGTCACATCTTTATTACTTATTGCTTGGAAATTTAATAAAGAAGACATTATTTAGAATATTAAAGAAAACGATCTATTTATTTAATTTCAATACTGTTTGCGCTTTATAAAAATAAATATTATTTACATACGTTACTGCATGTTATAACATCTAAAAATTACTGCGTAGTAAATCGTAGGATTTCACGCTGTATGTTTGTAATTTAAACTCAGTGAGTTAAGTGTGAAGATATTTAATATTCACGCTTTCAGATCTAAGTACTTTAGACTGGCTTGGATATATAGAAAGACAAGTAAAGAATAGGGTGGACCACCCTATTCTTGTTAAATTCTCTGTCTTGTATTTACGATCTGATTGGCTGTTATAGTAATGAGCGTGAGAGTTTTGCAGTCTCTCAATTTAATTTCAAACTGCAGTTTAGTATAATCAAAATGAGTTGCTTATATGTTGTGCATGTTTGCAAGGTTTTTGTAATTATAACTTTTATAAGAATAAATAATTAAATTTTAAAAAAAAATTTTTTAAATTTTTTTTTATGTATAAAAGCTTTTTTTTTTTTAAAAAAAAAAAAAAAAAAAAACGTGATAATTTATATTGTTTATTTTATTTGAAGTAGTGGATTTTTTTTTATATGTGTAAAATTTAGATGATGTTCCATTGAGTTGACACAATGACAGTATCTTTATTGGATGTTCAAGAAAATTGCATCAGATTTGCTGCAGCAAAAAAGAAACATCAAAGGTTAATGTATTTACTTAATGGTAATTGTAGTAAAAGTTTATTTTGAATTAAGCCGCAATGGCTATAATGTCATTTGATTAAAGCAAAGACTATATCAGTAGGTGTTACCATTTCTAAGAAGTTATTATTTTATGATACAATTAAGTTTTCAAATTTGACTGGGTTTTTTTTATAACTATAATGATAATATTTGTATAAAATATATATATAATCATAGATTGCAAAAAATGGAAAAGTAAAATTATTTTTGTTTATCATGCTTTTAACTGGAATGTGATGATTGCTTTCTTTTAGTAAAATTACAATCTATTATATAATGAAATAAATTGGATTTTTTTAATAAGCATTACATTTATATAAAAAAGAATAGAAAAAAAAATCATAGATCGGAGAAATTAGCAAAATTCAAACTACTATGGTTTTTGCAAAATACAGACATTCCTAGAAAGATGCTGAGATGGAAACTTGTTCAAATTATAAAATTCTACAAAATTAAGGCATATAAATATATCTAGTGGTATCACATATTGCTTGTAACAATTGAGAGTTAGGATTTACTATTTTAATGAATCAAAGCATATACAATTTTAATTATATTCTTATGGAAAAAGATAATTATGATATCTAATAGTTTGAATGGAGATAAAGCAAGAAGAAAAATATCAGATTTTGATGGGATATTGAGAATGACAAAATGGTAAGCCATTTTACTTTTACTATATTCTCAAAACTAACATAAGTTAGTGTATTTCACGTTATATGACAGTGAATTAATTTTTTTCTGACTCTATAAATAATTAATAAGAATAAACAAGCAATTATTCACTATAGCAGTTTTTTTTAAAAAAAGATTCCAACCATTTGAGAAACAGATTGGAAGCCTTTGAGATGTGGCCATGGAGAAGGATATAAAAAAACAGTTGAATGAATAAAATAACAAATGAAGTTTTGAACAGAATGAATGAAAAATGAAGATTGATTGAAGAAATTAGAGATAGAAAAAGAAATTGTATTGGACATATATATTAAGAAGAAAGTATAGTTTAGTGACAAATGTTTTGGAGGGAATGTTGAGTGGAGGCAAGAAAAAAGAATGGAAAAGATTGACATTGTTGGATGATATAAGAAATGAAAGAGTTACATGGAATTGAAGGACTGGACAATGAACAAAATGGAGAAATGGATGAATTGATGATATGACTGCTTTCTGGATTTGTTCATGGAACAGAATACTATAGATTGATTTCTAAGAGTGATATAGTTTTGCTTTAATATCACATTTTTCGTATTGCTTTTATAGATATTTATGAATACTTTTACCATTCAATTTTAGATTGGGTTATTAATTTTTAAAAATTCTGGAAGAATATTTTTACTTCATAATATTTTTCATGATTTAAATTTGATAAAAAGATTATAGTTTAGCTTATATATATAAAGATTTGCAGTGTAATGTACTTGAAAATAATTATTAGTTCACATTGAACTATTACTATAAAAATGGTATGATGAAGTCTGTCAAATGTTATCACACGAATCATTGTTTATTTGTCAGAAAAATGATATATCTGTTTTATAAGTCATTAAATGATAAATATACTAACAAATTAAGACATCAGTAATTTGTGAGGCTTTACTATGTTGCTTTTCATATTTAATAGTTCCATGCAATCTATTATATAATTATATATATAATCAAAATATTCTACAATAAATACTAAAAAATTACATATGCCTATATAAAATTAAAATAAAATCTTTGTTGTAGCCAATTTATGGCATTTTACTCCGACTTGGCTATTGGAAGATTTTATTTTTATTTTATATAGGCATATGGAATTTTTTAACATTTATTCTAGAATATTTTGATTATTATATTTATTTCATTTGATATTAATTCTGATATTATTAAGAGTAACAATCTCACTAAGCATGATAATGATTGGTATTTTATTGGAACGTCAATATTCAAATCTTTTCAGGAAAAGATCAGGCCTTTTGATTGGATCTCTCTTCACTATTTCTCATTTGCATCAAGGAACTTTATTAGTTTGTTAGTAAATCTCTGACAAACATATTGTTTTTTTTTATTACTTAGAAAGTATATTTTACATTATCCTCACAAAATATGATTCTTTAACAACTGTTATTAGAAGTTTGTTATTTTTTTTAAAAATGAGATGATGGAATAAATTTGTATTAATATGCTCTTAAGATATTCAGTAAAAAATTGTATAGTTTCAGTTGACTAAACTGATAGTTTTTTTTTTTTTAATTTATTAGCTCAAAATCTATTCAGGAATCTTTAGCTCTTGAATTTACCACTTTACATCAGATTAATTTGTACAGAGCAAAATGCTTGATATATTCCACAGTTATTGTTTTTAAAATTTAACCTCAGGAGATTTCAAAAATAATAAGATTTTATGTTGGCAATAATGAATCCATTTACTCAGACAAAACAAAGATCATAATATTCTACGACTGATCTGTTTGAATGTTGAGAATTTGCTTCATCTTTATTTTCATATTCTGCAAGAATACTTTGGGATTGGAATAACTTATGTTTATAGATGTAGAAAGATCTGTTAAGAGCAGATAGTATCATTGTATTTAAGGAGATTTATAAATAATTTTTATTATAGATATATCTCCAAATTATGCTAAATTATCTGAACTACAATAAATGATGGCGATTTCTTTTAATGGATGTTTCAAAACCAAGATAACTTGTTCAGCCATTAATTAGTGTGTAATCTAGGATTTTAAAAAAATAGACATTACTAGAAAAATATATTAATACAATTACCTCATGTCTGTGTTGTTTTATTTAGACTTGGTAATATTTTCAGTGTTTTATTGAAATAATTTAGAATGCTTTTTACTAGAGTTCTTTAAAATGAATAATCTTGTTTCTCCTCTTGCTCTTGTTTCAGCTTGAATAAATAGTAAAAATAATATACTTCATAAGTAATATTAAGATTTAAAGGTAAAATGAGTACTTTATATATATATATATAATTATGCAGGTAAAGTAATATATATATATTGTAACCTTATGGTTAATATATATATATTGTAACCTTATGGTTAGGCTTGATGTTTCTAAAGCCATATTTTATCAGTCTACTAACTAAAATTTAAAATTTTAATCAATGATAATCTTAATTATTAAATTTGTGGTTTGAACCAGTGGTGTGGTCTGATGATTATTAATTTTAGGGAATAAAAATTAATAAACCTAGTAAATAAATCTTTTTGGAATGGTAAAGATTTGAATTGTTTAACATATATGTCACCAGTGTGCCGGATTGTGTGTGGGCATGCTCCAATATGAACTGTCAGATGAATTAGTTTCAATATTTCTAATATAATAATTTAATATTGTTTTTAAATAAAACCATAGAAGTACTTTAATATTTTATTGTTAAAGAATAGTTTATCAACAGACTTAAAATTAAAATTATTTTAAGTTAAATATTATAATTAATTATTAAATATATTTTTACTGTAATCTAAAATATTGTTGAATTGTTTAATTAGTTATCATCTGTATTTAAAGGTTGAGATTTATTAATATTAGGCAAATATAATCATTTGCAATTATCTGATTGATTTATTGTTTTACAGTCATCCCCTTGGCTAAAAGTCTATAAATAGGTTTGCACAAATAAAGTAAGGGGAGATGATTATAGATTGCTAGAGATTATTATAGATTGGGAAACTATGTAGATTGTCAGGAAAGACAGCCGACTGTCAAAGAAACCTATCTATTATTAAAAAGTACAAAGTTTTTTTTTTTTCAATTAGTAATTAAGAAACCATGAAGTAAATTTTAAAGGACCTTTCACCACAGGAAAACATATTGTTGACCACCAACTGATAATTTAAAATTGGAGTTCACTATCAAGATAAAAGTTATACCAAGAAAATGATGCCAAAAGTAAATTCAAATATAGTCTGGTCAAGAAACTCGTAAACTTGGCCATTAATAAATATTGCTACAATATATTTGAAATTGTAATAAGATATTTTGGAACTTTTCATTCAACAAGGTAAAGTTAAAAGCGAACTATAGTAAAAGTTATACATGACTTTTATTGCTAAATAAAATTATAGTATTAATACCTATTTAATGTGATGAAGTTTAGGGAATGTGCTGAGAACAATTAGTTATTTGATTAGTGTATAATTAACAATAATAATAATTCATATTGGTATTAAGATCATTAATTATAAACAAATGTACTACTAATGCTAAAGTTCTCAGAAGTATTTTATTGACATTCTTATTACCTTAAACTTAATGAAAGACCGGATATGACTTTGCAAGTTTTCAGCGGAATTGTAACATTTATTAAATAGAATAATAGTATTCTGCCAATATTATTTCACAGTTCAACTTAATTCTAAATTTATAATTTATCATATTAATAATATTGTTAATGTTAAAAGTACAATAGAATATTTATTGGGTAGCTAAATTGTGCCTTAAAACTAAATAATTATCCACAGTAATAATAATTGAAATGAACATTCATCGTTGGCATTATATCTTCTTCTAGTTTGAAAGAGTTAAAATTTTTTGAAAGAAAAATGAAAGTTCATAATTATTTAATGATTTGACAATTCTGTATGATTATAAATTTGATTAATGTTTATTTGAAGTATCCAGAATGTACAATCCTAATGAAATATATTGAAATGCTTCTTTACAAATACCTGTGAAAAATAATAAAAGTTATAATGATATTATGGAAGATAAATTTTATGCTCATTGTGTATTAGAAGTTTGTTAGCAGAAGTTGATATTTTTCTATGATTTACTTGGTGCACTCAAGAAGGAAAAATAGTCAGTCACAATGGTTACGGAGGAAAAATGTAATGAAAAATGAAAAGTAATTATAATTAAATAGTAAAGAACATTATGATGCCTTTAAAGAATTCTGCAGTTTTTAAAGTGTTACTTTCTAGTTTTCTTCTCTTCATAGAAGAAACATGAGGAAATCTTACTTAAGAATTTTTTTTTTATTGTATATTGGAGCATAATTTTATGCATGTTTAATGTTCGTAGGTCCAACAACTGGTTGCTCATAAAATTAAAAAAGATCCAAAGCAATTAGAGTTGAATATAAGCTTGCTTATAAAATCAAAAGAGATATGCAGTAATGTTGGATTTAGATCTTGCTTATATTTTTAAAATTGATCACAAGGAAAAGTAAAATCAGTTTAAGATAAATTGTTAAACTTTATTATGTTATTATATATATATTAATGTCTTTTTCGTAAAGCTGCAAGTACTAAATGATTATGGAAGGTAAAATTCAATTTTGATCAAATCTAGGCATGTTTAATATTGTAGTTTTATATTGTATTACGTAGCCAATTACCGCTAAGAACTATTACAGTTGAAAATTGCTTTCAAGTTGATAATTGCTATTTAAATTTCCATGCATTAATTAATGATCATATTCCATTTGTTTGATGTTTCACATTTATATGGTAGACATTATTTAGTAAGAAATTTGATTATTGCCATATTAGATGATTATGATATTATGCATTGTTATATTTGTTATTTGTCTTTATATCCATGCCATCTCACATGAGGCATACTGTTTTCCTTACCTTGCATGAAAGTGTAAGTCATCATCATGGGTGAATTGTGTAGGATGCCCATGGACTTTTGAGCTAATCAAGATCTACATTGTTATGAAATATTTTGTGTATTTTCTTAAACAAATGATTAAACTACCTTTTCTTTCTCCCCATATCCTTATAGTTGTTCCCAAATAGTGGCACTGGGATTTCAGGCCATTTGTAGTCATGGAATGACCATGGTTTAGATTGCTTATTTACTTATTTGCTTTAGCTCATCCCCATTATACCTGTGGATATATTGCATATGGCATTAGATTTCATCCTATTAGGCCTTAACTATTTAATATTTAGTAACAATGAAATCATCCTTGAGAAGATATGAATTGTATTAGCATTAAGAAAACTATGATATCTAATAGTAATATCTCTGTTAAATATTAGTTTATAGTATAGATTATTGCACTAGGGTATTATCTTTTAAAAATGATGTCAAATATACATGCTACATTTATTCTTTTCTATTTATAGTTAAATATTAATATACTAAGATTTTCAATAGTATTAAAATAACATTTTATGATATGATATTAATGAATCAAGTGTAGAACTATAGTGGTATTGATTTATTTTAAAGCAGATTAGATTAATATTATCAGTCCAATATCTTGGATACATAAAAAATAGGAAGTCCTATAATCTTCTTAACATATTGAAATAAACATAATTATTAAAGCTTTGGGGAATCCTCATTATCTTACATTGCCTAGTATTAAGCATTGCTAGTCTTACCATTCATTAGATAGGAATCTTGGGATTATCATACTTATATTTAATTTAAATAAATAAGTTTCATAAACCTATGCTTGGTAAATAAAATATAGTAAATGAGTAATAAACCAGAAAATTTAAATTAAAGAATGGATATAAATAATAATACTTTAGAAAGATGACAATGCTTTATAATTTTTGATTAGATCTAAGGAGATCTTTCTCTGTTAATATTTAGTTCTGCTAACTAAATCTTGTTTTATGTATTTTCCATTTATAAGTTTGATCAAGGATATATATATATTGTTTGTTGATTTTTGAAATGTGTAATTATTGTAAATAAAATTTGTTTTTGGAAATTTATTGTTTTGGTAACCTTATTGCTAAACACTATCTATATCACACAGTCTGTTATCAGTTTTATTATATATGTTCAGAATATCATTAATCAATCGTCACCACACAGTCTGTTATCAGTTTTATTATATGTTCAGAATATCATTAATCAATTTTATCTTTAGAGTATATATAAAATTTTACTGTTGACTGATTAACATATTGTTATTACCATGCAGAGATGCTATTTTAAACTGATGTATTAAAAGCCAATATTTAATTTTAAAGAATAATATTTCAATAAATTGTAAGATACCATCATTCATTGAACTTGGTCATATTGTTCATTGTGGTCAAATCTAAATTATTCATAGGTGACATTATAATTGTCCTATTGTTACAATTGTGATTAAAATATTTCATTATATCTGATGATTAATATGATTATTATATTTACCTTATTGTTATGAATTTGTTGATTTATAGCAAAATTTAGAGTTTACTTTTATTATTATTACCAATAAAATAATTAGATATTCTTTAGTAATTCTCATTATGTAATTGAAATGGTAATCCTTTTATCCTCACCGTTTCATCTTTAGCCCGAGTATCAACTCTATCTGTACTAGATTCAAACCTAATTAAAAAATATATATAATGGTATTATCATGGCTATATATGTGGCATTATATATGTACATACAGATAAACACTGTAAATACACATTGCATTAAGAATTACAGCGGATAGATTTGTTTGCAAATTGTTTTAACCAGCCATTACTGTATCTGCATTACATTTTGAGTCAAAGCTTAGACTAGACTGCTGCCTTTTTTCTTTTCTGATCTATTCATATCTCAAATGGTTTTTGTTTTTCACATATGTACTCAATGATGTTTTTCAAAAAATCTATTGATCAAGATATAATTCTGAAATAAATGTCCATTTTACATCATGCTGTGTAACAAATATTTTTACATATAACATTATATGATCATTATAAATGATTAAATAAAAGAAGAAAAAAAAATCATAATTTTTAAAAATTGAATGATAACTTTCTTAATTTTATTAACCCATAATTTTCAATAATATATTTAGGTTCGACATTCAATTTACTATAAAAAATGGAAAATTATCTATTTAAAACATCCAGAAGGTAAATCATAAAGGGTCATGAAATACTATATATTTTCATAAACTATGCAGTTCAGATTCATTTGTATGGCATTAAAACTATTTTTTCTCTCATCTTTTACATAATGTAAACTATAATCTTAGTGTTTTCAATTTTATAAAACACATTTCTTTTACTATAGACTAATTTTACTTTTACTTTTTTTTTAACTAGTGTATTTAAGTAATGTGTATGTTATATCTAATATGCTCACATACGTGTGGCAATTTATACATTCATTACTCAATTTATAAGATTTTATTAAACTTTTTTTCGATCATGCAGTTTTGTAATGTAATCAATTTGAGCTGCCATCTGATTTGTTCTGTTATGATATATATTTGAAAAAGTGATAGTATAATTCTATTAAATCAGTAAATAACATTCTTTATATGATAATGATATTTTGAATAAATGCAGAAAGGTATTTTGATCAAATAATATAAAAAGATCAGATGACTATTTTTAATATATATATATATTCTACTCATTGGTTTAGATTTGAGCAGTGATATCCAGCATAATGAATTTAAAAGAACTTATCCTTAAATTCAGAAAGTTTGCAAGCCCTTAAAGGCTACTTTTAAAATATATGTTAGCTTCAAAACTATAATTTATTTTTTTTAGAAACATTTTCTCTGCTGACAAAGGCAATGCAACAGTTCTAATGGATACAACTGATTATGACTACAAAAATACAAGAACTCGCAGCAGGCCAATATAGAAAAATGGCAAAAATCTAATATCGAGTACAGAAACAAAGTTACAAGCATTACTCAGAAAGCATCGAATGTACTTCACTGATTCAGAAAAAAGTAAAATAACATCATATTTCAGCAATTTTCCTCATCTTTCTGGTCTACCTAAAATCCATAAGGATTATGTTCCATTAAGACCTATTGTTAGTTCTAGAGATTCACCTTTCCAAAATTTAGCAAGATTACTGGGAAGCTTTGGTGTGGAATGTTTATTCATGTATGTACCATGTGAAGAAGCATTGTCTCTTGTAAGGAAAAGATTAAATGGTGATAATAGTTTACAAACCAGAACAGCTCTTCCTGTTGATAGTATAATGGAACTATTAACATTCTGCATAAAAACAACCTACTTTTAATATAACACAGAATTCTTCCAACAAAATCAAGAAATGGTTATGGGCTCACCCATTGTCTCCCCTGATTAGCAATATTTACATGGAAGAACTTGAAACCTTAATCATAAAAAGTACTCCATATCCACCTAAAGTTTGAATTTACTATGTGGATGATACATTTGTTGTATGGACACATAATGAAGCACTGCTACAAACTTTCTGGAAACATATTAACAATATATACCCTTCAATTAAATTTACAATAGAACCAGAACAAGAACAAAAATTGGCATTCTTAGATGTTCTTGTGACAAGATTCCCTCATGGCAAAATCAGAACTACAATTTACCGAAAACCTACCCATACAGGAAAATACCTAGCCTATACATCCAATCACTCCAGAAACACAAAACATGAAGTTATACTATCACTATGGAACAGAGCAAAAGAAGTTTGTTCAGAAACCAGAGATTTGGAAAAAGAAAAGATCTATATAGAACAAACTGAAAAATGCTTATCCATTAGCTGTTATGAAGAAAATGTTAAATAGACAACAAAAAGAACCATCAAGAGAAAAGACAATTATTGGTACTGTAGGGTACCCATACATTCCAAAAATAGCAGACAGATTAAGGAAAATCTGCAATAAATGTAACATCAGAAACAGTTTTCCAGAGCCATATCATGCTATGAGGAATTTTAACATCTACAAAACTTAAACTTGAAATGCTGAAAAGAAAAAACTGCATCTATGAAATACCATGTGAATGTGGAAAAACATATATTGGTGAGACCAGTCATCCCATTGAAAATTGCTTGCAAGAACACAAACTGATGATTAGAAGAGAGAAAGCAGATGTGTCTAGGGTAGCAGAATGTGTATGTGCCAATGAATATATGTTCAATTGGGAAAATACAAAAATATTGGATAAAGAAGAAAAGATGCAAAGAAGAAAATTTAAAGATGCTGCTCACATGACTATGGCAAAAAAATCCCATAACCCAACCTAGTGTGACTATACATAATGTATGGAAATCACTAATCAACTTTGCTCTTAGGAAAAAGTGCAGAAATCAGGAGGGACTTCATTGATAAGTGTATGAAATTACTACAGACTATTGCCTTTGGCAGGATGGCCTAGTTGGTTAGAGTGTTACCTTAAAATTCAATACTCAAGAATCTAATGGTCCAGGTTCAAATCCCATGCATGTACTATCACTGGTCAGGCCAGCAACACCTGAAGAAGAGGGGAGAATAATACTTCTTGAAACATTGTGCATATATTAACCTGCTTGATGTCCTATTACTAACAATTGAATGTATTTGCAATATTTAAATAAAGTTAATTTTTTTGTAAAGGCATTCAATATACATATTAGATGATGGAAATAGTCCAATATAAAAGTACAAATATGGATCCATCTATTACTTTCATTTATTAAAATTCAAAAAGATAAAAAAGACAACAGTAATTATTATGAAATATTGTTACTATTAAAGCAAAAATGTTTGAATGATTTTCTTTCAGTCCTAAATTTGAAAAAAATTAAGGGTAATATTAGAAAATCAAGAAACACCATAGTTATTGTTTTTGATTCCAGGTAAATACAATAAATCTCATGATTTATATCTTCCCTTTATAATTTAATCAAAGTATTTGACTCAGTTAATCAAGATTTGTGGCAAATTTTGAAATAACATAGATGGCTACATGAATCGACATTAAATTATAATTTAAGTTTAATGGTAAAATTTTTTAATATTAACTGATTAAAAGCAACTTCATTTTCTTGGTATTCAAATTTACAATTTGCTTATGCTAATTGCAATTTTATTTTTTTATTAATTAAACATGATTTATAGAGTGTTTTTAGGGTTATTTAAATTTAATCTTAATGTCTTTGTTTTTGAATTAATATACTAAAAGCCCAGGTATTTTATTAGTGAATGATGGTTTGGATAGTTATCATCTTGAGAATGTGGATCATTTTAAATGCCTTGGTAACTTTTTAGGAGAAAAAGTGTATTATCAAGTTTGAGGAAAAAATATTTCATTGTAGTGATAAAATGACTTCTGTTAAGTTAATTGTATGTAAAACTATTATTCTGCCAAATTTATTCTAGAAAAGTGAAGTATGATTCACATATTAGGGTAATATAGACTCACTGGAAAATTTTCATTTAAATGAAATGCTCTATAATATTCCAAGATAATTTTAAGGTTATAAAACTAACTGATATGTTATCAGATTGCTGGAACAATAACAATGAATCTATCATTGTAAAGGCATATTAAGAGAATAAAAAAATAAGCCTTTTTTTTTTAAAGAAAGTATTTTTTGATGAACTGGAAGAAGTCGTTTTTTATTTATTTTATAACTATCTCAAAAATAATAAAGATGTGCATTATTGACCCTTTCCATTGGAAGGATATGTTAGAGAATAAAATATAATGGAAAGATACAATAGGAAGGATGTTAAAGTCTTTCAGAAAGAAAAGAATACTGGACAGAAGTTAAAAGATAGCCTGCTAGAAGATGGCAAACAAATAGGCTAAAGAAGAGCATATAATATATATAAAATTATTTTTGTGTTTTATGAACTATATTTGTATTTAAATCATTTGTACACTCACACAAAATTAGAGCCCAACAAAATATACCAAACTACTAGTGAGGTGGTTGAGACCTCTAATCCGACCAAACTCCAACTCATCTCCAGTACTCCAAATTTAACACCTTATGAGTGAATTCCTGGGTACCTCATTCTCATTTAACGGACCACATAGAACAGGAAACAGAGACTTAGTCATTACTAACCTAACTAAATAGCGATATATATAACACTTGACACTCTATTAATCTTAAATACTAGACATACACATATACATATAAACTCATTAAGAAATTGGAGTAATGAATGTGAATTTAATAATATACTTGATTATAAAATACTATGATTGATAAATATTGTTTTTTATCTAGAGCTGAGCAAGAAAATATACAACATTTATATTTAAAAGATTTATTAAAACAATAACAAATATCTAACACAAAATATCATAATCAGATTTATAATCTTACAATATTCAATAAAAAAAAAAATATTAACCAATACCATATAACAACAAAACATAAACAAAATATAAAATACGAAAGGCAAGACCGTAGTTTGTAGGGATGAAGAGAATAAATTCGGACATTTAAGAGTAATAAAAAAATAGAAACTTTAATCAAAAGACAGCAGTTAAAAATAAAGAAGGATTTTTTTTCTTTTATTATCATAAAGCACAGACCGATAGTTTCTTTTTAAAGAGGGAAAATTGAAAGTTTTAAATTTAGATAGAACGTCTTTAAAGGTTTTAAGAATTATAGATAAAGCATCCAGCCTTAAAAGATACATTCCCGCCCCTTAGGGACTGAAGCATATACAAGATAGGGTGGAATAGGGCGACACTAACGCCTTCAGATAGTAAATTCTCATCTCCCGGAACTATTCAAAGAAGTAGAGGAAGAGGACACGCCAAGAAAAATATTACGCATTTGATGGCCCACAACATTCAGAAAAAAAAAGACCAAAACAAATAATCCCAGACAAAACAGACCAACAAAAACACCACAGACCAAGTTGCCTGCCTTTATCTACTTTTTATTTGTTGCCCAAACTTTTACTGTTTGATCGGAAAGAAACAACAACGTAAGAAGAGCCTAGAACAAGCAAAACCGGGACACGCCCCCCAATATCTAAAAACAACTAATCCCGACAAACAGGACACTATTTAAAACACAACAAACCAACTTTTATTCTAACCCTTTTTTATCTTTTGCAAATTTTCGTTTGACTGGAAAGAAACACGAGGAAGAGCCAAAACAAGCAAAACCGGGACACGCCCCCCAATATCAAAAAAACTATACCAACTGGAATTTCATGGATTTATAATTTACTAAACCAAATGTGGATTTGCCCTTTCTAAACAAAAAACCCTCAAATATTATAAACATACATTTAGGGCTGCGGTGCAAACAAGTTTGAACATACGTGATACAAACGTAAAAGAAACCGGGGAAGAACCGGAAAGACCGGGCGCAGGGCAAAACGGGGGAAGGACGAAGGATATTCATTACAAAACTGCTTTTTTCTATTGTTTTTTTTTTTGTCATTTTTCTTTCCATTTCTTTTTGTTCATTTATTTTCAGTAGTTAGAATGACACACACCCATCCATCCATTTACCACCCTGTGCAGCTTTGACGCAATAGGTAGAGCTTCCTACTTGGGATATGGAGGTCCCAGGCCGATTCTGACACTGACAGATCTGGCATGCAAATATGTTATAACACCTGGGCAACAAAGTTATATTCCTTTTTTTTTTTGAGTAATTGTTAATGATTGAGGCTGTTTGTGTTTTGGAGTATATATATGCGGTCATACGTACATGGTATTAATATATTTGCTAGATTGGCTGATTACAAATTTGTTTTATTTTGTAGACTGAATTATTTAAACATTGCAATCTTATCGCCGACATAAAAAGATAATGTCCTCACATTTAATATCTCATATTCTAATTGCGCATAAATAAAATTGAAAAATAATAAAATATTATTGTAATACATATATTAATATAAAAATCATGATTGCTAAAACAAAGTATATATATAAACTCAGTACAATAATATAATTCGACTGACTGTAAGTTTTTATAATCTTTGTAGTTTTTAATTTTTTAAAAGTTTTTGCTCAAAAATGTTACATTTGCTTTAAGGAGATAGAAGTTCTTTTAAAATTCACTAATAATCACTGGTCTTAATGAATACAACTTTTTTATATAACATTTTTATATTTATAATGTTTTATAAATCTTCTCAACTTTTTTTAAACACAAAAAATGACAAAATCAAACTATTTTGTATATATGTCAAAGCGTTGACCGGGAAGCGAACCCAGGCTGGCTGCTTCCAAGGCAGCTATGTTAACCGCTAGGCCACCAACGCTTGACTAAATTAAACATTTATTTATTCTGGCTGTCTTTAAATGATGTGTAACTGCTGCTTTCAAAATCATGTATTTAAAACACTAAACTCTCCACATAGTAATGCCACCCAGTGCAAATCTTAATAACCAATGGATGCAAGGTTTGTGCATAAAATCACTATCTAGTGCCTACTCATTTAATATCCTCAGACTAGTTTCTAGCTTGTGGCTTTCATCAGTGATGGGGTTTAGAACTGAGAGCACTGCATCTAGACTTTAAGAACTAATGCAACACTCTAGAAGCCACCTTTTACCTATTTAGTTAATTATAAAGCTATGAGCCCAAGATGAAAACACAATAATGTTTTTAATCCAATCTCTTACACTTGTATAGTCATATAGATCTGGAACCAGTTCAGTGTTCATACACTTTGGTGTCATTGGTTTAGTAAAAACCATAATCACCATCAATGATGATCAAGTGATGTTTTAATGGCATTATGTATTCTAATAACATTTTCTCATACTGTTACATCTTTTTATTGCAAAAACAATTAATTGAATCAATTAAGTATTAAGAAGTTATGTCTTTGTTTGCCACTGTGATATGACATTAGTTCAAAGATGTTGATAATAATTATGCTTTTTTTCACTCTCTCTTGGAATCAATTATTAAACTGATTCCATAATATAAAATTATGCTAACATTGACATGATAGTAATTTAAAGATATTTCTAAAAATTATACATTATCTTTTCTCTCATCCCAAATAATTTATTTAATACAATAATTAGAGCATTATTTTTTATTCTTTACTAATGTTATATGTTAGTAAGGTAGGAATGATCTTTGCTTCATATTGTGTATATATTTTTGTTAGAAATTTATTGATGAAGAAAAAATGATTGAAATCAGAAATGACAATTTCAAATGTAAAAATTGAAATCTGTATACAGTATTTCAATAGTAACTTGTTTTCATGATTTAAATAACTTGTTCAAATCTCGAAAAAATTATGAAACATTACTAAACAATGTAAAAGTTATATTTTAATTTCAACCATTTAATTTGGTTTATACTTTTATTGGCACTGAAAAATCGAATAGGTTTCTCTCTCTCTCTCTCATATTTTACTGCATGCCAAAGTATATAATGTATTAATCATCTTTAATTCAGAATTCACAGAAATTCTTTACCATCAGGAAAGTGTATATTAATTTTAGTACCCCTCCCTCCAATATTAGTTATTTATTTTAAAAGCTTACATAGGAATAATAAGAAATGTGGAATATAATTGATAATATTAAAAATATATATATTCCTATTTATTTATTTTTAAAATTCATATAAACTAAAGTGAGTGGTTGAAATCTTGGATCATATTAAAAAAAATTTAGGCTAGAAAATTTTTTCATATTTTTATAAAATTTATCTATATAATTTTATTCTATGAATTTTTTCTGCATAGTTCTGAGAAAGAAAAAAAAATAGAAAAAAATATATATATTTCAGTCTCAATGAAAATATGTGGCTATAAATGATATCTGGAAAAAAGCCTCATAGATTCGATATTTGATGAAATACAAGCATTTTATAGATAAGTGAAGATTCCCAAAGAAGCTTATGGTGTTTGATTTTGGATAGTGAGATAACCATCTAATTATTGATTGGCCAATTAAGTATTGAGCATATCAATTAGTAGATAGATTGCTTTGTGAGTGATGTCTTCTTAATAATTTTTTTTTTTAAGGGTAGAAGGTTCAAAAGAGACTATTTCTCTGAAGTGAGCTTCTTAATGTTGCTGTTATTTTATTTATATATAGCAACCAATTCCAAGGAAAGAAAATGAGAATGAGAGAGGAAAAGACTGCTTTAGAAATGAGTTTTGTAATGACTATATAAACCAATCTATGAAACCCAACTATGTCTAATTGTAGTTGTCCAATATATTCTAGCTCTGTCATATTTTACCAATAGAAACAATCAATATTGCATTTCTTTAGAATTTTATAATGTTGATGGGATTTAAACTTTCCACTTTTACAATACTCCCCCCTCAGTAACGATTACTAACAAATCAGAATGTCGTATTTCAGTTTATTTAGTGTCATTTGTATTGTCTTTTTTGTCATTGTAACTATATATTTATTTTCTATTTTCTTCTAATTTATTAAAAACATATAATTAATTTGAGAAATAATAAATGCACCCACACTGCTATTCATTCAACACAAGCAATTCCATTCAATTAAAAAGGTGGTATGGGGGATGATGTTTTTAAATATTCATGCGCTGTATTTTTGATTATTTCTCCTTTTTCTGGATTAATTATTACATTATTTCTTTTTCATTCACAGGTAGCTTATATGACTTTGAGTACACACGTTCTTTCAAACACAATTCCCTAAAAGCAATTCAGTCGTTACTACAAAGTGGGGGGAAATTTTTTCTGTATTACATGCTGTTTCTTGGATTTTTTTTTTAATGCATAAATTTGATTTATATACAATATAAATTTATGCATGGTGGCATTATAAAAATGTAATGCAGAACATATTTTTAAGAACATAAATAGAGATCAATGGAAAACGTAACTTCCTCCCCCAATTGTATAATCATTTTTATTTAATTTTTTTTTTTAAAAAAAGGACAGAGAAATTACAATGTTATGATGTTGAAAAGAGCAGAGAAGTCTCCTAATGATTCACTGATTGATAGAGATTGACAGGAGACCAGCAAAACTAACAAACTGTACATTTGCAGTGTCAATTTTAGTTTAGAAATAGGTCATGTTTTTAAATTATCCTAACTTAGGAAATGATCATTTCTAATAAATCTGTCAGAGTTCTGTAAATATTAACTTTTCATTCATGAATTGCATTTATTAGTAGGTTTGTGTGGGAAATCCTTTAGTTAACGCTATTTAAATCAGTTTGTCTGTCAGCAGTTGAGTATGTTTTCATTACCACTCATTTCTTAGGTGTAGAGATAAAAAGCTTAATTGTATAAAAGATTTTAATTATTCTGAACTATTGTTAGAGATGGCAGGTATCCCTCCTCCCCCAGTTTCTTGCAATTTTAACATATAAGGATAAAGTCACAAATATAGTAATAATTACTTATCGTTCTCTTAAAATGAATATGTGTATTTAGATATTACTAAGAAAATAAAATAGGAATGGAAAACTGTTCAAATCCTCACTATCTACTGAGTAACAAGCCTTCTCACTGAGCTTGTGTAAAGACTTTTGTTTTGCAGAGATCTATTTAAAAGTTTTGTCTACCTGATCTGCATGCGCATGCATTATTTTTAATATATATATAATTGATTTTAAACTGAAGTGCTTTTCCATTTATAGCGAGGAAAATAGAATATATAAATACTTGATGAGATTAAATCCAAACTCAGTTGAAGCGCAAATAACCAGATTAAGATTGCTTTATTTTGATCATATCATGAGACATCTTATTCAATAGAATAGAAGGTATCCTTTATTTGAAAAGCTAAAAAATTGTTGTTAATGAAAAAATAATAAATTAGCAATATCATGTACAGTCTTCATTACCACATTAATAAATGAATGTCCTTGAGAAGATAGAAAAAGCAAATGAATGATTAATATCTGTGGTAAAATGATATTCATTTGATTACCAGTAGTTGGTGTTAACTTGATAACATTTACTAGCAGTGGTCTGGGGCAATAGTTCCGACAGCATGTGGCAGAAAAGTGAATGTAACTTGCATTAAAATAATGTTTTATTTAAAGTTAAAAAAGAAGCTAAATCTAGAATATTTTGTAGCCACCAGTGAATTTTCAGAGCTCTTTAAACTTTATAACAATAACAATTGAGGCTTTATCTCTTGAGAGTTTATAAAAAGTTTGTGCAGAGCTGAGTACCATCCATGGGCTTTAAGTTCCAGATTCTGTCATTCTACTGCTGTATAAAACCAAGCAGAGCTTAAATATTTATGATTGTATATTATCAGTCAGAATATTCTATTGTTTAGTCTTTTAACCTGCATTATATCTACAATAAGATAATAAGAGCAAAGATCCTCATGAAAAGAACCATTATATTGATTTAAAAACTTTTTTTGAGTTATTACTTTGATAGTTTCAAATAGCTGTACTAATAAATTTCTACAAAAAGATAGCGAAAATTATACATTTTGATAATTTTCAGATAATAATGTAATAGTAAATTGTCGAATTTGTTTTCAAATTGCCTCCCCCCCCCCCTAAATAAGTTTATATGTTTTTAAATTAACATGGATTGTTTTATTAGTAGCTTTACAATTTTTGGAAAGCATCCTAATCCCTAGATAAGATCTGATTGTGTAAATTGTTTTTTAAAAATCTCTTTGTTTTTTTAATTATGGACCATTTCTTAAATCATTTTTTAAAGTAGTGCCTCATAATAATAACTTTATACAATTAAACTTTATTTTTTATAAACTATTCATATTATTAAATGTTTGTTTTTCTAGATTCGTTATTTTAACGATTCATAATTAATATTTGTCAGTTGAAAAAAAAAAAAAAATTGAGTTCATAATAGTGACATAATTTAGTGAATCCTAGAAACATGCCCAGATTTATTCACAGTAAATCAAAAGAAATTATATATTATAGTATGTAATGCATTGCAACTGATTGTTTTTTTTTTAAAAAAAGTAAAGCAATCATATATTAATTAGTATTGCCATTTTATAACTACCATTTTTAAGAAATTGTTTTATCTAAATTTTGACTTGCTACATAATTACATTGGAAGAGTGGCAAACTCATATATAATGTTCTGGATTTAATGTACAATCTGCTTTTGGTTGCTTGAACGTCACATAACCTCCTTAGTACTAATTGCATGATGATATAAACAAACTGGTTTAACATCACATAGATTATAATACTGAAACTCTGCATCTTCATTAACATTCGACAAAACTTTGCAGACTAGAAGATGTAGCATCATTTTTTCCAGATTCTTCATTTTATTTTTAGTGCTGTTTCAACATTTTATTGGTTAGCATGTCAACTATTTTAAATATTTAAAATATATATATATATAAATTTGTTATAAAAAAAATTTCAATAAAATATTTTCAGAGTTTTTCAGTTACTATTTAGAAAGCAATATATAATTCTAAGGCTGTATGTAATTTGCTTATACTGAATGTTTCTTATATATGTAATTAAAGGGATTTGAACTCACTATATTTCAGTCTATTCATTCTTCACTCTATCTCAAGCAACCAATACACATACCCACATACATTCGAAAAAGATACACGATCATCAATATATATATATATATTGTACAGAACCAACATTCATCAGTTGGGCCAAATCATAATCTCCCACAGTCGGTGCTTGGTTTATATTAAGATAGTAATTCCTCAAACTAATCTTCTCATTCTTCCAACTACTCAACTAGTCATTTTATTGAAAAACCAATGATGTAGATATTATGTCAATCTAACCCCTCATATTATTGGGTCATTACATATCCATATATATTAATAGAAGAGGAATGAGCTGAACTTATACAAAGATATAATCTATTTACTAAGCAATATGTAATTCTAAGATAGTCTGTAATTTGCTTATACTGAATGTTTATATATATATATAATTAGAGGGATTTGAATTCACGATTTTTCAGTCTATTCATTCTCCATTCCATCGCAAACAAATTTATACATATGATCATATGCAGGTGAAAAAGATGTATGATTCCCAATATATGTATTTCATGCAGAAGGGTGAGAAGTTTGAAGCCTGTCCATTAAAGTTTAAGGAATTGCTATCTTGATATAATAAACTAAGTACTTTTTATGTATGTGTGATAGATTATAAATTGGCCCAACTGATGACTGCTGGTTCTGCATGAAGTATGTATATGTGTGTGATTATGTGAATTGGTTGCCTGAGAAAAAGTGGAAGAAGAATAAATTGAAAAATCCCGAGTTCAAATCTGTCTGTTTGCATATATAGGAAACATTCATATAAGGAAATGACATACTGGTTTAGAATTGCATATTGGGTTGGAAAATAGATTACATCTTAATATAAGATCTACCAATCCCTCTTTTAATATATATTTGATACGTAATGTCTACATGGAAATGACTTATAATATCCAAATCTAACAAGGGCTTTGAGCATTCCATTGTTAGTTTTTCAACAAAATGGCTAGTTGAATAGTTGGAATGGTGAAAAAATTGAAGCCTGCCCACTAAAGTTTGAGGAATTGCTATCTTAATATAAACTAAGCACTGATTAATGTGTGGGAGATTATGATCTTGCCCAACTGATGAATGCTCGTTCTGCATGAAATATGTACATTGGGGATCATGTATCTTTTTCACATGTGTGTGGTCATATTTATTAATTGCTTGAGATGGATTTGAGGATGAATAGATTGAAAACTCCTGAGTTCTAATCCCTCTAATTACATATATAAGAAATATTCAGTATAAGCAAATTACTTACTGCTTTAGAATTACATATTGCTTGGGAAATAGATTACATCTTAGTATAAGTTCAGTCCATTTCTTTTCTATTAATATATATGGATACATAATGGTCCAATAATATTAGGGGTTCGATTGACACTACCCGGGTATGACTACAATATCAATTCCAATAAGGGCTTTAAATGTTCCATCTTCAGTTTTTCAATGAAATGAAGACTGAATAGTTGGAAGGGTGAAAAGACTGGAGCCTGTTCATTAAAGTTTGAGGAATTGCTATATTAATATAAACTGAGCACTGACTGTATATATGTGTAGGAGGTTATGACTTGGCCCAATTGATGAGTGCTGGTTCTACATGAAATATATACATTGGGGATTATGTATCTTTTTTGCATGTGTGTGGTCATGAGTATCAGTTACTTGAGATGGAGTGGAGGATGAATAGATTGAAAAATTCTGAGTTCAAATCCTCATTACATATTTAGAAAGCAGTTATTGGTTTTTATATAATTTATTTAAATTCTAGATTTTAAATATTTATAAATGAAATCAAATATGCACTTGTGATTCTGAAATTGATGAATTGTCTATAGTGATGAACTTTTTATATTTGCTAAATTAAGTCTTATATGAGTTAAATTCTTCATTTTATTCAATAGATATTTATTATAATACATATATTACAGGATGAACGATATTCAGATTTTTTAAAATATATAGTGTACTGACTATTGTGCTACTCTTTCGAATTCAAAAAATGATCTGCAGAATGTACTTAATGTTTTGAATACAATATATAATTATAATGATTAAAAATTTATTGTCTGTTATCAATCAGTGATGGAAAAAAAAAACTTCAAATTTTTGGTTACATGGTTATCTGTTTAAAAATATAAGCGAATTTAAATACCTCTATAGTTTTTTAAGTATTAAAGGTCGATTTAGATGTTGAATTGCTGTACAGACTCCAGTGTGGTAGCTACTTTTAACAATTTAAAAGACAGGGCATTTCATTATGGTGATATGACTACAGCAACTAAGCTGTTTATAGAGCTGTTATTTTGCCTAACTTATTGTATGGAAGTGAGACTTGGACACTATTGACACAATATAAATACATTGTTCCATAACATTTTTCTGAAGATTTGTGCTGATAGCGTTTTAGTTGTATTTATATATTGGACTATTTCCATTGTCTAATATGAGTATTGAATGTCTTTAGAAAAATGTAACTTTAATGTATTTGGAATATTTAAATAAATTTTTCTAAAGATATTCAATACTCGGATGATGGAAATAGTCCAATATATAATTAAAATTGCTCCGTAATATTTTAAAAAGACAATGGCAATAAAACTAATTAATATGTTGTTCATGATTGATATATATGATTTTGTAGTCCATTATTACAAAATTATATCTTTGTTGGATTGGAAATGTAAAAGGAATGAATAATAAAAAGATTTGCTAAAAATGTATTTTATGATGAACTTGAGTATATTTTTTATAGAAGATGCAGACCCCATGTTGATTGTTTTCATTAGGAAGATATACCCTGACTTGGGATTATTCTGGCACTCGCAAGTCTGGTGCTCGAACTTCTTATGAACTCGCCACATGTTTTTTTTTTAATTGGGAAGATATGACAAAGAAGAGAATACATCGGAGTATTATAATTATGGTGTTGAAACTTTTCAAAAAGAAAAGTTTTTAGCAGTGGAAATTAAAAGACTGTTATGTTGCAAAATATTAAACAAACAGAATAATGTTACCAGCATGTTCTATTTTATCTTTTTTCTTGGAGTTAGAATGACCGTACTCATTTGCAAATGGCAAGTGATATTATTAATATTTGAAATTGAGAATATGTATGCTTTATAACATTTGTATTAAGATTTTCAGTGTAATTTTGTTTATTATAGCTACTTTTATTCACTTATCAATAGATCAAAAATGATTAAAAAGTACATATAAAACTTTTTTATCGGCATGTTTTTTTTTAATATTACTATATTCGTTGCCTTACTTAAGAATTGCAACTCAACTTTATCACTTTCAGTTCTTGATTATCGTTGACCTTCTAAGCAAAAAATTTCATGTCAGCAATAATGAATGTACTTTGAAAGGAAAATTGATGTTATAGAGGGAGACAAATTATAATGAAAAATCTTTCATCCCTATCCCTCACATCAAAAATATTTAATTTGTTAGTGACAGTAGATGCCACTCTTACTTAAAACAAACATAACTTGAAAAATGCTATTGAGACTTGAATTAAGACTATTTTGACGTGTGAGCATGTGTATTCATCAGTGTACACTTGCATGTCTTTCTATTCCTGGATGTGTTGAATTTTATGATTTGAGAAAATGATAGTTGTGTATTATAACTATTTAGCTAAAATTTCACATAAGTAAATCACTTCCGTAAGTTTTCATATCTATGAAGAAACATAACTTCATTTGAAAACATGTTGGAAAAGTATTAAAAGAACGAAGTTATTAGATAGTTTAATAAAAAATTATCATACTTATTAATAAGTTTTTGGTATTTTAATTTACATAATCTTCATGATAAGAAACAAGTAGTTGATTCTATGCTTAGCAACATTCTGTTAAATCACTATAATTTTTAAAAAACTGTCCAATATATCTTTAACTTAAAATTCAGAAAATTATGTATGTAATTAATATAGGAATAGTTCTTAATGAAGTTTATAGATTTTTTTTGGCTTTTGAAATATATATTTTCAAAAGACCAAATGAAGCATTGAGAAGAATAAATATGTGGAGATTATTTATTAAGAAATAGGGACTAATTGGGTATATATTTAGAGATAGAAAAATTATGAAGGATATATTAATATGTATTATGGAAATGTTAGTATGAGCTTTTGAAAAGGTAAAAAAGTGATAGAAGGTCTTATATAAAACTTATATGACTGACTTATCAAATAACCTCCCATTTTTTGCTCAATGACTGCAATTTTGAGTGATTTTATTAACTATACTAATTTATATTTGATTTCTGTCAATAAAAGAGAAGTCTATCCCATTTTACCTTGAATATATAAATCAAAGCTTTGATGTGACTCTGTTGAACTTTGTGCAGAAATAAGATATTAAATAATACATATAATAAAGAAATTGTGATAATACAATATCAGGATATTAGAGATTGAGAAAATTTTAAAATATCCTAACATTATATATATATAAAATAAATTATCTAGTACTTTTTTGAACATAGCATAGAAAAAAGATGTATGAAAATATATATTATACTAAGCTTCATTAGTTATATATTTGTAATAATCATTGATCTTAGTTATTTAAAATGAAGAAATCTGGCTCTAGATTGTATTTGTTTCATGTTCATAATAATAACTTATCAGTATAATTGGAGAAATCTGTCTTCAAAGCCTATATTTTATATTATAGTGAATGATCTAAAAATAACTAGTTTCGTATATTTCTCTATAGTCTATACATTAGTAAGATAGTAAACTGACAGTTTTTAATTTGAGTTAAAGCTTGACAATGAAGCATTCCATCACTTACTGAATCATGACATAATATTAGCAGTGAATCCACAAAAACATTTTTTCCATCTCATTGGCAATTTAATGAAGATTTGTGGAGATAGTATTTTACTTGTAGTTATATGGTGGGCTATTTTAATCATCTAGTTTAATTGTTAAATAAATAGAATTTGATTTTTTCTAATTAACATTTAACAATTCAACTAGATGTTGGAAATTATGCAATTTATAATTATAAATACTTTAGTGATATCTTCTTGACATATGATATGGATTGAAATTTTTTTATTCCCATATTTGAAGATGTTAATATTATTTTTGTAAAAAAAATTTCTTGTGATTTACTAATTCATTAATCATCAATCTTTTATATATATATAATCAAAGAATTTTTTTAAAAACATCTATTAAATGATAAGGTGCAAAGAAAATAATTAAAAAAAAAAAAAGTTTAAAATCTTTATTCAAAAGCAAATTTCTTTCTTTTTATATTGTATTGAAAATTTTTGAAATAAACTTTTAATTGTATGGAATTTTATGTAACAAAAACTTCACATGGCTAATCTTTTTTTTTTTTTCAATAATAATAATTTTTTAAATGAAAGAATAAAAAAAACAATATGACTTGAAATTTGTTATATATTTGACAGCATATAATTAAAAATACATCTGATACTATTAAAAAACATATTTTTGTTTTAATAAGAGCAGTATTATTTTGTCACAACAAGATTAATCAGATAATTTAATACTGATAATTATAATTAATTACATTTTACTTAAAACGTAATATTGAATAACTTAAATTGTGCTATTTATAAAATTTAAAAATCTTTTAAATGCCAATCTTTGGTGAAAAAAAAATCAACCAATTTTCTATAGTTAAATATATATATAGTAATCAATTGGAAATCTGGTTTGTAATATATTACAAAGCAAATTAAAATCTCTAATATCAACTAAAAAATTAGACCAATCCTTCCTTAATATATGCTACACACACACACACACAGAAAAATACCTATTGGATTAGCTATAATTCTGACATCATACAGAATGGAAATAATTAATCTATATAGCATTTTTCTTATGAATAAAATTTAAAGTATTAGAAAATTGACAGCAGTTTGTTAAGTAAATGAGAAGAAATATTGGAATTTGTCCTTTGAATGAAATATTGGTTTTAAAACTGCTAAACTATTTTAACACTTCAAGATTAATATGTTCAAGAATGATGGTTTGAATTGACTACAAAAAAATAATAATAATCAAACGGGCGATTCACTCAGGAAATCATATTAAAACACAAGGTTGAGCTTTTGACTCTATCATTCTCCTATTGTACTGAATTGTATAGAACTCCGTCTTTAGTAAGGATGGGAGAATATAATTTATCAAAAACTTCTGAGATTAACCTCTTTGATGCTTCTAGAGAAGAATTCATGACTTTAAAAATTTAACAAAAAATATAGTGTCAGATAACAATAAATGTCTCATAGGAATGCTATGATATGAAAACTAGTATTAGAAATTGACCAATTTATTACTGGAACTCATTACATATGGTCAGCTGAATTTTATTAATATTTTTTCTTATAACTGGAAGAGTATGTTTGGTGATTGCTTATAGAAATCTATCGACTAAACTACCTTCTTCTAATCATTACATATGTTGTAATTTAGTCAGCCAGATCAATCTTTCCGATTTTTATTCTCACATATGTATCAATGGCTTTGCACTATTCAAATATATTGGGAGTTCATGTTCAGACTATAGTTCAAACATTAATTTCAAGATAATAATACAATTCATACAGGCTACACAGTCAAATAATTGATTTGGGTAATAAGAGGGTGATGTTGTACATTACACATAGCATTGCCTGTCATCTGATTTAAATATTCTGCTACTTAGAACCTTTGTTCAAATATTATGTAATTCAATTCCACATGGAATACAAACTATTTTTGGTGTATATTGTAAAGCTATCACATAAATTTTAGTCATTTTACCCAACTTTTGTATATAAGTTCTCATTTGATAAAGCAGTAAATGCAATTAGTTCTTTATGACACACACATATATGCCTTTACTGAAAAAGGAGCCATTCTTGTTTTATTATGGACTTTTTGAAGTAGATGTATTTAATAACTTCATTTTTTTTTTTTTTTTTGCCACTTGGACTTTATTTAGGGGTCAGCAAAATGTATTATTGCTTTTTACAAATTTTGTAAATAAACTATAGCATTAAGGATATTTCTATACTCTTTAATATATATATTACTGCTTTTTACAAATTTTGTAAATAAACTATAACATTAAGGATATCTCTATACTTTTTAATTAATATACTCGATATATATATTACTATACACATACTATATATTTATATATGTATACAAAAGCTAGTAAAAATTACCATTCTAGAGCAATAAAATGTGAAACTAGTGAAGTAAGAGAGTTTAACCATTAATCTTCAATTCTCTTGAGTAGTTTACCTGAGGCTACTACTACTCCTTTCAGTAAAAGAACACTTTCAAGAAGCTATTATTGTTATCTAAATCAATACATTTCACTGTAGATATGAAGCTGGTTTCTTGAAAGAAAAAATGCAGAAAAATTTATATCCATTAAGAGAATGCGGGTCATATGCTAGTTGAAATTATTTTGGCACATTTATTGTGAGTGTGTGTGTAAAAACAAATATATAAATATTCCATAGCTTTGTATACTTTAATATTATTAATTAAACACGGCGGATGAAAATATATTTAAAGTAATCAATATAAACATGATAATAAGAGAAATCCTGCGAGAGTTTAATCCACTCATTCAAATATTGTATGAATATATATATAATGTATTTGACTTCCCTTGTTAAATATTTGAATATTGGATCCATCAGAATTGGATTAAGAATAGGAGCATAATTAATTTTAACAAGCAACTGATGAAATATTGAAATTAACTTTTTCTTATTAGGAAATATCACTTTTTTTTGTTTTGGTTTCTTTACACCGGCACAAGTGTTCTTATCTGAAATACGACTCTCCTGTCTTTTTACATTTACTACTAAAAAGCTGTCTGACCAGCGGAGGTCCTGTTATTTATTATTTAATTGATCCAAAGCAGTTAATTATATATTTATCATATGATGATTTTTTATTTTATAAAAAAAAAAAAAATGTTAAGTTTTTAATTGGATTGTGGGGGGGGGGGTATGCAAGAGCCTTACTGTCTAATTTGATCTTTTGGGGATTTCGTTGTATCGTTATTTTGATATTGCCATTATCTAGGAATATATGTTTTTAAAATATATTTAATTCAGAAATAATGAATCAAATAAGTGAAACAATTTTTTTAATTGTCTTACAATCATTGTATGCAGTGATTATATGTGTATCGACTTGTCCAGTATACACGAATTAACAACTACAAATACTGTACTTGGATAAAATTATTATTTACGATGTAAACATAATGAATTAAATTAATTATAGAATTTAACTTGGATGGATTGCTTTTGATAAAAGCAATTCAATATTAAATGAAATATGCCTATGTGTTTGAAATGGATTTTTAATAGATATGTTTTTGCTGGTTCTTATTTAAAGGTCTTAGATTTGGACACTTAACAGAAGCACAATATAGAGATTGCAGATGTTCAAAATGACAGATATATTGTGAATGACAAGAAAAAATTGAAAGGCTTCGGTAAGAGAACAATAGGTAGCACTGACATCATTGAAAGAATTAAGAGACTGAAAGGAAGAATAGAATGGACATATAATAGTTAAAATATTAAACTGGATCCTAAAAAATTTGTAAGAGACCATGTGAGATGGATAAATGAAATAAGTTTGTTAGTGTGATGTTGGAAAGAAGAATTATGGATCAGAAAACGAATTAGAGACCATCCTGCTAGTAATTGATAATTATTAAAAATGATGATGATGATGACAATATACAATGGCGAAAAGAATATTAAATACTGCAGTAGGCTAGAATGTTTTATTTATGATTATTAGTTGTGATAATAAGTCTATTATTATTATTTAAATCAACATATTGTCTTTAGTAGACTAGAACGTTTTACTTATGACTATTAGATGTGATAATAAGTCTATTATTATTATTTAAATCAACATATTGTCTTGCGTTGTTAGCCGAGAGGTATTGCAGCCGCCAAGCAAGCAAGTAGTTGATTGCAGACGGTTGTGGGTTCGCGTCCCGGCCGATGCTATGACATATGAAAAAAAAAATCAACATATTGACAAGTAAAATCAGCAAATATAATTGGGTTAATAATAATAAAAGCATTTTGTAGGAACATGAATATGGTTTTCATTGGTAAGACGTACCTGTTTTTTTTTTTCCATAGGAAAATATGACTATGGGATAGAATACAACTGAAAATTCCATTTTGGCAAAGTGTTTGAGTCTTTCGCAAAAAATGTTTTCTGTACAAAGCTCACCCCCCCCTCCCTTTTTTTTTAAAGAAAATTTTTTCTTCATTTAGAGTTAAAAGTAGACATACTCATTTGCGAGTATTTGATAATGTTTGCTAGCTAATAGCAAAATTATATTTGTAAACATTTTGCTATAATATACGGATGTTTAGTGAAATGCTTATTCGGTAATGTGTTATGTGTGTACATATATAGTCTAGCATGCAATCTGGTCAGAAAATTATTGTGAAAAGAGAAAAGATTGAAGTTTTCTGAGTGTTAATTTATTGTTTCACCTTGTCTTTTTAATCTCTGCAGTACTTGTATATTTGTTTTTCTACTGTCAGTCTGAGTTATTGATTTCCTCTCAGGTGACCAATCTAACCGCCACGGATTTTTTTTTTTAATGTTGTTCAAATCGCTATTAACTTGAAGGAGAATCTGGATTGCAGTCAAATTGTCTTTTATATTAGTAGTCTCTTGTGGAGATCAATAATTGTTCTGAAATGTGAAAGGTTGTCCAATACAGTTGAACTTGACTCTAATAGGATAAAAAAAAAACATTTTGACATGACAAGTGTGTAACATTAGAGAAATGATTTGATCCTAGTATATATTTTTTATTATGCTATTAAATTTTTTTTTTTTTTTTTGTGATGTGTTTTTATATATGTATGAGTATTTAACACACACTTCTATTAAATGGATTTCATTATTTTTAATGATTCTATTTAAATCCATTTAGTCTAATAGACTATGATTGTATCAATTCCTCCAAGGAATATTTTTCTCAAAGCTTTGTCATTAAGCATTGCATCTTTTAGTAAAAAGTAAACGCTGTTACTAGGCCTTCAGCCATTGAAACACTCTTATCTAATTTTTTTTTTTAAAATAAAACAATACCCATCCCAGGTATGTTCAAAATAGAATATATTGTTAAAAGCAATAAAGAATCGCATAATTAAAGACAGATTTTTTTCTTGAAAGATATTATAATAACAAAATTTAGGTCATCAGGGTTTTTTCTTTAATTTGACCCTGTCAATAAAAAAAAAAAAAACGTATTTTGATTCATAATGGTTTTAAATACTGCAGTAACACGGAAGCCATATTGGATTTTTGAGAAATGGTTTATGACACAATTTTTAGGATAACATCAGTTTATAGTATACAAAACATCAAATACTATATTTTATCAACAAGATAAAATACGAAGGAATATAAGAAAAATGAAAGAAATATAGTCATTACATATTCAAAGTAAAAATAAATAACATTTTAAAGTTATATTTCTTCAGAAATTCGAAATTGTAGTAGATATAGGGGATTTGAACTCAGACTTTCAAGCACCCTTCAACTATCCACACTATCTCATACAACTGATACACAAAGATAGAGGGATAGTTGAAATCTCCTACATTTACAATTAAGCTCCAGGTTTGTGAAGAGTGCCTGATTTTCAAATATTTAAATTGTAATAGATAAATTTTAAAATTATATATTTATTAATAGGTTTATTATATTATGAAATTTTCAATAAAATGAGATATAACATTACTTACATAAGACTCATTAGTTCAAAACATCAAAAATAGAAAGATTGACACCTGTTTTTTTTTAGAAACCCTATAAGAATTTTCTCTTTATAGATGTCTGGGTAAATGAATAAAGAGAATGACTGTTGAAGATAAATAATCTTCAGATTGTAAATACCTTCAATATATTGTATAGGTAACAGGAAAAAAGATTTAGAATTAATGCAATGTAGAATATTAATAAGAATAGTAATACTCTTTATTATTTACTTTACCATTTGCCTTCTTTTTTATTAGATAGAATATACCTAAAATATAAAATCGTGATTAATATATCATTGCTTACAAATATCTGTGGTTTGGCATAGTTGGAAGAGCATCATCCAACTTGGATATCTGCAAGACCCTGGATGGACTCCAGCCCTTGCACTTCTGGTGCTCGAATTTCTTATGAATTCCTGAGCAATAAGCTGTTAGCATTTTATTGCTTACAAATAATAAAAGTTACTGTAATTATACAGCAAATATAAATATAAATGCCGATATAACTTACCTAATTCATTGTACATCACAAAGTTGAAGCAATTATATAGGAAAATGTTAGGTGAAGCTGGCATATCAGTCAATACTCTTGACACTATCTCAGTTTTAGTTGATAAACAAAAAACAACTGCTCAGAGCACTTTTGCCATGTGATTATCACTCCACACCATGAACAAACTTTCCTATCTCTTTCATTTTTTAGGCGGACAACTCAATACTGTAAAACTATTAAAAGCACAACTCAAGTAACCAGGCATTGGCTAGCACCAAATGTATTTTTACTTATGTATAACTCTGTAAGGGACATATATTTATTATAGTTACCTACACAGATCCATCTTTCCAACTCTGCTTTACTGGTTTTGAGGAATCATATTGTCTTGTAGTATTAGGACTAGGAAATTTAATGATTACTTTGCTGATGTACCTGATAAACAGCTTTAAAATTTATGTTGCATTGGTTAATAATAAGCCTAATTTTATATATTATATAACTTATATATTTCATTATCATTGAACTTATAATGAATTATAAAACTTATTGCAGGTCATTATGTCTGCAAAATAAGGCTGGTTTACACTTGGATCTGATATAATTCCCAAATATCTCCAGTTGAATTATATGTGCCTTACAAGAAATTTGTATTATCACATCAAAAAATATAGACAATTTATGACTTGACACATTTTTCAAATCCAGTATATATATTTTTTAATCTTGCTGATAAATGTATTAACTTCATTAATAATTTTATTGTAAAATCTCTTATCATAAAGGAAATGAAAAAAAATCTGAAATCAAATACTCAGATGTAATGAGAAACTTCAGATCTGGAGACTTGGTGAAAAAGCCTATACATATACTTTTTGCCATTATATTTGATAGTTTAATCAGAAGCTGTTGGGATGAAGAGCCTACAGACTGCTTGCTCCTCCCCCTTTTTTTGTTGCTAAAGGAATTACTTCATTTTCCAAAGACAAATTTTTATTAAAAGATAAATTGGACCTACTAGATGATAAAGTATTCTTGGATTTCAATGGCCTAAAAATTAGAAAAGAATTATGCTCAAATCCATGTCAAAATCCATTTTTTCTATCTATAAATTTAATGCTGTCTTTTCTTTATAAAATATATAATAAATTGAGAGAAAAATTAAATGAAGTTATTTAAATAAAAATTCTAAACATTATCATATAAAAGATAACACATACTTCTGGATAAATAAAAATGATAAGAATAATATATATTATAATGGTCAGGGTGTAGTGGAGTCTTACCGTATCTGCTGTACAAGGGACTACCAGGCTATTCGAACCTGGAAAATTTATATAGTAGGCAGATACTTATTGTTAAGATCCTATTTTTATTTTATGAATATGTATGACCGAAATGCCCCAGTCACTAGCTCGTGGAGCAGCAAAGATAATATATATTTTATTTTAAAGAAAGATAATAAAAAATAAGAATAAGCCACTGCTAAATTAACAATCTACAAAAACATTTACTGTGCACATATATATAATTCAGAATTATTTATTTTAGTATAATGTTTACTTTAGAATTTAATTTAATTTACATCTTAACTTTTTATTTTAGAAGTTTGCACAGATGAATTAATTAATATTTTATTAGAATGTCGAGTATCGATAGACTACAGAGATTGCACTTGAAAAAGAAAATATTCTATATCCCTTATTTAACCCCAGGCCAAAAGTTCGCAGTCAAACTAATGCCAATCTATGTAATATATTTGATGTATTTCAATGCAGCATGAATATGACAGCACACTACCATCAGAATATCCCTTATTTAACCCCAGGCCAAAAGTTCGCAGTCAAACTAATGTCAATCTATGTGATATATTCGATGTATTCAGTGCAGCATGAATACGATAGCACACTACTGTACTGTCAGAAATGTACATCTGAACAGCGTGGTTATTTAGAAGAAATGTCCTTCATCCAGTACAGGAATGCTACGTCTGTCTGGCGAAAACAATACAAAAAAAAAACTCTATAGGAAAGGATTGCAGTTCTTTTTTCTGACTTACGATCCCATTCCATAGGCTAAAGGGGTGATCCACAGAGCAGGGAATACCATCTGTCTCCGATGGTCAATAAGAAATAGACTTGTTTTGCCCAAGTGCAGTGTATAATGAGTTCCTGCACATAGTGGATCTTCATACTACATTTACTAATTACACTAATACAGCCAACTCTTTAACCCATTTTAACTGCGAAACAAATAACCTGTGATTAACCTTTCCTTAAACTAACATAACTTTACAAATCTATGCAGCCGTCCACATCCAACTTAATTTTAACATAATTTAAAAGTTTTAGCTTACTAAAAAAATAAAATAATAAACACTCAAAAAGACAAGAATGAATAAATTAATGGAAATGATTTAAAAATACATATAATAAAACTAATTATTAATAAATGACTTAATTTGGTCAGATAGGAATTTATATTTCTATTTACATACTGGAAAAGTAGTTATATAGAGTTCTTACGGTTTTAAAAAGAAAGTCTATATGTTTTAGTTGCTTGTAATTTGGATCCCGTGTTGTTTCTAATTCCCACAATGTCTGGGGAGACCGGTATGCTGTTAGCCATTCTATTGGTATTCATATGGAGGTCCTTTGCTCTAGCTGGTATACTTCTTTGCAGGATCTTATCTCAGGACACCAGTGTCCTCAATGTAGGAAAATGATACTTCATTTTTTTTTCCTTTGGAAAAACTTAAGGGATTGAAAGTGTGTCTTTTCAATGCCTTCTCCTTCAATTCTCCCGGAACTAACACATATAGAACACATAATCTTTTATTTCCAATCTTTTTCTTTTTATATTAAAATTACGGATTAATTGAACATGATATCATGATGATGATTCTTTCGCTGTGGTCCGTTTCCTGAGGGATTTTTTTATTGGTCATTCTGTTCTTATTGTTTTTATCACCTATCTGACCTTTAATTATAAATTTTGAGATGCCCAAAGGCTAGTTTACTTTGACTAATTAAAAATAATCATTTCCATTTTTAGCCTTTTTGCACAATAGAATTACTTAAATTTTGTACATTCTTAAAGATATATTTTTATCTTTAAATCTTTTAAGTTTTTTCTTAAAATTTAGTTTTAAAATACTTTTTAATAAAGTTTTTTTAAAATATTTTTCCATCTGTGCGATTTTATATATATATATACGAGTTTAGATGACTTTTAATTTTTAAAAACAAAATTTTATTTGCGAACTTTTTATTTTTAATTTCTAATTTTATTTATTAGAATAATATAACAGTATGTGTGCCCATTACATTATAATAAGTATTTAAAAATCGCAGTTCACTGGTCTATAATGTATTAAGTAATCGTTTTAGAGTAAGAGTCTCTCCAAACTGCCTTTCACAGAACAATAGCAAAGGTAAGGCATTATCATCAGACTTTCCAATTACATGGCAATAAGAATTTAATCATTTTCTCTCTAGCAAAGAATAACTAGATAGCTTTTTACTAAACAATGATGGTTGGGTAGCTAGGTTGATTATGAGATTGCAATCTGAAAATTATTTTCCACTTTTATCTGAATTTGAACTCTCATCTTAAGTATAAGTGTATGTTCTGTTATTGTTATAATTATGCTTGTGACATAAATAGCTTTAGATTTTATATTAGTTATATATAATCTAAAAAGTATATAGAGAAATATTGATAAAAATAATAATAGCAGTGCAGTAATATTGGCAGTTTGGAATATTACAGTAGGTTTAGAAAAAAAAGGTTTATTTGATTAGGAAACTCTGATAGTGTGCTATTTCTTGAATATTATAAATCTCTGCACACTCACCCACTAATAAGAGTTTTAAAAATTAAGTGAATCACTTAAGTTTAGAGTGTATTTTTATATACACCAACTCTTACTGACCATGTTTATATCAGGGCTTGAGTCTATTTTGTGTCTAAATGTTATAATCAAATATTGAATTGTACAAATTTAGTAAACACATCGTAGGAGAAAGATAGGGTGTCATTTTTAACCACCTACGATACGACTTATATGACTTATAAATGTAAATCTATTATTATAAAGTGCTGAAAATTTTATAATTATTAAAGAGAAAGTTAACCTTCGATAATGTGCTATTTCTTGAATATTATAAATCTCTATGCACTCACTCACTCTGATATAAGCACAGTCAGTAAGTTAGTGTATATATAAATATGCTCTAAACTTAAGTTATTCACATAAGTTTTTAAAACTCTTACTGGCAGGTGAGTGCTCAGAGATTTATAATATTCAAGAAATAGCATATTGTCAGAGGTTCACTTCCTTTTTAATAATGGCAAAATTTTCAGCACTTTATAATAATAGATTTACATTTATAAGTCATATAAGTCTTATCGTAGGTGGTTAAAAATGAAATTTGTCTTTCTCCAGTGATAGGTTAACTAAATTTATACAATTCAGTATTTTATTATAACATTAGGCACACAATAGACTCAAGTCCTGATATAAGCATGATCAGTAAGAGTTGGTTATATACAAATACGCTCTAAACTTAAGTGATACACTAGAGTTTCTTAAAACTCTTACTAGCAGGTGAATGTACAGAGATTTATATTATTCAAGAAATAGCCCATTATCGGAGATTCACTTCCTCTTTAATAATTACAAAATTTTCAGTACTTTATAATAATAGATTTATATATATTAAAGAAAAATGATATGATGTTATGAAATTGTAAATAAAAAGTTTACACATAATTTGAATAAAATTAATTAGATTTTCTGCAATTGGTCTAAATTCTAATCACAATTAGTGATTGTAGAATACACATTAAGAAAATAAGAAAAGAAACAAATGAAATACAAAAAGAGCTGTTAGAAAGAATTTTGTAAATATTTTTGAATCAGAAATCAATGAGCTAATTTTTTTATGCATCAGTTTAGATGTATCACATAGCTTGTGTGATGCAATTTAATTTTTGTATAAAATATGAATAATTTTTAATGATATAATAATATACTATTGAAAGAATGTAAAATTTAAATAGCAGTTATGTTAATAGATTTCTGAACCTTTTTGTTTTCATCAGACTTTTAATGCTTGGAGTTCACTTGAGCAGTGAAAACTGCAAAACATTTCAATTTGTTTGTCAAGATCTTGTCTTTTTATTTTTATTTTTATGAATTTCTTAGATAAAAACAACAAAACTGCTAGGTTTACAAAGAACTGACAAAGCATAAGTCACCAACATAAGATCTGTTACAAATAAAAAGTTAAAAACTATTGTGGTCTTAATTTCAATTAGACATTTCATGATTAGACAAATATCAAGTGGGTACTTGTAAAATAATTATGAAATAAAAACTTTTTTTTAATTGTTAGATTTTTATTATAAATTTTTTCCTGAGTACTAATAAAAATTGTTTTTTAATTACAATATTATTTTACAAGATTTAAGTTTATATTTCATTATTTATAAACAATGATCTGATGTACCACATTTAGTCGCACTATGTACTATATTTGGTGCATGCACCATATGATGGACATCTCATGAGATAAAGTCTAAATATAGGGTAATTTCGTCTCCATATTTACATTTAAATTAATATAAAGGAATTAAATGCTTTTTTTTTTGGGACATTTTTGATAATGCATTGAAAAAAAAATTGATAAATTGTCCTTTAATAACTGATAGCAAAAAATGTGTTTCTGCCTTGGGTTTGATATATTAAGTATTGAAAATGACAACTGCACTAAAAAGGTGTTAATATTATTTCAGAAATTATGCTTAGCTACCATTTTTATGATATGTTGCTTCAGTATATTTTCTAGAGGAATTGTAATAATAACAAATGTGAGGATGATTATTATGAGCTTGCAATAAATAAGATTTTGAAATGAAAAGTAAATAAGCAGAAAAATTATTCTAATTTAGATAGTTTGAATTTATTTACAATTTTATGTCTTTTCACTCACTGTCTGTAAGATTAAATGGTTTTTGATATACTATGAGTCTTGGTTTTTTTTTATGACTGAGTTTTATTTGAAGAAAAGATTATGAAATCTTTACATCATCTTTTTTATCTACTTCGTCTATCAATGTAACACATGAATCAATATTAGTCACTTAATCTTGCTGATTGCAGTGAATTAACTTTGATATTTCAGTGAGTTTAAATCTGGTGGAAGAGTGACATAGCTAAGAGCTAAAAGTTTCTGGATTGAAGCTCAATCTATCATTTTCTCATACTTAAATGTCACATAATCTCCCAAATAACTATTTGATTATTGTTATTATAACATAAATATAGAAAGCGAATGAATCAAAGAAGGAAAGAAATATAAAAAAATGATTACTGAACTATATCTACACGGTGTCCAGTCAAGTGATCAAGCATGATTAGTAGAACACACAGAATATAATCCCCCCTCCCCAAAATAGATTTTATTATTGAGTGCCTAACCTAGATTTACAATGACACCACAGCTTCCTTTGATAAGGTTTACTAAAAAATTGAAGACAGTTGGCCCATGACACTCTCCATAAGTTGCATTATCTCAAGTATCTTCATCTTTGGATACTACCGACATATAGCACCTTATACCCCTCATATGTCCACTCTGTGGATGAGGTTTTTATTTGTACCCCAGATGTCCTGATTAGCCAAATTCAGCAGGACCTTGCTCATGCAACATCTCATATGGAGTACAGAAAATGAAGACAATGGTATCAAACTCCCTGACCTCTACATACAGCGTGGCTGCCTTTATCTCAATTATAAAATGCTCATAAAACCCATACATATATGTGGCTTTATCCCTCCAAAATTTACTTGCACCAAGTGCTCATAAACTAGCTGGACTTAAAGCCATCCTACACTAGCTGCCACTTTTTCAAATTTAAATCAGACAGAAAGGACAACATCGGCATATATATATCTGAACTATGCAAAGTTAGCTACAATTATTCAGCTTTACTTCAAACGATTAAAGAAAAGCCTTGAATTTCCCTGTCTTACATACCCAGGATTACTCACCACATTACCAAAGTCATCACCGCCACAATACAGGTTGCATTTCACATATCCCCTTTTTTGTATCATCTCCTCAATAGCTTAAAGGACAGACTGCCAACTGACCTCCCCTCTCAAATAGGTTTACAGAATTAAATGCCAAGATTCAGCCTGCCCCTCTGTCTGCTATGGTAAATCTCGGGCCAAGTTATCAACATGGTATTGCTCAACACTCATATTATACTAAAAAATCAAACACATGCTGACACTCACTCAAGCTCCTTTGACCACTTTTCCACAACTTGCCATGCTTTCAAGGTCATATGCACAGAGTGCAATTATACTAAATACAAAATCAAAGAAACATGGTAGATTTGAAGGCTCAACACACCATTAACAAGAAGAATTCCTGTATCTCCCCTTTCCAAAAAATGGACAATCCCGCCTATATAACCTTAAAGGTAAATATTATGTGCCCACACTTCCATCACAACTATTGCTATAATTATGATTTCTTTAAGTTGAAAGCAAGCTAAGCACATCATGCTTAATTAACATTATTAAAGCTTCACTGTATACATTCTGCACATTTGTATATGTGTATATAAATTAAGTATATAAAAGACATTTTGCAGGTTCATCCATGTTAAAAAAATTTTAAATATTGATATACTGATATTTCGAGTTTCACTGGGTGATAAAAAGGTGGAAAGATGGTTGTAGAGGTGCTACAATTACTGATTTAAAAAAAAAAACCGTTAAAAGTTCCACCAATAGCAAAAATGTTAAATTAAGAATGTTTTTTAAAAAAATCTTTCCAAGTTTGCATGTATCATCTCGCTTATTGATATAATCTGGCTTTTAAGTATCTCAATGGCTTCTCTAATTTTGCACTGGTGGAGATTATCACATCTGGATATGATCCTGGTACTACAAAAATCAATTTTATGACGTGAATCTATAGTATGGAGTGAGAGTGCTGATGATGAGGGATGTTGTTTAACTGCATTAGCATGCTCATGCGATGATTACTCATACCTATGTAAGAAGCTTTACAATTTTCACATGAGATTTGATAAACACCATGGGATTCAAGAGGGATTGAATCCTTAGGCTTGGTTATTATATTGCTGATCACTTGATGAGTAAAAAATGCTGTATCTATATTATAGCGTTTTAATATATGTCCAATACTGTCTGTAATTCCTTTTATGTATGGAACACAAATCCTCATAGCTGATTTATCATCTTTTTGTTTCCTATTTTGGGCTTGAAATAAGTTTTTTTATATATATATAAATTTATAATTATAACTATTTGCTAATAAAACACTATTAATATGATTTATTTCTTCTTTCAGATGTGACTTATCTGAAAGGTTAATTGCTCTATTTAAAAGAGTTTTGCCTACAGAAACTATCTGAGTTGGATGATGATGAGAATGGAAATTAAGTATAGTATGAACAAAATTAAAAAAAATAATGTAGTTATTAATAATAAATTGTGTGAATACATGTTCATTTAAAAAAATTACTGTATTATATTTTTTTTTAAAGTAAAATGAAAAGCAAATTGTTAGATTTTCATTGCAATTAAAATGCTATTTGGATGCTATTCTTTTTCTTCAATAACATTTTTTTTCCTATGGAAATATAAAGCAATCTAAATATAAGCAGATAATGGTCTTTCTAGATATTTTAGTGTTTTTAACTTCATATTGATTTCAGAATCTATGTCATTCCTACTTCCCATTACTTATTCCAGAATCTCAGTTAAACACTTCAAAATTTAAGATGCAGTACAAGAATGTTTTGTGGTTGTTGTTTTTTCTGCCTCTAATAAATTGATAACTTTCAATTTATCATTTAAGATAATTGATATTTTTTTTTTTAAATTTTATAAAACTTTTAGCTTTTCACTTGAAAATATTGTATTACACAAAATACTGTATCACATCAAAATTTGGACAGGATAAAAGAAGCAAAAATAGAAATGTATGTGCTTTCAGTATAACCTCCAAAAAACATTATTATAAATCTCTATTTTAATTTATTAGTGCAGTATTTTTATGCAATTTTAATCAGAAGGGAATTACACCATATGCACTTATGCTGTAATGTTGTTTTAAAATCTCGATGATGTTTTTGTTGAATACAAAGGATACTCTCAAACTAAAACACAAGACAGAGACTTTGAAAATATAAGAGCAATTATCTTACCTTTTTTTTTTTTTAAGTGTCATAGCATCGGCCGGGACGCGAACCCGCAACCTGGGCAACTGCCTGCAAGTGCAAGGCAGTCGTGCTGATCTCTCGACCACCAATGCATGACTAATTATCTTACCTTTATACCTAATTCACTTATTTTTTCAAAGTCTCTATCTTTGTGCTTTGGTTTGAGAGCATCCTTCATACTCAATAAAACATTGTTGAGGTATTAAAACAACATTACAGAACCTGCATACAGGATGTAATTCTCTTCTGATTAAATTTAAAAATGATTATTGCACTAATAAATAAAATAATCACATAGATTCTAATATTTCATAATATTAACTGTCAGTAGATCAGATAATATCGTGATAGTATATAGAATAAAGTTAATGGATGTAAAGTGATTAATGGAAAACTTTCATGCTCTCATTCCAAAATACTTTAGATTAGACTATATAAGTGAATTCAAGAAGGCCACTCTTATCTTTTCAATGTCCCTATCTCATGCTTTGGTTTGGGAATATCCTTCATACTTCAACAAAACATCACAGGTATGAAAACAACTTAAATCACATGTGTATAGAGCCTACATTATAATTAAAATTATTAGTAAATGTGATTGCATACAATTCTCAGAGATGGAAAAATGACTGCTGACATTAAATGTATGAATTTTAATACTTTGGTTTTTTACATTTTTTTAATGTAATCTATAATTGAAATAATGTATATTGACAAAGTACATATTGCAATTTCTTCATACTATAATGGTATGGGAATTTCTCTAAGGAAACATCAAGACAGTTGCATCTCACTATGATCAGATTTTGGGTCTTCACATAGGATGCTGTGACTAAGATGATCTAAATTTAATCCAAAATTGAATTTACTTCAATAATAATAATTTAACATTAAATATCTAATATAGACCCAATATAGAATAAATCATTCAACCTTGACCTTTACTAAATGTTCTGTTATACTTAGAATTCAAACTCAGGGAGAAGTTGTGGTTAACTCTCTTCAGGGGTTTCCATCAGTTTTACAGCAATAACCATACTCAATATAATCTCAATATAGTTTTAAAATTTATTTCAATTCAGTTATTAGGATATACATTAACAATATTTATTAACAATTACAATTCAAATTTATTAATGTAACAAAAATAATTATAAAGGTTTGTTTCACATCTCTACTATTTTATAAGTTTAAATAATTAGTCTTTCCATAGTAGATTATGTATATTATAACATGAACAGATTCTAATAATGTATAATATAATAAATGAATTTTTATAATTTACAAAAAAGAAATTATAAAAATGCTAAACTAGCTAATATCAATATAATACATAAATAATATTATATTACACAATCCATATGAAAGAATTCCAGCTTCATGAAACCATTCCTATGTAAAGTCATCATTAAGAAATATGAAATCTTTCATACAGAATATTAGTCACACAACTAATAACAAACAAACATTATTATGTTAATTAAATTAGTAACAACAATATTCTGTCAATGTCATAAATAAATCCAATAAGAAGAATGATAAACTCTTATCCTCATATTAAGTTTACTTTTGTACCTTAGTTTAAACCGCTGTCAAGTTGCTTTTATAGAAGACCTAAATTTTATTAAATATAAAAAAATATTAGACTTCATGTTCTATTCATCTTCATTTAGTCTTTCATAAATGAATTATTCTAAAGGCAAAGGATTTTAGTAACAAAAGAAAATAAAATTAAATGTTTTTAAGTAATGCTTCACAAAGACACTGTGATATAATGAAAAGTTCCATGTTTAGAGAATGTTTGTTAAGAATAAAGTTCTTTATTCCTTGGAGATCAATCATTGGCAAAGCTATCCAGAGATCCAGTTGTTCCTAACCATTTTTGTGTGATGTTGACATCTTCCACAAACGATTTCCTTATCAATTGGAGTTTCATTTAGATTATATAGATAAAATTCATACAACTTTTAGGTATTTTAGTAGGAATAAGCAATTACATTTATCTTCGGTTAAAACTTTAGCATTATGTATCTTATGACAAGTGAAGTTTACTCACAAGACATTGTTTTATAGATATAATCTTTTTAAATTAATATTGTTTGAATATATAAATGTTTTCTGAAAAAAATTATTTGTTTCAGAATTCCAATTTAGAACGATTTTATAAACTTTTTAATTAATAAGAAATATATATAATTTCATTTAGAAAATACAAATAATATTAATAGAGAGTAACTTATTTACACTTGTATTTGGGTAATATTAGAGTTTGTTGTCTAATAAAACTTTTCTTCAATAAGCAAATCGTTCATTTTGTCGATCTATCTTTTATAAGTATTCTATATTCGAACACAGTAAAAATTATTACAGAGAGTGTACTAATAGCTCAGACAAGCTCTTAATTGATAAGTGAAAATATTTAAAATCTCTATCCAGGACATTCTTATCTAAAGACCAATTGGTTTCGAGGTTATGGCTCACCTCAGTGAAGAGCTAGAATATTCAGACACTAGATCTAAAATATAAACTCAAAACTCAGCACTTATTTCATATGTAATATTTAAGTAGAAACTGAAGTTTTCAGACATGAAAATGTCTTTTACTCCAGTTATCTAAATTAAATAGCTATATGGTACTGAACCAAGTTAAGATCTACCATATATTAATAACTTCAGTATAGCAAAGCCTTAAAGATAAAATTATAATAATAAAAAAAAACAAGTCATATATAATGTGACATTACTTTTATAAGCTTGTATTTACAAAAATGTAATACAGAGAGCGTACCAATAGCTCAAACAAGGTCTTAACTGATAAGTAATGTTATATTATAATTTTACCTTTAAGACTTTGGCTATGCTGAGGTGCTATTTAAGTTAGATAGCTGGAGTAAAAGACATTTTCATGTCTGAAAACTTCAGAGTTTCTACTTAAATATTATGTATGAAATAAATGTTGGGTTTTGAGTTTATATTTTAGATCTAGTGTCTGAATATTCTAGCTCTTCACTGAGGTGAGCCATAAGCTTGAAACCAATTGGTCTGGAGATAGGAATGTTCTGGTTAGAGATTTTAAACATTTTTTTTTACCGCACTTATCAATTAAGAGCTTGTTTGAGCTATTGGTACGCTCTGTATTACATTTTTTAAATACAAGCTTATGAAAGTAATGTCATGTTATATATGACTTGCTTTTTTGATTAGTAAAAAATTATTGTACGAAGTAGCTAGTACATTGATAAAAAAAGGTAGATTAATAAAAATATTGATAAAAAAAAGTAGATTAATAAAAATTTTAATTCAGTATTTCAGAATCAACTTCTGGTGGCATATACTGCATATCATTTGATTTTCACAGTTTTTACATTCTATAATTATTAATTATATTTAATAATGAATAATTGAATTTTTAATTTTATTTCCTTTGTATTAGTTGCTAGGTTGTGACTTGACTTTAAAGGTTATCTCTTTATTAACATTTTATTAGTTTAAACAATGGTATTATATCAATGAATGAAAATAGTTATTTTTGCTTTGTTTTAATTTTATTAAAACAATTATATAAAAAAATAATAAAGTATATACTAATCATATATACTTATATGATAGTATTGTGTACTCTCACAATACTAATATATTATTTATGATTAGAGATTTGCTTATTATTTTGCTAGCAACTCACAATAAAGTCACTGCATTTTGGCACAATAGTAGAATGTTGAACAATAACGCTCAGAGTTCCTGGGTCACTTGTCAGCTTGATAAAGAAAAAAAAATCATTTAATAGAACTGTTTGGCCCAAAGATCACATGATTGTAGAGTTAGTAACCAAACTCATATTTACTCATAACAAAGATCCAAATGGTAAATATGTTTGATATATGTACTCTGTCATCAAAGTGTGTAATAAAAATATTTTACTGATTGTATAACAAAAATAAGTTATATAACACTTTTTATACTTTTTAAAATAATATTTCTTGTGTCAGTAAAGAATTTGTTATTGTAAATTTATCTTATATTCAATACAACTATCATCTAAAATTCTGTTATCAAAGTTTTAAGTAGTTTCTTAATTAGTTTTCTATTTTTGAATTCATAGTATGTTTAGCAGTTCATGAATAAATTTCATTTAATCCTACAAGTGATTTATATCTAGTCATTAGTATGCACCAGATATTCCAATACTGCATTTTCAATCATAACAATCTATTTTATTGTAAAGAAAAAGACTAAAAGTAAATAAAACAAATTAAAAGCATTATATAATGAAAATTGTTGTGACATAGATGATTCAACCATATGTCAAATTTCTCTATGTATCATCATTTAGGTGCATTCACAGCAAGAAGTTCTTCATGACCTCAATCATTCATATTTACAAACATTATATATAGAATGCTCTATAATTTCTGCACCAGAATAAGTTACATTTTCTTCCACCACACACTGATTTATTGAAGAAAATAATTAAATTGGGTTGATAATGACAATATTTCTAATGAAACATGATTGAAATATTAGCTTTATACATATATATTTTATAAAATGGAAAAAAAAAGTAATTGATGAATAATATTGAGGTGAAATCTATAAAACTACACTTCTGCCCTTAGTGTATTGATTTTTCTTTTTTTAAAACAATTATTTTTCAATTAACCTTTATTTTAGTAAATCAGCTCAGATTTTTTTAAACTTTTTATTATTATAGATATTCCAAAATCCATGTTGAAACTTCTGTGTAATCCCATTTATGTAGCTACATGTCTCGGAGCCTGCATGGAACTGTCAATAGTTAGCGCCTTCATTGTCTTCCTGCCCAAGTATTTAGAAACTCAGTTTGAAGTTAGTAAACCAGAAGCTAATGTTTTAACAGGTAAGAAATTTGAATTATGGAGATTCACATATTAAATGCTTTAGACTCATGTTAATACCAACTCCTATTATTGTAAATTTAAATAATATGGGAGTTTAAGTTTATCATGATCAATTGACTGCAGAAAAATAATCTAAAGATTTAATCTGTAATGATTGCTTGATCAAAATCTTATATAATTGATATCAGTAACATCTAATTGGTACAATATATGTATAATACAAATAAAATGTTCATTAGTTAAAAACTATAGTAATGACAATAAAAATAATAAATAAATTAACTATTGCATACGTTCTTTCTATCCACAGAACTACTTTCAGTTAATTCCTTAACCCAATAAATTCCTTAACCTTCGTTAACTGCCATTAAATTCAAAAAACAAAGAAAACAAACATCAACTCAAATCCCATGAATCCCAAATTTTAACGTTGGCAACTTGTCTATTATATTCATTTTATTTTTATTTATTAAAATTGTCATCTTAATTTTTTTTTTTTTATTATGGTTTCTTTCTTTTCATGAAGAATCTTAACACTTTCAATATCAAATTTATATTTACATGTACTTCCATGATCCAAGAAAACTGAAGCAGTCATTAAATCATTATTATTTTTATTTTTCTCACGCTTGTATAACAATTCATGCATCTTTAATCTTTTTCAATATTGCATTTCAATTTACCTATATATGATAACATACATCCACAAAAAATTTAATACACACTATTACTTTTCTGTTAATAGGTATGACATTTTTAGAATTTTTAACTAATTTATTAATGTTATTTGTAACACAAAATAAAATGTTAAACACATCCTTATATATTTCATTTGCCTGAAGGTTTGTGATGATTGTGTTTTAGTTGTATTTATATGTTGGACTATTTCCATCATCTAATATGATTATTGAATGCCTTTAGAAATATTTTAACTCTATTTAAATATTCCAAATACATTCAACTATTAGTAATAGAACACAGGTTAGTATATGCACAATATTTCAAGAGGGTATTATTTTCCCCTTTTCTACATGTGCTACTGGCCTCACCAGTGAATGTACTAGTATGCGAATTGAACCTAGCCCCTTAGATTCTTGAGTATTGAATTTTAATGTAATGCTCTAACCAACTGAATTATTCTGCCAAAGGCAACAGTCAGTAGACATTTCATATACTTATCTATGAAGGTTCTCCTGATTTCTCCAATTTTTTTAAAGGTTTTGAAGTTGATTAGTGGTTTCTATACATTATGTATAGTCACACTATGTTGACTCATGGGATTATTTTGTGAACAGCTTTAAATTTTCTTTTTTGTACCTTTTCTTTTCTATCCAATATTTTTGTATTTTCCCACTTGAACATATATTCATTGGTACATACATGGTCTTCTATCTTAGACGTGTTTTCTTTCTTCTAATCATCAGTTTGTGTTCTTGCAAGCACTTTTCAACCAGACAACTGGTCTCACCAATATATGTTCTTCCACATTCACATGATATTTCATAGGTGCAATTTTTCTTTTCAGCATTTCAAGTTTAAGCTTTGTAGGTGTTAAAATTCCTCATAGTGTGCTATGGCTCTGGAAAGCTGTTTGGATGTTATACTGATTGCAGATTTTTCTTAATTTGTCTGTATTTTTGATATTTATGGGTACACTACTGAAATGGTGTATTTCTGACAATGCATGTTTCGCCTATTTTTTTCCACGAGTTTTGAACTCTCCGATTACATGTATACAAGCATAAACATAGTTATATATGTATCAGGACACATATATGTGAATAAAAGACTAATATCATCGGTTTATACATATATTACAGCATGGCTTTTAAAATTATACATTATTTTATTGAATAAGTCAATTTATTTGTTTTGCATTAAACATCACATATATGTGAATGAAATCCACATATATCCATGATACATATATAGCGGAAGGTTGTTTAAAGATTTTCTAAAAATTCTAAATTTAAATTTAAGTTGTAATAGATAAGAATCATACCACTATGCACCTGTTTAATATAGCGTGTAGGCTAGGTTTCTTAATCTTATTTTTTACAATAATATTTTCAAAAATGTAACTTTGTATATAACAAAATTCACTGAACCAGCACTATTTCAGATTCCTCAGGGAATCAAAGTGGCTACCTCAAATTAAAAGTATTTGATTTAAAATTTAAACAATACTTAAATCAATTGTGTTGCCACCAGAATCCACGTTCGTTTGAATTTTAAAATGATTGAGTAGAAGGGTCATAGATTTGCCGTTTTTGCTGTGGTAAGATGGTCATCGCCAGCCTAATTTTACATGCTGCAATGGTGTGTAATAATCATCATCAAGATGGGAAGTTTCCAGCCACAGCCTGCTGTTGAAAAGAAGACACCATAAGAATGCAATCTACCAGAGAAGAGTGCTTCTTTGCCTACCCTTAAGTGCCTGAAGTCCAAGCTCCTGAAAGAATATCGGTAATATTTCTTCAAGACCACAGAGCTCTATAAATTAATCTTTAAATCTGTAATTTTAAAATTAAGCTAGCTTATTTAATATAATGAATGTTCAGTCTTATTTCTTAAAACTTGCCTGATTAATGTAATTTTATTTCTCTAATCTGTAAATAACTGTAATCAGTTATTACTTAAATTTCTTAAAACTGCGGTCATATCTATATTATTTTAATTTTTAATGAACTTTCAATGGAGAGATAATTAAAATCTCCATTTTAAATCTTTTAAGAATGCTACTTCCCATATTGAATCACTGTTTCGAAATCCTATTAAAAGATAAACCGATTGCTACATGCTCATTATTATCATTATTTTATTTATTTTATAATTGCATTTTGCTTAATAAGTTATTATGATTTATGATTTTATCTACTAGCTCGAAGTATTATGCTAGCTGAGGATGATATGAAGTATATTTTGTTAATGTTGTTAAGGCCCGCTAAATATACTTTTCCCTCCTTAATTAAAAATATATATATATGTAGATTTAGAATATTAACTAGATTACTAATTTAGTTATCCCCTTTCACTTAGCGTGATGAATAAGCTAGTCTAAAAACTGGATTAAGTTAGTTTAGCAGATAGAATCTGTCTGTTTAGGCACAATTAATTAATTTTATATATATATACATATTTGTATTTACTTATGTGTTGCGAGTGTGTCCTTTCTAAGTACACATTTAAACATTAATGTCTTGCTATTTTCTGATGGGTTTGTGGTGGTGGCCATTTCCGTCCACACAGTTCAGGTATGGCATCTTTTAAAACTGGAATATAAGGGCCCAGACCATGTTTAAAGCCTATTCGAGTCTCTTAAACTAAATATGTTTTTATTATTGTACCAAGCTGTTCAGTCTTAGGGCACCGAGCATTCATGATCTTATTTTAGTATTGTATTTAGTGCCATAGTGTATATATATATGCAAGTCTAAAAGCAAACAGTTCTTTCCTCCTTGATAATTACTTTTTCAACATTAGACTAAAACTTTAATCTGGTTTACCAAATTCTATTTGCATTTTCTTGAGCTTATTAAATTGCACACATTGTTGGTATATGTGACAGCTATCTTAGTGCTGCATTGAATAATTCTCTCAGCTAAACTTGTAATGTTAGCAAACCAAACGAAGAATAGGTTTGGCATATTAAATATTATAGGCATGACTTTAATAATTGCACAAACACACCTACATATCTATTTTATATATTAAAGATGAGATTGCTGTACTAATGATATTCTCATCCATTATGTAATGCCTGTATGCATTTATTCAGGTATTAATTCTAAAATTAATTATTCATTATTTTTAATAAATATATTTAGATTATAAATCTGTTTCACGTTTGTTTACTTGTAATTCAAATTCGAACCCCAATCCTTTAAATATTTTAATGTGTATGATATGCATTAGTTAATTAAGTAATTAGTATGTTAAATAGTTTATTTTAAACCTTTAATTAAATTGCTGGTTCTCCTCAAGTCTCATGTTTCTCCTTGTTCGGAGCTGGCTCACAGAAGAAATTGAGATTCATGTGTAACCTCAGAAATGTCATTCATAAGTTAAATCACAGAGTACTGGTAAATGAATTGAAGTTTGGCCAGATTCGAGATCTCACCATCTCATTTTGGTCAGCCTTGGTATATTTTTCCTGGACTCTGGATTTTGTTATGTGAATGTACAAATCTGACTATCGGAAAAATACCTATGTAACAGTCAGATTTATACGTTCATGTAACAAAATCCAGAGTCCAGGTAAAATATACCAAAGCTGACAAAAATTAGATGGTGATATCTCGAATTCGGTCAAACTTCAACTCATTTATCAGTACTCTTGTGATTTAACACCTTATCAATGACATTTATGCATGGGTCTCAATTTCTTCTGCAAGCCAGCCCTGAACAAGGACAAACCTGAGATTCTAGAGGAACATGCAATTCAACTAAAGGTTTATAACAAACTACTTAACATACTAATTATTTATCTAAAGTAATGTATATTATACATATAAAAATATTTAAAGGATTGGGGTTCAGATTTGGATTGCAAGTAAACAGATGTGAAACAGATTTATAATCTAAATAAGTTTATTAAAAATAATTAATAAATCAAAACAAAACAAAATGATATTAATTTTAGAGTTAATATCTGAATGATCACAATGATCACATGCAGGCATTACATAATGGTTCAGAATATCATTAGTACAACAATATTATCTTTAAAATATAAAATAGATATGCAGATTTGTTTGTGCAATTATTAAAATCATGCCTATAATATTTAATATGCCAAATCTATTCTTTGTTTGATTTGCTAATATTACAAGTTTACAATCCAGCTGAGAGGATTATTTAATACAGTGCTAAGGTGGCTGCTATATGTGCTAACAATGTGAGCAATTAAATAAACTCAAGATAATGCAAATTCAATTTAGTAACCCAGATTAAGGTTTCAGTCTAATGCTGAAAAAATAATTATCAAGGAGAAAAGAACTGGTTACTTTTATACTTGCATATGTATACTATGGCGCTAAATATAATACTAAAATAAGGTCATGGTGTAAGTGAGTAGTTGTTATTCATGGGCTTCAGCATTGAATGCTTGGTGCCCTAAGATTGGATAACTTACTACTATAATAGTACATATTGAGTTCAGTGGACTTGGATAGGCTTTAAACATGGTCTGGACTCTCATGTTCCAGTGTTAAAAGATGCCATACCCAAACAGTGAGGATGGGAGCAGCCACCATTACAAATCTGTCAGAAAATAGCAAGACGTTAATGTACCAATGTGTACCTAGTATGGACATCCTCATAACACATAAAAAAATACAAATACGTATATATCTAATTAATTAATTGCACTTAAACACACAGTTTATATCTGCTAAACTAACTTATTCCAGTTCTTAGAATGGTATATTCATCATGCTAAGTGAAAGGGGCTAACTAAATTAATAATCTAGTTAATGTACTGAATCTGCATATATATATTCTTAATTAAGGAGGGAAAAATATATTTAGCAGGCCTTAACATCATCTAGCCTAATACTTCGAACTAACAGATAAAATCATGAGTCATAATAACTTACTAAGGAAATCCTAACAAAATATAATACAATTATAAAATAAAAATGATAATAATAAATGCATAGTGATCAATTATTATCTATCAATATAAGATTTTGAAACAGCGATTCAATATGCTAAATAGCATTCTTAAAATGTTTAAATTGGAGATTTTAATTATCCCTCCATAGAAAGTTCATTAACAATTATTATTTGCTGTTTTGAAAGATTGGCATATTATAACATATATAATAAATTTAGCTAAAATAATTAGGCATGACTGCAGTTATTTATAGATTAGAGAAATAAATTATTTGTATATTATAAAGATGAATTCAGACAATTTTACATAGTTTTAATTTATAAATGATTTAATTTAATAGAGTTTTAAGAAATAAGATTAAACATTCATTATATTAAATTAGCTAGCTTAATATGAAAATTATAGATTTAAAGATTAACTCATTAATCGCTGATTTGTTTATTGGCTGAGTGAGGAAAAAACCTAAACGTTTATTTGGTCAAGTTACAAACTCAATTGTCAAAATATATTCATCTTTTAATATTATATTCACTTTAGTTTCATTTGTAAAAAGTATATTAATAATTTGTTATGTTATGAAAGTTAACAAAAGTTTTTTCAAAAATAAATAGTTACTTATAATTTTAAAAAAATTCAATAACGCAAATCTTTAAACAAACGTTATTCACCAATTAAAAATTAGTCTTGCTGACATTTTGTGACGTCAGTTATTTTTTTACAGTTCTTAAAAATAAATAATTTTTGCTAAACTCTTAACTATTTTTCTAAAATAATTTTATTTTTAGCATATTTTATCAAAATAATTTATAATATGTCAAAAAAACCTTTTAGAATGGTCTAAAACATTCGTTTATTGCTTTTGAAATAAAGCAAAAGAAATTGGAGCAATTTCGTTATTGACAAGAGATTTTCTTTGTTGTTGAAATTTATTAGCCAATCAGATCTAAGATAAGTCCGCCTTCCATCTTTGTTTGACCTTAACTGACAGGTTTATTGATTTTTTACTTGTAAAATAATTCACAAGAGGGCAGCATCTTATGGAACTTTTTATAATGTTCAAACGATGCTAAAATCTTTACCGTAGCTCTAAAATTGCTGGGATTTGAATGATGGAAAGTCCTTCAAAGTCTGTCACATTTTTAACCATGATTGTCGAAAAGTACGTTAATTTATAGAGCTGTTGTGGTCTTGAAGAAATATTAATGATCTTCTTTCTGCAGCTTGCAGTTGAGGTACTTGAGGGTAGGCATACTGGCACTCTTGCATTCTTATGGTGTCTTCTTTTCAATAGCAGGCTGTGGCTAGAAACTTCCCATCTTGGTAATGATTACATGCAGTTGCAGTATATAGGATGGGGTTGGAGATGACCATCTTCCCACAGCAAAATGGCAAATCTATGGCCCTCCTACTCAATCATATTAAAATTCAAATGGGCATGGATTCTGGTGGCAACATGTATATAATTTACAGAGTAAGCTCTTGAGTGTCAAAAATATAGGATAATTATATGATTTTGAACTTCTATATTATTTTTGCCATAAAATGGATTTGCAATCGGTAAATTCATCAGCACTTATTTAAATTTTAAACCAAATACTTCTAATTTGACTTAGCCACCTCGATTTCCTAAGGATTTGCAATAATGCCAGTTCAGTGAATTTTGTTATTTACAAAGTTACATTTTTGGAAATATTATTGTGAAAATAAGATTTAGAAACCTAGCCCACCCGCTATTTTAAACAGGTTCATGGTGGCATGATTCTTATTTATTACAACTTAAATTTAAATTTAGAAATTATTATAAAATCTTTCAATAACATTCTGCTATACATGTATCCTAGTACTATGTGGATTTCATACATATATATGTGATTTTTAATGTAAAACTAATAAATTGACTTACTTAATAAAATAAATCAATAATCTAAAAGTTCAAAGTTTAAAAGCACGACATGCTGTAGTATATGTACAGACCAGTGATACTAGAGTCTTTTACTTGCATATATATGTATGCTGATACATATATAACTATGTTGACACTTATATACATGTACTCACAGAGTTCAAGGCTGGCACAGATGGATCTGTGGGGAAAAGTAGGTGGAACATATATTAAATCAAGAATATACCATTTCATATCCGCAAACTTATAAAAAAAATAAAGAGAAAAAAAATGAATTTACTTGTGTTTTAATATCAAATGACATACAATCATGAAGCTAACCCACCTGGATACATTAAAATTTCAACTTTACATTGCCTTGTTAATTTGATCTATTTTCAAAACATTGCTGTTCTATAATTAATTAGTCCCTACACTATGATTAAAATCAAGATTAAATAAACTCAAAACACTGAAATGATTAACGATAGAAAATGTAAGCAGATGAACACCCCCACATGAAAATTAATAGTAGTAATAAATCTAAGTGATCATAGTTAGTATTGAATAAATTTGGTTGGGGAGGAGAAAGATCTGCGACTGACTTTGGCTCAGATGGGATCTGGTCTCATCAATATACTTTCTTCCACATTAACATGGTATTTCATAAATGCAATTTTTCTTTTTTTACCATTTCAAGTTTAGGCTTTGTAGATGTTAGAATTCCTTGTAGTGTGATATGGCTCTGGAAAGCTTCCAGATGTTACTCTGATTGCAGATTTTTTTTAATTTGTCTGTATTTTGGTATGTTTGGGTACGCTACAGTACTAATAATTGTTTTTTTCTTTTGACAGTTTTTTTTCTTGTTGTCTGTTTAAGGTTTTCTTAATAACAACTGATGGATAACTATTTTTCATAAGAGCTTGTTCTATATAAATCTTTTCTTTTTCCAAATCACTGTTTCTGAACAAAGTTGTTTTGCTCTGTTCCATAATGATAGTGTAACTTCATGTTGGCTATGTATCTTCCCGTATGTGTGAGTTTTTGGTATACTATAGTCTTGATTTTCCATGAAGTAGTCTTGTCACAAGAATGTCTAAGAATGCTAATTTTTGTTCTTGTTCTGATTCTTTCATGAATTTAATTGAAGAAGATATGTTATTGATGTGTTTCCAGAAAGTTTGTAGTAATGCTTCACCATGTCGCCATACAACAGATGTATTTTCTACATAGCGACGCCAAACTTTAGGTGGATATGGAAGAGTTTTTATGGTTGTGGTTTCAAGTTCTTCCATGTAAATATTGCTAATCAGGGGTGACAATGATAAGCCCATATCCATTCCTTGATTTGGTTGGAAGAAGTTTGTGTTATATTGAAAGTAGGTTTGTAAGCTATTATCACCTTTTAATCTTTTTTTACAATAGACAATGCTTTTTTACATAGTACGTACGTAAATAAACTTTTCACATCAAAGCTTATGAGTAAGTCAGTTCTTTCAATTTTCATGTTCTTGATTAATTACACAGTGTCTAGAATCCCTCACAAAAGACTGGGTCTTGTATGCCAAAGGACTTGGAACTTTGAGAAGAAATCTTGCCAAATTTTGGCAAGGTGAATCTCTAGAACTAACAATAGGTCTCAATGAAACATGATCCTTATGAATTTTAGGTAGACTATAAAGATGAGGAATTTTGCTAAAATATGATGTTATTTTACTTTTTTCTGAATCAATGAAGTATCTGTGATGCTTTCTGAGTAATGCTTGTAACTTTGTTTCTGAATTTGGTATCAAATTTTTTGTCACTTTTCTGTTAGAGTGAAGTTTAGTAAATTCTAGAGAATTTCACCGACCTCATTCATTCAGACATCGTAAATAGTAATTTAAAGTGAGCGGTCTTTCCTCACACTTTCCTTGCCAGTACTTCAGATTTGCTCATATATAAGCATTTGAGTTGTAGGAATAAATGGATTCATTTTATTCCTGCATAAATACTATATCTTGTATTGGAAGGGAAAGTATTCATTTATTATTAACACTCGCAAAGCACGTGCACAATTAGCTTGAAAGGCTGATATTTGAATGTAATACAATTGTAAACACAGCGCTATATAAAAATAAATGCTTATTAACATTTATTTATATAAATATGTAAAATTGTTTCCCAAAAATAACGTCAGCAATCATGGTATTAAAGAATTTGCCATTGTTTGCCCTTTTTAGTTTTTTGAGACAATTTAATTCAACATCTCGTAAAATTTATGTTCCTTATAAAATAGTAAAATATCATTTAAATGTTAATTAAAAGAAAAAAAAATGTTTAAGTCTTAATTTGTAAGCTATAAAAAAAGTTTATATCAAGTTATTTTATCATTTAAAATTATTAAAACATCACATGACCACCATTTCCTGTGCTTAAACAAGTTGTTAAGACTGTAGGAAACTCTCCATACAGCTTGTGTAAGCATACGAATGATGATCATGTGATGTTAAAGTAGTTTGAGACCAATCCTACCCAATAGATAATGGTAACTGTAATTAAAAAAAAAAAACCAAAGACACCGACATGTATAAATACTGAACTAGGTTCAGATCTATATGATTATACAAAAGAATGAACTTGGATTGAAAACATTATTGTGTTTTCATCTTGGGCTCATAGCTTTACAGTTAACTAAATAGATAAAAAGTGGCTGCTGGAGGGTTGCATTAGATCCCAAGATCTAAGTGCGGTACTCTCAGATCCAAGGCTCATCACTGATGAAGACCATAGCTAGAAATTAGTCTGGTGATATTGGGTGAGTAGACACTAGATGGGTTTTATGCACAAATTTTCTTGCATCCATTGATTACTAAGGCTTGCACTGGATGTCACTACTGTACAAAAAGTAGATTATTCGTTTTTATGCTGGGTTTGGAAAAAGATAAGGGGGATTTAGATATAAAGGCCATAGAGTTGACAAAGATTATGTTGTGGAAATGGGATGGAGCAAAATATGGGAAAACTTAGACTGGGGAATATAAAATTAAGTAGCTAACAAGTTTCTCTTGGTCTAATTGCTGAGAGATTCTTGACTTCGTTTAAGAAGAAGCTACAGTACATCACATCACATCATACTATATCATTCAAAATTGTAATCTTTATAGACAAATTCAAAATCATTTTTTCTATATATAAAATGATTTTTTCAAATTTTTTTAATCAAAGTAATTACTTTTTTAGTATATGAAAGTAATATTAATAAATTTTTTGCTGGCAAATGCTGAAAAAGGAATTCATAACATGCACACATGTATTAAAATCGTGTTATGGGTAGTTCTTCTCTAAAACTACATTTCATTGTCTTTATTACTGTTTATTATTTTATAATTATATAAAAGAGATCAATTTATTAAGTAAATGACTGACTTTTTATTAAGTTAAACCAAATTCTTTTGTTTAATTTTTACCAATTGTAAAATTGGAAATACTTAATAAAATGAATTAAAGAGAAGGAAAAAATATTATTTTAATAAAACATCAGTTTGTAGTTATTATTTTATATGAAAAGTATTAAGTATAGTTCCAGATTGAAAATCTGTTAAAGTAATTAAGAAGAGATGTCTGTTTATCCAAAGGGGAG